>CM057455.1:521260000-522460000 GCA_016271365.2 Neoceratodus forsteri
TGAAGTTTGGCAAGGAGAAGCTCATGGTTGACCAAGTCAAACGCCTTGATAGGTCAATGAATAGGGCGCCCATTGGGGTGCCTTGGTCCATGGCATTAAGTATGTCCGATGTTAGCCGGATGAGGTGGTGTCAGTGCCGTGGCCTTTCCTACAGCCGTGCTGTACTTTGGAGAGGAGTGGTGTTGTTCCAGGTAGTCTTGAAGTTGATCATAGGCAAGTCTTTCTTGAATTTTCCCAGGGGCAGAGAAGAGAGATGGGCCTGTAGTTCTCCACTCTGTCCCAAGTCCCTTTTGTGGATGGGGACTATGGTCGCAAGTTTACATTTACTGGGACCATCCCTTCTTGGAGGGAGCTATTGGTGAGCAGAGTGACGGGTAGGTGATGGCTGGGCTGCAGCCCTCAACAGCCGAGGCTCTAAAAGGTCATTTCAGGAGAGGAGTCGGGTTTATTTTGTGCAGAAGGGGTAGTACTGTTTTAAGCTCAACTAGTTTCAGATGGAATAAGAGGCGAGGTAGCACCTTGTCTGCATAGGGAAGAAAAGGGGTCCCAGGCACTGTAGGGAGGCAACCTTAGGGTTTGTAAAGGAGGCACAGAACGCTTCAGCCACTTTAGTTGGGTCATTGGTAAATGAGTCCCCAATTAGGAATGAAACATTGTGCTCCTTTGAGGGGCCTTGAGGAGAGAGTTTTTATGGCCCTAGATTTTCTTTGGATCACTTAGATGGCCGGTTTGAGGTCCCTAGGAATTTGGATTTGACCTGTTTTGTAGCTTTTTCATTGGTTCCTCAGGCACCGGTACTTCTCCCAGTCCGGTTTACAGCCAGAAGATTTGTAGACACCCCACGCCTTGTCCTGGAGTCGCATGGTGTGTTTTAGTTTAGGGTTTAGCCATTTGTGACATTTACCCTGTACTCTGAGCTTTTTCCTGGGGCATGTTGGTTAGCTATGGACAGGAACATTTTGGTGAAGTATTCCAGTGCCTCGTCAATTGTGGAGAGGAGACAATGGGGCCCCAGTCAACTTTCAGAAGGTCGGAGCAGAGGACAGCGGTACAAACCGGTTGAAGTTCCTTGCTTCAGTCACTCTGGCAGTGATCTTAGAAGGTTTATTGGACCAGGTACAGAAAATAGGGAGTGGTTGCTCAGGGAGTCGGATATAACCCCTACAGTCAGTATCCGGTCAGGGCAGGAGGTGAGCGCCCAGTCAAGTAGTGTGTGGTTGCCAGACTTTGTGTTAAGCCTGATTGGCAAATCAATCACTTGGGTAAGTGATAAGTCCAGTATTAGGTTCTTGATTTTGGAGGTACTTGGGAAAGCCAGTTTGGGTTGAAGTCCCCGGGAGGATGGCCTCCCCAGGGTGAGATGTGGAGGGCATTTGTGAGGATTCTAAGGAGGCGGGTTTGGGGTGGAGGTAGGCACACCTGATAAAGAGAGGTTTGTATCTCCCAGGAGTAGTTTGACAAGTAATACCTCACCCAGGGATCCGTTTGGAGTGGTAGATCAATCAAGGTAGCATTTAGGGAGGAGTTGAGGTAGATAAGAACCCCCATTCTTTCCTGCTCTGTCCTTTCTTATGGTCTGATAGCCAGCCAATCGACTTCATGAGGGAGGATGGGGCTTTAGCCATGTCTCCGTCACTGCTAGTATGTCCGGTTTGTAGAGCAGGGTCCAAGCCTCAAGGTCAGGCATTTTATGCCTTAGGCTCCCAATGTTCATGTGCACCAGCTTGAGCCCACCGGTGTTAGCCCAGAGGGGGTTTGTGGGTCATTAAGGGTGAGGTTAGTAGAGAAGAAACCGTGTTGGTTTCAGTGTCCCCTCCAGGTATTAGCCTAAGCCTGCATGAGGAGCCCGAGGAGTTGGGAGGGGCGAGTGGGCCAAATAGATTCCAGTGTGGTGAGCATTATAACTGGGGTATTTGGGGGTTGTTGTATGATTGGAAAAGGCTTGTTTAGCCTCTCATGTATAGGATGATCTTGAATTAGAGGGGAATAGGGTTTAAGTATTTTGAGGGATGGCTTTTCCCGGAAGTAGGCGATAGGTAAGTTCCAGAGTAAAATCTCAGACTTTGGTAGGGATCCTTGCTCGGGTGGAAGAACTCGGTTCTGGAAGTTGTAGTTTTGGGGAGCACATCAGGGTTGCATTTATTTTGGGGTTTTGGCTCAGAGGAGGGAGGGATATGGTTTTAGGATCCTACAGCTGTCAGCAGGCAGCAGGGTTTTAATCCATTTTAAAGGGTAGGAGGTTGACAGTGCGGTTTTGATCGACCTCTAGTGGAGAGGTCTAATAACCTGCAGATGGGAAAGTGAGCTGATAAGTTATACAACTCACGTGACCACTGCTATATAAGCAGATGCTCACTAAGAGCGGTGGTAGAGGAGGTGGGAGCTGGCGCACAGTGCGGCAGGACTCCATCAGAGAAGCTGTTGAAGGTCATGGATGTCTGCCCAGGCACATCGATCAGCCAGGAGTTCTTTGTTGGATGTACCTTAATTTCCAGTTACAGGGCTCCAGTGCAGGTAAGGGAGGGTGCTCTGCTTGGGGAAGGGCTTTTCCGTGTTCCTTGCAACCTCCGATTCTCCGGTAAGAGGAGGATGGGTCCAGAGCTTGCCGCGGGAGGAGAGCAGCTCAACCAGCGCTCGCGACCTCCACTGCTCTAGAGGATCTGTGGAAGGAGAGGAGAGAAGGGGCTTTAAGTAGGGAAGAGGAGGTTAAAAACAGTGGTTGGGTGCTCAGTTACAGTAGATTAGTTCAGATGCTTTCTGCTGCATATGGCCTCGGACAGGTTACACAGGCAGAGTAAGTCTGGGCAGGCAGTGTACTGCTAGTGAACCCCAAACAGCTTGTATTATTTAAAAGCTCGACAAGGAGCTTGGCTGGGTCACAGGGGTTCAAAGATGCAGCTTCCACAGATTAAAATCAATTGAAGCAGGCACCCTTTTTCACTTTAAGGTATCTGCTGGGTAAGCCTGAGGGAAACGCTTTCAGCGACAAACAGGTGGTGCAAGCTGTGCTGAGACACAATTAAACTACAGGCTGTAGGATTAAATTAGAGTACTTAAGGCTACAGAGTGAAGCAGGTTACATTAAAGTTAAGCTGTGGATACACTTGCAATCTTCCTCTAAGCAGGCTGCGATTTCTAAATTTTTTTTTTTTACTTAAGGTAACTACTGGATTTGAATGGAGAAAACGCTTATCAGCTTAAAAGCAGGTAGTGCAAGCCGTGTTGGGACAACAATTCAACATTAGGCAGCAATTAATTCAAGAATTTAAATGTAAGCTATGGAACAGGTTTCATTAAGGTAACAGACAGGTAAACACAAAATGGCAGGCTTTTGGGCAGAAATCGGAGTGTCCAGAGACTATCTCCACTGCTACGCTGAATTTTAAATTTTGCAAATGGTGCCAAAAAGTTGCAGTCTCTATTGTTAGTCCATCATTAGAGAAGCTGTTGAAGGTCATGGGATGTCTGCCCAGGCACATCGATCAGCCAGGAGTTCTTTGTTGGATGTACCTTAATTTCCAGTTACAGGGCTCCGTGCAGGTAAAGGGAGGGTGCTCTTTTGGGGAGGGCTTTTCTGTGTTCCCTCACGACCTACGATTCTGCAGTAAGAGGGGATGGGTTCTTGCTTGTTCTGTGGGGAGGGCAGCTCAACGAGCACCTCGTGACCTCTGCTGCTCTAGAGGATCTTAGTTTCCAGTTAAAGGGCTCTGGCAGTCAGGGAGGTGTGCTCTGCTTGGGAAGGGCATTTCCATGTTACCTCGTGACCTCTGATTCTCCGGTAAGAGGGGATGGGTCTGGTGCTTGCTCCATGGGGGAGGCAGCTCGTGACCTCTGCTGCTCTACAGGATCTGGAGTATATATATATATATATATACACGGATATTGATATATATATATATATATTAGTCCCATACATGTATACATGCCAGCAAAGTTAATCCTAGTACATTTAGGCAACCTCCTCTCAATTCCATTACATTCTCCGTAGAACACCTGCCACCGTGTTCCTGACCTTGTGTCATAATTCTACTATTTTCAGGGATGGGCTGCAGCACTCAGCGATCACCCAACTCTTTCCAGGAAGTTACGAGCCAGGCTTTATGAGGAAATATCTTTAAAACCAGGGCACAGAAATATATTTTTGCTGAAAAACCTTGTAGGGCAGGCAACTACATATATGTGGACTGCCTGGAGCAAAAAAAGGGTCAGCTTCTCTTTAAATGTAGTCCAGTTTTGGCAATTCTGAGTGCTCAGCTCACATACTCTGGTTAAAATGTATTGTATAAAATCATTCACTATTTTGGAGGAACATGGCTAGCCAGGCTAAGAGATGGCCACTTAGTTGACTAGCTGTGTCTAGTGCTAACTATATCTCTCATCTGATCATATAGTCCCGCATAGAACACAAATAATTCAACGGGTTTGTCGCCACTTGCAGATTCTCATGATTTCTTCCTTCGAAGTCTACTGGTGAACAATAAGTGTAAATCAGTGCCGCCTATTTTCAGGGTTAGTACCACCGGAAGGGATCTGATCAGGCTGTGATAACAGTGCTACCTGCAGCGCCGGATGGCAACCTGTTAGAAATCAAACAGTTGTTCACCAGCCTGACACCGCAGTGGTTGGATTTACGCTGACGCCAACAACCTAGATTCGGAATGGACCCGGTCATCAGAGGCTTGGCCAGGGAAGAAGGATTGAGCATCCTCAGGACTGCTCTCTTCTCCGGGGAAGGGGGCCCATGATTGCACAGGAGCAACACCTGGAGGAGATCGATCACCACCCAGTGATGACATTTCCAGACTTTCTGGAGTGGGACAGATGCTGGCCATCATTGCCCATCTGCACCCCAGCTTACACGGCAAAAGCAAGGTGGGGCCTCCATCTCTATTAAGCCCTCCCTGCTCTTCAATTAGCCTCTGTCACTGGCTCTCCCAACCAGATACTGGTTCGGCAGCACTGGAAGTAGCGGGACCAGTGCTGCCCTCCCTTGGGGCAAGCCAGGGTGACCAGGAGAGTGATAGCAAAAGAGATGGTAGGTGGAATCCTGGGACTATTACCAGGGCTGAATGTGACAGGAGGCCCAACCAGAAAAAGCAAAATAAATATATATATATATATATAAAAAAAAAGAAATCAAACAGATGTTCAGTTAGTTGATGGCTAAACTTGAAGCCTTGGAGTTAGCCTCACAAAATACTGCAGCTGATATCATCTCTTTATCCCACAGGACAAATGTAATCAAACAAAGAATTGCAGATAACGAGGACAAGACCAAGAGAATGATGATTTACATCAGGTAGCAAGATAATGCTATTCAGACATTATGGCAAAGGGTTGAAAATGGGAGAGATGAAACAGCCTCCAGTTCATCTGTTTTCAGAGGATTCTGAGGATAGAAGCACCCTCTGCTTACAGCATCTCCGGGGCTACTAGGCCATTCCTTGGATGGTCTCATCTAAAATAGATTAGGCTCATTGGTCCTTACTGCAAAGCCAGTGCCAGGACCTGCCACCTGACCATCATTGCCAAATTTATGACATTCACCTAACAAGAAACCATTATGACTAGGCCAGGCAGAAGCAAAACATTTCCTGGAGAAGTCACAGAATACAGATTTTGAAGACTATTCACTGGAGGTCTCTGACTGCAGAAGAACATTTACTATGGCCAGGAAAGTCTGTGCTGTACTGGTCCTTCAGTACTCCTGAGATACCAGCTGACTTATGATTACCCAGAATGAAGTTAAAAGACGTTTGATTGCACAGAGGTGGCGGAATGCTTTCTGGCCCACATAGCACAGCAGCTCAACTTTCAAAAATTTCAGCCACCTTCCCACACTTCAGACCCCTGGGATAAGAATGCAGAGATGGACAGTACACTGGCCCCAAGCTCTACACTAGCCCATGAGCATAGTTTGGGCCCTCCACCTCCTGTGGATAGTGATCCACGGCTCCCAGCATCTAAAGCCAAGCACTGCAACAGAAGGAATAAAGCTGTTGATGGGAAACACAGAGACTTCTCTTGCAGTAAGAGCTGAAGCCAGGGTCACAAGTCTCTTTAGGATCTCCAGTCCCTTCTGTGGGGAATAATCACTTTGAAGCTTTGCAAAACCTACCAAGGGATTTTCCATCACTGACTTCTGGGAGCAGTGATACTGGGCCTCCTCTTCTGGCAGTTGCACAACCAAGCAGCTCCTGGGTTGAAATGCAGCTCCATCTGTACTCCTCTTAGCAATGCCTCTGGTGTAGAGGTATGAAAAGGCCGCTTCCCAGCCCACACATACACTGGCGGAGGCTACCAATGGAGAATGAGGGACAAGAACTGTTTTATTTTTGCTTGGCTACTCAATATTTTGGCTTTAATTTATATCTTTTGATGAGGTAATGCTCTGATTTGCTTAGAGGCAAGCTGGTAGGCCGACGTGTCCTCTCTGGGCCATAGGATAATTATGGCCTCCCTATTTCATAAAGCTACCACAGGTTTGTTTCAGTTCAGGGCTGAATTCTATCATAAGTGTCTTATACTGTACCCCTTTAAATCCATTGGACCCAACCCTGTTTAAAGACTTTAAATGATACTCAACTTGGCAAGGGCCCATGCTATAAAGTGTTCACAACGTATCATATAGGGCTGTATGGGGTGGAGGTGGAGTATGCTATTTCAAACCCCCATGGAACTCAACTATAGTTGGCCGATGATTTCACACTATAGTTGGGTACTCTGTTCTGGTGATGATTTACAGTCCTACTTGGGGAGGGGGTGATGTGATTCCTCTACCAGTGTGGGGATTCACAATATGAACGTGGCCCCTGCTGGTGATTGGGAATGATGCCATGGTAAGTCACCAGTACCTGAGGGTTATTAATTTTGACTTGCTCTTCCCTTATAACGTTAGTTTCCTTCAAGGTTCACTTTTCCTCACCCTCTTTATTGTGGGGTTGAGTTGGTTGGATCCTCTTTGCGGCCTATATTTCATTTGTCCCATATGTCTCCACAGAGGCCCCACACTCTGTGGTCATGTAACTAGCTATGTCTGATACAGCACATATCCTGTTTTAGGAACTGGCTATCTGTAAAACAAGCAATACCTCTGAGGTGCCTGACTCAGATGTATAGCTCAAAGAGACAGGATTGGCCAAAATGGGCAAAAGAATTCTCCGAGTAACCCAGTCCGAGTACAAAAGTGGAGGTTCAGTCAATCTGTCATGGTGGCTTTCTCCACAGCTCCTTCTTCTCCACAAATCTTGGAGAGTACGTTCACGGACTACGGGCTAAACAGACTGGAAGCTTAGACTACTGTGATACAATGAAGGTTTTCCCTTGTAGCCGGTCACTGGCATATGGGCAGCTTGGTTGCCTTTTCAGGCAGTGGCAGCTGGTTTACTTTTGGGGTACTGGTAGGCGGAGGGACAAAGGTATGTGTTTTAATGTGTTTTAAGTTTATACTGTTTTTATTGAGTACTAGCAGGCAGGTTTACCATCACATGTCAGTTCACTCTGGTGGAAGTGTTTATCATGATGGGACTCTTAGGTGGGCTATGCTGGAAGGGGTCCTAAGGTTAGTGCAGAGTATTAAATGGCTACCTGCTCACATTCTTACCCTTCATATAGATGGAATCTAAATTTGTTACCTGGAATGGTCAGGGCCTAATTTCTCTTATCAAATGGAAAAGTTGTTATCTTGGTTGAAGAAATTGAGGATCCAGGTGGTGTTCTACAGGAAACCAAATTAATTGCCAAGGAAATGGCAAAATTGAAACAGGTCTGGTTAGGTGTAGAACTTCACAGTGCAGCAGTAGCTAAGAAGTGAGGGATTTCCATTGTCATACATATAGATCTGGGGTTGACTGTGTCACAGTCCACTACAGAAGGGGGGATGGATTCTAGCCAAGATTTCCACCCCAGAGGGATCCCTGATCTTGGCTAACATCTAAGCTCCCAATTGGGATGATCCTGAGTTCTTTCACCTTCAACCTGCATATTTACGAATTTCAATCCCCACTGACTCCACATCCTTATAGGTGGGGATTTCAATCTCACATTGGTCCCTGCAGTAGACAGGAGTCAAGGTGGGAATGAGCCTCACAAGAAAGCATGAAAGTAGTGCTGAGGCTTCAATCTAAAGACACCCTTCCTTATAACTGGCACATTTTCCACCCAGGAGTGAGGGATTACACTTGCTTCTCCGCCTTACATGGCTCTCCCAGCAGGATTGACATGTGGCTCATATCCCACTCATTCTATGAACTCATTTCCTTACAAAGATCCACCCTATCATATTATCAGACCATGCTCCTTTAGATTTATCTATTAATGGGACACAAGCCCTGTCTGCATTCATCCTGGTGGCTTGACCCATTACTGCTGAGGAATAACTAGTTCATCCCATGGCTGAAATCATCAATTCAGGACTTTTGGGCAACCAGTGCCGTGGGCCATGTTTCAGACTCCACACTCTGGGAGGCCTTTAAGGTCATTATCAGAGGATGAATCATTGCCTACAACAACTAATAGCATAAAGAAAGGCAAGCTACAGGCCTCTTTGGAAAAACTGTTGGCCTTTCTCTAGGCACAGTACAAAGTCTAGAGAACAAGATGCCCACCATATCACCTTATAGCAAACTTAAATAGTGCATAGTACAAATTAAATGAACACCTTACCAGAAAGGCAGAACTCGCCTTACTCCAGGTACAGCACTCCTATTGGGTGGGGGCATTGAGTAAACTCCCGGCTTACAGACTCAGGAGTAGGCAGGCACTAAAACAATTGTGTGCCTAGCACACTGTACTGGGATGGTTAATACTGCAGGTGGGCATAAATAAGATTATGACTCACTTTGATGAGAAACTATATTCCACGCCCTCACCCACAGTACATGTGGATATTTTTGACTTCCTCTCAAACTTACCCATCCCCACAATTTCCCTCAAGTGGACTCCATTTTCAATGCCCTTTTCTTAGTTGGAAATCCAGTCCACCATTCGCCCGATGAACCTCCATAAGGCACCAAGAGGAGATGGTATACCGTCAACTTCTACCAAGGACTAGAAGAAGACATCTCCTCACATGCAGAGGGTTTTTCAAAACTGTATACATAAAGGAATGCTACCTGCTACCATGCAAGAATCAGTAATAAAGGTCCTCCCAAAGAGAGGTAAACACCCTACCCAGCAACTATAGGCCAATATCTCTTATAAATGTGGACTACAAGATCTTGGCAAAAGTACTGGCCACACAGCTGGCAAGCTTCTTCCTGAATTTGATTCACCCATCTCAAGTTGAGTTAGTTAAAGCCATCTTGAGTTTGATCATCTGTGGACACTGATATCCCTCATACAACACCCCAAAATCTGACCTCTCCAACAGCTGCCTTGCAGTGGAGTTCGAAAGGGCCATCAGATCAGTCAAATGGACTTTCCTGATGGCAGTCCTGAAAAAATGGGCTTCAGAAATACCTTCTGCAGCTGGGTGCAGCTTCATTACTCCTCCCTTATGGACTCAGTGCTCACGGATGGTTTTAAATCTTCACTGTTCTCCCTACAGAAAGTGACTAGACAGGGTGTATCTTCTCCTCCTTAATTTTCATTCTCACCGTAGAGCCCCTAGCCATTGCCCCTCTGGGAGAATAAGAGATACCTGGCCCCAACTCCTTTAAAACATTCTTGTATGTGACGACCTGCTCATCACCTTGTAGGGCCCACCAGGCAGCTGACTGAGTGCTTCCTTCCTGGCCACTTTTGCTAAGGTTTCAGGGCTCCAGGATTAATCAGTCTAAATGGAAGTCTTACCACTGAACAAACATTGCTCCACTGAAACGTTTAAGTCACTGGGACTTCAATGGGCCCCTGACTTTATGGACTGATTCTCAAAGCTCTTTTACACTCGAGGGTCAGGGATGGAGGGTCACAATTTGTTGCAGGGTTCAAAACTCTAACTATAAGGGATGGCTGTGCCCTGTAATATGAATCTTGTAAACAGTACACACTCATTCAGAGCTCAGTTGGTGGCTGGCCGTGGAGGTGAGTGGTGGGCTGTGCCAGTCACCACCTCAGTTATGGGTTGGGGTGAGTGAGGTAGAGCACTATGGGGTGGGGAGTGGGGATCCACTAGACCACCAGGAAGATGGGAAATTCATTTATGGGAGGATCATGGTGAAGTGGTCCACTAGACCACCAGGGATATGTAAATTATTATAACAGGAGAGAGGGCTTGGGGAGGACAGCTAGACTATCAGGGATATTTTATTTATCATAAGGGGTGATATGGGTTTGGGGGTGCTGGACTACCTAGAGGACTTTATAGGCTGATTCCCAAAGCCCTTTTACAATGGGACCATTGATGGGAGGGTCACAGCAATTTGGTGCAGGGTTCACAACCCTCCCAGACGTTTTTCTAAATGACCTTAGACCAGCCCATGGCTTGTCTAATGGTACTTAGATATTTGTCCTCAAGGGTAGTTATGAATACCAAATTAGGGATATGGCAGCCTTTGACTGCTGTACTCCCCTAGCACCATGCTACAGCCCATTTTGTGGGGCAAGATTTGTTCAAGCCCCTTGGATGCAGACCACCTGCGTTTAACACTGGCTGCTTTTAGAATAGCAATAGGTACTTTTGACACCAGGTACCACTTGGGTCAGAAATATTTGATGCAGACACCTTATGCTTTTAAGGGCTTTGAGAATCAGGCCCTGAGAGACCAATGAATTCAACAGCAGAAAATAGCAGAGTGCTGCAGATGTTGCAGCACACTGAGATTACTCATTAAAATAAGGATATTTTGTCATTAGAAAGAGATAGAAAAGAAAGACCAACTAATTAAACAGCAGAGTGAAGAATAGACCACAGCAGAGTGCAGACATTGCAGACTCTGCAGTAAAATGATAAAACACCTGTTTTGTTAGCCAGAGAGAGAGAGTAGAGAGAGAGAGAGAGAGAGAGAGAGTGAGAACAACAAATTCAATAAAGTCAGAGAGGACAGAGGACTCTGACTGAAGGTCATAGTGCCTCAGTAATTATGAAGGGGAGCTTATAGCACCATTGACTTTGATGGGTGTCACCCATATCTAAGACTCTGTGTTGCCCATCTCGTGCTACCCTGAAAGGTCACACTGCTCTAGACTCTGTGTTGCCCATCTCTGTGCCCAAACTAGTACCAGGTCATATGTGCATCATGTATTTTGAGAGGAGGGTGTCACCTACATCTCAGATTCTGTGTTGCCCATCTCTGTGCTGCCCTAAAGGTCATACTGCCCTAGACTCTGTGTTACCCATCTCTGTGCTGTCCTGAAAGGTCATACTGCCCTAGACTCTGTGTTACCCATCTCTGTGCCATAGTGCCGTACAGATCGTAAGGGGTGCATCACATTTCCGTCTCTGTTGACAATCTCTGTGCCTAAATTACTACTAGGTCATATAGTGCCTCCTGTATTTTGAGAAGGGTGTCATCCATGTCTCAGACTCTGTGTTGCCCACCCCTGTGCTGCCCTAAAGGTCATACTGCCCTAGACTCTGTGTTGCCCATCTCTGTGCCAGAGTGCCATACAGATTGAGAAGGTGGGGCATCATGTCTTAGACTTAGTGTTGCTCAACTCTGTGCCTGAACTACTATAGGACACAGTGCCATACAGATTTGTGTATGGGGGGGCATCTTTCTGTAGTAGTTTTGGTGATTTTCAGTGTTACTGAATCTTCTGTTTGATAACTCTTAATTTTGGGGTGCAAACCTGTCTTCTGTTTCATGTAACTTAGTTACTAATAATGCCATTTAATTTTGGGTGCAACCCTGTTTGTTTACTGAATCTTCTGTTTCACTTTCTTGTATAATTAAGCCATTTTGGGTTTCAGCCCCGACCTTGACTTTCAGCATTTGAGCATCGGGGTTGGAGGTGTGGACTGGTCCTCACTCTGACCCTCTCCTTCCCCACTTGGGACTTGCACAAATTAACTTTTTAACTCTCCCACAGGGCTCCTAGCTTATGGAGTTGGACCCAGGGGGAAAGAGAGAGAGAGAGTTGGGAGGAAAGAAAGGCTCTAAATTTAAACTGCTGGAGCAGTTTAAATTGCAGGGCTTCATCCCTGACCGTGACTTTTGGCATTTGAGCATCGGGGTTGGAGGTGTAGACTGGTCCTCGCTGGGACCTTCCTTCCAATGGGACTCACATATTGAATTCTTCGCCCCCACCCACCCCTGCCTCCTCTTAAATGCTTGCAAGCCCTCTCAATATGTACAAGTACCCTATCAGCAGATTGGGTGTGGCTAAAAGTTCTGTTCTTTATCTTTTCACTAGCTTATCACAACTCACCTCGATGGGGTTGTTACTTGTGCCGCTTACATTTTCTGGTACCAGTCTGATTACTAAATATTTCTGCCTACTCTGTAAAATTACCTTGGAATGTTGCTCAGGTATTTGCAGGGCTATTAATGACAAAGGTTGCTGTTCTCCAGGTTTCATGCTAGCATATTCCCTAATCTGTCTGTTTCTCTCAGTATGTTGTATTGGGGATTTGCTGGGCTATCTGTAATTAGTTAGGGCACTCGGGCTTCATGCTGTCTTTTGAGTTGGGTGTCACTGGGCACTGCTGAGTCTAAATCTGAAATGGTGACCCCAGGCCTACCTGGGAAGGTGTCCTGCCCTCCTTGCCTCAGCTGCCTCTCCATCGGCCTCCTAGCTGGCCTTTATCTCTCCCTAATGGTCATAGACTCTTCTAGGTTGCATGGGGACCACTGGTGGATGACTGTCCCCATGAGGTGTTTGATTTCACCTTCTCTAACCTTCTAGCTCATGACAGACTGCCTCCTGTCCTACTAGCTTTCTCAACCTCAGATGCATTCTGGGTACTGCAGTGATGAAGGCGCTCTGGCCTGTAGGCCCTCAGTCAGATGTACCCCTCCCCCATCACACGCCTCCTGGCTCTTCCTAGTGATACTGGACCTTGCTGGAGACATTGAGCTAAACCCTGGTCCTGCCTAGCAGGGCCTCTTCTATGCCAGAATGTTGGAGATTGGGAAGGGATAAAAATCACTTACCTTAACATTCGCAGTCTACTACCCAATCTTGACGAACTATCTGCCTGGGTTGTCCACTGTAAACCTGACATACTAGGCATTACAGAGTCCTGGCTGAAACCCTCAATACCAGACTCGGCCTGTGCACTTCCTGGCTATAAGTTTATTAGACATGATCGACTAGGACAAAAGCGAGGGGTGGTACCCTAATTTACTACAAGAGTCATCTGACAGTATCTGAAGTAATCCATCAGCAGTCCTCCCTGTCTTCCTGTGAGCTACTGAACACTGTATTGTTACTTGAAATACAAAGAAGCTGCATGTTGTATGCACATACAATCCCCAAGGGTGGTTTGCCTGGGCTCACCCACCTTCCTGCATACCATTGGTCCTTAGGCTGGGGATAATGAACTTTTGATCCTGGGTGATGTGAACTTAAACTGGACAGGAGGTCACTCCAAGAAATTTGAACCTCTGTTAACAACTCTTGCCCTGTCTCAGCTTATCCAGGAGCCCACTAGATGGTCTGCTAATGGTGGACATAGCTCCCTACTGGACTGGTACTATCAAACTGTCCAGATAGGATCAGCTCCACAGGAATGCTAGCTGACTCCATCTTGGATCACACCTCAGTGTTTTGGCGTGGAAATATACCTTCACCAAAATTCACCACAAGATCATTCAGGTTAGGGATTTCTCTAGGTTTGATCTGGGGTCATTTCATGAGGTTCTGAGGATCACTAACTGGTGAGAAGTGCTTAGTACCCATGACCCTTTACAGCTGTATCCCAATTTCTCACTGTTTTGGTACCCTGCAGGACAAGCATGCCCATCTTTTTAGGTGGAGAGTAAGGGTCTGTCAAAAATGGCTGCACGGGTCCCTCATAGCCCTTATGTGTGCAAGGAACAAGTGTAGGGCTCACTTCAAAAGCACGTTGGATCAATCCATTTTCCAATAGTATAGGAAGCTCAGAAATTAGTGCAAAAAGCCATCAGGGCGGCAAAAAGTGATTACTGTAAATCTGCCCTGCTTAGCTCTGCTAAGGACCCATGTAGATTCTGGAGGAACATAAAAACGTAGTCAGCGGCTCCTTCAACTCTGGGGTATCTGAAATGGTCATTGGTGGATCGAGTTGTAATAATCCCTACAACTGCTAATGCTTTAAAGCCCCTTTCTGACTTGTCTGCACTTACCTCCCTTTTCCCTGCTGCTGAGAACATGGCGGCCCTTCAGCCTCTGTCCCTCAGGAGGATCACTCCTCTCGCCCATTATTTTATCTCAGGGCTGTGTCTGTCATGGAGACACAGAGACCTCTCTGGTATCTCTCCACACTCCAGCTCTGGTCATGATAACACGGACCCTAGCTTTGAATCTGGGTGCCCCTACATTGCCATCCCACTGGCACATATCTTCAACCTGTCCTTGCCACTGATGTTATCCCTGACATTTGGAAAGTAGCGAGGATTGTCCCCATTCTGAATCAAGGGAACCCCACAGTTCTGGACAACTATCATCCAATTGCTATCCTATCGGCCATTAGTAAACTCTTAGAGAAAGCTGTGTCTGAACAGCTCACAGAGTACATCCAAGCTCATAAGTTGCTGTCTCCTGTGCAGCATGGCTATCGAAAGGGTATGGCATGTCCACAGCCCTGGTCTCAGTCTCTACTAGCATCAGGGTGGCCATGGGCCAGGGCAAACCTCTGGGCTATATTTATAGACTTATCTAAGGCCTTCAACCTTGTGGACCATGCATTACTTTGCTCACAGATGCAGTCCCTTGGCCTGTCCCTCTTGCCTTGAACTGGCTTTGAAACTACCTCCAAGGCAGAATACAGTAGACTAAATTCAACAAGGTCCTCTCTGACCTGACTCCAGTGACCTCTAGCATCCCACAGGGATCAGTCTTGGGGCCTTCTTTTTCTGCATTTGTTAACAACCTCCCTGCTGCTACTTCCAACTGTAGTGCCACCCTTTATGCCGATGATCTTGTCATCCTTGCACACTCTCTGGACATTGGAGTTCTTAACCTTCAGCTGAGTGAGGCTTTCAAAATATTCAGTCCTGGGTAATGACTCACAAGCTGGTCCTCAACCTAAAGAAAGCTCTGCCTATGCTTTAGTTACACAACATCAAGGCCTCACCTGTCCTCTATGTGTCAGTGGTGCTGACTGCTCTCCCTCTTAACCACGGTTTCAATAAAATACCTTGGAGTGACACTTGACCCCAACTGACATGGGGTGTCACATCCTAAATGTTTGCAGAACTGTAAACTGCAAACTGGGTCTTGCCTATAGGGCAAAGAAAAAATTTGATGTCTGCAGCTCGCATGGCATTGGCCAGAGTGTGCTGCACCTTCACTTAGCTATGGCCTTCTCCTGTTTGCTAGCCCTCCAAGGTTCACCTTGCTCGATGGAACATGACCTACAACAACATCTGTCACTTTGATCTGGCAGCCCCACGCCTCACCCATCATTGTAAATTATATGACAAACTGGACTGACTTTCCTGGCCAATCACTTGAAATATGGGTTTGGCTGCTTCGTAGGAAAGGTGTTCCGAACTGGAACCCCTCAGGGCTGGTGCAGCTCCTCAAGCCTGCTGAATTCTCCTCCTACTCCCTCAGGTCTCAATGTCCTGGGGTACTTAAAGTTCCTTATATTCAAACCCTAATGGGGTAAAGGGACTTTGCTACATGCGCTCTGGGCTATGGAACTCCCTTCCAGACCACTTTGTACCTCCCCTCTCACCTGAGCCTCCAGAATTCCTGTGGGGCACTTGACACTGTCCTCTCTGTGTGGGTGTCCTAAATCACCTTAATCAGGTCTCCAAATTGGTCTCATCCAGTCCACCATCCACTGTCCTTTAATTCTGGGAAGCACGTGATCGCTTGTTATCTGCTTATGAATTATGTGACCCTGGTAAAAGGGTCACTCATACAATGTAATTGCTATTGAATGTCTTAGTCTATTTATTCTCTGTGTGTGTATATATATATATATATATATATTATATATGTATATTTTACCTATTTACTGCTCACTGTAGACTATCTGTTCATCTTGCTCTCCTGTTACTATGTACATTTCCTCTTGTTGTTATGTACCTTGTTTGAACCTGCATTTTTCATGTACTCTCCTGGGTGGGTACCTGAAAATGAGCATACAGCATTTGGTGTGCCTACCTGGTCAACAAGCGCTAAATAAATAAATATTGTCAGTGTCTTTCTGTAGCACTTTTAGTGATTTTCAGGGGTACTGAATCTTCTCTCCGATGCCATTTCATTTTTGGGTGCAACCTTGTACCTGAATCTTCTGTGTCATACCACTTAGTCACAATCCTCACAAATCAAGCCACTTAATTTTTGGGTACAACCAACCCTGTTTGTTTGCTGAATCTTCTCTTCACGTCCCTTTTAAGTATGCCATTTTGTCAGTGTTTTGTTGTAGCACTTTTAGTGATTTTCAATGTTACTGAATCTTCTATTTAATGCCATTTAATTTTTGGGTACAACCCTGTACCTGAATCTTCTGTTTCAAGTCACTTAGTCATGCATCATGCCACTTAATCTGTGGGTGCCCTGCCTGACCTTCTAATTCAGTGACTCACTACTGCAGTACTGGTGATTCTAACATATCTATTTTTATTGCTGTTAGCTGCTTGCTGACCAAACAACATGAAAATACAGACAGATTTTTATTTTAAAAGGTTCAATTTTATGTTATTTTTTTAACAGGGCTCTGAATAAATAATACTGATGTATTTCTTATACTCAGATAGACTAACATAGGTCTACAGTTCATCAGAGTAAATGAGAACCTTTTGGAAAAATCAGTGTTAGAATCAGAACCAGGTCACAACCAAGCCACCATCCCTTTCCAAGTTTATCAAAACCACTGGGGTCTCCTGTATTCTGAACATTAGACTGCAGCAGCACCTGACAATTAAATCCCTGTGTCATTTCAGTTTGGGGTGTATTGCCCAATTACCACAGTTACACTTGTAGGTTATATCAGTTTATCATCTTGTTTATACTAGACACCCCCCAGATATGCTAGTACCTTATTTATGTAAGCAATAAAACCGGACAGGCTGGGTGGTATTGGGCTGTACCAGACTGCTCAGGGGTGCAGTGAGGCTCAATACCATAGGCAGATGGCCTAATAGCCCCTGGAAGGTACGATATAGACCAAAACCACCTGGGACTGCAAGGCAGCTGCACTGAAAGAGTGTGCTAGGTAAAATGAAGTTGGAGTAAACAATTAGCATCATTATCTAGATACTAACAGCATTGTTAAATAATTTATAAGCAACATACCATCACTAAGAACATGTAGCGCAGCAAAAAAATAGGCCACAGAATCCCTGGTTTTTTTTGTTTTTCTCTGCTGCACCTTATTAGTAATGGTATGTTTTAAAATTATTTAATAAGGTTTTGTTAGTACCTCAGATTGAGGTAATGTATTGTTTTCTGCTTAATACTGCCTACCCTGTAGGGTGGTATTACACTTAGAAATGGGTTATTTGTGACAGTTTTATTAAACTATTCAAAATGTCAAAAATTAATTAAAATAAGATTCTAGAAATGATTAGAAAAGTACTGCTTAGTAAAGTAATCACTGTAGTCATACAGCTGCCAGTAGAGGCATTACTTTTGATTTACTGAGCTGAGTTTTTGGTGGCTCTCTGTACTGCTGGTGCCCTACAGTAGTGAGTGTAGGGACATTTTGCCTGACTTATCACTATCTCTCCACCTCTAGCTGTTTTATAGGGGCATGTTGGATAGACTGATTGCCAGTTATGTTCATGTTGGTGTTTGCCTGGGGATTTGGGAAGTCAAATGGAAAACTAAAACAGCATTGTGCCCATGTGAAGACACTTGCCCCTTGGAGAAAGGGAGGAATGTGTTATTCTGCTGTTGACGGCAGAATTGCATAATGCAAGCAAGCCCACATCTGCTTATAACACCTGTTTCCCATTGCAGCCTACTGTTGCTCTTTCACTGTTAAAAGACAAAAAATAATACAGTGACTAAAACTGTGTGGAGCCAAGTGCTGTTGCAGCAAAGGCAAAGCTTGTAGCAGAAAAGCCAGTCATAAAGGTTGATGTTTTTAAGAGAAAAAGATGCACTAATTAAAATAAAGTACAAATGCAAATATAGCAAATCAGCATCCAAGTCTTGCAGAAAGCGTGAAGTTTAAAAGAACGGGAAGTCTTGTTTACAAGACAATAATCCATCTTTCAGAAGCAGCTGCTGCTTTACCGAAACCCATTGACTAGGGGAGAACTAATCTTTACATTCATGGAGCCTGGGTTTGCACAGTAAGCAACTACAGTACTGTGGGTTGTACAAATATAAGTGTTGGGAACAATTGCAACTTCTCCTTCTGCAGTGGAGGTGTTTTGACTGTTGTTTGCTTGGGATATGGATTCCATCTCATCAGCCCTCACCAGATCCAACAACAATGTGATGCAGATGTCCTCGGAGGTGGCCTCTGAGGTGCTTGGTGAGAAGACTTGGCTTGACAAGAGGCCAGTGCAGTGGGTGGGTGGCACCTTTGAGCTTACTGGGAGCGAACTGAAACTCAAAAGGCAAACTGAACTATTGATAGTAAGAGCTGATTGCAAATCATTTTTTTGTATTTGTGCCTACTGCATTTTAATTTATCACAAAATCTACTTAATTAAAAGTAAAGCAATGTTGGGTTGGAGGTGTGACTCTGGAAAGCGAGAGAAAAATGGCACTTATTAAAAATTAAATGTTCATTTTGCTTAATGATTTAGAATCAAAATAGACATACAGAGGCTAGGTCTACAGCACTGCTGTGAGGAATGCGGAATTCTGCTGGCAGAATTAGCGAGAATGACCATTCTGCCAGTGGAATTTCCACCTGAATTTCACTGGTTCTTCTGCAGAATTTCGTTTACTCTTGATCCACAGAATAATATTCTGTGGAATAGCATTTTGTTCCATGGAAAATTATTCGCAATAATTTTCACAGAAAATGTTAAAATCTGCAGATAATATTACCGGAACAGCATTTTTTCTGTGGAAAATCATTACACTATTTTTTCTGCCATTGAATTCCACCATTCAGTTTCTGGTGAAAATTCAGCACAATTCCTGTGTAAGTTTGAAAATTCTGCAAAATTTAATTCTGCCGGAATTAGAAAATTTCACACAGTCCTAACTAGGTCTCATTATTTCCCTCAGTTGCCTGATACCAGAAAAGTTGGCTAATGACCAAAGCCAATCAGCTTTGTGGATGTCTACAACCCATTTTCTAAAGCAGTATTTGATCCCAGCTATACCAGTGTGACCTCACAGTCATGCCAGTGTGGCAGTGTCACATGTGTAGCAAATGTACTTCCAGTTACTACAGTATCCCCACCCACTAATATTGATGTTTCAGTTACAACAGCAGTTACTGTAATCAAATCTTAGTTATGCCAGTATCTGCATCCTATCCACATAGACCCTTCTCCTCCCAGTTATGCCAGCCAGTGTTTCAGATACAGTACTGTGTACATTCAGTTACAGCTGTCTCTCTGATTTACAGGTCACAGTGTGTCTTCAGTTGCACCAGTATCTCATCCTCCCAGTTATGCCAGTGTCTCAACTATATCAGTACCTTCTACCAGGTACATAACTGTCTCCGGCAGTCCAAAATCCAGTCCCAGTTTCATATACTAATGCTCTTATGGCAGATAAGAGAGCAGTCACTATTGCCAAATTGACTGTGCAGTTCAATAAATATAGTTGCAACTTATGCCATAAGTGTGCAGTTTATGTTTGGAAATTTGCAGAACATTCCAGTTTTCATTTTCAAATTTCATGGAAGTGAAATTCTGTATTGCTGGAAGGATTTTAATTTTCACAGCACTAAAAGTAAAGAATTCTAACTTGCCCAGCCAGGTAAACTTGGTTCAGTTATCACAGAGATCAATATATCTTACATAGTCCACTGGTGAGCTATTGACCCTTTGAAGCCAGCAGGTGGAGTCTTCAAGACTGAGACACATTATGAGCTCAGTAAAATGACCCAGAAAAGGTTCTGACAGTCCCTACAGGAGTGTGTTGGTCCAAGCAAAATGGCAGCATCACTCACTCACTACAATCCCTCTCTTGGATTGTAAAATGCTTCATCATATAGTGAGCATAAAAAGCTCTACATAAAAACTAATGTCTTTCCTTTCCTTGATTCTTTGCAGCAGAATATTCCAAACTGATCCGTAAACACATTTTTTATTGAATTGCAGCCAAGGTTGATATAGCGATATTCACAAAACTGATAAATGCAGCTACAAAGCTAGTATATTATGCTCCAGAACAGTAATGCAGTGCATATTTACATGTCCTTTAATACACAGGAAGAACTGATTTCTACATCTGACCTATGCATCTGTTCTTTGTAATATGCTGAAATAAACAGCTATGAGACATGTTTTCAGGTGTCTCATTCATCTCTTTCTGGTATATTGTATTTTAAGTAAAGCATATTAAATTGCCCACTAGATTTATTGGTTCCCAGCATTCTGTCTTGCATTACATTCTACATGGGTTGTTATCTTGACACCTTCTGCAGTTTGGAATTGATTACTTTTGTTTTAGACACCACCTGCAGTTACAAACAATTTAAAACCCACTTCTGAAGCAGCATGCCTTTAAGCTGGTTAAGATGGCAGGAGAGCTTTTGTCAAAAATAATTATTCAGATTGCTGCACCTGACTGTGGCGGTAACATTTCCTTTAGCATGGCATTTAAAAATTATGAAATATACATACAGTACCTCTAAGAGGACCTTGCTACCATATTTAGTTCCTTGTTATTTAAATATAAAAGTCATTTAAGGAGTTCTGTATCCCCAGATTCAGTCTGAACTGAGTGGTAGAGCTTATCTCCATGTCAAGGCAAGTTTCAGAGATCTGCCTCCTGTATAAGATACGTTGCTCTAAATATTATCTTCTGAAATAGTTGGCCCTAGACTCCTTCCAAGTGTTGACATTTCCATTTACTCCTTAGGAGATTAAGACACACATACAGTAGGTAAGCTTAACCACCTAAACAGCACCCATCAGACCTGGCTAACATCTCTGGATGTACTTTTGGAAATTCTTAGGATCTACACTGAATTAGAAAGCAGTACTAGATTTGCCTTGCCATGATGCTGAGATTAACCAGTTTATTTACTTATTTGCTTTAATTTGTGTTAACTAAGCAAGCAGGCTAGACATAAAAGTACTTTTAGGTTTGTTATGTATTCATTATTATTTATTTATTTAAAAGATGGAGACCAGGATAGACAAACTGAGTTGAGCTCATTTCCATGTATGGCCCAGGAGACAATACAGTAGAAAGTGAGACAGTAACAACAGATGTAATAACAACAACACGCTCATGCATATGAACATTAAAACAAGGAACTGTACAAGTAATTATTTCCTTAGGATGAAAAACAATGTATTGTACGAGGTTGCAAAGTGCACACTGTAGGTTTGTGGTGAATAGAAAGGATGAGAGTTATGTGAGTGTGAGTCTATGTATGGGAAATATTTGTAAGAATCATGGTGGCAAAATGTTCAAATTACAGACTACACTGAGTTTCAGTCTACGCCATGTTTGAATCAGGGGACAGGGTTTAAAAATCCTGGTAGTGGCTCTGGGCCTACATCAAGAGGAGACCAGTCGGGAGTAACAGAGGGGACATCAGGAATTTGGTAGCTTCCAGTGTGGTGAAGAGCAATCAGGAGCAGCAGAGGGGCACTGGGGATTCCAATGCTGCCTTCCATTCAGCTAGACATGATGGGTAGAAGAAGAGGGACGCCACTTAAGGTTTGGGAATCTGTCTGGGGAATACTGAGGATTTTTGTAAATTTAAAACTGTGTTTACCTGCAGAGCTGTTGAAGAAGGGAAGAGTTTGTTGTAACTAGGAAGAAGTTCAAGAGCTGTTTGTAGGAGCGAGCTGCTGAACAGTTTAGTGCTGCTCTATATGGCAGGGTTTTTTCTCCCACAGGTACATCACTAGATTTCTCTTACAGGCGATGAGGGGAGCAAGCAACTATCAGCAGTGACACAGCAGGAGGAGAGCACCAATCAAGTCAGCTCTCAGAGTGTGCACACCACGTTTGAATCAGGGTACAGGGTTTAAAAACTCTGGTAGCAGCTCTGGCCCCACATCAAGTGGAGAGCCATAGGGAGTAGCAGAGGGGCACTGGGGATTTAGTGGCTTCCAGCAGATGGAGAGCAGTTGAAGCAGCAAGGGCACCGGGATTGGTGGCTTCCTGTGAGTGGAGATCAGTTAGGAGCAGCAGAGAGGCACCAGGGATTCCATGGCTTCTTCTGTCCAGCAGGACACAATGGGTGGAAGAAGAAGGACGGCACTTAAGGTTTGGGGAACTGTCTGGGGAATACTGAGGGTTTTTATGAATTTAAAAACTGTGTTTACCTGCAGAACTGTTGAAGAAGGGAGGGGTTTGCTGTAACTTGAAAGAAGTTCAAGAGCTGTTTGTAGGAGCTAGCTGCTGAGTGGTTCAGTGGTACTTTTTCCAGTAGGGCTTTGTCCCGCCAGCCAACCCTGGCCCCAACCCTCATTAAATGGCCTTGGTGGGAGGGGTCAGCTTCAAGGACCAGTACTAAGACAAGCACTGGTGAGCAGCAGGGCTTTAAATTACCATTGCTGTGAGGAGAAAGGTTGTTAGGTCTATGGGCTTTGACAGAAGAAGTGCAAGGGGTTCTTCAAGACTTGTATGATAGGAAGGTCATTCTACTGGTACTTGGGGTACTAGGAGATTATAGTGAAGCTGAGGCAGGTAAATGGAGAGTGTTAGGGTAGGACACACAAGGAGATGAAGGGCACTAGCGAGGAGGATGGGATGTCATAGAAGGGGGGGTTTCAGGGCATCAGGGTGCTAGATGGGCAATTGGAGGGAGAATAGTGGGTTGCAGTGGTTGTGGGGTCAGTAGTTGGATGAATGTATTATGGAAGCTAGGAGAGCGTCCGATCTGTTGCAGGCTGAGGAGTCTCAAGGAGAAGTGCAGTGACTTGGTAGAGAGTTGGGGAGGTTGGGGATGTGGGAAGGCAGCTGAGACAAGCAGCAACAGGAGGATACCATGTGGGTTTAGCAATGATTTTGGGGAGGAGGTGGGAGCAATACAAATAGGTGGCCTGGCATGGCTAGGGGCAAGGTCAGGAGGAAGGATCCCACATGCAGCACAGCAGAGAAGATGGGTAAAGGTTTGTGCTGCTGGCGACACTGGAGGATGATGGAGGGGTGAGGGATTTCCAGGGGAAGGAAGGGGTAGTAGGGGTTGCACATGGGACAGCAGTCAGACAGTAGAGTGTGGTAAAGGTAAGGGAGAAGGGGCACAACTGAAAGGATGGATGAAGAGAGCAGGGTAAATGGTATAGGAGCATTCCTAGTGAGGTAAAAAGGAAGGACTTAGCAGAGGGGGAGGTGGAGACCAGGGTGGAGGGGAAGGATGGGGAGGAGTGAGGGCACAACAAGGGCAGTGGGAGGATTTAGCAGTAGATACCATGGTAAAAGGGAAGGAGCAGATGAGGAGTGGTAAGGGAGGGGTTTTAGTGCTGAGAGATTCCATACTTAAAGGGATAAGATGGGTCGGCAAGGAGGAATGGCATAGTTGCATCTAGGTGGAGTCCATACTTGGCTTAACTGCAGGCAGGGCAGGGCAGTCAATTCTTAAGTGTGCTAGGAGGGTAGGAGGAAACCACATCTTGTGGTGCACATGGATATGAATGACCTGGCAGAGGAGATGGTGGAAGTAGCGAAGGAGTGGTTTGAGCAGCTGGGCAGGCTATGTGAGCAGATGGGGAATCAGTGGCTTTCTCAGAGGTGCTCGTGGTGCCCTACACTAGTACAGCATGAAAAGTGAGGAATGGGGAGTTCAACAACTTGCTGAGGGATTGGTTTGATCCAGGAGACATGGGTTGGTGGGGCTGGTACAGAACTTTATGCTGGTGACAGGCTACATTTGAATGGGAGGGGAGAGGGGTATTAAAGCAGAGGGTAGAAGAATACATAGCTAGGAAGGTGGATTTAAACTAGGTTGGGGAGGTGAGTGGACAGATGGTAGGCAGGGAACCCAGACAGGGAGCCAAACAAGCCTACCTCCCAGGCTAGTAGAGAGGACCAGGAGCAGTGGAATGGGGGATTAAGAAAGGGTATTTTCAGGAGGGGTGGGGCAAGGACAGGCTTGAGGGGTAGTCTCACTGAATGAGAGAAGCCTTGGCAACAAATCAGTGAAATTATAGGGTCTCTTGGCATTAGTGAGGTGGACATTGTGGCCATCACAGAAATGTGGGCCACCCAGTATCAGGAATGGGGTTTGATGATCCCAGGATATAGGTTATTCAGGAAGGATAGTCCAAAGGAGGAGGTGTTGCAGTATGTGTTCTGGAGGGATAAGATGCATGGGGGGAAGGGCAGAACAGATGTCTTATGGATGCTGTTTCAAGACTCTAAAGATAGGACAGTGAGGTTGGGGTGGTGTACAGGCTGCCAGCCCAAGGGATGATCTGGATAGGGACTTAGTTGATCTAATCTGGAGGGTCTGTAGGAAAGAGAACATTGAGGTGGTGAGGGACTTCAACCTATCGGGTGGAGTGGAGCATGCCAGCCACCATGAGTGCAAGGGGTGGGTCATATTGGAGGCATTCAGGACAACTTCCTGGTACAGTTGGTCCATGAGCCAACTAGATTGGACAGGACGCTGGACCTGGTTCTATCAACTGGGTAAACTGTAAGGGATATGGAGGTGGAGGACCCTCTGGCTGGGAGTGACCATCACACTGTGTGGTTCACACTCAGCATGGGCAAGAAAAACAGGAGGAACAGGGACCAGGTGACTGACTTTAAGGAAGCACATTTTAAAATGATGGGGGAATCTTGGGCAGGCATCTGACAGGAATTTAACCACAAATGGATGCTAGCCTAAAATGTAAGATTATTAGGGAATGGCTGGTGGAAGTAACTGGAACATGTGCAAGAACAAGGATTAAGAAGGAAGGACAAAAAAACAGCTGGCTGACACGGGGGTCATAGAAGCAGAGGGTCAAAAGGAAGGTATTTTGGAGACTCAAGAAATCGAGGGGGGGTAACGAGAGATGTATATGAAGAAGTCCAGGGAGGTTTCAGGCTGGTCAGAGCAGCCAAGGTTTCAGAGAACTGAGCTTGGCATAGGGCATTAAGAATGGAGAAATGGACTTGTTCAGATACACTGGCAAAAACAGAACAAGCATTTGTCAATGCTGAATGTTTGCTTGCTGGCATTGGCATTGGTAGTGTAGGAGTTACAGAGCTGCATACTAGGAATGGCAGTGAAGTATTGAACTGAAGCCAAGCCATCATCACCCTGCAGATAGTGACAGGCATTGAGGTGTGCCTTTGGGTCATCAGGCATAACGGCCACGCCATTTCACCACACCCCACCTGCAGACACCGACAAGTGACACAGTGTGCCTTGGGGTCTTTGGCCTTTATGCGCACTCCCATTCCATCAGGAAATATGGTGAGATGGGTGCGGTGTAGGAGAATGGGGTGAACTTTGGGGCTGAAGGTCAAGGCACACCTTGATGCCTCTCACTGGCTGCAAGGTGTGGTTGGGTGGAATGGTATGAGCATTGCAGGCAACAATCCCAAGTCATAGCCCTGATGCCTGTCATTCTGTACAGGGTGGGGCATTATTGTCGGAAACCTTACGCCTCAGGCATTCATTGATATTTTACTCCAAATTTCCAACATGGTGTTTTTGTGACCCCACCTCATGAACAGTGGCAATATCAGTTTGTTAGCTGAAAGCTGCTTTTGCACAGCAACTACAGCATTTGGCACCACAGGTGCAAAACACATTCTGAACAGGATGTGAAAATGACAGTGGTACTTTTCATGAGGAGGTGTAAAAATGGCAATGTTGAAAATCTGCTATGAAAATATTAAAAAACTGGTGAAGTCATGAGCTGCTATAGAAACTGTGCAATTCACACCAGTAATGTAACTAGTTTGGGGATTTTTACAGCAGATTGTTAACACAGGCATTTTGGGACCTCTGATCATGAACAGTGTGAGTGTGTTTTCTTTATCTGTCCCAAACAATGATTTCCACAGCTACCACGCATTTCTGCACTGAAAGTGTGAAAACACATTTCGCCATGTTGTGAAAAATGACAGCTGTACTGTTCATAAGGAGATGTGGAAAATGCCACTGGTGAAAATCTAGACTGAAAATATTACAAATTCATGAACTTATGAGGGTGCGTGGAAACTGTGCAATGCTCACTCATACTTAATGCAGTCATTTTATGGAGTTTTGTCACCAAATTTTTAACATAGCCATTATAAGACCTCTGTTCATGACCAGTGTCACTGTGATTTTCTTAATCTGTCCCAAACATTGTTTTCGCACACTGACTACACCATTGTACGCTACATGTGCGAAACACATTTTGGGCAAGATGTTAAAAATGGCAGGTGTGCTGCTCATAAGGAAGTGTGGTAAATGGCAATGTTAAAGTCTGACGTGCAAATATTACAGATTTGCAAACTTGCCAGCGCTATAGGAACTGCGCAATGTGCGGTCCTAAAACAGTCATTTTGGGAAGTTTTTACCAAATTTTCAACATAGCCATTTTAACACCTCTACTCATGACCAGTGTCACTGTGATTTTCTTAATCTGTCTCAAACATTGATTGCACACACCGACTCGCCATTGTGAGCTACATGCACAGAAACACATTTTGGGCAACATGAAAATGACAGCTGTACTGCTCATAAGGAGGTGTTGTAAAATGGCAATGTAGAAAATCTGGAGTGCAAATATTAAAAATTTGAGAACTTTCAGGTACGAGCATGCATAGGAATTGTGCAATGCACTCAGAAACAGTAATTTTTAGGAATTTTTTCACCAAATTTTCAACATAGCCATTTTAAGACCTCTACTCATGAACACTGTCACTTTGATTTTCTTAATGTGTCCCATTCATTGATTTCAAGACACCGACTGTGCCATTTTGCTCTAAATGCCAGGAAACACATTTTGGGCGAGATGCAAAAATGACAGCTGTACTGCTCATAAAGAGATGTGTTAAAATTGTAATGTTGAAAATCTGGAGTGCGAATATTAAAATTTAAAATTATGAGCATGCTTAGGAACTGCACAATGCACGCCAGAAACAGTCATTTTAGTAATTTTTTCACCAAAGTTTCAAAATAGGCTTTTGAGAGCCCACCTGATGAACACTGGCACTGTTGTCCTGTTAATCGGTCCCAAAAGGTGATTCAGCTCAGTGACCGTGAAATCACCTTCAGGCCCAATTGGCACCATGGACATTGACAGAATTCATGAGGAAGGGTCCCAAAACCCCATGTTGAAAATTTGGAAAATTCCAAAAATGCCTGAGATATGCATTGAAGTTGAAAAACCCTATCTATTACATTATACAGCTTACCGGCATTTCTCAGTTCTCGGTCAGCTTTGAAGAGTGCAGACGTGTTCCTGGTCCACCGAAGATCATCATGCCAGAGTCTGGAGTGGCATGGGGTGAGGGGTGTGAGAAGGTAGGGTACATGGGTGGGCGCAGGTGGGGAGGCGCCAACAAGACCATGAGGGACCGTTTTTTCTTTCAGGGACTTTTTTTTAAAGGAAATGATGCGGATGTTTGTCACACTGGGGTGGGCTCCCAGCATGGCATCGGGAAGGCTGCTCAGGGGCTGGAGCTGATGGGGATTGGGCACCCAATCGGCCATAACAGTTTCTGCCGCTGTGGTGGGGTCCCAGCATGGCACCTGGAAATATTTTGGGGAGCCTGGAGATGTGGAGCTGACAGGGATTTGGCACCCTGTCAGCCATTACATTGTTTGCCATGTTGGGGTGGACTCCGCGTGGCACCGGGAAGCTTTTTTTTTGGAGGGGCCTGGAGCTGATGGAATTGGGCACCTACACAGTGTGTGCGCTGGAGGCAAGACAAGCACGAGCATGCAAAAATGCAGTGCTTGTGTGCGTGGGGGCAGTTCTGCTCAATGAAGCGGAGTTTCTCTTCAACTGTATGCCACTGCATCCAGTATCTCAGATGATGGCACTATGTTTCTTGCACATGCAAGCAAACATAAAAATAAGGATCAGATCATGAAATTAGGAAGGATGGGTGCTGGGTGGAAAGGAGGTGGACCAGGCAGAGGCACTTAATGATTACTTCTACTCTGTGTTCACAAAAGAAATGGGACAGACACCTCCTGAGAGAGGAGGTGGGCTGGGGAGGGTGACTGATATGGGATTACAGAGGATAGGGTGCTGAGAGGATTAAGGCACTGAGGGGAATAAGGCACTGGGTCCAGATGGTATTCAATTGAGGGTACTCAAGGAACTAGCAGAGATTCTAGCAGTACCACTGGCTGACTTGTTCAATACATCCTTAGACACAGGATGTGTACCACAGGACTGAAGGATGGCCCATGTGGTGCCCATGAACATAAGTGGTCCTAGGAATGAGCCAGGCAACTACAGACCTATGAACCTCACATCAATTGTGGGAAAACCTATGGAGATGATCCTAAAGGAGAGGCTGGTGATCTTCTTGGAGAACAATGGTCTTCTGGACAGTCAGTGCAGCACGGGTGTGCCTCGGGTGGATCATGCCAGACAAACCTGATTGAGTACTACGACTGGGTGACAAGGGAACTGAACAAAGGCCATGCGGTGAATGTCCTGTATTTGGATTTCAGCAAGGCTTTTGATTCTGTGCTGCACTGGAGACTGGGGAAAGCTGGAATATATAGAGGTGGGAACAAAGGTGGTTAATTGGATCACCAATTGGCTGAAGGAAGGCAGAAAAGTGTGGTGGTGTTTGGGGAACTCTCATCTCTGAGGGATGTGATGAGCGGGTGCCACAGGGATCTGTTTGGGACTGGTGTTGTTTGGGATATTCATAGCTGATATCTCATTTGGGTCCAGAGTAAGATCAGTCTTCACAGATGACACAAAGATAGGAGCGGTGGTAGATGACATTGAAGGGTGGAGGGGCTGGAAGGACCTGACCAAACTACAGGAGTGGTTGGTTGCATGGCAGTTTGATTTAATGCCCAAAAGAGCAAGGTACTGCACTTCAGGGCTAATAACCAGAGGAGGAGTTACCAGCTGGGGAGTACAGCTGGAATGCAAGGAAGAAGAAAAGGATATAACTTGCTGATAACAGGAGTATGAACAACTAAGTGCAGTGCAGGATGGCAGCAGCAAAGCCAACAGGATGCTGAGGTGCATAGCGAGGGAATCTCCTCCAGAAACAAAACAGGAGGTGATCCTGCTCCAATACAGGTCATTGGTCAGACTGCACCTGAAATACTGCATGCAGTACTGATGCTTCTTCTTGAAGAATGACATCAGATTGTTGGAGGTGTACAGTGTAGGGCAACAAAGATGATCCAGGGATTAGAGGGTACTCCCATTAAAAGAGGCTGTGTGAGCTTCACATGTATTCCCTGAAGGAGGTGAGGATAGTGGGGACATGATTGAAACCTTTAAATTCTTAAGGGATTAACAAGACTAGGACAGGAAGGATTTTCCAGATTAGAGGGGAAGTGTCATGAGGGGAACCAGCTGAGAGTGAAGGGGGAAGATTCAGAGAGGATCAGAAATAATGTGAAACACAAATTAACTTGATGAATGGTACTGCCCAAGGACACATGCCAGGAGTACCTAAAAATCAGTCACACTTGTTTTGACTGCCCATATACTGCACAATTCTGAACTTGGCTAACCATAGAGTGGAGAGATCCTATTTGGTCCTTGTTATCATATGAGGCACCTGTATTAGGGCAGAAAGAACTGAATAGACCAAAATTAATAAAAGCACTTTGCACCTATGCTTGCAGTATTAAAATGATTTCATGGCAAAGAGAATGCTGACTACCCAATGGAAAATTCTGGACACAGTGAAGACTGCAGAATGGTAGGCTCATCTGTATACAAAATGTATGAGTATGAATGTCAAAATATATTAAGATTGCAGTTTCAGTCTTATTGGCATGCTTTTCATGGGATAGCCATGTTTAGTGGGTATATGTATTTTTTTTTGTTTGTTTTTTCCTTCTGGCACCAGACCTGCCCGAATTCTTTGTTTATTATGTTTTAAGTTTCACTTATGTTGTTTTTTATTATTTCTAATCTGTACATAATTCTAATTGCACAGTTTTTTTTATTTTGTTCAATTGTTCTTTGTGATTTCTTGTTTACTTATTTTGTATTTGGAACTTCTTTAATAAACAAATTTCCAATACTCTTTATTAATAAGTGCCATGCGATCTTTTATTTCCACCTAGACAGCAACCAGAGATAGGCAGAAAGGACATTAGTTAATGTCTTATCTGAGGAACAGCACATCAACAGTGCAGTTTCCTCATACTGCACTAAACTGCCAGTTACAGAAATTGCCTGAAGTACCTGTTGTTGAGCTAGAACCCCGTCCTTCTGATCATCTAGCTCCAGAGGTAAGTATGCTACAATATGTACTAGGCTACTGACATTGACATTTGCAGAAAGAGAGAGAGAGCAGTGATGGGTTAGAGATGGTACACTAAATGCAAAATGGCTGAAGGAATGAATAAGAGGTTCAGCTTGAAAAATTTTGAGTGTGATTGAGTGTGATTTTACTTCCCATACCAATCTATTGTATGCATTTTTTTATTCAGTGTTGGGGTACTAGATATGTACTAGATAGTACTGTAGCCAAGGAGAGTTCCTGTATGACATATTTCATGACTGCTTTTTATTTCTTTAAATTACTGTATTATACTGGTGGTGAATATAGCACAATCATAACAAGTAATCTAATCACGTGCTGGTTCAAACTACACCACTGTGGTTGTGGTGGCACCAGTTGGATAGGATCAGAAAGGCTCCCAAAAATGTAAGACTACTGAAGCACCTTAAAGAAACAGCAATTAACACACACACAAAACAAAAACAAAAACTCAGAAGGCAATGCTGCCACTTGGTGGTGTTATAGAAACAAACATATAAACACAGAAAATGATGGAGGTAAAGAACCAAAGGTCCATCCAGCCTGCCAATAATGCTTACCTCTTGCCCCTTATCCTCCTGCTCAGCATAGCCAACTGAGCAGAATGACTTCTGACCCTTGTCCCCTGGTTGTCCCACTGTCTCCCGGTACCTCTTGCCTTTACTCACCCTTTGGTATCATTAAATTGTTCTGTGTCCCACCAGACTTTCAATCAATTCACAGCCTCTTCATCAACCACTGGAAGCATATTACACTGGTCCACCACACTCATAGTGAGGACTTCTCCTGGTCACTCTTCACCCATGCCTTCCTGTCATAGCACCTTCATTTCTAGTGAACAGGTCCTCATAGTCTACTGTTTATTCCCTTCAAAAATATCCTCCCTCCCTCCATGCCTCCAGTATGTACATGTTGAGATATATCAACCTTTCCTCATGTGACTTGCTCTACTGCACATGGCTCATCTTAGTGAACCTTCTTTGTATGGTCTCCAGATGACTGTTATCCTTCCTCAAATGTGGGTGCCAGAACAGAGAAGCACAACGCTGAGAAAACTTGCTTTGCCAGAACTTCATGAAGTTCACAATCTTCTTAAAGTTCAAAGCGCTGACTTTGTAACATTTTTGCAAGGCAATGCGGCACTTTTTGTGCAAAGTTGCCATTTCACAAAAAGTGTTACTTCACATGAAAAATGTTGTGAAGTTGCGGGTTAAAGTTGGTACTGCCAATAGGAACTTCGTGAAGCTTCACAAAGTCGAAGATTCACAGCTTCACAGCAACTTCATCAACAAAGTTTAAATTTGCATATCCCTCACGAGAAAAGTGGGCTGTACTTCCAATGAGGCCTCACCAGGGACTTTTTCAGGGCAATATCACCTCCTTTCTCCTACTGTCAAAACACCTTCTTAGAGCTGCCCAGTATCCCACTTATCTTGCCATAAGCCTTCTGCTCTGACTAAAGGATTTGGAACTATTGCTAATAGTATCCCTAAGGTCAATCTCCTTTACTGTCTTTGCTATCCTTACTCCTCCTCCAATGCTTGGTATTTGGGAGCTTACAAATGTGAATCTTTGTGTTGAACTTTAACTGCCTATGTGACTGGGGGTCACATAGTGACCCTAGCAGAGGGGGCTCAAAGGAAGACATTACCAAGGAAGCAGGTAACTTGGGACCTCACGAAGGGGGTCCAGAGGGACAACATTCTCAGAGCAGTAGACAGATGGCTGGGGCTGGACAGAAAAAGCAAGATGGGGAGGTGGATCAGACTTACGCCAGTAACCGCTCAATTCTCTTCTTCTGCTTGAGGATGAAGGGGGTGATGTAGCCATGACAGGGGTGGTTAGAGATGGAAAGGGAGTGGGGGCAGGAGGCGGGGACGGATAACAGGAGGAACGGGGACCCTGGAATGCAGGAAATGGGGAGCAGTGAATCAGAGCAGGAGGGGCAGAGGGAAGAGGGAGGAAAGCGCAATGAGAAGGACCGTTGGGAGGAAAGGGCAAGGAGGATACAGTAAAGGGAGCTGAGGGTTTAGGCCAGGGAGCATGACAAGCAAGGAGGGACTAAACGGAGACAGGAAGGAATGGAGATGAGCCAGGCTAGTTTAGCAGATGGGGGAGAAGGACCAGTCACGAGCAGTGAGGGGGAGTTAGCGAGGTACAGAAGCATACTCGGGAGGAGGAGAGGCATAGGATCTGAGGGAGGGTGGCCAGGTAATAAGGAGGGGCAGCATGTGGCACCCAGATAGGGGAGTAACAAGGAGCCGGCTGGGTGGAGGGGCCAGTAGAAAGGATGAGGAGATGGAAGGGGGAATGGAGGAAAGGAGCGGTCAGAGTGCTCCTGTTAGGGGATTCTATGATCAGGGGTATCAAATGGGATAGGGAAGGAGAAGCCTGGCCAGTTAGAACAAAATGCTTCCCTGGTCTAATGGTGCACAGGGCCAAGCACGAGGTATATCAGCTGGCAAAGTATTGTTGGGGTTTCCCAGACATACTGGTCCACCTGGGTACAAATGACATTGAGGGAAATAGCGAGCTAGAGATACAGGCAAGATTCAGGAGCTTGCCAGGGTCTGTCATGACATAGGATGCACAGTTTCCTTCTCAGAAATCCTGGCAGTGCCAAGGGCTAGTGGGGAACACAAATGGAAGATTAGGGAGATAAACCAGTGGCTTAGGGGAGTGGTGTGAGGCCAGAGGGTATGGGTTGATGGGAGATTGGGGAGACCTGGGAGGATAAGGAGCTGTATGCTGAGATAGGCTCCATCCCAATTTGGAGGGATGGGAATCCTTAAGTTGAAAACAGAGGGTTCATTGGTGAAAAGTGGGTTTAAACTTGTGAAGGTGGGATGGGAGAAAGGCTGTCGAGGGGTGCCAATAAGGAGGGACTCTGTCTCCACCCCTGGGAGCTGGAGGAATGGGGGAAAAGGCCAGCTGGTAAAGTGCAGACCAGGGAAAACAGAATCCCATGGTAACACGAGCAGGGAAATGGAAGTATAGAGAAAGGGTGGAAGGTAGTCCCGCTAAATGCCAGGAGCTTGGCAATAAAATGCCTGAGCTCCAGGCAATGGTAACTGAGGGAGTGGTGGATGTGGCAGCGGTCACTGAGACCTGCCACTGCAGGATATGACTGGGACCTGAACCTGGAGGGTTACACTGTGTTCAGGAAGGACAGGGGGAGGAAGGGGAGAAGGGGTAGCAATGGTAGTCTGCAGGACATAGGGGAGGAGAGGAGGTGGAGGGAACCGTGGAGGTGATTTGGGTCACCTTGATAACAAGGGGCAAGAGAATAAAAATGGGAGTGGTGTATAGACCCCTGCACTGGCGGAGAAGCTGGAGGAGAGTCTGGTGGCAGATGTTGGGAGATACTGCAGACTGGGCAGGGGAAGGTGGTGATGTTGGGGACTTAAACATGCCAGCAACAGACTGGGAGACTATGACATCCTCGGTGGCCAGGGAACAGAGGTTGTTGGATGTCTTCAAGATGCATTCCTAACTCAACAGGTGGGGAAACCAACCAGGGAGGCGCTGGTACTGGATGTGGTCTTGGCAGACAGTGACCAGATTGGGAGCCTGGAGGCACGGGACCCATTGGCGGGAGTGACCATGCCAAGGTCTTCTGCCTGGACCTAGGAGGGTAGAAGGCTGCACAAAGATGGAGGTAACTGAATTCAGGAGGCGGATTTTAAAGAAATGGGAAGGATCCTTAAGGAGCATTGGATGGGATTGGGTCACACATGGACGCTGATAGTAGGTGGGAAATCATCAGGAGGGGTGCAAGATGCTACCAGCACCTGTGCAAGAGTAAGACAAAAATGCGGTAGGGCCTGAAAACTCTGCTGGTGGACCAGGGAGGTCCAGGAGGTGGTACAGGGAAAGAACGCAGCCTATAGGCAATTCAAGTGCTCATGGAGTGAAAGAAATTGAGGGGAGCACGAGCTGATGGCTAGAAGGCCACTACGGTGGTGAGGGCGCACAAGGCAAGGAAGGAGCAGAACCTGGCAAGGGAAATTAGGAGAGGAACAAGGGTTCTTTGGATACATTGGGGAAAAAACGAAGGGTGAAGGGCAGATTAGCAGGATTAAAACAGGGGAGAGATGGGCACAAGACCCGGGGAGCAGGCTGAGGTACTAAATGAGTACTTCACCTCAGTTTCACCAAAGAAAATGGGGTGCTGCATCATACATTGGAGGAGACAGTGATACTGAGCAGGGGACCCTTACTGATCAAGGTCTGAGAGGGAGGCATCACTGGCAGGAGGGGAAGGCTAAGCAGGAGAAGAGGTAGCGAAGTGGAAATCACAGCAGAGAGAGTGAGGAAGCCTCAGGTCCTTTAAGATGGAGAAAGCACCGGGGCGGATAAATTACATTCCAGAGTGCTGAAGGAACTTGTGGATGTCCTGGGAACCCTGGCAGAGCTTTTCACCATCTCTCTGAGGACAGGGTGGTGCCCCAGGACTGGAAGGTGGCACATATAGTGCCTATCCACAAGGGAGGATCAAGGGAGGTGACAGGGAACTACAGGCCTATCAGCCTGACATCGGTGGTGGCAAGGTGATGGAGGGCATTGTCAAGGAGAGGCTGGGGTACCTGGAAAAGTCAGGGTGCCTGGACGATAGACAGCATGGATTTGTCCCAGTGAAATCATGTCAGACAAACCTATGGAGTTCTATGACTGGGTGATGAGTGCCTTGACCTAGGTAGACCAGTGGACGTCCTCTTTCTAGACTTCAGCAAGGCATTTGACTCTGTTCCTCAAGTGGGCCTGTTGGATAAGCTGGGAGAAATGGGAGTGAGGAACCAGATGATCAGATGGATGGGCAATTGGCTCCAGGACCAGACCCAGAGGGTCATAGTTGGTGGGATAGTCTCATCCCCAAGGAGGGTCATTAGTGGGTCCCACAGGGATCAGTCCTTGGGCCCCTCCTGTTCAATGTCTACATCTCTGACATAAGGACAGGTATCAGGAGTGAGATGAGTCTCTTTATGGATGTCTCAAAACTGGGGTGGTGGGGGATGGGGAGGAGGGGAGGGTGGCCCTGCAGGGGACCTGGAGGCTCTGGAAAGATGGTCTAGAAAGTGGAAGCTGAGGTTCAATGCAGGGAAATGCAGGTATTGCACCTGGGGCCAGAAACCTGGGCCAAGTGTACACCCTGGGGGTAATGCTACAAGTCTCGATGGCTGAGATGGACCTGGGGGTGGTGGTGGATGTCAAGATGAACAACTCGGAGACTTGTAGGAGGCAGCAGCTAAGGCCAATAGGATGCTGGGATGCATCGCTGGGGGATCACCTCCAGAAGGAGGAAGTGATACTCCCTCTATATAACTGCTTGTGAGGCCGCAACTCAAGTACTCAAGTGCTGCAGTTTTGGAGGCCACACTTGCAGAGGGACATTAAACTCCAGGAGAGGGTCCAGAGGAGGGCAAGCAAAATGATTAGGGGCTTGGAGGACAGGACCTATGAGGAGAGGCTTGAAGAGCTAAATATGTACACATTGGAAGAGAGAAGGACTGGGGGATATGATAGAGGTCTTCAGGTACATGAAGGGGTAAATAGGGGAGGAACAGTCAGGGTGCTTGAAGGAAGGGAGGAGGCAGCCACTAGAGGTCATGGGTGGAAGCTGGAGGGGAAGATTCAGGGGAGAAAGGAGGAGGTGCTACTTCACTGAGAGGGTGGTGGAGCCATGGAATGCACTGCCTAGGGGCTGGTGGAGGCAGAGATGGTGGAGGTGTTCAAGAGGGGTGGGACAGGTACAGAGGAAGGGTTCTGTAAGCAAAATCCAATGCAGCAAGAATATCCAGAACTGGGAAGGAGAAGCCAGAGAAGCGAGGGGGCAGCAAGGTCAGCAGCCAGGGTGGGGGCTGACCAACGAGCAGACCTGAAAGACCATTAGGCCTATTCTGCTGGCATTTTAGTATGTTAGTAAGTTGGACAACTTTTTTAATTTTCAATGTCTTTTTTCATTTTTCTTGCACGATCTTAATTGTTCACGGTGCTGTAGTGTTGTTCCTAAAGCACACATCTGTCCCTTGATGTTCTCATTTCACCAATGAATACATTAAACAGAACAGGCCAAAGACTAGAGATGTTTCAGTTTTAATCTGCAGGTGACATTAAGACAATATCACCAAATTTGCATCTATGGAAGTTTTGTAAAGTTTTCCTTGTAATGGGAATTTTGCTTGTGGTACTTCACCTTTCCACTTCATCTTATAACTTAACCTATGCATTGGAAAGACAAAGTTTGGGAGAAAATGACGGTGTCACATGGGAAAGCTTCTGCAGTTCACCAGGTAAATTAGAGTGGAGAGAGAGGAAAATTAAGCAATGCACTTTGAATTATAATTTGTTAAAAGCTGTTAATATCTGGTTGTTTTCTGTTTATTCTGCTGTTCTGCATTTTTCTTAAGTACTTAATTGTTATTTTGTATTGTTTTTGTATCTCTTTTTCTGTCTGTCTCTTTTTTCTTTCTTTTGATTTCAGTGCCCCAATTTAAAATGGAGCAGGTACAGTGTGGTGTCTGTGGACCAGGCCATTGAGGTATCTGGACCAGACATGGATTTTGGACTATTTGCCTCAGTCAGAAGCAGGTTTTTTCAAGTCCCACCCAAATGATACATACGAGTTGTTCCACTGATGAAGCAGTAGCTCCATTCATGGAGTGTCAGGAGGAGGAGCAGCCTGAGCCCCTGGTGTTGCAGCACCATCTGCACCCCCACAGAGGAAACAGGTTCATTAGTAGTACCACACAATGATGCCCATATACAAAGACCTCCTGAGTGGACATTTTTCACCTGTCACCCAAGTGACCACAGTGTGGTCACTTGCAATGTTTGTGGAAAGTGAGCCCACAGGAGAAAAAGGAGCCACGTGGGTATTGGGGGCAGAGGACCCATGTAAGTCAACACTACCAGTCCAAATGGGAGACCCGGCTTCATGATGCAGCAAGTGGGGTGGGGATTGAGGCCTACCCATGTGGGATCATGGCCATGGTGTATGGCAGCGTGGAACTTCATGTGCCACAGTGGGGCAGGCAGAAAACAAGCTACACCCCTATAGTTCCAGCTCCTCCTGCTCCTCAAAAGCAGCAGCAGCACCTGCACCACCACCACCACCACCAGTTTCAGTTTCAGTCATTTATTTGTTCAACCTAAAAAGATTATCACAAAACATGCATTTACATAAAACATACATATTAGGACATATACTGTACACATACAATCACATAAACATACATTGAGTTCACAATTATATAAAACTTTAAAAACTGAGAGGCATGTGCAAATAACAATTCATGTCTACTGTGCAAAGTTCACATGTAAGTGGGTATTTTAATTTCATATACGCCACGTTAAGCTGCTTCTTTTCCTCCTTACTTTCCTGATGAGCAATAGATAGTTCCCAACACCATTTATTGTAAGTTGGTCCTCTGTTTTAAGTAAAACTGTAATTAACTCAGTATCACTAGAGAAAATTATAGAGTCGATAATCCGTTGTAGCCAGATGTTTCTAATTTTGTTGCACCATGCACATTTCAATAAAACATGGACAAAGTCTTCTTTCATTTTGGTTACAATTACACAGAGTGTCACGTATTTCATAAGATTTTTTTATATAGGCGTCTAGGCTTAGCTTAAAACAGTTTGAATCTTAATCTTGAAAAAGTTTTATGAGTATTAGATCTTCCAGAACATCAATATAATATAAGTCCATGTCTGTTGTCATTTTGTGAATACCATTTCACATATTTTGAAGTGCCAGTGCATTCTAAATCAATATTCTTATAATACTGTTTTATTCTGTTCTTAATATAGGGTCTATACTGGACACTAATACCAATACCTTATTGCCTATATTCCATAAGGAAAGTCAGGCAATGTTTATCAAGGAGTTTTTTATTTATTTATTAGAAAGTTGGATTTACAACCTTTGAGTCATGGACTGATTTACAAAGGCATCTCGTTGCGTGGGATGGGGTAGACAGAGTTACATAGTGTGGTTACAACAGTGAGAACAGTACAGGTGCAGAACATTAAACATAGAGTACACATAGGTTACATAATAACATTACTTAAAATAGGTTACAGTCAAATACAAGGTACCCAAGGGTTACATTGGGAGTACAGCCTGGACATACCTAGATAATACCTGGAGATGACGGAGGTAGTGATGGGGAGGGGTGGAGGGAGGGTGAGAGGATAGTGTCCGGAGGATATTGTCAAATCAGGAAGGCCTGACAGGAGGATCCCACAGTGGAATTAATTAGGTGCATCTACAGCAATGAGCATTGAAGAGATGGTTCGGAGGGCAAATTTGAAGGGACCAATTTTGGCAATGTCTGTGATGCAGGGTGGGAGGGAGTTGAACCAAGACGGGCTCAGTAATGGAAGGACCTCTGGGCTACTGAGGTCTTAGTTCTGGGCACCAGAAAGGTGGCCTTGACAGAGCTATGGGTGGCAACAGATGAGGATGCATGCCGTATAATCAAATCTATTTAAATGCTGATACCAGCTACAGTTTTTGGAGTTCCTATGCTCCAGCCTTCCATTTCCAAATAACATTGTTTTGTCCATCTGTCATTAGGAAGACTTAATAATCTAATCCAGTAATTATTGACCCTAGAATCAGCCCATGCTTGAAGTTTTGCTATTCCAAGTCCAGCTCTAATAAAATATGCTGGAGTTGACTTTTGACAGCCTAATATATTTCTTAATAGTCTTTTGCTATTTTTCCAGTTGATCAATTTGGCTAATCTCCCATATCTCTGCACCATAAAGTGTGTGGGCATTAAGTTTAGTTTGAAGAGCATATAGTAAGGGTCTAACAGTATGTCCACAATAGACATAATGAAATCTTGATTAAGGGACCACAGTTTTTTGATTTTAGAAATGATGTGCTTAAAGTTGTGTTTTCACGATCCTTTATTAGTAGAGATATACCCAAATACATGTATTTACTAACTATTTCAAGCTTGTTGTGATTTATCTTCTATGCACACTGCTTTTTCTGGCTAGTATTATTAGTACTTTTGATTTTTCCAAATTTATTTTCAGAAATAAGGATTTCAAGGTTTTGGCTAGTAAACCAAGCTTTTTCCAAGTCCAGAGATAGTTAAGGAGTATAACACTAGCTCATTGGCATATGCAAGAGAGCATATATTTGTGCCAATTTTAGGGATTCAGAGTTGAGTCCTGTAAATTATTTAAGTTAATTATCTAAGTAGATATAAAATAGCAATGGTGTTTGTATGCAACCTGGCCTTACTCCTTTGTTGGTCTTAATACTATTGGATAGATTGTTTTCATCTCACATTTGGGCCCAAGTATTTGAACATAAATTCCTTATACTATTAACAAGAACAGGAGACCCTGTTTAAGCATTGTGTCCCATACAATGGTTCTATTAATTGTGTTAAATGCCGAACTGTAATCTATACATGCCAATTATAATATCTGTTTTCTAATTTTAACATATTTCTCAATTAGGTGAGTAAGTACTATTTGTAACAGCTATATGTGGTGGAATGTTCTTCATGAAAACCTGCCTGAGCAGGGGTTAACCTCCAAGAGCATTGATTTCTTGAATTAATGGATCTATACATAGAGCTGTCCTCCTTGGTCCCTTTTGTAACTCTGGACAATTACTGAGCATGACTAAGAATGTAGTATGTAATTATTTAACATACATTCATTAAAAATAACACTAAAGAATATGCCCAACCCACTACTGAAGATAAAAAATTCCCTTTGTATTTTGTCAGGACCTTGGGCCTTATTTCTTTTCAAACTGGTTACTGCATTCACTACTCTTGTTTAGTTATATATATAGCTATAATCAGAATTTATATCTTTTGTTTCCAGTTTAGACCATGAGGAAGCCAGTCTTAGATCTACAATATGTTATGATAATATTTGGTTCGTGTTTTCAGGGCAGTTTAATGCACCAGGTCATTTCTCCAGCCCTCACAGCCTTTTGTGACTAAAGCCAGAAAGCTTTGGTGTCATTCTTATCTACTGTATGACTGTTATCAACTTTTCCAACAATTGATCATGATATGACCTCTTTTATTTTAAGAAAGCCCTATATTTTCTTTTAATGTCCTTCAGGTCTATAGTTCTTGCTTGGACAGCATTTCATTTAGCTCTTCTTATTATATTCCTCAAGTATTTTTTTGGGTTCAACAATCTTTGTCAAACCATCTGGTAGGATTGTTTTCCCAGCAATAGATTTGTATAGTTTTGCTCCAACTCAAGAAAAAAATCTATAGTTTCTCATTCATTAGATTAGGATCTTATTAGCTCTTGACTATGTGTTTAAGAAAAAGGTTTCTGACACTATATGTTCTTCCAAAGACATAGTCTATTCCAGTTTCTTAGAGTATCTGGCCTCAACATTGTTAGAGTCCACTATACTCTTTGTTTTCACTTCAGTGCTCTATATTTTTATATAAGATAACTGGAAAATGGTCGCTTTATGTTCTACTATTAATAATTACATGTCCCTAGTGGTCAGGATGACCTTGTCATAGAATAAGATCCTGTATAGATGCTCCTTATTAGTGAAATAGGTTTGAGAACCTTGATTATCCTCAGGAGTTCTACCATTCAGTGGGAAAATTAAATTGTCCCTCATTAATTTAATCAATCTAGGCAATTAAAATTATATTTAGAATCATTTGAAATTCTCTTATTTCTAATTGAATCTGGGTACATAAACCCAATGATAGAGCTATTACTAAGGCCATCAAAGTACCAATCCTGGCATTAAATTCACCAGCAATCAAAAGATCAGCACTTGGTAGATTCATCTCGGTCTCTCTTATTGAGTTTGTAAATTTTCCTATAAGTCTTTAGTTTGCACTTTATTCATTGTTGGAGGGACATAACAACCAAATATCAATATCGGTATTCCACAATAAGACAAACTGATCCCCACAAAATTTAAATCCTGTGCTATTTGTAGGTTGGAAAAAATTCCTATTTTGACATAACTGGCTAACCCTCCTGCTCTGCATCCCATTTTACCCTTTTGATCCAGGTTTCTGTATAAATGTGTAGCCATTGATGTCCATTTCATTTTGGCCATGCCAAGTTTCCTGAAGGCAGACTAAGTAAGATTTGCAAATGATATTTTTATTTAAATCCTGCTATGTTCCAGGAAATTAAAAGGGTGCTTACCTCCACATTATTCAAGATGGTAACAATTGAGCAGTTAATCAACTCTCTGGGACACACTGCATTATCCAGCACATTATTTATAGTACCATAGTCAAATTCAAGTACAGATTGAGACAGTCACTTTGTATACCCTGCCAGAGCCATATACCTATTTGCAGCTGGAACAGTGAAGCAGCTTTTTGCAATACGAGATTGCTCAGTAAAAGTTATTTGAGTATCCAATGCATGGTGAGTGAAGTACAATGGAGAACATCCCATCCATGTAGGTCAGCCATAAAAGACCCACAGCATCTAAATTTCTTATTTTCTGCCACACTCTGTTGGCCACCATTGCACTTTTAAATGTTATATCAATTTGCCCATCACCTATAAGGCTCGCGTGTCTATACACTCCCAATACTCCATTTCTTCCCAATCTAATGCTGAAATAATTTGTAAACAAGTTACACAAAACTTTTGTTAACTTAGCATGTGTTTCATTATACATTTTGTTACATCTGAAAAGACTCAAGTAACTGGAGTTATACCCCATCTGCTACAGGACACAGGAGGTCCATCTCATACTTCACCACTTTCATTAAGACCTGTAGAGCAATTAATAACACCTAAAACACTTGCATTTTTATCAATTAAAGCAGCAGTCAGATTCAGAGTTTGTATTTTCTAGAAATTTCTCCACACAAAATTCAAAACCCTTTCAGTGGTAAAGATTACATCGACACTCTCAGCAAGCATCTCCTTCTCAGATTCTGTGTTCTCTTACTGCATGGATGTCTCCGCTAAGATATCAAGAATCAATTTCTCATCTGCAAATGAAATATTAAATAATGTAGTATTTTCTCTTAAGCTATACACTCTAATATATGGTTGAGTCAATGATTCACACTCAGACATATTGTTGCCTGGTTTCACTAAATCAACATCATCTTTTCTTTTTGTGGTTTCTGTAGCAACTGATTTATTAAGTTCTAATTGTAAATCCTCATTTATTTCAGAAGCTTTATTATTAATATGATCTGGCTTTTTGTGAGTATTTTTCTACTTTATTCCTTTTTTTCTCTATTCTCTATTATTTGTTCTTTTTTTTTTTGCTTTTTGTCATTTAAATCAGTCTTTCCTTTGTGTTCCTTCATTTGTTTTCTTAGATTTTGACTGAGCCTGTCTCTCCCCTAATAATTTATTTACTGGGGTATTGTCTACCGTGTCAAAACAGAAACATCAGAAGGAAATATAATTGAAGTGAAATCAGATCTGTTGCTCTTAAGTGGGGTGGTTAGTGGTTCATTTTCTTCTAGGGGTATTGAGGATGATTCCCTAGAAGGACACATTTCTTTAAGATTCTAAGTACATCATCCAGCCTAGAGTCATTGATCACTATATACTCTTTTAGCGATTCAATTTCATTTCATTTGATAATTAATTTTCCCAAATCATGAAGTTGGCTGCATACTGATTCCTTAGTACCTCAATAATATCCTCATTCAATATCAAAGGTGTAAGTCAATGCATCATTACTCTGTCTATCCTTTGTCATCAAAGGGATATTCAACTCAAAATACTGATAGCATTGGGAGAGGCTATCTTTATCTACATAATGTTTATTCCTCTCATCAATGTCTCCAACTGCTGGGCTACCTTTGTTGATCCTTGGGGTATTTTTCTGAATATCACCCAGTTGTTTGAGTCCCTAAATGGTATTTTCTAAATTATCCATAACCTCTTTTAATGCCATATTCCTAGTATTTTATCATTTGTGAATGAATTAGGAGTTGTCTTTAGCTGAGCTCCACTTGTGGATTAGTGGACACTCAGTATGTGGAGGTACAGTACTGTGACCAATGTACTATTCCTTTAAGGTTTTGTGGTTGCTTTGGATCACTTGATACCCAGCCAGTGGAAACATTCTCTATTAATGAATTCTCAGCCCCATTTAGAGTAATGGGAGATTTTCCTCAGAAACATTATCCCCATGTGCTTTCATAGTTCCACTAACCTTGTTCATTATATTCTCATCATTATCTACCCTTATCCTGCTCTTCATACTGGCTGGCCAAGATCTAGACAATTTTGGGGTTGAGATAGATGTAATTAAATGAGAATGACTTGTTATGTCAGCAACATTTTTAATTTTTTTGTAAACATATCCCTTATGGTTTGTTGTTTGTATTTTCCATGAACCTTCCTTTCTTATGAGTTATGTATCTTTGACTTTTCCTTGGGCTAGCTAAAATACTTTCCTTATTTTTGCAACCTCATTCTTTTGCTCTTACTTCCCTTTATTCCCATTGGTTTTGTGACCCGGGACTTCTTATTTTCTCTCTGATTCACTTTTATTTAAACCATCCTGAAACTTCTGCCCTTTGGTGCAAGAGGTCTATTTCTGACTTCTAGTGGTTACCATTTTGGTTGCCTTAAGTAACCTTTTCATGTGTTATTTGGCTGTTGACTCTTGGCAGTAAATTCTATCTCACAATACACAGTACCCTTAAAAGCACTCAGGAAAACACACAACTTAAAATCCAGAAAAAAAACACAATGTACAAATAGAGCAAAAGATGCAGAACACCAACCACTATCCATACCAGGTTGCTCGGTTAGAAAAGCTTGGTCACCTGAAATCTCATCTTGCCCTGTGTAACTGGTCCCTCTGTATCACTCCCAGGACCTTGACGCTGCCCTTATCTATTTCATTAGCACCTTTAATGAAGCCTGTAATAGATTTGACCCCTCACTAAGAGGATGGTTAAAGGGCTTGACACTCCCCTGGATCTCCTTATCCCTCCTTAACCTTATGCAACATCGTGATGACATGTGGAAAAAGCCCTTGATTCCAGGAACCCAGCTGACAGACAACTCTATTAGGCTGTGTGTATAATAAGTACTTGGACCATCTGAAAAGCGAAAGGTAGAATATTTTAAATCTGCTCTAACCTCATTCTGGTTCTTGGGTTGCAAATTCTGGGAAAACATAGAAATCCTTTAATGACAAAAGCCACCTCCCTTATCCCAACTTAATGTAACGAATTCGATCACCAGTGACATACAGCTGGTTGCTGACACCCTTAATACTTCCTTCTCTGACCTCAGTTATATCCTTCCCCTGACTTTTCAGTACTGTCACCTCTCACACCCATCCACCACCATCTCACCCCCATTTCACTTCTGTGTCCTTACCCCCTGGAGATCAAGCCCTACCTCATAAAAGCTCTGAGTGGTACCCAACATAGCAGCGACTCACCGACCTTTGGATCCTGCACTTGGTTTTAGATAAGGTTCTCTCCCTCCATCTCCTACACCTCTCACTCCATCTTGGTAAATTCCCCACCATCTGGAAGATGGCCATCATCACCCCAATCCACAAAAGTGGTGACCGCTCTGTCCCTGCAAACACTGTCCATTTCCATCCTTCTCTCTCCAAGGCCCTGGAATGCATTGTCATTGACCAACTCACTGAATACCTCTCTAAATATGCCCTCCTATCTGCTGAACAACATGGATTCAGACAAGGCCATAGCACCTCCACTGCACTTTTGGAATTCTCCAATGATATTCACTCTGCCCTGGTCAATGGCAGTCTGGCTGGTGCTGTCTTCTTAGATTTATCAAAGCATTTGACACTGTCAATCAAACCCTCCTTCTGTCTGCTCTCTTCATCTTGGTCTCACCCAGAAAGCCATGGCCTGGTTTTCTGACTATCTATCGGGCCCACCATAGAAGTGTAAACCTGCAACATCCTCTAAAACCCCTTCCCGTCCTCTCTAGTGTTCCACAGGGGTCCATCCTTGGGCCTCTTCTGTTCAGCCTTTACCTTAACTCCTTACCTAAGGCATGCACTGGGAATATCCTCCTCTCTGCGGATGATGCCATTCTCTTTACTTCCCACACTAACCCTGCCTCCTTAGAACTCTTCCTCCAGAATGCCTTTATCAAGGCCAGTCCAGATTCCTCAAGTATAACCTCGTTCTGAATCATAAAAGTCCAAAGCCATGCTTTTGCACACCATCAAAATAGACTCAAACACTCCCTCTTCACATCAATACCTCCCTTTGCTTCCTCTAGAACAGGTGAGTATCATTAAGTACCTAGGATCACCTTCAACCTGCCCTTACTTTCCATGACCACATTCACCTCCTTTGTACCTCTATTAACTCCGTGTTGGCCTACTCTATAAACTGCAGGAGCTGTCTCCCCCAGAGCCCTCCAGCTAGCCATCACTTCCACAGTATTATCTATCATAGGCTATGGCATTCTGATCCACAGGTCTGCTAATAATACTGCCCTTCAATGAGTAAAACTTGCACTGAACAAGACCTGTCACCTTGCCCTAGCTGCCCAAAATCCACCTACACCTGCACACTGTACAGCCAATCGAACTGGCTAGATTTTGAAGGCAGACTAAAGTACCAAACCTGCCCTCTTGCCAGAAAGATATCATTGGGCCTAACCGCCTAGGCCTCTCCCTTCTACAACCAGCTCCCACCACTAAGATCACCTGGAGCTCGCTCAAACCTTCTCTGCAAGTCCCACGACTCAATACTTCACTTGGTCAATGCTCTTTTTACTACAGAGCCCTGTTCTGTATCCACTCCCTCCCCTCAGCATAACCCTTGAACCCTAAGCTTGTTGGTTCAAATCCCGCTCTAAAACCACCTATTCTTCTCTTTGTTCCTGTAACTGCCCCTGATCCCCCGACAATAGACTCTGTTCTGCCTAGTTCACAATTAATTACTCATTAATTACATTTTGTCATATGCTGATTACCACCTTTACATTCTATCCTAGTCTGACAATGGACCCTGTCCTGCCTAATCTCAACATGCTTATCCATGCAGCTCTAGGTCTCCCTTTAATCCTGTCAGTGTAATATCAACTATGTTTTATAATCCCAGCCACTTTTTCATGCTTATATTTTTATCTTATACATTATTTTATTTCCTGCCTATACGTATGCTAAAATGTTTATATACTTCTTGCATCCATTACTGTATTTTCCAACTACATGTATGTCAAAATGTTGTCTTATTGATATGGAGCTTTTGAAAAGGAGTCTCTGACTCAAAGGATTGTAATCGATACCTTCATTAAATAAATAAATAAACATGTACTACCACTCCAAAATTTGTTTAAAGTGCTTAATTATTTTAAAGTACCTTATTAGTGTCAAAAACAAAGTCCTTCTAGTAATTGAGGTAATTTGCAGTTTGCTTAAAATCCTAAGATAGATGTCCAGATAATAATGTTAATGTTACCATCAAGTTCCTTGGATAATCAGTGCCCTCATGTCCTCAGTCAATTAGCAAAAATATAGCAAGAAATACTGTCAAATCTTGTTCTTTAGCTTGTAATGGCAGAGACACAGCTTTTAGATGCTGTAGATGTTTCAAAACGTTTGCAGCAGTGTTCCCATTCATGCATAGATGTCGTGAATCATGTAAAAATAAAAGATTCACCTACATCTATAGATGTGAGTCAGAGGCCTCCGCACGTAAAGAACTCTGGCCAAGTGTGAATGCAGGCATGCCAGTAGCTTTACATGCAGAGCTGACTGTGCTGTTTCAAAGGTGTTTTTTTTTTTCACAGCAGCAAGTCGATTATTGGTCCAGACAAGTGGCTAATGTTTCCCCTTGCAAGCCCATGGCCGACTGCAGATTGGTGCACAGTTCAGAGTAGACATGAACCCATTGCATCCTATCTCCATTGTTTGCTTGTATTGTGGATGTGCACCTAGGCATGAGGGGAATCGCGGGCTGCACATGTTGAAGAAGACAACTGCGGGGCGAAAAAAACCGCATGGAATGGGATCCACTGAGACGCAGAACCCTGACGGCTGGTCGACCACTGACTTAACTGATGTTCGCTCAAGTAAGGAGAGCAGCAATTGAGAGACTAACTTGGCTTATGGCTAGTGTGCTGAAGAGGAAACCAGCCCTTATCTACCGCTGCATGCCGAAAATCAGGTTGGTGTTGTCATTTCTCTGGGGTTCCTTCCCCAACTTCCCGAACTGTCAGTTGTTCCCTTCCCATTTGCAGGCTCCGCCACTCCTCTCCTTGGCTTCACATTGCCTTCCCACCCACCAGTAAGTGCTGCAGTGCAATCCGGATTCCATTCCCATCTGAATTGAGTCCTACAGTACAGTCCGCTGACTGAGCCACTCCAACCAACCCATCGCCTAACTCTCTTTAGTTCCTTCCAGTGCGGTGCCAACTACAGACAGTCCACCAAGCGTCTGCACTGCACATCCTCCGCTAAGAGCTCTTGCGGCTAACTAAGCCCAGCTGCAATGCCCCCAATATTTTTGCAGGCCAATTCCCATCCTGGAGTTATCCTCCTGTCTGCAGCTGCCTGGCTGGCCTTGGACAATCAAGTGCACTCGAGACTCAAGTCGAGAGAGACAGTCCTCCATCCATCATCCCTCGCTCTTCCCAAGCTGTGCTGCTTAGCCACATACTATTTCACCTCTAGGTTGGCCCAGTCCCAGTCAGACCATGAGAGTCACAGCAGTCTCTAGTCTCTTTGCACAATTTTCAGTCCACAGGCCACTCACCCTGCCACCAAGCCGAGTCTCTCTTCCGACTGATTCCCGACTGAATCTCATGGCTGTGCCTGGCACACCTCGGTTTCACTGGGAAGGAAGGACAGATTACTGATTGAAAAGAATAATGAAAAGTCAGAGACTTATACCTTGGTCTGTCCTTCCTTCCTATTCCTCCTTTAGTCCACTTGCTCCTCCAGTCTGCTCCTCTGCATGTGGGGACTCTGGTGAGGGTCAGGTCAGGTGAGATAAGGGATTGGTCTTCTTGGGGTGGGTCCTTACTCCTGAATGGACATGGGAGCCTGAGAGGGACTGGTCACTGGTGGCAGTGGTGGGGTGAACTCGCTGGTCATGCCTGGTTGTTGGGGGTCAGGACTTGGCTCGGAGCAGAGCAGCTTCAAACTTGAGGAGTAGTCAGACTAGACTAATATCACTCGTCACTGTGTGTGTGTCCTTTAGACTCAACAGTCCACTCCCTCCCTTATCTACTGTCGAGTTGCCCTGCACAGCCCCAATATAATTGCTCAGTCAGTCTGTCTTCAGTGTGTGTGTGTAGGGGTGCACTGAAGTGAAACTTAACCTTCCTTGTAAATGCATGCATTTTTTCTGAATCTAAACCAACATCAGTCACTCAGTGTCAGTCTATACATCTTAACTAATCATGCTAAAATTATCTAACTAAATAATTAAATGTTTGATAATTTAAAAATGTGTTGACAATTTGATGGGGATCTCTATGGCAGTAGCAGCATCTTTGTCTCTAATGATTCTGTCTGTCATCATAAGCTAGCACTTCTAAGATCTAACACTCTGTTGCTTGTCTTCCTAAGTTCAGAGTCAAGTGAGTCACACAGTTATTACTAGGAGTACATTATTGTGCAGTACTAGTCTAGGTCTACTAATAATTGTTTAGTTAGTACTACTCATGTGCAGTTGCACTGATTGGCTGCATGCATGATGATGCATATCACTTTTTATTCAGAATCAGGATTTGATTTGGGAACAGTCCAACTCATAGCTGTTACATTACAGATGTGGAAATAATGGATTTAGATTGATGCTATACAGTATTACCCAGTGTATCCCTTTAAAACAATTTGTACATATTACCTCCATAATTTTCTACAAGGGTGTGGCATACCCTCAAAATATGATTTGTACCCTAGACATTTGGAGGAGGGTACACTATGCCTCTGTAATGTGCCTCAGTGGAACACTGGTCTGCAGGATTTTGCCGATTCAGCCAGTACAAACACGCCGAGAAACTTGACATAATTGTGGAACGAGCTGACATAAAAGTAATAAAAGTCAATATAACATGAGGGAACCATCAGCTTTAATCTGAGAAATGAACCAAGCCTCCTCAGTCCATTTTAACCAGAACATGTTCTGCACACTCCCACAATCTCTGTTGTTATCCACTAATAATGCCTTTTCTAAATCGAGACAGCTCTCACAATCAATTAAAATCCAATCAAATAATTTATTAATTCATTATAATTAGGAAGTCAAAAAGAAACCCCAACTATAAAACTATGAGTTCAAACTTTAGTTTTCTAGTCCTCTAGACTTCAAAGCAACCAATGTGCAATGCAATGCTTTATACTACGTTCACAAGATGTTTATGAACATACAAAATGGCAACAGAAGCAGGCCTTACGGGTCTATCGAGTCTGCCTGGATTGAGCAGCTAGCCCCCAACCTGCAGCTGCCCCACCCTCCCCACCCCTTCATCACAACCCCCGCTGCCCTGTCCCAACCCCTCTGAAGCCATCCAACATTCTACAGGACACCACCCCTTGGTCAGGACATTCCACCTGTCCACCACCCTTTCCGTGAAAATATTTCCTGATTTCCTCCTGAATCTTCCTGCCTCCACCCTCAAATGGTGCCTCTCATATCCCTCCTCTTCTAAGCTGTAAAATCCTTCTGTATTAACCTTATTTATCCCCTTGAGGTATTTAAAGGTTACAATCATATCCACTCTATCCCTTCTCTCCTCCAGGAGTACATGTTCTGTTCGGCTAATCTCTCCTCATAGGACCACCCCTCAAATCCCTGGATCATCCTTTTCACTCTAAGTTGCACTGTTTCCAACAACTTGATGTTCTTCATCAGGAACAGGCACCAGTACTACACACAGTACTCCAGGTGAGCTGACCAGAGACCTGTACAGGGAATGATCAGCTCCCTATTCCTGAAGGAGATTTCCCACTGTACACCCTAGCTTCCTATTAGCCTTTGCTGCTGCCTTCCTGCATTGAGCCGTTGTTCATGCTGCCCATTATAATCACCTCCAGATCCGTTACTTTCCATCTGTACCCCTCCCAGCTGATAGCTCCTCCCTTGGTTTCTAGCCTCAGAAGTGCAGTGCCTTGCATTTCTTGGTGTTGATCCCCAGCTGCCATGTTACTGACCACTCCTGTAGTTTGTTCAGGTCCTCCTGCAGCCCCTTCCAGACTTCAATGTCATCTACCACAGCTCCCATATTTGTATCATTCATGAACAGACTGATCCTGCCCTGGACCCCATGTGACATATCAGCTATGAATATCCCAAATGACACTGGTCCCAGTACTGATCTCTGTGGCACCCCGCTCATCACTTTCCTTGGTGATGAGAGTTCCCCACCCACCATGACCCTCTGCTGCCTTCCATTCAGCCAGTTGACAATCCAGTTGACCATCTTTGTTCCCACTCCTATGTATTTCAGCTCCCCGCCCAGCCTCCCATGCAGTTCGAGTCGAAGCCTTGCTGAAGTCCAAATAGAGGGCATCCATGGCATGGTCCTGTCCAGTTCCCTGGTCATCCAGTCATAATACTCTATTAGATTTGTAGAGCAGGATCTCTTGGCAACAAACCCATGTTGAAGACCATCCAGGAGACCATTGTCCTCCAAGAAAGTCACCAGCCTCTCCTTTAGGTTTGTCTCCATGAGCTTCCCCACAATTGAGGTGAGTCTCACTGGTCTGTAATTGACTGGCTCATCCCATGGGCCACTTTGTGAATGGATGCCACATGGGCCATCCTCCAGTCTTGTGGTATGCATCCTGTGTCCAGGAGGTATTGAACAGGTCCATCAGCGGCCCTGCCAAGATCTCTGCAAGCTCTCTGAGTACTCTAGGGTGAATGTCAACTGGTCCTGGTGCCTTGTCCACCCGTGATGCCCTCAATCCTTCCAGAACCATTTCTTCTGCAATCCCTATGTCAGTCACCCCCTCCCTTCCACTACCAACCCTATCACCCTTGGGGTATCTGCCCCTTTCTCCTCTATGAACACAGAACAGAAGTATTGATTTAATGCTCTGCCTGTTCTCCCCATTCTCCACCCATCCACCTTCTGTCCTTCCTAATCCTTACAATCTGATCTTTGTTCTTCCTTCTTTCTCTGATGTATCTAAAGAAGTCCTTTATCTTTCCCTAATACCCTGTGCCAGCCTCAGTTCTCTTGAGGTCTTGTCCACTCTGAGTAGCCTGGTAACCTCCCTGGACTTCTTGTACTCTTCCTATCAACCTTCCCAATTTCTTGAGTTTCCAAAATACCTTTCTCTTGGCCCTTACCCCTCCATAACCTCCCAAGTCAACCAACTGGACTTTTTGACCTTCTTTTACTCTGTGCCTTTGTACATACATACTAGTGGCCTCTGTTAGGCCTCTATTAATAATTTCCTACTTTGACTAGCATCCATGTCTTGACGAATGCCTGTCAGATACTTACTCAGAATCTCCCCATCCTATTAAAGTCTGTCCCTTTAAAATCAGTCACCCTGGTTTCCATTCTCCTGTTTCCTACTTATATTGAACATGAACCAAACTGAGTGGTGATCACTCCCAGCCAGAGGATCCTCCACCTCTAGATCTCTTATAGACTCTCCATTTGAAAGTATCAGGTCCAGAGTCCTCCCCAGTCTAGTAGGCTCAAGTACCAACTGCTCCAGGAAGCTGTCCTGAAATGCCTCTTGTATGACCTGCTCCCTTGCAGTCGTGGTGGCTGAAGTGTTCTGCTCCACCCCAGGTAGGTTGAAGTCTCCACCACCACCGTGCTCCCTTCCTACTGACCCTTCTGATTTGCTCAGCTAGCTCTCCGTCCAGTTCATCCCCTTGTGCTGGAGGCCTGTATACTATCCCCAACCTCAGTGTTCTATCTCTCGATCCTGAAATTGCCCCATAGGGCCTCTGCTCTACCTTCCTCCTCCTCCCTTATACACCATATTCCTTCACATACATAGATTGCCACACTTTGCCTTTAGCCCTATCCTCCCTGAATATTTTTACCCTGGGATTATCATATCCCAGTACTGGTACTGAGTTGCCTACTCTTCTGTGATGGCCACAATGTCCACCCTCCTCACTGGCAAGAGAGCCTGCAACTCAGCTAACTTTATCTAGGCTCCTCAAATTCAAGATGACCACTCCACCCCACATCCTTCCTTGCCTTGCCCTGTGTTCTCCTCCATGCCTCTACCCTGACCTCCCCAGTTGTCATGGAGGGGTAAGCTCATTGGGTACCACTCTCTGGTTCCCTGCCACCAGCTGTCCACTCGCCACCTAGTTTAAACTCACCTTGCTGCCATGTACTCCTCTATCCCCCATTTTTAATATTCCATTTCTCTGTAATGCAGCCTATCTCCTGTGTATAGATCGTTATTGTCCCAGGTCTGTCCCCACCCCTACTAACCCATACCCCTTTGACTGACATCATTCCCTCAGTCATGTGTTGAACTCACTAATCCTCCCATTTCACAGTACTCACACCTGGCACTGGGAGCACCTCTCAGAAGACCACTGATGTTTGGTATAAACTACATAAACAGTTTGGTTAAAATGACTTTAAAAATGGCTTTGGATAGCTTGGTAGATAATCTTCTAAGCAATTAACTCAGTTAAAAATAATTAAATCAGTTAAAAGAGTTAAAACAAGCTAACTAAGCTATAATGAAAAACAATGGGTAAACAATCAGTGATATGACTCACTTGATTGTGTCCAAAAAGCCCACAAAGGTCCAGGAATGAAGCAAAACCGCCGTGGTACTTAGCCACAACTGCCGACTATCATTCTCTGCCAGAGTTTAACGTAACACTCTTGGTATAGTGTAATAAAAATGGCAGTCAGAAGACATGGAGTAATCATAAATAAGCATAAATGAGCAGAAAATACACAGCAGGACTCAACTGATGCTGCTATCGGTTTTGCCACAAAAAGAAAAAAAATCACTTGCTGGAACTGTGAGAGTTAAGCCTTCAGCTCTCTCAAGCATGGCATACTGTGTGCATGGTATGGTGTCCTGGTCAGGAATGATAACCAGATGCTGATTATGCATATTTATGAGCAGAAGTCACGTGGACAAAGCAGCGCTCAATTTGAAAAAAAAAAAAGAACGAATAACTTGTAAAAACAGTTATATATTTTCCCTTTCTAAAATGGTATTGCACAATTCTCTATTTCTCTATTCCCACCCTTTCTCTACTTTTCTCAATGTACAGTTTTCCAATTTAAAACAAAATCACTGATACAAACAAGTATAGCTAACCAAAGTAGACACAATCAAAATAGTAAAAACACATTCAGTAAAAAGTTAAAATATATGCTTTAGACAGGTTTCTCAGATTCTCAGAGACACTTCCCTTCAGATTCAGTTCAGTTCGTTTTCATTCCAGTGAATAGCTGTAGTAGTCGGAGTTGAAATACACTTTGCAAGTAGGGCAACGGCAATACTTCCATGGTGTTCAAACCATCCCAAGTGGTTCTTATGAAGACCTCATTACAGTGATGAAAGTAACAGGAATGCACAGGAACTCAGTTCCTGTTCCTTTTTGCAGCAGGAATGGAGTTACTGTATGTCTTTCCACAGACACTAGAACTGGAATTCTAAAACCAGCAGATAATGACAGTTTCTGGGCCTGTGATCTGAAATCAGGGTTTCCATAACAACATTTGACTTGTACAGCAATTCTGTTTTCCTAGAAATACTTCAATATCTCTAACTGAATCTACTCATGTCTAAACAGATAAATGTGTCTTGACACAGCTATTCTTCAGATTGAGGATCTTCTTTCTGTATTTCATATTTACCAGTGTCTGAGTTCCTGTACTTCTTGTCTATCACTTGCACCACTGCCTCCATACCTCCTTGGTCGGCTCCACCTCAGGAAATTTTCCCAGTTGATACTGTATGTGGGTCACAACTGCTAACACAAAATGACACCGGAAGGAGCTTTACCAGCTAGTGGTTTGCAATAAGCTTTTCTGGAAAGGTGACAAACAATATATCGGCAACGGCATCATATCTTTTCAAACTAAATTTCAAGCATTGTCACCCTGCTTCTCAGGCCTCTCCACTGACCTGAGAGCATAAGCAAACCACAGTCTCTGCAACTACCGCCCAGTACCTCTGCCAAGAAACTACAATTTTAGTGTAACTGTCTATCTCCTAGCTAATACTTGCTTGCCAGATGGTTTCCCTTTCTCACCACCACCACCATCAGCAGCAACAGAAGCTGAGTAGGCCTCAGAGATGGAGGACATGGGAGACATCTACCTGCACTTTACAAAGGTCCAGCAGGACATAAAAGTCATTCTACAGAATCAGGTGAAGCTGCTGGCAGTCCTGGAGGAGCTCTGAATGGCGATGTGGGTTGTAGTGGTGGGGCTGTGTGATTGCTCTGTTCTATTAATGTATTCCTTCTTGTTCCTGTTCATATATGTCCTACCCTCATCCGTCCCCCCACAAAAAAAAAATACCAAAAACAAAGTTAAAAATACAAAGAAAAACTGTAATGTCCTCTTTATAGTTTTTCCAGATTTCCAGGTGTCATACTCCTGGTTCCAATTCAAAAAGAAAGAAACAAAAAACTAAAAACAAACAAACAAACAAAAACATAGGTAAGCTATGGGGCAGACTGGGATGAGGTAAGTCCTTGGATACTGGGTGATGGGGCAGAGGGGGTCAGTGGAAAAGCATCCTGGGCAGGGATCAATATGTCACATACAAAAACAGCACAGCAACATACCTTGCTGTCAATACAGCAACAACAACTATAGTGCTAGGTAAAACACTTAGCAGTAATAACAGCTAAAGACACAATGAAAAACTTGCTTTATGGGGGCTGTGACCTCCAAGTCCCCACTTTAAAATAACCACCTCTGGGGGGCAACTCTGGGATGGGGAGAACTCTCAGGTGGAGGAGAATTGCCAACCACACAGAACTTCAGAAAAATTGTAAAAAATACAAGTAATCTGGGACCAGCATTGAACCCCAGTTTACAGATGCTCCACTGCCCTCCACTGCTGGTGCTCACCCTCTGAGCCACGGTGGCTGCTCAGAAAATTGACACCCAGCAGAGGTCATATTCTCTGCATCACTGAGTCCCAACCAACAGCTGCAGGTGGAATGCTACCACTTCTTCACCATATTCCACCTGCACTATCTTTCCCTGTAGCTGTTTTACCGCACCCTGTTTTTCACATGCAGTTTTCCTTGCAACATTATGTAGTCACTGTAGTAACCTGGTACCACGCCCTGGTGGAAGGGACAAAAAATTATATCTGTTCTATCTGTCTATTTATTTATTTCATTTTGTTAACTGGGTGAACCCACAGGAATCAGAGGTCCCTTTTCAGGAGTGACATGGAATTAGTGACATCAAGACCTACTGAACATTTAGCATCACAGAGCAACAAGTTAATAGCAAGAACAAACATAATTTTTCAAAGTGCATTACATTTCTGTGGAGAATTCCTTCAGGGAGAGGGCAAGACATCCTAATAACACATTTGACTAGATATGAGGTGTCATCAGACAATGACAGGTAGTTAATATAAGCCACTTTGACATAAGGAAACAAACATAAGACTCCAGTTGTGCATTTTGGCACTATACCCTTAAATACTGATGCTTTTGAGCAGGGCATGACTACCTAGGCAGGTTAGTCTGCTTGGGTCTTTGTCCATATCACAAGCATGTGTAGAGGCTGCTTTCCAGTAGGTGCACTTTGAGCCCTTTTCTGAAGGTGTCCAGAGAGCAGGCAGTCTGTAGATAGTCAGGGATAAGATGCAGAGAATTTAAATTCTCCAGCCAAGAGGCGGCGGCGGCCAATTTCATGGCACAGAGTAATTCATGAAATTTTCCACATTAGGCAGAATTTGACAAGGCGAAATTTCAGCTTCTGCAGGTGAAATTTCAACTTCCATGGTAAAATTTCACCTTCTGTGGGTGAAATTGTGCAGCAGAAGGCAGAATTTCATCACGGAAGGTGAAATTTCACCACAGGAGGTGAAATTTCACCATTGCACCAGGTGAAATTTTGCATTTCACTCCATGAAATGGGTGGAATTTTGTGGATTACTCTGCGAAGCAAATTTTTCACACTTTGCCCAGCACTGGTCAGAGGTCATTTCAGAGCATTGGTGCTGTATGGGAGAATGATTTTCTACCTGCTGCCATCCCTTATTCTAGGATCCTCCAGAAGCTTCCTGTTAGAGCTTGAGCTGTTGACATGGTTGACTGGGAACCAGCAGACCAGCCAGGCCTACTGGGGAGTTGTTTGTGAGTTTGTATGTGCTACATAGAAGTGGGTAGTGGAGCTGATGTTTAAGTGATGCCCAAGTTAATGAATCCAGAGCCTCGCAGTGGTGGTGGTGCTTCATGTCGGAGTTGGTTGCAAATGGGCAACCTTATTGTAGAGTATTTGCATCTTAGCAAGTTCCAAATTTATGAGCAACTGCATGATGGAAGCCACATAGGTGAGGTTGGGAGTAGTATGCTGTTAGCTAGTGTTATCCAAGATTCTGGGATAAGTTGTGAGCTCAGTTTATATAGCAGACCTAGCTTTTGGTGTGTGGTTCAGTTTCTAGATTCCTACCTATATGTCTTGTCTAACTTCCACGTCTGTGTCTGCCTGTCTTTTTTTTTTCTTAACTTTTCAACTACCAGAATAAATATATCACACTCTACTACAGGTACCACTACATGGTACTATGCTGTGGGTTTGTAGAGTAACCCAACACTGTTGTGCTAGTCAGTTACTGTGAAGTGTGCCAAAATCACAATTTACATTAATTCTCTTCTCCCTGAATTGTTCTTGAGTGTAGTAAAATGTGGTCAGGCTGCTACCTCATGCTGGAGCACCGTAGTTCATACTGTATAAATGAAAATCCTAATTGCTTTGCTGTTGCTAGGTGCTGCTGCTGGTGTGCTGTGCAGCTGCCAACAGCTGTCGAGAACGCACATGAAAAAATTGCGGAGAAACCTAACTTGATTGTTTTGTCTTGGAAATTTCTCATTATGCCCAGAAACAAGACATGCTCCCAGAAGTCAAAAATGATTTGCTGCTGCTAGGTGCTACTGCTGCTGACATAGAGCATGCACATGAGAAAAGTACCCAAAAACAAACCTGATTGTCTTGTCTTGGAAAATTCTCCTGATGCCCAGAAATGAGAAGTGCTCCCACAGGTCCAAAATAATTTTGATGCTGCTAGGTGCTGCTGCTGCTGCTACTGTCAAGAACAAGCACATGAGAAAAGTGCCAGAAAAACAAATTTGAATGTCTGAAAATTCTCCTGATGCCCAGAAATGAGAAGTGCTCCCAAAAGTCCAAAATGATTTGCTGCTGCTTCTGTTGCTGAGGTGCTGGTAGCTGGTGTGGCTGTACTGACATAACAGCAGAGGTACATTTTCTTTTTTTTGGGCTTCATGTGCAGGGAGTATTTGAAAACACTGGCCTAGATATTCAAAAGGGTTGTGCCATGCACAACAGGGATGTGCCAGCGCAAGTCTGAAAATGCACCATTTCGCGATATTCAGCGGGAGGCAGATGCACCCCCAAATCACAATGCAAGACTGCAATGGTAATGAATGCATCGCAACTGAAGGGGAGGAACTATGAATAAATGGCGTGATAGATTCAACAACATGCGCTTGCGCGCAATAGGGGAGCAAGTGAAGTTGCGCCGATATTGGAAATGATCCAAAATATAAAGGAACAGAGAGAGGTGCAAGAACCCTACAGGAAGCCACATGTTGGTGAACTGCAGGCAGGCACACAGGCACACAGAAACTGTGAGCAGGACAGGGCAGGAGCAGGACAGAGCACCTGGAACCACCAGGAACAGGGAAGGTTGGGAAGCCTGTGCCACAGCGCATGACAAAATTGGACGTGCCACGCAGCACTGAGGGCACAGACAGGTGGTATCGCCACTACAGGAGGTGTTCCTGGTGCAGGGAGATTAGCAGTAAGGACAAGGGGAAACAATAAATCAGCTGCCGGGGGTAACACAAGTCAGGGACATGGTCAGTGCCACCATCCAGATGGGGGCAGTAATGAGGGGTGAGAAGGCAGGCAGCAGTGGGGCAAGGCCGTGGAAGGGCCCGTCGGCAGTATGCCCCAACAGGCAGTACCGAGCCCACACCAGCTTTGAGCTGTACACTGATACTGAGATCGTGGGCTGGTACTGCCTGAACCAGGCGATCCTGAGGTGGCTCTGTGAGCTGTGCAGTGATGTGATGCAGGCACCCACATGGCGGAGCCATGCTGTGTCAGTGGAGACCAAAGTGACAGATGTCATGTGCCTGCTCGCCACAGGTACCTTACAGAGAACAAAAGGACATGACAGGCATAACCAGTCAGCGGCTCACGCCTTCTCACCCAATTCCTCAGCACACTGTTGTTACATGCTGCGGAGCACATCCATTTCCCAGCACACCAGCAGAGTGCACAGCAAATGTACAGGAGTTCCACAGGGTAGCACGTATGCCTGGCATGCTCAGGGCAATAGACTGCACCTATGTGGCCATCCGCACACCACCTGGCCCCGAAGGGCCACATACATAAATCGGAAGGGTATGCAAGCATCAACTGCCAGGGTGGTATGCAATGCCAGGGGTACATAATCAATATCTGTGCCATGCACCCTGGGGTGCACATGATGCTTCATCTGGCACCAGTCTGCACTGTGCCACAGGTTCGAGAGGAGGACATCCCCACTGGCCACCTAGTGGGTGAGTATGCAAATCACACAGAAAGACATGGAGCTTGGGAGGGAATAGTCAGTGGTGACATGGTTACTGGCCTAGATAGCCATGGCAGGCAATACTGATCACCAAACTAATGTCCTCCCTTTACACACACAGGTGACAGTGGAAACCCACTCTGTCCCTGGCTGCTTACACCATACCGGGCCACCAGAACCCCATCGCAGCAATGCTACAGTGAGTCACATGCCATCACACACATGTCATCGAGTGGGTGTTCAGGATGCTGAAGGCACGCCTCCATTGCCTGGACATGTCTGGCGGTGCCTACAATACAGCCTCTCAAAGGCCTGTGGGCTATTCCTGGCCTGTTGCATCCTGCACAACATGCCAACGACATAGGATAGCCGTACAGGTCAAAGAGGGTGACAGCGAAGGGGACAATGAGGACTCTGGTGAAGATGGTAATGAGTAGCCCCCCTGGTCGGAAGAGACCCCGACTGATCCAGATGGCACAGCTGCACCGAACACCATCACAGAGGAGCACTTCAACCAACCAGTCATGGGGCCATGTGCAACCACCAGTGGCAAGGGCACAACCCACAAACACATGTGGACAAACCCTAGGGTGCATGTCATTAAGGGAATTGGCGAGGATGGGCAAGGTCTAACACGGCACGTGGTCACACACACCTCACACACACACACACACCCCCACAAGACATGCACAAAGGGTAGGAGGCGCCAACCCAACTTTCACCCTAGCCCCACACACACGCCCACAGACCACCACGCCCAGTGCCTGTCATTAAAGCGCCGCCAGACGCTGGGAACCATTGCCTAGTGGCAGACAGTGAAACACAGGCATCATCATGCACATGCCACAGTGGACAGCAGCCGGGAGGGTGTGCAGATGGAACATGTTGTGTGTGTGTGTGCAGGCCAGGTACCCACCCATGCATTGCATGTTGAACAACACACTGCACACAGGGCAGCATCAGACAGTAGCCTTGGTGGGAGACAGGTCAGTCATGCACCACAGTGCCACGGCCACCACAGATGTGTGGGAGGCCCGCCAAGATCCGCCAGCAGTGACAAGCTGACCAATGGCCTCACGGGGTGGCACCGACGGTCTCCCAGGAGTTCCTCTGTGTGAACACAACCATGTGCTCGCACAAGGTCTGCAGCACACCAAACATGCCTGTGCCAGGCATGCTCGGGATGCCCAGCTGAACCAGTGTCGACAAGGAGGTGTCACTACGATGCTGGGAACAGGGTTGGACATTGCACTGCACGCGGTGTCCGACACATTGGCAAATAACTGTGTGCCCACTGTGGCCATGGCAGCTGTGATTGTCTGTGTCAGCCTGTCAGTGGCAGCGGTCACATCCTCCCACATCCGGTCCATCCCTGCCAGGAGCAGACCGGTGTCCCTGCTCGCCACTCCTCTGCCTGGAGCAGGGCCGCACTGAGTGCATCCACCGCCATCTGGCCGCACCTGCTGATCGACTGAATCTTGGAGTATGCGGTGTGCTCTTCTAAGAGGTCATCTGCCTGATCGGCATGCTGTCCCTCACGGTGTTTCGGCCCTGATGGGCAGCACCCTTGAGGGTGGGCGCTGCACACCAGGGCCATGCCTGGGCATGTTCACAGGTGATGCACTGACGCTGCCCCTGACACTGTACCCCATGACCATTGGCCGACTGTTGACACTGCCCTCTATCTGCCGCTCTCCAGGGCTCAACGGTGCCGCTGCAGTGGCTGCAACAGCCCACTGTCCTGGACACACACCAATGCTGCCCCACTGGTGCAGACAGGCACAGGCTGGGACTGTGATGTCACGCAGGCCTCCACAGCGGCACCACCCATGGCCATGCCTGTGCTGTTACCTGCTGTGTGGCCATCCTGCAACCCACACGTATCACTGTCCATGAAGTGAGCTCCATCGTCATCAGTGACGGATCTGGCACCAGTCTGAGTCTCAGCAAATGGCATCCATGGATGCTGGCATGCTGGGACACGGGCAGGGCTTCCTCCGCACCTGTTCCACCATCAGTCCAGACAGCCAGGTGGGCCCACTGTCGCCCTGACTCGGACACCTGTGGAGGTGGGACGGGTCCTCCTCTATGTCCATGGTATCACCCTCAGTGGACAAGCCCACCACCACTGACCCATGTAGATGCTCAGGAGCTGTAAGGGAACACAGTAGCATTAATGTATCTGCCTACACTGTCCTCCCCATTGACAGATCAGGACCTACCATGCAGTGACAGGCTACCACCCATCTGGAATCCACCACCTGGAACACCCTCATGGCACAACGCCACATGCTGCCAGCAGCCCGCTCTTCTTGTGGGGTCAGGCGTTGCACGCCAGGTGTCCCCACCGGTCACAGCCCGTGCTGCCCTGATGGCAGCCACCTTGTCCTTAATCCTCCACCTGTCCGTGCCCATCTTCTTTTGCAGTCCTGCACGTACCGCTGGTAGGCTGCTATGCGGGTTGACTGCACGCGCCCCCTCTTCCTATGCAACAGCATGGGCCTGTGGTGTTCTCCGCTGTCCACTGAGCAGTTGCTCCTGGTCAAGGTAGGCCTCAAACAGGGCATCTGTTTCTGCCTTTGTGAAGTTAGGCCTCTTCCTCCCACGTCTCTGTTTCTCTTCCTCCTCCTCAATCGCTCATTCTTGATCCTGTGGGAATGGCAGGTGTTACCTGTGACTGTGCAGTCCCATGCATGTCCCCACCACAGTCCACACTCCCAAACAGCATGCAACTCACCACAATAGACTGCAATAAACAGACTATGGCCACTGCAGCCCAATGTCAATTTTTATAGCGCAATGCATGCAAATGAGGTGAGGCACAATTTTAGTGGATGCTAAGTGGTATCTGCCCCATTGAATAGCTGACCAGCTGATTTGCATATGCTGGCTGAATATCACACTGTTGCGCTTTGTGCAATTGTGTTGAACGTGCTTAGGAAAGGGTGCATTTCTGTGACATGCACAGTGGACACCTACAAGCTCATGCCTGGGTGCTGACGCTGATGCCTACCACACTGCTGAAGTGCTGTGTGTGGGATGCAATGCAGGGCACAGCCACCATTGTGCCAGTGGTGCTACTGTGCTGTTCACATGTATGGCACTCTGGCACTGGGCGTCAGTGGCACAGACACCCTACTGCACTACCGTGGTGAGTACCAATCGCTCTGTGGCGGTCCATGCACGAAACCCCTGACTCTGTGCTGACCTGCCCTAGGCACCATGCATCTGCATGGAGTCTTCTATCACGCTGTTCATTGACAGCGTGATGGGAATGACAGCACAGTACTGTGCAGCATCTGCATGTAAAACGGGTGCTACAGAGTGCCATTTTGACAGTGAAACAGTACAGGATGTCACAGAGATGGGCACCCATCTGGAGTCAAATGGAATCAGCCAATCTGGTCCAGTTAGTGGAGTCCCATGCTGCTGCCCTATTTGGGAGGCACCCTGGACAGGGCCAGGAGTGTGGTGTGGGAGGAGCAGTGGCCCTGGGGAGGCCACTGGCATGGAGAAGACTTGTGGAGCACTGCAGGCACCTCTATGGTGACCTGCAGCACTGGGACCAGAAAGGCTTGGCCACCTGCAGGCACATGCCAGGAGGGGCACAGTGCCATGGCCAGGTAGGTGCCCATCCATACACTGTTAACATCCATACGGGTATCACAGTAGCATGTGTCCAGCACATGGGGGGACCATCCAGTGTGGGCCGTGGTAGTGGTTTGGGGTGGGGGAGGATGGGTATGGCTGTGTGGATTGCGCACACATGTGGCGGGGGACTTTCTACAGGATTGTACTGATGTTCCTCTCCATGTTTGCACCCTAGGCCCAGAGGAGAGCCAGCATGTGAGGAGGGAGGCTGCACTGTGAGCAACAGCAGGCCGAGAGGGCGGTCGGACCAGACAGGCACAGGGACCAGCCTGATGATGGTGAGTGCCTTACATCCATGATTACATGTGCATGCAGTGTAACAGGGCAGGCAGCGGGGCATAGCCACCATCCATTGACACCACTGCCATGTACGCAACTTGGTACAGTCAGCACTGTCAGTGGCACTGCATGTCTGGGAGTGCATCAATGGTGGTCCATGTGTGCACTGGGTACATGGCTGTGCCACTTTCTTCACCCGCATAGCCATGTCACTGAACAGCCATGGTGGTGCTGTGCAGGACTTGGCCAGTGGTGTGTGCAGCGGTCCGCATGGCTGTGTGCACCTGGGTAGGCAGGTCTTGTGGACGCGATCACTGTGAGTGGTCACACACCATCACAGAGGCATGTCCCATGGCCGTATGCCATGCACAGTGGGTGGCTGCATGGGGCTGTGCATTCACACCTATTGACTCTGCTCCCTTGTTCTAGGTGGACAGCAGCTGCAGGCTATCCAGAGGCACTGCGGAGATCCTTCATGTTGCCAGGGCCTCACTGGAGATCCTAGAAAGGATAGACAGGCTGGGAGTGATGCAGGCATGGCGGAAGGAGCAGCCAGAGCGGGGCAGGGCTCCCACTGAGCATTCTGATGCCCCTGATTTCCCTACCCCTGGACCCACCCTCACACCTCCTTCCATCTACCATTGTTTTCACCCTTCCTTGCCCATCCCCACCTTGTTTGTGGCCTTCCCCAACCTTTTGTAAATATTTGTATATAGCTTTGTTTGCTGTTTTCAATACATTTGCTTTGATATACCTACTATGGTGGTCTCTGATTTGTGGCGGGCTATAGGTGCTCAGCTGCAGTGGTGTGCATGTTGAAGTGACTATGGTGTGGGGTAGCTATCAGTCACTGTCTGTGGTGTGTGTATTGTTCCCTTGCACTGGATGACTGTGTGCAGTGGTCCAGTGCATGCTCTGTGTCCATGGTGCACCTGTCAGACCGTCCATGGCCTGTGCACTGACACCCTTGCATGTCTGTGACCTGCACAGTCAGCTGGCATGTCAGTGGTGGCTATCCATGCTGAACAGCCACTGTACCTGGCACAATGCCAGGTTGCCTCCTGTCACTGATGTGGTACATGTCTGCCTCGGGTGACACTGTGGCCTCCGCTGTTGTTGGCCCACCTCCATGCTGTCGCTTGTGTGTGTCACAGGGGATGTGCACCACTGTCTGTCACTTGTGCTCGGGTGCATGCTGATGGCGTACAGCTCCATGGTGCCTAGCAGAGTGGTTGGCACTCCTGTGCCATGGAGGGGTGCTGACCATGTGTACACAGTTTCTTTGGCAACACACTTGGGGCTTGGTTGCCCCACTACTGTGTCCCTGTGTTGGTGTGCCCTTGGGTATGGGTGGGTGTTTGTCCATGAACTGTGTTGCATCCTGTATGGCGATGCTTCCATGCACCACTGTGGGTGTCTGTGCTGGCTGTTGTGGCCAGTGCTGGGTCAGGAGTGTGTCCTTGGGAGGGTGTGCAGGAGATGTACCACTGGTGGTGGGGTCAGGGGCATGTCCTTTCACGTGTGGGGTACTTCGTGTGCCAATGCATGGTCGTTCTCTAGCTGTACCTTGGGGGATGTGCATGGTGGTACTGTGCATGCAGTTGTTGCATCGCTGTGTGCTGCCACCCTTTGGCGGATTGCTCGTGGTGGGGCTGCATTGCATGGTTCTATGGTGCACATGGTTGCATTGTCACAGTGGGGTGGTGGCATGCATGGGATGTCCTGCACTGGTGGACGCTGCCCTGGGCAGGTGTGTAGGGATCATGGTGCAGGTGTGGTCTGCATTGGTGGGATGGTGTGGCATGGGGTGGTGGCCCTCCTTGTGTGCGGTCACAGCTTGCCAGGGGTGTGCTAGGGCACCATGCCTGGCTGTGGGTTTGTTGCTGGTATCCATGGGCCAGTAGTTATTCCAGATCTTCACCGGTTGTGCAGTTCATGGGGTGTGGGGTGATGTCTGTTCTGCTGTGTGCTCCTCTACCCATCTGTAGCATGGGTGGTGGGCCCTGCATCCTGTCCCTGTGCATCCCTGGTTATGCTGTTGCACTGCTGCCCTGCTCCACTGAGCATCCCTGGTTGTGCTATGGTGCATCTGGGCTGTGCAACTGCATCCTGGTGCGCTATGGTGCAGGTGGTGCGATATTCAGTCATGTGCATGGCGCATCCATGACTTCATGGTTTTGAATATCGCACTTCTTAGCGATGGGCGCAGTGGACTTGCACTTGCTCCTGCTGTTGCGGACTTTGGGTGCAGTTTGAATATCTGGGCCACTGTATTTTTAAACATCTTTTGTCACTGTTTCTCTTTTGCAGGTATCTGTTATGGTGAATCAGTGACGCTGCTATGGTGTTGCACGTGGCTATTTATTTTTGGACTGTTGCACATCATGGGAAGGTAAGTATCTTTCTTTCTTTATTTTTTCTAAAATCATGGACCTTAGCCATAGTCAGGGACCATAATGACTTGTTTTCACTTGTTTCAGCCATTTCCACATATGTGACAATTACAAATTGCACAATGAGGCTGCAGAGTCAATTGGAGGATGCATGATGATGCATTATAATGCACAGCAGAGGGCATGTTTACTGTACACCACGTACAATGCTGGTGGACAAGAAGCTCCAGGCATTACATGGCAAGGCTGAGCACATCAACGTGAGCTGGTGGAAATTAACAGATGGTAATGGCTTGCTTGCTGTAAGGAGTCAGTATTCATCTTGCTGGCAACCTGGCATATACAACTGTCAGATCTGATGTGAAGACAGAATACAAATTATTTAGACACAGTAGTATGCTCCATTCTGAGTTGCAGACAGTACGCCGGGTGAAAGGAAAATGTAATAAAAAATGAGAACAGAAAATAACTTTATAAAATGATACTTCCTGTCATGTAGTTGATGGCATGGCCTTGACATGAAATGAATGCTCCCAAACACAAGTGGGAGAGTATAAAAAATGTTGTGTTTTCTGGATGAGAAACTGTCACCTGTGAAGAAAGAAGAGACATTATGTAACCTGACTTGGCATGGTCACTGTGTCATGGATTACCTGTGAAAGGAAAAGATATTTCCTGCAGACAATTGATTGGTTTTCTCCATTCAGGCATCATGTACCTGTAGGTGTTTTGTTAGCCTCCTTCCCTTATCCTTACTGCCTCTGTAACACACACTACCCTGTTGTATCTGCTGTATCCACTACCATTGTAATTTTATACCACTCTGTATTGTCATCATGACATGGAACCTATGTAAGGAGCTCTGAGCTGAAGTGGTGTTATCCTAGACTTCAATAAATAAATAAAATTAATAAATAAAAGTAACAACAGAGAAAATCATGTCAGATACTTACCATCAAATTAGTGATGGTCATGCCATGTACTGTACCATCAAATTAGTGATGGCCATGCCATGTACTAACACAATGGTGCCACAGAAAGTGGTGGTGCAGGAAGACATGTCTTTACTCTGTGGTTTCTGAGGAGCTGTGTAAAGTGAGAGGGAGGCAAAAGGAAAAGAAAAACAACACATATAAAGCACCAGCCTTTGTTAGTGACTGTATAGTTTTCTTAAGCAATAATGTTTGTCTGACAAAAATATTATACCATATTTTTATTTAATTGAATTCCTCAGCCAAGATAAAGGATTCTGATGTTTTAAAAGTTCTTACTCCCGTGCAATGCACACCATGAAAAAATTAAAGGTAGCAACATGCTATGTTGTTTACCATCAGAAACATGTGAACATCATCTTAATATATGAGGTACCTCAATAGAACAGATTTGTAAAATACTGTGAAGGGTGGTGATCATTAATGATGTAGTCATTAATTACAGAACTTGCTATAAAAGCTCTTGTTACTTTACCAGAGAAATCTGAAAAATTCATGTTGTAATGAATCTTTGGATGCCAGAAACACATTTTGACAAAAAGTATAGGATGACATTTTTGCCGACTAACAAATACTGTTACTTTAAATGTCTTGGACAAAAGGTGGAAGCCAATCCTCCTTTGGTGCAATAATCACTGGCCCCAACTACGAGGATCAGTAGTAGTATCGGTCTGTGAACAAAAGTGAAAGCAACTTATTATTATAGCATACAGTCTTGGCCTTTGCTTTAGGTGTTGCTGCCATGATGGGCTTGCTGTATGCCTAGAGGTTTGGCTTGAGGTCTCACTTCAGTTTGACAGCTGGTGGTGTGCTGGCTGGTGGGATGGCTCATACACTGGCTTTTTAGATGCTGTCAGGATGGCTTCCAGGCTGTCTGGTGAGATGGCTCACACAGTGGCTGTTAGGATTGCTCACAGAATGGTTTCCAGGCTGTCTGGTGGGATTTCGTGGAATGGTTAACAGGCTTTCTGGTGGAATTGCAGGCAGGATGGCTAACAGGCTGTCTGGTGGCATTCCTGGAGGGATGGCTGGAGCACTGGCTAGCAGGATGTGTGTTATGCTGGCTGGATGAGGCAGTAGTCAAAATGTTATGCTGCATCTCTGAGCAACACATTACATATGAGAGGGCAGATGGTGGTCATGGTGTTAATCAGATGGATTATATGAATTCATTGATGTGCAGCACAACTTGAGGAAAATCCTGACAGGGAGAAAAATGCAATCATGAAGAAAAGATTAATCTTATAAGGAGGAATTTGAAACTTTTTTCCTTTATGCGCTGCTACAATCATCATCACCACCAAGGATACAGCCTCACAGTCTTCCAGACTGGAGTTGTCCCCACTTTGAAATTCTTTCTCCATAACTGCTTCATCCATCTCACTGGAATGCAGTTTGCCACTAACACCATGCTGTTCTGCTTCATCTTTATCACCGCTCCATCTTGTGGTACAAAGACAGATGCAGCAGTCCTAGGAGGAATGTGTCCTTCATTCTTTTTAATAAATGATAGCATGCCAACATTTCTAGGTGATAGATTTGTATGCCTGTTCCCATATTGGTACCTGCTAAACTGAATACCCTCTCCATGCTTACACTACAGGGTGGACAACTCAGATACTGCACTACTATGGAGGTCAGTGATGGACACTCAGTCACCTTGTTACTCCAGTACAACAGAGGCTCTTCCAATATGTTCAGGTGCCTGGTGTTTGACAAATATGCATCCGCCATGCACTGTGCTACATGCAGTTCTGTAGACTCATTAGCCTGCTCCTTCTTTTCCTCCACATCTGCAATTTCCACTTGTGCAAAAGCATTCCAAAGTGGATTTATGGTCATTTGTCCTCTGGTGAACACCCTGTTTTTCAGCCCACTTAACTGAGGTGATAGCAACACCTAGTTTGTCATTATTGCCATGCTGTGGCTTGCAAAACAGTGACCATGAAATCTGTGTCCCATGGATGAGTCTTACGAGCTGGTCAGATGGATTTTACCTGAACATGTCCTCCTTCCAGTATGGATGAAAGGCCTCTTTTATATTGTGGGTCCTGCTTGGAGACAATTCCAAAATCAAGAGAATACAGAATGCTTGAAATATGGGTATTGCAGTCTAATATTTGCAGCATGTATTCCATTAATTCATAGCTTGACCTAGGCTTTATTTTCAAAGCCCTGAGAATGTTTCAAGCTGCTAGTGCACTGATCATTTGGCACATGGGGCTTGCATCATTCTCCCAGCCAGTGATCGGTATTTTCAATCTTTAGTGCCAAATGCTGCAAGTTAGATAAGCTGCTTTTAGTCTAACTCATGTATTTGAGGGAACTATTTTACTGGGCTTGTACCACATTGTTGGTGCAAGTTGCTATAAAGTGAAGAAACTGTTGCAAACTATGCTCAACAATAGAATATTGAGTACAGCTCTGGTAAAAGAGTTTGCACAGGTGTGCCAAAAATGGATTTGTCTTTGAAAATTAAACCCCAATCTCCATCTGCCTCTAGCACCTGCTGTACATTTACCATGTTCTGCCTCAGCACCCTTAGCAGTGGTATGGTCTGACTGAAAGAGGAAGTATCCCCACTCACTGCCTGTATGGCATGCTCAAATAGCCTCAGAATCATGATCAGGCCATCCATGAGTCAGCCTTGTTCAGTTGTGAGAGAAATTGATGCACCAGCTATGTCACAGCTTGTGTGCAACAGCAGGTATTCAAGATGACTTTGTATTGCTCATGCAAGTGCTCAATGGTAGCATTATTATAGTGAACCAAACAGAGTGACTCAGAATGAGTGCTTCAATTTGGTCACTTTTAGGTCAGTGATGAATAATGAATCGTGAGGAAGAGAACAGCGAGGGAGGATGGGAAGAACAGTGAGGGTAAGGAAATAGCAATGGAGGGGAGGAAGAGGATCGGCTAAATGGGGACATGAAGAATGATGCCCCTGAGCTGCCCACCTAGCATAGTGGGTAGGAACATCATCTGCAGTGCTGATGGTACTGGGTTCAGAACTGCATACAGGTCCATGGACTATCTAGTCCAGTGTCCATGGACTATCTAGTCCAGTCAAACGGAGTAAAATTTTGAGCTATTTGAGGAAGATAGCAGTAGACTTTATATTTTTGCACAAGACCCACTTATTGCCCCAGAAACATTCCAAGCTGTGATCTATGGGTTTTGGGAGTAATGCTACAGTCTCATAAAAAGAGGCACTGAAGAAGTGTTGCAATTTTGTTTCCCAGGCACATCCCATTTGAAAAACTGGTGAGTTGGCTGACCGAGGGGAAGGTATGTACTGATGAATGGGACTTTGCAGGGTAGACCATTGACCCTGGTGTCCTTATAGTCCCCCGCCCAATCATCTGGCTCAGCTCTATATCTTAAATTTTTAACAACCTTACAAGAATGGGCACAAGGGAAGTGATATGAGGGGTGATCCAAATCTGACCTTAACCCTCTTTGACCTCTGCCCAGACCCTACGCAAAGAGCATGATACGGCTAAAATAGTTAAGAGAATGTTAGGAGAATTAGGATACATTGATATTAGGATATATTGATATTTGGCAGCACCTGGAGGGTAGAAAGAGGGATTACACATTTTATTCAGCAGTGCACCAAATCTACTCTAGAATGGATTATTTTTGGTTCCTAAAGAATTGGTGGGTCAGGTACAAGGAGCCTGATTGGAGACTTTGTGTTATCCAATCACGCTCTGATTTTATGACTATAAGGCTAGGAGAGATTAAGAAAACAGCTTCTGGAGGCTGAATCTGTCTCTGCTCCAGGGATAAGGAGGTGATGGATTCAGTTTGCCAGACTGTTGGATATGCTGTAAAGACAATGACCTCCTGGGACTTCCCCAGCCATTCTCTGGGATACCATAAAGGTGATCATTCGTGAGAAATTTGTGGAGTGGTCAGTCAGGAGGAAGAGAGAGAGGAGGCTAAGAAGGCAGAACTAATGATATAGATACAACAAGAGGCACAACAAAAATCAAGATAGGGAAAGAAAGAACAAAGAACTTAAAACATTTAAAAGTCAAACTCTCTACCATGCTAGATTATGCAGTAGAACAAAGACTTCTGTTTTTAAACAGAAGTATTATGAGGGTGGGCCACAATCCTTGCAGCTTTTAGCCAGCAGGCTGAGGGCCCAATGAACTAAGGCTACCATTCTGGTGGTACAGCACCCAGTTTCACATAAGATAGAAAAGTGGATAAGGGAATTGGGAGCCTTTCAGGAATACTGTAACACCTTATACAAACAGGGACCACAGCCTCCTAAAGAGCATATTAAAATTTCCTGGGTGACCTAGGTCTCCCTCACTTTAAAGGAAACAGGCCGAGCATCTAAACTGCCCAATTGGAGATAGGGAAATTGATGTTAGGATTAGAGGACTAAAGTTCCTTAGTGCCTGGGTACCGATGGTCTCACAGGAGATTTTATAAAAATTCTGTTTAGAAGTTATCCCCAATTAGGCAAAGTGTTTTGTGCTTTACAAGGAAAGGAGGGACAAGTACTTCTCCTGGACATGGGCCATAATTTCTGTGATCCCCAAGCCAGGAAGGACCCCTTTTTGTTCCTTGTACTGCCCCATCTCAATATTAAATATAGTCTATAAAATCCTGACTTGATATGACGAAAAGGCTTCAGATATTGATCCCAAACCTAGTTAATCTGGACCAGATGGGCTTCTTCCCAGGGCATCAAGCCCAGGATAATCTTAGAAAGACTATCCACATAATTGACCATATAAATTCCTCTAAAATATCAGCCCTTTTGGTCAGTATTCATGCAGAAAAAGCATTTGACAGGGTGTCTTTGACCTTTTGGAAGAGATCCTCTCATGTTTTGGATTGGGATGGCATTCCTAGACTTGATATCCAAAATATATAGAACACTGATGACCTACATAAGGGCTAATGGACATCACACCAAGAGTTTCCACTAGGAGCGAGGAACCAGGCAGGGTGTCCTCTATCACCCTCCTCTTTGCCCTATATATTGAACCCTTAGCTCAGTGCATCAGATGAGATGAGGGATCAGTGTGGTACAGATTGCAGGTCATCAGCATAGGATTTCTTTATATGCTGATGATATACTATTATACTTGAGGACCCTGAGAAGTCCTTGCCCTAGACAATGAACATATTAACTCAATTCTCCACCCTGGTCAGTTACTCTTAAACACCTCCAAACAGAAATGCTAACTTTCTGTCCCCACCCCGAGCAGCTTACCTCATGAGATGGGATTTAGAGCAGATTAAATACTTAGGGGTTAATATTAGTAAATATTTCTCACAGCTATTCCAGCTTAACTTCTTATCCTTAATACACCAACAAAAGTTAGATTTTCAGAAATGGAGTTTTACCACTCGCTTCATGCTCCGATACAAGCAGTGAAGATGAATGTACTGCCTTGTTTCCTGTACCTTTTCAGGGAACTTCATGCATCATTTCAAGGAAAGACTTAGAAACCTGACAAAGAATCATTATGAGTTACACTTGGGCTAATAAGAGGCCTAGAGTCAGGAAACAGACTATGTTCCTTCCTAAAGACCAAGGGGGATGGCTGTACCCTATCTTGAAGGTTACTAGTTTGCCTCCCGGATGAGGAATGGGTTACTGTGGGACATCTGATATATAAAGCCACCTGGAGATTGGAGTTGGGACACGTGCATTCCCTCCTTGTCAGCCCTCATTTTACACTCTGGGACCAACCCAAAATCAGGGGTGCTTTTGGCTATTCAGATCATGCTAGAGGGTTGGAGAAGGGAGACATTGGGTAAAGTAAACTCTGATAGGAATTGGAGATATAGATGGAGGCTGCTAGATTCTGCATTTGGTCTGGCAGCTTTGGACCCCTGGTTCCATGTTAGGGCCAAGACAGGTTTCCAAGCACCATGACTACAGGAGGGAGGACTTCTCCCTTTGAGGTAGCTCAGAGACATTTTAATCTTACTCCAGCAGACAAAATGAGATACTTCCAATCTGCAGTTAGTGCAGGATCGCTCTCATCTACTGTCCACCAAGTGATGAGAAGCTATTCCTGCAGGAAAATTCCAGACTTCATCGCCGACATGGCTTTGGAGTCGCCCAGACTGATGGTTCTTGGTGACTTCAATGCCTGGGTCAACAATGAATCTTCACTTTTTGGTCAACATTTCCTCCAGGTGATGACATCTCTGGGCTTCACACAGGTTGTTTTCTCAGCTACACACAAGGATGTCACTCCCTTGACCTGGCCTCTGATTTGGTGGTGGAACCAGTCGGTTGGTCTGATTACTGTTCAGTTTGGTTCAATTTTGCGCCCCTGGGTAGGTCAACCCTGTGGAGTTGGTAAGGTACCATCCTTTGCGGGATCACGGTCCTAAAGACCTGATGGCGGTTATTGACCTCTCGCTGTTGGGCCAGTCTTGCACAGATCCCGAGCAGTTGGTTGTGGCCTATAATGGGGCCATATCTTCAGCCCTCGATCTGATTGCTCTATCTGAGTTCACCCCTTCTGCATCGCCCTGGGGCCCCATGGTTTGATGGGGCTCTAAGAAAGTTGCGGAAATTGGGGTGTAGGTTAGCGTCATTGAGGAAGACTGCCTCTGATGCCGACCACCTTATTTTGCTAGAGCATATAAAACCCTACCAAACCAAAATTTCCTGAAGAAGGCAGAATTCCTGTCCAAGGAAATTTCTGTTGCACTGAATTGACTGGCTCAACTTCAGAACCATTGACAGGCTATGCAATCCAGCCTGTCAGCAAATCCGTCGAGTTTTTACACAAACTGATTGTGATGAGATCGCTCAATTCTTTGTGAATAAGGTGGATGACATCAGGCAGGAGTGCCACCAACTTCACTCTGGGGTTGCTGTTGATCAATGCTTTGTCACAGAGCCCAGAGTTTCCTGGAGTACCTTTGCCCTGCCGGATTTTGTAGACATTATGAGGATAGTCCTAGGGATGCATCCCATGTGCTGTAGTTTAGACCTGGGCCCTACTTCCCTGATTTTGGGTTGTAGTGAGATCATTGCCGGTCTTAGCTCAGATTGTCCGGTGCTCTTTAGACATGGGTGAGTTCCTAGCTCCCTGAAGGAGGGGTAATGATCCCCTTCTGAAAAAGCTTCTTTAGACCCAGAGAACCTAGCAAACTACAGGCCTATCTCTAACCTCCCTTTGTGGGGAAGGTTATTGAGAAGTTGTGGCTGCTCAACTGGATGACCATTTAAGCATCTATAATTTATATGAACCTCTCCAATCAGATTTTTGTAAGAGGCATAGTACTGAGACTGCTCTGGTTTGGGTGCTCAATGATCTCCTAATGGTGAGAGATCAGAGACACTGTTCTATCTTGGTTCTCCTGGATCTATCATCAGCTTTGATACTGTGGATCATGGGGTTCTGCTTGAACAACTGAGGTTTATCTGTAGACTGCCGGGTACAGTCCTCAGATGGTTTCCATCTTTCCTCGCTGGGAGAACGTAGAGAGTGGTCTCAGGTTTGTTTTGATCTGTGGCTTTCCTCTGCCTTGCTGGGTACCTCAGGTTCAGTGCTGTCCTCCATGTTATTCGCAGTATATATGCTACCCCTCAGAGGCATTGTAAGATGGTATGAGCTGAGGTTTCAATGCTATGCTGATGACACCCAACTCTACTTGTCTTTTGCTTCTGACCAGGTTAGTGCTATCTCGGTACTAAACATCTGCCTCACAGAAATCCAAGACTGGATGAACTCCAGCGGTCTAAAGTTGAACCCAGGAAAGACTGAGGTTTTGGTTGTGGACCCACGTCATAGGGCAGAGGAGTTGAGGACTGGGCTCCATTTCAGTTTAGTCTTGGGAGGCCCAGATTTTCACCTCTGAACGGGTGCGTAACCTGTGAGTGATGCTTGACGATGGTCTGACTCTTTGTCATCAGGTATCGGCAGTCATCAAGCTGGCCTTTTACTATCTTAGGAACATTGCTAGGATTAGGCACCTTGTTCTGTCTAGCGACCTGCCTGTTTTGGTCCATGCCTTTGTGACATCGTGCCTTGATTATTGCAACTCCTTTTATCTAGGGCTTTCTGTGGTTGACATCTGCACGCTACAGCTAGTGCAGAACGCGCAGCACGCTTTGTTGACTGGAGTTTCCTGAAGATCTCATATTACCACTGTGCTGCATGCTCTGCACTGGCTGCCTATACAGTGGTGGATCACCTTTAAAGTAGGTCTAGTGCTGATTACTTGAAAGCACTCCTGGTTCCTTACACCCATTTGCACAGCTCCACTCGCTGACAGCGGTTGCTGGAGATTCCGAAGATTAACCTAAAGTTATCTGGTGTACTTGCCTTTGGGTTTTGGCACCTACCCTCTGGAACTCTCTACCCCATCAGCTTCGAAGTGCAGGACGGTGGGGAGCTTCAAGCAGGTACTGAAGACTTTTTATGGGGAAAGCATTTTCGGTATTATCCTGATTTTATATTATATGTACTTGCACGTGTGTGTTTTTATGTATATTATACAACGCTTTAAGAGTCGAAAGGCGCTTAATCAAATACATTTTATTATTATTATTATTAACCAAAAATCAGAAAATATCAGCTTGCAGGAGGCCAAGGGTTAGGGAACAGATTTTTGAACAGATATGGGCTCTGATAATGCCATGGGTTCGATAACCCATTAATGTAGAAGATACATACAGCAGTTTAATTTCAACATGGACTATATTGGACAGGGATGGGAACAGGAATTCAATCCAACTATCACAGAGAGACAATGGGAAAGGTTGGAGGAACATGTGGATGGTGACATCATCTCCCTCATGGAGGAATTGCTATGGAAACTGAGGACTAGATATTTCAGGGTGCCCGTGCTGGTCTCTAAGCAACAACCAGGTACTACCTCACAATGCTGGAGACAATGTGAAGAAATTAGAGCAATGCACACATATTTTTGGTTGTGCCCTAGTCTAACACAATTCTGGAGACATATAACCAGTTCTCTACAACAGATATTTCAGATTCAGGGCCAATTAGGACCGGAGATTCTGGTGTTGGAGAGATCCCAGGGAGATCAGGGATGGGAGTCTGTTTATCTGTGGCAGGTATTGTCTGTGGCCGCACTGAAGACAATAACAGAAAATGGCTACAACCTTGCCACCCGACAAAACAGGAGTGGTTTGAGGTGGTGGTTGTACAGATACAACAGCTAAAGGAACTTACTCTTAAGCTTCAACAGAGATTAATTGTTTTTTCTTAAGTTTCAGCAGAGATTATAAAAGGGTCTAAGAAATGGAACTTTCTGATTGGCTGCAAACATTCTAACAGCCTTATGTTAATCTTTTATTAACATACATGTAGAGCTTAGCCATATGCTGAACAAGGTTTAACACTGTTTAAAAACTTTCTTTATTATAATAGCAATAAGGCACTCCCAGGGTTAGTTAATGGTCAGTTAATCACCTCTAGGGCATGTGGCACTCCAGCTGCACCTCGTGCCACAGTACACCCCTAGAAGGTGATTAACAGACCATTAACATAACCCTTGGTCATGCATTATTGCTTAATTAACTGTTTTCCAGGATCAGTGGACTGGATGGGTGATTTGTTAGGACAGGATAACTAAAGTAAAGGGAAAAGGAGTAAAATCACCCCTCAAGTAATCTTTGTGTGGAGGCTCTCACCCAATGCCTGGGTGAAGCTGAGTGCCTATGGCATTGTGGGGAATTGAGTTTCTCCTCTTATATTTAAAATAATAAGGAAAGAGGCTAAAATAACCAGCACACAACAGTTTTAACATTTTTTATTAAGAATGAAAGACGACTTTCATTTTGCTAAAGAAACTGAGACCTTAAATTTTAATTAGATTTTTATTTTTCTTTGTAATAGTTAAATGAGTTATCTGCACAAAACAATTAACCTGTGGATACTTTTGTTTTAGAACAGGAGTCTGCTTTCAAAAGCTCTACATAGTGACAATAATTCTCCTTGTATATGGAAAGAAAGTTACAGTGGAAGAAGCAGTGTATAACTTAAGCAGATCATATCTACTTTACTGTTTAAATGTATATTTGATTTACTGTAAGTAAAACAGAATTTTCTGACTGAAGATGAAACCAATAAAGAAGTATATAAAAAGGACTCCATACAGTTATGGTCTATTTTGTTCTTCAGCCTGTGTTTGTGTTTTTAAGTTATTTCCATCATCAGTCCCTCTTTTTCCTCTAGTGTCTGCCCCTCTCGGAGGTGATTATAAAAGTATAGGTGTGTGTGTGTGTGTGGGGGGGCTCACCCCGCAAAGGACAGTGCGTGGGGCATATTTTTTAAATAATAATAACTGTTCAGCAATTTTCCTATGGGCAGGACAGCTGATATTTCCCATAACAACGCTGGTTGTTGTGGCATTCTAAACCATTTCAATCAAAGTATGCCACTCCCTCATTGGCTCTGTCTTGCCTTTGGTGTGGGCGTAACAGTTCACAAACATGGCGGCTTCCTCCCTCGCTTACCGAGCTGCCACAACATGAGTTTTCAGGATAGTTTTTATATCCAGTTGATCCTGCCTGAAAAAATTTCTGCTCAGTGTAATATAAAAATACAAGATTGGGGAATGGGTGCTATGAGAATTTTATGCACACCATTCTTGTGGGATCATTGATAAATCCCTCGGGGTTTATAGCATCCTACAACTCAGTGTGCATTAAATTCTCATAGCACCCCTTCCCCATCCTTTATTCTCTATTTATTTTAAATGTGTGCCAAGTTGGTCTTCAGTGTTTATTGTTATTTCCCAAATTGTTTTTTGGTAGGGTGTACTCAGTGTTTTGTGAGTTGCTCAGAATGTTTGCTGTTATGTCATGGAACCATGCACGTCATGTATAGTGTCAAGTTCCATCTTGTGGCAACCTTCACCTTGCTCTGGATCTGCAGTTGCCTAAGAAGGTTACAGCTCTTGCCAGAATGAGCAAAGTGGGAACAGATGTGAAGGGCTATAGTCGATATTGACTTGATTTCAGGATATGCCAGAAACATCTGTACTACAAGATTAACACAGTGCGCCATGCAGGGAACCCTGAGAAAACCACCACCACTGATGCATTTCATCAGATTAGAGGCAATATTACTGCTCTAAAACCTGATTTTAGGGACAGTGGTGAGATGGGTGAAGTGGCCCCAATTCACTCCACGAGTGATTTGTGGAGTGAAGGCAGATTTAATGGAGTGCTCTGCAACGCCAAGCGAAGTACTTTGCATTATAATAGGTAACACAAAGTCCATTGAAAACAATGACTTCGCATCACTCCGCCTTTCAAACCACTACTCCACCAATTGTTAAGGTGAGTACATTGAAAACAATGTACTTTGCCTTTGTTTTAAGCTCCAAAGGAGAATTTTGCAGTGATTCATGGGATTTCAGGTCACATGGGCTCTAGATTGTTCTGCACAGCCTCGGTTTGGGGTAGTGTGTGTAGGAAACTGTAGGAAATAATCTGCTCTGAGAGCTATCTGCAATTCAAACCTTCTAAAAGCTGTTAAAAAGCCTTTTGAGTCATTTATTTGCTGAAACTTTAGTTCATCAATTATAGGAAAGCCTCCTGTGCTCATATCATCGAAGCTTATTGTTTGTGTGTGATTTTGAATGTTAATATACAACATTCAATCTGTGTACTGAGAGACAGTGGAAGTGTGCTTTGGGAGGGGCATATCTGTGGTGTAGGTAGATTAACTTGGAGAAAAGATAGTGCTTTCTGTTTTGGTGATATTTTTCTTGTATAATGTGTTAATGTGCACACAGTAATATTTTCAATAATTGTGTCATTTTTTTGCGGATTGTTGTGGTGCAGCAGTGCATAATTTTATTTTGTTTAAAATATGTGGTTATATTACTGAAGTTTTCAATTTGCTACGCATTACTTAGCATGTGTGTGAGTATTTGTGTGACACCTTTTATTGTGCCTCATAATAATTTCAGCAATGTGAACCTGCTAGCCACTGCAGCTGTGTGATTTTTGTACTTCTTTGTGGTATCTTTACTGGTACTAGTACTAGTGACTATTACTGTTGCAGTGCAGTACACTGCCCCCCATGTGGCCCGCCCCAACCGGCAAAGGTATTCTTCTCAGATTTGAATTTCTGATGGTGAGCACTGGTTAGGTGTTGTGCCTCTGCATCTGCATCTCTTTCAGTGTGCAGCACAATCTTAATCTGTCTGTGCATTTGCATCTCTTTAGGGCCCAATCTCCATTTGTAACTTAAGTCACAGTTGTTTCTTTGACTTCCTTCAGAGTACTGGACAGGTGTGGTATAATTCTGCATGAACATTGTACTCACTAATATGCATTTTTAAGATAGGATCATCATCACAAGTCACTCATGATACAAATCACATTCTTCATTATCATGGTCACAAATGCAGTCACAAATCACTATTCATAATCACGTCACGAATCACAGCATTAATTTTTGACTAGTTACTTGGATGTATTGTAAGCATGTTTTGTTATATCTCTCCAGGCTTCACCACCCTGCCATTGTACTCATTAATGAGCATTTTTAAGTCGGCGGTTTGTGCTACAGTTCATCAGAAAGTACAGCCGTGAGGCATTCGCATTCCCAATACAGTTTTATATTTGTTATCTCACACCATCAACACGGAATCATGTTCTTCATCATCACGGTCACAAATGCAGTCACAAATCATGATTCACAATCACGTCACGAATCACAACATTCATTTTTTTACTAGTTACTTGGATGTATTGTAAGTGTGTTTTGTACTATCTCTCCAGACTTCACCACTCCACCATTGTACCTCATTAAGCATTTTTAAGTCTGGGAGTTTTGTGCTACAGCCCATCGGGGAAGTACAGCCATAGGCATTTGCATTCCTTCCCATACAGCAAGTAAGTTACAGTACTGTATGTAGTGGTGGGCAAAGTGGCCCAATTTGCTCCATGAAGTGATTCACTGAGTAACGTGGAAGCCGTGGAGAACTCCACAATGTGAAGCAGAGTGCTTTGCTTCATAATAAGGAATGCGAAGTCCATTGAAATCAATGACTTTGTGTTATTCCGCCTTTCCCAAACCACTTCTCCACTAATTTTAAGGTGAAGTACATTGAAATCAATGTAATTCACCACTTCACCTCTGTAATTGAGCTCCAAATGAAATTCTGCAGTTATTCATGGTATTGCAGGTCACATGGGCTCTAGATTGTTTGGCACAGTCTCAGTTCTGGCCTGGGTAGTGTGTGTGCAGTGGTAGCTGGAGACAGTTTGCTCTTAGAGCTCTGCTATTCAAAACCACTAAAAGCTGTTTAAAATGCCTTTTGAGTAATATTTTTGCTCAAAATTTAGTTAATCGTAGGAACCCTTCTGTGCACATATCATCGAGCGCTTATTCTTGTGCGTGATTTTAATGTTAATTTTGAACAGTCAGTCTGTGTACTGTGAAGTGTGCTTTGGGGAGGGCGTATTTGTGGTGTAGGTAGATTACCTGGGAAAAAAGGCAGTCTTTCTGTTTTGGTTATATTTTCCTTGTATATAGTAAATGTGTTAATGTACACACAGTAATATTTTCAGTAATTCTTGACATTTTGTTGCTGATTGTTGTGGTGCAGCAGTGTACAATTTGTCTGTTTAAAACATTTGGTTTTATTACTAAATGTTTTCAATTTGCTATGCATTACTTGAGTGTGCATGTGTGCGTGATGCGTGCCATTAAATCAGACACTTTTTATTGTGTTACAGAATAATTGCAGCAGTGTGAACCTGCTATCCACTGCACCTGCATGAATTTTTATACTGCTTTGTGATATCTTAACTGGTAGTGATTGTTACTGCCATGCACTAATCCCCAACTGGCAAAATGTATTCCTTTCCAGATTTGGATTTGTGACTTATGAGCACTGGTTAGGTGTTGTTGTGCCTTTCGTATGCATCCCTTGAGTGTGCAGCACAATCTTAATCTGTCTGTGCATTTGCATGACACCATTAATTCTGGGATACTGCATTTCTTGTTATGCTCTCATTTCACTTCTTAGCACTGGGGAATTTTCTGGACACAAGACAGTAGCATTTTGGGGATGCACATTAATTTTGGTGACTCTGTCTGTGACCTGACCACTGCGCACATGACTGAGTGTGCCATTAATTCTGGGAGACTTGCATTTCTTGTTGCACTCTCATTTCACTTCATCAGCACTGTGGAGTTCTCTGGACACAAGACAGTAGCACTTTGGGGATGCACATTTATTCTGGTGACTGTGTGGGTGAGATGCTGCCAGTATTGTTGTCACTCCACCTTACGTCCATGTTTAAGGTGGAAAGACAATGCTAAGTAATAATAACAAGGCAAAGTGAGCCTTTCTATGGGGCACTCCACATAGCGGCGTGCAACGTGAAGTGGCCACCCGCTCACTTCGCCAGCAGATTTTAAATTTGCTGCATCTCTAACAGTGGATGTAGCCTCTCATCAATTTCATTAATGTTTTTGACACATGTGGAGCCTGTTACACGCCGTCACCAGCCTGACATGCTGGAAAATACCAGGAATGTTGCTTGTACACAGTTGGGCTTCATACAGTTTTTTTCCTCTGTCAAATATTATCCCATCTACCTGTACTCAATGGGCTATAATATTTAGATAAGAGCTACTAGCTGTTTGACCACTGGTCCACATATCCATACTTAAGTGTATGTATGGTGATGCTGAATGCTACAGGGCATGTCTTACTATGCTTCTTACAGTTCTATACAGTTCCAGAATAGCATGGGTGGAAAAATACATTTGTGACAGAATCTTCCATTTTGGACGGGTATATGCCATCAACCTGAAGAACCCTACATTTTCCACAAATGAGAATGGCAATAGATCAGTTTTAGCATGTTTGCAGTAGTTGCATTAAGTTCACATGCAACAGCATGATTGGGTAAGTATTTGTTATGATGCTCAAACATGCCATGCAATGTAGGCTGCATTTTTGAGGTTTTGGGCTGCAGAGACAAAACAAGTGGGCTCTGTGTACCATTGGCATGGATGGTGAGGTATGTTTGGACTCAGGGAGAGGGGTCACAGATACTGAACAAATGAATGACATGTTCTTAGATGTTTTAGGGATTGGTGCTTATATGCTTTGCTGACTGTCTGCTAATACTAAAACCACCACTGTTACACTGCCTACTACTATGAAGAAGCCAGGAAGCCAGAAGGAAGGGAAGGAAACAGATTCATTAAGCTTAGTGTGCTTGTAGTGGTGGTCTTAATTTTAATTTTAGTTGTTTAACCAGGTCTATTCCTTTGCTGTCTTTAATTGCTGCAAATTTAGTATTGACTTGTCTGACTTGCTGTAGTTTGGGTGACGGGTGCTAATTTTGGCCTCTGATCTCAGCTACGTGAGAACTGGAGGTGGGGCTTAGTCAGAGTTGAGGCAGCAAGTGATTTTAATTTTCTCAGAAGAAGCCAGAAGCCAGAAGGGGAAGGAAACAGATTTATTTCAGTGCTTTACATTAACTGTTCATTGCTATTTTTGTTTTAAACTTAGATTGTGGGCTTTTAGTGACCTGTAATTTCTTTGCTGTCCTTACTTAGTATTGTTTTTGGGCTGTTGAAAATTTAAAATCTAGTATGGTGTGCTTGTGTGTGTGGTCTATTCCTTTGCTGTCTTTAATTGCTGCAAATTTAGTATTGACTTGTCTGACTTGCCCTGTAGTTTGGGTGAGGGGTGCTAATTGTCTGGCCTCTGACCTCAGCTACGAGATAACTGGAGGTGGAGCTTAGTCAGAGTTGAGGTAGCAAGTGATTTTGTTTCTCAGAATAAGTCAGAAGGGAAGGAAACATTCATTTCAGTGCTTTACATTAACTGTTCATTGCTATTTTTGTTTTAAACTTAGATTGTGGGCTTTTAGTGTCACTAATTTCTTTGTTGTCTTCACTTAGAATTGTTTTTGGGCTGTTGAAAATTTAAAATCTAGTTTGGTGTGTTTGTAGTAGTGGTCTATTCCTTTGCTGTCTTTAACTGATGCAAATTTCACCCCCTTCTCTGTCTCCAACTCTTAATTTTATGCCCTGTTAAATCTGACTGACAGGAGCTAAGCACAGAGGATAGTAGGGGATGTGGAATAGGAGGGCATAAGGGTGAAGAAGCCCACTAACAGCACACTAGTGTTTTACTAATTTTTTTTTATTTCTTTTACACTTTTTAAGGAAAAGTATCTGGGGATCAGTGGCAAGATTTTAGGACAGTAAATTAATAAAAGGGAACTAGGAAGCTTCAGTAACAGACAAGTACTGGAACAGCAGTATAAGCAGGGCCCCTGGTGTTCTCTGCGGCAGAATTTTCTGATTTCTGCGGCAGGCTCTTTACTTCTCTTGCACATTTTCTGATTTCTAGGCATGATTTATTTATTTCTCTGGAAGAATGCAGTCCTGTCATTGGCTAAATATGATGTGATGTCATCGATGACATCATATGCTGAGCATAGAGGAGGGCTTCAGGATAAATGAGGTGGGAAAGAAAGCCTGACACTATGGAAAAACAGTATATTTATATGAAAATTCACCAAAACAATGAATTCTGTGGCACTATATATATTCTGTGGCATGATGCAAATTCTGCAGTAAATTCTGCAACCACAGAACTGCAGAATTCAGGGGCCTTAGTATAAGTGCCATATAATGTGGGAGTGGTGCGATGCAGTGGCTGTGGGGCAGCCATATTCAGGCAGACCTTCTGGACACTGAGGTGCTGCCCTATCTGCATGCATTCTCTGGACTGCAGGATGAGGTAGCCAGACTCAGAGCAGAAGTAAACTGGGTCTGGAGTACCATCACCTATCCAGAGACCACCCAGTCCAACACCGTGCCTCAAAGAATGCCGAGAACAAGGAACACTTGGATGACAGTGGGCTCAGGGAGGATTAGGGTGGTCAGGCAGAGGCACATGCCAGATCCTATTCCACTCAAGAACTCATATGCCACACTGGCAAATGGTGACAACCAAATAGAGGTACCCAGAGAAGTGGAAGGAAAGGATGTGGAGGTTAGCCAAGGAGGTGACCTAGCCAAGCCGGGTGGCAGGCCAGCAAGGAGGGTATCTAGTGCCCACCCCCACAGCTGCAGTGGAACCAGTGAACCAGAGGAGTGGATATCTCTACAAAGCAGTGTGCAAAAGATGGAAATACGCCCAAGAGGTGATAGGCAGAAAAGGGCAAAATTTAACAGAAAGGCAGACAGCAGGGAGAACCAGGGTAAATGACAACCAGGAAGGGGCTGAAGTAGAATAGCTAAACAGCATAGGGTGGTCAAATCATGGAAAGCCATATGTACCAATGCCAGGAGCCTTAGCAACAAGATGGAGGACCTGGAGGCTGTCATGGTGCAGTCAGACCTGGCATTGTGGCCATCACAGAAATCTGGTGTAATGATAGCCATGATTGGGGAGATGGCCATACCTGGCTACAACATTGTCAGAAGAGACAGGGCAGGTAGGAAGGAGAAAGAGTGGCACTGTATGTGAAAAATGACATAAGGGCCACAGAGATCCAGAAGGAACAAAATGGGGAGAGATACTGTGGGTTAAGCTGGAAAGGAAAATGGGCCAGCATCACACAGGTGTGGTCTATAGACCACCAGCCCAGGAGGAAGAAACAGATAGGGAGTTGATGCTAGCCATCCAAAGGATGGCAGACAAGGGTGATGTAGTGCTGGTTGGAGTCCTCAATATTCCAGATGTGGACTGGAGCATCCCAGCAGCAGCATCAACTAGGAGCAGATTTATCCTGGAATCTCTTCAGGGTGCCTTCCTCAAGCAACTGGTCATGGATCCAACTCAGCAGAAGGCAATACTGGACCTAGTGCTCAAACAAGGACAGTGTGATGAGGGTAACAATGGGGCAGCACCTGGGGAACAGTGGCCACCAGTCATTGTGGTTTGAAATCACAGGAGGAGCAGAACCAAACCACACAAAAGCACGTATCCTGGATTTTAGGGGGCAGAGTTTGGGAAAATGGGGAGATGCTTGAAAGAGGCATAAAGGGAACAGGGCAGGAATCAGGGTTGAGAAACAGTGGGCAGTATTTAAAATGGGGATTACAAGAGCAACATAATTATGCATTAAGCAGGTTAGCAAGTGGAAAAGGAAGAGGAGTCCATTATGGTTTTCCAAGGAGGTAGCGGAGAAAGTGAAAACCAAAAGATTGCATTCAGGCAATACAAAAGACACAGGCAAAGGGGATAGGGAGAAGTACCAGGAGAAGCAAAGGGAGGCAGGAGGTCAGTAAGGAAAGCCAAAGCTCAAACAGAAGAGCACATTGCAAAATCAGTGGGTAGAGGGACAAAACATTTTACAGGTACATAGGTGAAAAAGAAAGGCAAAGGAGGATGGTGAGACTGAAAGGGGAGGATGGGGGCCGCATGGAGGATGACAACAGTAAAGCTGACATATTGAACAGGTATTTCTGCTCATTCTTTACTGAGGAAGAGGAGGGTAATGGGTTTGAAGGAGTACAAGGGTGGGAATGGTGCAGAAATGGACATGAGTCCCTTTACACGAGAAAGGGTCCTGAAGGAACTGGAAGTATTAAGAGTTGATAAAGCAACGGGCCAGATGGGGTGCACCCCAGGTCCTTAAAGAACTAAGAGAGGTGGTGGCTGAACCTCTGGCAATCCTGTTTAGCTGATCACTGGAAACAGGGAGGTACCCAAAGACTGCAGGACAGCAGATGTAGTCCCTTCTACAAAGTGGGAACAAAGAGGAAGTGGGGCACTACAGACCAGTCAGCCTCACCTCGGTAGTGGGGAAGATCATGGAAGCACTACTGAAGGAGAGATTGGTGGAACATCTGGTTGTCAATGGACTAAAGGACCCAAGGCAGCATGGTTTCACCAGGGGAGGTCAGGTCAGACCAACCTAGCTGAATTTTCAGTTGGGTGACTAGGGAAGTGGATCAGGGAGGGCAGTGGACATGGCCTATCTGGACTTCAGCAAGGTCTTTGACACAATGCCACAGAGAGACTATTACACAGACTGGGGAATACCGGTGTGGGCAGGACAGTAGTGTGGTGGGTAGGTAACTGGCTGAGTGGCAGGACACAGAGGGTGGTGGTAAATGGCTGTCACTTCACAGAAGGAAGAGTGACCAGTTTGGTACCACAGGGATTAGTGCTGGGACCGGTCCTATTTAGCATCTTCATCAGTGACATTGCGAGGACCTAGAAGGCAGAATTTCTGTTCGCTGATGACACAAAGCTCTGTAACAGAGTAGACACACCAGAGGGTGTAGACAGAATGAGAAGGGACCTCAGAAACTTGAAGAATGGTCAGGGTTTGGCAGTTGAAATTCAATGCAAAGAAGTGCAAGATAATGCATATGGGGCACAAAACCCTGGCACAATATATCAGTTGGGGTGGTGAGGATATAGCATGCACCAAGCAGGAAAGGGATCTTGGGGTTATCATCTCTGATGCCCTCAAGGTAGGGAAACAGTGTGACAAGGCAGCATGTAAAGCAAATAGGATGTTGAGATGCATAGGCAGGGCATCACCAGCGGAAAAGGAGGTCATAATTCCACTATACAATACACTAGTGAGGCCCCACCTGGAGTACAGTGTACAGTTCTGGAGACCTTACTTAAGTAAGGACATAGACAGGGTAGAGAAGGTTCAGAGGAGGGCAACAAAGATGGTACCTGGATTGCATCACAAGTCCTATCAGGACAGGTTGAAGGAATTGACTATGTACTCCCTGGAGGAGAGGAGGAGGAAGAGGGACAAGATAGAGACATTTAAGTATCTTACAGGGAGGAACTGGGTGCAGGAATATACTATTTTAAGCTCCAGGACTAGAGGGCATGTTATGTACTTGGAGGGAGAACAATTCAGAGGAAACATGAGGAAGAATTTCTTCACAGAACAGGTGGTAGACAAGTGGAACACCCTGCCAGAGGAAGTGGTGGAGGTTGAAACAATCACAGGATTTAAGAATGTATGGGATAGACATAAAGGAATTCTGAAAATCAGGGTTAAGGGCAACAGACTTCTAGGAAAACATAAAGTAAACTTACAAGCTCAAATGGGCAGACTGGGTAGGCCATAGGCCCTTATCTGCTGACACTGTCTATGTATCTATGTATCTATGAAATGCCACCAAGTCTTCTTCCTCATTTCTGTAGTGCTCCTCTACAGTCACTTCTGAATCCTGCTCTGAGTCAGTATCTATGCCACTACGGGATGCTTTGCTCAATGAGGTTGATATGGGAGAAGGCCTCCCTGCCTCAGTTTCCTTTGGCACTGAGTCCAGCATAATAGGATCCTGGACTTGAGGTGTGTGTGTTGCCCACCAATGTAAAGGTGGCTATCCTTTTCCGTGCCTCACATGTGCTTGGTATAGCTGACAGATAGCTATTGTTTCATCAGTGAGGTCCAGAATATAAAACCCCAAACTAGGGATTTTGTAGCCCTTGATTTCACATAGCAGTGAACCCGGTACTGGGACACTGGAGGGCTAGAAATGGGTGTTTGGGGGCTAGAAATGGGTATTTGAGGCATGAACTGCTGTAACTGATGACTCATACTATATTATTATTTTTGATTCAACAGCTGGAGAACTGGTGGGGATCTAGTGATTCTCTGCCCCTTACTTTTCATATTCTCTGGTTCCCATAGAGGGCCTAGATCGCCATCCCCATCCCCACCTAGGATGCTAACCTCCTCCTGAGATATGTCAATCTCCTCCTCCTCAATTTTGCCACTCAGTATTTCCTCTCAGTTTCATCTGACTCCTGGCCCGGCATGAAGAAACACTCAGATCTGTCACATCACATTATGCTCAGGCTCTTCTGCAAAGCTTCTGGGAACATCAACCACCTCTGAGTCCTCGTCCTCAACCACATTCCCAGAGGAAAACATTTTGGGGTTCTTGGACTGTTCCTGTTGTCCTTGCCTACTCCACTTGCACTGCCAGCACCAGCACCCACCAGCACCGATACCACATATTTTGCTGAGAAAAAATTGGCCACATTAATGCAGCCACTTGCAGCCACTACTCCTTGTTGAGTAGTACTACCACCAGTACAAGGCCCTGATAAACCTGCAATAGAGATGTTGCAAAGTTTTAATTCATTTGCAAAGTTCTGGCAAAGTCAGCAAATTAGCCTCATGAAAAATTTTGTGAAGTTGGCTGCTTGCTGTGAAACTTCAACAGTTAACTTTGCCGATCACTTCACCTTTAATTCTACATCACTGCTACTTGCAAATCTGTAAATGCAAAATTGGAGCAACCTACACTAGCTATGCCCTCACTCCATCGGCTAGGCTTGCTGTGGCACAAGGCTTTCTGCTCCCATCTTTGGCCTATGGTTCAGTCACCTACCTAGGTGCAACTAAGACCTCCTCCATACATGGGACACTACCTATAATAACATTTGCTGTTATGCTTCTGCCTCTCCTTGGTACAAACATCACTGTCAGCTATATGCTCATCTAAAATGACCTATTCTTGCTGCTCACTGCCTCCTATCCTATGGCACTTTAATAGATTGTATAACAAGATCAGGCCTCCTCAATCTCTCGCCTTGTTATTATACTCTCAAACCCTTTCCCACGGGTCCGCTCAAATGACCAAACCTCTTTACATCCCTAGGCTGAAGATCTCAATGGGTGCATGAGCCTCCTATGCTGCCCCTAAGTATTGAAATACTATCCTCAAGCTATTTGTCTTGCCCTACACATGCTGGCTTTAGAAGCTCCACCATGAACATCTACTTGCAGGTCTTTGTGCCTGCTTCATTCTACCGTAAGCTCATCTCTCACCTATGCTCATCTTACTTACTTCCACCCTTCCTGTACATACCTTACCTACCTCTCTTCCTCTATCCTCTCCCTCCTCCTTCCTCCTCCCTTTATTTTTCTACTATGTTTATCTGCCTTGCTAATGGCACATACTGTACATTGTCCATAACACTGACTGGTACCAATTTCTGTACTTGTGTTGCACTTGTCTCATTTTCAGAAGATCCTGCATTTTGTTCATATTATTTACTTTGTCCGACTTTGTATTATATAGTCTTGCAAATTGTTTGTATTTTCTGACTGCCTTTGCATTGTACGACCTATTCTGTGTGCTGTGTCACATTGTTGTTTGTTGTTCTTGTACTTGACTTGTATCCTCCTGGGTCATGCATGAAAATAGGCATCTCTATGCCTAGTGCACCCACCTAGTTACCAAAGGCAAATAAATAAATAATTTTGCCATGCATTTGTCATGGCAAGTTCTGCAAAAAAGCTCTGTCATGTGATTAACTTTCTGCAGCTCACACCGAGACTCCAGTGAGGCAGGAAGTGACTGATTTGGTTTTTTGTCATAGTGCTAATGCTAGCTGGTTGAGTTAGTGAGAGTAGTAGTCTTACATACAGTGTTTTATAGTACTGTGTCTGCAAACAATAGTTTAGTTTTAAAATAATTATTTTGTCTATTTTGTGTGGGATATCTGTTGTTTATTCCTAATATTTTTTGTAAGTTTAAATTGTGGGTGTATGTGTGTGTTTCTCTCTCTCTCTCGTTTTGTTTTGTTTTCTTCAAGAAAACCTTCGTTTTCTATATAATGGAGGATCTAGCGGACAACATGGCCAAAGGGTGGGGCAGTTATTCACCTAAACAGGTGAATGTTTCACAGTTGGAGTGAGGCACCACCCAACCACTCCAGCATGGGGTCATAATGTCACAGATGATACCGCACACATAACCACTGTGCAGCAGGAAACAGCATCGGCAAAACAGACAGCTTTTCCTCATTGCCCACACCCCCAGAACTAATACAATCAACTCCAAGGAGGTGTGGATACATGGGCATGAAAAAAATTAAACAAACAGATTCCCTAGCAGGTAATCAAACCATGATCCTCCCAACCCATGCATGCAGGGTCAGGTGGTCCAGCCACTCCACTCATTGGAGCAGCTCAATTGACAACCTGACTGGCAGTGGCTACATACACTTCCTCCTTCCTGGTGAGCGACATGGGTAGCAATAGTATTGCATCATTGATATTCCCTGTCTCTCTAATCCCTACTCATTACCTGTAATGCGCTCCTTCTATGCATAGGTTAGTGTGTGCAGTTATGACCCAGTACCAACCACTCCCAGATGAGGAGGAGAGTAGTCTTGCTTCCAAGGTGGCACAAGGTGATCCCTCAGAGCAGCAGCAGGAGTCTCTGGTCCCCACCCACTCACCATGCTACCACTACCACCAGCTCCACCCCTGGCACTGCAGAAAACACTAAAACTCCTCTGGAGCACCCCTGTAGCAAACAAGTAGCTCTGCTTTATGGCAGTTATTTTCCATTAATGGGGATAATGACAGTGTTGTCATCTACAAGCTGTGTGGCAGTAGTGTACAACAATGGAAAAAGAGAGCCACTTGGGCACTGGTGGGCAAAGGACCCACCTCATTGTTCACCACCGCGCAGAGTGGCAGGCCAAGCAGTGGGATGTAGCAGCAGCAGGCAGTAGTGGTGGGACAATGTAGAAGGGTAGGTGGGTGGCATGAAGTGGTAGCCGTCATGCTGTGAATTGGCATGGCAGGAGGAGGACTCGCAGAACACAGCCATCAGCACAGAAGTTGGTAGCACCTGCACCCAAACAAGGAGCCCTACCACTAAGTGACCCTGCAGCACCAGTCACACAGGCAGACCTGGCTGTCCTGTCAGATGAAGTCCAACACCTTCGGCAGGACTATAATCAAACCGCAGGAGTTTAATGAGGCCAAAAGTAACCTAGAAAACCATGATGGCTGACCAGAAAAAAAAGCTGAACATCCTGGCGGAGGTGTGGTAGTGCTGCCAGTGGTAGTGGGACAGAGTAACTTTGTTATTTTTTGTTCCGTGCTGTCTTTACTACAGTTTATCCCCAAAAAACACACACAAAAAAATATAAAAGTTAAAAAAAAAAATATATTTTCTATCCTCTTCCTTTCTATCCTCTTGTTCATTATCTGAAATATTTCTTCCTCAAGGTTTTGTGTTCTATTATAGGGTCCCTATTTCTTGCAATCCATTCCTTTGTTCATTCCTGAATTTTTCCTTCATGTAGTATCCCTATTCTAACTGTTGCCCTGATATAGTCCATACACATGAACAACATTCCTGGGTAGTTTTGTGTTAGTGCTTAACATGTGCCCCTGCTAGTCACAAATGTCAATAATACCATGGACATAAGTGAACAGCCAATGAAATGGTGAGACTGGCAGTTTACCACTGGTGTAAATCCTTTGATAATCACTTGCTGTTGATGAGCAAATTGTGGTCATCTAAATCCTAATCATCTGCAGCACAGAATAAATACAATAAAAATAAAAAAAAACAAAGCAACCTCTTTAATATTTGTATTTTATCATAGTAAAAAAATGAACCTTAGTATAATGCAATAAGCCACTCTGAGGATCTGGGTTATCGGGATTTACCACGACTAGGAGGATTTAAACCACTCCAGCCATGGTAAACCTAATAACCCACACCCCTCATGGCTTATTGACTAAGTATTCTCCCCAGTGAAAAAGTATTTCCTGATGCTACAGTATGTGATGTTGAGACAGTGGTGGTGTGCAGCTGCACAAAGAATTCAACAAGAATCACGCAAACATGAGCACTTTTCCTGAAAAGTTAAAATAAATTTTGTTTCAATGCTTACAAAGTCTCCTACTAACCACACATGTTAAGTTGGGTCCCAAGTTCCAAACTGCTGTCCTGTTGCTAGTTGCCTCTTGCTGCCATGCTGTGCAAAAGGCCAGAGAAGTCAAGAAAATCACATGAGAAAATTTCCTGGAAGTGACAATAATTCTTGTGGAAGTCATGAACATTTCTTCTGCAACACTAACACTAGCCTCAAATGTCAGCTGACGGCCACAGTGAAAACTGCTTTCCTGCTGCTAGATACTTTTGTTGTGGTGGTGTGCAAAAGGCAAAGAAGCCTAGAAAACACATGAGAAAATTTCCTGAGAAGTGAAGCACAACAAGTGAAGTACAACCTTGTGTTAGTCCTTTACTATGTCCTCCTGCCAGTCACAAATGTCAAGTATTGTCACCTGTAAAATATATTTCCTGATGCTGTGCGATGGTGTGACAGTGGTGAGTGCAGCTGCCCAGAAATGTTAACAAGAATCACACAAACATGAGCACTTTTCCTGAAAAATTAAACATTAATCTTATTTTAGTGCATAAGAAGTCTCCTGCTAGCCACAAATGTTAAGTTGGGCCCCAAGTTCCAAACTGCTGTCCTGGTGCTAGTTGCCTCTTGTTGCTGTGCAACAGGCCAGAGATGTCAAGAAAAATCACATGAGAACATTTCTCAGAAGTGAAACATAATTCTTGTTGTAGTTATGACCACTTCTTCTCAACCTCACTACCAGCCACAAATGTCAACTGGTGGCCACAGTGAAAACTGCTTTCCTGCCAAAAATACTTTAGTTGTAGTGGTGCAACAGGGCAGAGAACTCAAGAAAACTCACAAGAAAATTTCCTGAGAAGTGAAACATAATTCTTGTTATAGTAATGAACCTGTCTCGTGCACTCCACTGCTAGCCATAAATGTCAACTGGTGGCCATAGTGAAAATTGCTTTCACAATAAATACTTTATTGCAGCAGTGTGCAACAAGCCAAAGAAGTTCAGAAAAAATGCATGAGGAAATTTCCTGAGAAGTGAAACATAATTCTTGTTATAGTCACAAACATTTCTCGTGCCACTCCACTACTAGCCACAAATGTCAGCTTGTGGCACAGTGAAAAACTGCCTTTCTGTCACTAGATACTTTTACATAGACTTTCACTGCAGATAAGGATCGCTTGGTCCACCAAGTCTGCCCATTTCCTACCTATTGGATGAGCTGCAGATCCTATTTAACTAGCAGCCTACTTCTTCCTAACCTCCACCAAAATTGCCATATGTCTGTCCCATTCATTCTTGAATTTCCCACTGTATTTGAACCCATGACCTCCTCAGGAGTGCTGCTCCATGCATCCACCACCCTCTCCAAGATAAAATGGTTCCTTACATTGCCCCTGAGCTGTCTCCCTTCTATCTTCAAATGGTGCCTCCTTGTTCTTGCACATCTCTTTTTCTGAAAGTTGCTACCCTCTTGGACTTCATTGATGCCCTTGAGGTACTTGAAAGTTTCTATCATGTCCCCTTCTCCTCCTTTCCTCAGGGATATTCATATTAAGCTCTTTTAGCCTCTCTTCATATGGCTTCTGATGCAGACCATGCACCATTCTAGTTGTCCTCCTCTGGACTGTCTCCATCCTGTCTATGTCCTTGTGGATATGGGATCTTCAGAACTGCATGCAGTACACAAGATGGGGTCTCACCAACTGTCTGTACAGAGGGATAACAACTTTGTTTTCACTGGTGATGCCTCCCTATACATCCCAGTATCCCTCCAGCCCTTCTTATGGCCCTCTCACATTGCTTGCTTACTTTAGGCCATCTGATATGACTACCCCAGGTCCCTTTCCATTTTTGTTGCTATTAGTACTTCCTCCATTGTGTACTCTTCCTGGGTTTTTGTTTCCCAGTTTCATTATTTTGCACTTCTCTGCATTGAATTTAAGCTACCACACTTTTAACCATTCCTTCAACCTTGACAAGTCCCATCTCATCCTTTCCGCCCCCACTGTGTATCAACACTGTTGCAGATCTTGTGTCATCTTCCAAGAGGCATACTTTTCCTTCCAGTCCTTCTGCATTGTCACTTATAAAGACATTAAAAAGGACCGGTCTGAGTACTGAACCCTGTGGTACCCCACTAGTAACCCCTCTTTCTTCATAGTGGACTCCATTTACTATTACTCTCTGTGTCCTGTTGTCTAGCCAATGTTTTACCCAGGCTATAACCCTGGGACCCACTCCCAGGCTGGCTCAGTTGTTGATTAATCTTTGCATTGGACTGTGTCAAATGCCTTGCTTAAGTCTAGGTAGGCATGTCCACAGCCCATCTCTGGTCTACTACTTTGGTTACCCAGTTAAAGAAATCTATTAGATTCAACTGTCATGACCTTCCCACTGTGAATCCATGCAGCCTTCGGGTCCTGTGCCCGTTGGCCTCTAGGTACTCAAAAATCCTTTCTTTCAGAAGTGATTCCATCATGTTCCCTACCACTGAGGTCAGGTCTGTAGTTTCCTGCCTCTGCTTTGCTCCCACTTTTAGGAAGAGGAATCACATCCAGCCTCCTTCAGTCCTCAGGTACCATACCATCCTCCCATGATTTGTTAAAAAGTTAGTCAGTGGTGTCACTAGTTCTCCTTAGTTATTTTAGAATTCTTGGGTGAATTCCATCAGGTCCCATTGCTTTGTCCACCTTCAGTTTCAGCAGTTCTTTCAGAACCCTTTCTTCTGTGAAAGGACTGGTATCGACCCCTATTCAGAGTGCTTCTATTGATTGGATTAGACACCTCCTCTTCTTCAGTTGTGAATACTGAGCAAAAGTATTCATTCAGTATCCCTGCTTTTCACTGTCTCCTCTGCCCACCCACCTTCCCCTTTTATTAAGCCTCACTGTCCTCTCTTGGTCTTCCTTCGCTCCATAATGTACCTTTAAAGGTTTTATCCTTCTTAACTGAGTTGGCAATCTTTCCTCAATTTGTGCCTTTGTTATTCTGACTGCTTTCCCCACTTCCTTCTGCTTTAACTGGTATAGTTCTCTGCCCTGCTCCTTCTGTGTTTCCTTATACTTCCTGAATGCTGTCTTTTTTCTCTAACCTTCCCCGCCAACTCTTTTGAGAACCATGTGTTTTTTCTTAATTTTGATTTTCTTATTTGCTTCACACAAAGGCTTGTTGCCTCTATGACAGCAGTTTTGATGTTTCCCATTGTCCTCCACCTCTTCTTCTTGCCCATTTGCTAGTGCTTTTCTGAGGCATGCACCCATTTTGCCAAAGTCAGCCCTTCTAAAGTCCAGTACCTCACATTTGTATGGTTTGATTCTATGGCTGTGTTTATCGTGAACCACACTGTTTGGTGGTCACTTGTTCCAAGATGGCTACCCAGTTCTAAATCTAAGATCTTATCTCCATCCTCATTTGAGAGTACCAGGTCTAAGCTTGCTCACTCCTGAATGGGTTCCAACACTAGCTGTCTGAGGCATACCCCTGTAGGGCATCAAGAATGACACTGCTCTTGAATGAGGCTACAGCAAAGATGCTCCAGTTAACATCTGGCATATTCAGGTCCCCATAAACAATATCTCCCTTTTGCCATCCTAAGAATGTCTTCTATTATTTCCTTGTGCATTTCCTCACTTTGAGATGGGGGTCTGTATATAACCCAATGCCAATTGTGTTGCCATTTCCTGTTTCCTGGGTGATCCACAGTGCCTCCTCTCCTCCCTGTTTACCATTTAATTCCATTGCTTTGATCCCTTCCCTTATGTAGAGAGCTACTCCTCCTCCTCTTCTAGCCTCCCTGTCCCTCCTGCAGATTGTGTACCCTGGTATGGTAACATCCCAGTCATGGTTCTCTGTGCACCATGTTTCTTTGACTTCCACAATGTCCAGGCTTCCTCTTCCATCAAGGCCACTAGTTCAGTGAGCTTCTTACCCAGACTATGGGTGTTAGTACTCATTGCCCTCCATTGTTTTATGGCCTTACCCTTTAGTCCCATCCCTGTCCTTTTGACATTGCCTCCTTCTCCCTTTACCCCTGTCCTGCTCCAAATCGACCTCTCTACTTTGGTGTTTACCTTGCTAACTACCCTGTTTTGTTGGGGTCAGGCTTGGATTTTCGTGCTCAATATCAGTGCCTCCCACTTTGGCTAGTTTAAATGCTTGCCAATGAAGCATTTAAACCTATCACCTAGGATCCTGGTTCCTCTTCTGGACAAATGCAGACCATCGTGCCAGTATAGGCCTGTATTTCTCCAGGTGGACCCCCAGTCCCAGTGAAGCCAAACCCTGAGCTCTGTACCAGTTTTTCAACCACTGATTGAATCCCATGGTGCAGAGCACCCTAATTCATCCATGCCATAGACAGACAGCACCTTGGAGAAGGTTACCGAGCATGCAACTTGTCTAAGGCCCATCCCCAACTCCACAAACTCCCCTGCACAGCTCTGATCCCATTCCCAGCCAGGTCATTTATCTCTAGGTGGACAATGATGTCCAGCTCCCTCACTCATGCAGCTGCTCCTGCAATCCTGAGGATTCACTTCCTGTACCACCAGTCATGGCACCAGTAGGTACCTTACCTCCATCCCCTCCATCCCCCAGTTCTACCCCTTAACAACTGAGTCCTCCACCAGGAGTTGTTTCCTTCCTCTGTGGGGTCTCATGCCACCCTGCTGCGGATCTCCTTTTGGAGGTTCCCATTATCCTCCTTGGTCTCCACTGTGAGTGCCTCCATAGAGAAACTGCGCTCTGCCATAATGGTGTATGAATTGTGGAGAGGTACAACTGGAGGATGCACCTCTGTTCCACCACCCTCGCACTCCCTGAGCCCACTGTGGTCCAACCAGTTCTCTTTCTTGCCAACCTCTGAGGTTGTGTTTGTGCCCTGGTGGTCCTTGGGTGGAAGAGGAGGTCCCCAATCTTTGCCAATGCAGCCTGAAGACAAGCAACCTCCTCCCTCAGCCCAGAGAGGTGCCTGTAGATGGTACAACACCACATCCTCCAGAATGTCTCCTGGAAGACTGCTGCTCCACAGCCACTGCACAGCATCACTCCCATCATGTCTTATTTGTGGCCTCTCGTATGTTTCTTTGTATGCTTCCTTTTTCCTCTATCTCTTTTCTTTTTTGTTTGTTTTTCTCCATGCTTTCCTACTACCTCTGTGCCTTTACAGCTTCTGCCCTTCCTGTTCTGGAGCTGGAAGCTCCTGTATTCCTCAGTAGTCTCCTTCTTACTTGCTCAGAGACAGACATCCAGCAGTTAACCCGTTTTTCCTTCTCCTTCTCTCCCAGTCTTTCTCTTCTTCTGTAGTGACTTATAGATTATCTCTCCTTCTCATATATGTGCTGTTGTGGACCTAGTTGCTAGCTATACCCTTTGTAATTCTGACTATGTACCAGCTAGGCTATTGCTTGTGCTGTGCTGCCTAACTGTTTCTGTGTCTTTAAGTAGATGTGGCCTGGCCTTCCCTGTAAGGTAGAGCACCCAATATGGTGGAAAATGGGGTTGGGTGGGGGGTTGTTCCTTTGTTGGAACAGTTGAAAAAAGTGTGCAACAGGCCAGAGAAGTCAAGAAAACCACATGATAAAATTTCTTGAGAAGTGTAACACAGCTCTTGTGTTAGTGCTTAACATTTGTCCTCCTGCAAGCCACAAATGTCAAGTATTGTCCCCAGTAAAACAAATCTTTCCTAATGCAATGTAATCTGACATTGGTGGTGTACAACTGCACAGAAATTTGACGAGAATCACACAAACATGAGCACTTTTTCAAAAGTTAAACATAATCTTGTGTTAGTGCTTAAGAAGTTTCCTGCAAGCCGCAAATGTTAAGCTGGGTCTCAAGTTCCAAACTGCTGTCCTGTTGCCAGTTGCCTCTTGTTGCTGTGCACTGTGCAACGGCCAGAGAGGTCTAGAAAATTACATGAGAAAATTTTCTGAGGAGTGAAATATCATTCTTGTTGTAGCCATAAACATTTCTCCTGCCACCCCACTACCAGCCATACATGTCAACTGATGGCAGCAGTGAAACACTGCTTTCTGCCAGTAAATACTTTTTGTTGCGGCAGTGTGCAACAGGCCACAGAAGTTGAGAAAAACACAAGAACATTTCCTAAGAAGTGAAGCATAATTTTGTGGAAGTCATGAACATTTTCTTGCCACCCCACTACTAGCCACAAATGTCAACTGGTGCTATAGTGAAAACTGCTTTCCTGTCACTAGATACCTTTTGTTGCAATGGTGTGAAACAGGCCAGAGAAATTCAGAAAAACACCTGAGAGAATTTACTGAGAAGAGAAGCATAATTCTGTTGTTGTAGTCATGAACATTTCTCCTGCCATCACACTGCTTAGCCATAAATGTCAACTGGTGGCCATCATGAAAAATGCTTTCCTGCTACAAAATACTTTTGTAGCAGCAGTGTACAACAGGCCAGGTAAGTTGAGAAAACATATGAGAAGATTTCCGAGAAGTGTAACACAGCTCTTGTGTTAGTACTTAACAAGTGTCCCCTGTAAGCCACAAATGTCAAGTACTGTCACCAGTAAAAAAAAAATCCTGATGCAATGTGATGTTATGGCAGTGGTGTGCAACTGCCCAGAGCATTTAACAAGAATCACACAAACATGAGCACTTTTCCTGAAAAGTTAAACATAAATCTTATTTTAGTGCTTAAAAGTCTCCTGCTAGCCACAAATATTAAGTTGGGTCTCAGGTTACAACCTGCTATCCTGCTGCTAGTTGCCTCTTGTTGCTGTGCTGTGCAACAGGCTGAAAAATTGAGAAAAACCACATCGTAAGTAAGGTTTATTGTTCTGCTAAAAAGCCATTACACTATCTTGACAAATACAAACATTCCATATAGAGCACAATACATAAGTCCAATATCATTGAGCATACAGCAATAGTACAGAGTACATCCAAATACACAGTTTTTAAGTTATATGGCTATAAAATATAGAGATAAAATGTGTCTCTTATACTTGAGCTAATAACAGGCCCAGATCAGCATCCCTAAAGGCCAATGATATCCATTAAACCAAGAAACAGCATAGCAGTTCAGTCTAACCCAATAAGTTTACTCCTCCAACTACCTCCTGTCCCATCAATACTAGCTCAGTAGGCAAGTGGGCATGCTGCAGTACTAGATCAAACATTACAGTATTATGCAGAAATACTGCTCCATACCCTGCAGACCACTTCCTATTTGACCACCCTGTTGGCCACACCCAAGGTACTTGGTGAAACCATGTTTCAGGGGGTCCCATCTGATCACACCATGTCCTCGCCGAACCTACCAAGAAGCCTAGTGGGGCCTACTGGCATTGAGGGCATGTCCATTAGGAACAATGCAGTGCATACTGCTCCATGCCCATGGCTCATCCCTCATCCAGCTACATCTGACAGCTGCTTTTGAGCATACAGCAGGAGTCCATGTCACAGTTCAGTCCCTCCATCAAAACAGAGTCACAACTGAATCTTTTTGTTAGCCAGTTGGACACGCTGGCCTTGAAGCACATCCACTGGGACACCACACCACTCATGACTCATTTCCCCATGCCCCATTGATTACTCCAGCTCCAGCTACACCCTTAGCCACTCTTGCAGCACATAATGGGCTCCATGTTATTGGAAGAGCCATTCATAGTAGGTAGATTTATCCCGTCTGATGTCATATGGTCACCGGACAGTCCTACTACCCAAAAATGCACAATCAGACCTAACACATCTAAAAGTCTCAGTACATACTGTCAGAATCTCCAGTACTATAATTATAGTGATATCATTAATCACACAACACATTCGTCAGTACTGGGATAATAAGACTTTAACTGTCGTCCCTTAAAGGATACTGATTTTAAACTTGGAGCACTTAACCGTGCTTTCCTAACCAGGCTTAAATGCCCGGAATAATCTTGCCCCAGTTAGAACAAAAGTATTTAAACTCCAGTTAAAGTAACACACACAATATCCCTTAGTAAAACAAATAGGAATATATAATAAAACGTGATAAGAATATAAACACACATTCTTAGCTTCAACAGGGAAAGAAGCCCTCTTGCATCAAAACATAAAATTATAACACATATTGATAAGAACTTCTGGAAGCAATAGCTACATGTTTTAGTAGTAAAAGGTAGTTCTATTTGTTACATATCCACAGTATCCTTGCTGGCTACAAACAGCCTCTGCTAATATCCAGAATTTCAATTTCTTCAAATTCTGGCTCTCAGTGTTGAAAATTAGGAACCGAGCATATCCCCTTGATGTTTTTGAATACAGCATCTGTTTCCATAGGCTAAAGACAGCGTGCTTTATTAGAATTCTGAGTAGGGCGTTTGAGCTGCCATAATCAGTAATAATAAAACATTAAAGTCACAGCTGTCAGCAAAATCCCAGCTTCTCTCAGCTGACTTTCTATAAAGTAAACTTGCAGGAACAGATAATGTCACTTAACCTAGATTCCCTCTAATCAAACAAGCTATCAAAAATCATGCAGAGCACCTGTATCATCAAAACTGCTTATGTGAAAAGCTCACCAAACCTCCACCAATCCTACATATTTCTCAGTGTCCATCTCACTTTTAAATAACGAATGAATGTAGCTAAATTTATCCAATTCTTTAATCAGGACCATTTATTTCTATTCCATGTCTTAATTAAGCCACTCTGCTTTGGACTGCAGGCACCTAGGGAAAAAGCAAACATAGCGTTCTCCTTATAGATTATTTCCAGGCCTTTCAGCACATTTTGTGTACATTTGTGCTTCTGCAGACTTCTCCAGGGCCTGACAGACCGTCCTCAGCTGAGAGCCTCCTCCAGCAAAATTTTCTTCGGTAAGTTTCCTGGTGGCTTCTCTGTGCTTCCAAGTGCTCGCCTTTCTGTCCTTAGATATTCTTGGTCCTGTTTCACCATCCAACTCTTCTGAAGGTATCAGACCAAAACCCAATATGCCTCTGTGTCCTCCGAGTACTCAGAAGCACTCAGAAGAGCCTGCCAAGAGAACTCCTCCAATGTGGCACCAGCCTCCGATAAAGCAAATGAAACCACCCAATAGCCGACTAGGTACTCAAGCAGAGCCGGGCTTTAAAGTACATTTCGCATCAAAGAGGCAGCCCTCAAAGTTTGAGACTGAGTTTCATTCGGCTGAGTCATTAAACAATCATTAAACAGTTGTACTCAAGTAAAACAAGCGAGTAAAAACAAGCCAGAATTACTCAGATCAGTGCTGTGGGAAGCATTATGGCCATCTTGCTGTCCCGCCCCACATTCATATATCGAGAATAAACACATGAGAAAATTTCCTGAGAAGTGAAACATAATTCTTGTTATAGTCACAGACATTTCTCCTGCCACCCCACTACTAGCCACAAATGTCAACTGGTGGCCACAGTGAAAAATTGCTTTCCTGTCAGCAAATACTTTTGTTGCAGCAGTGTACAACAGGCCAGAGAAGTTGAGAAAAATCACATTGGATAATTTCCTGAGACATGAAACATAATTCTTGTGGAAGTCATGAACTTTCTCCTGCCGCTACCTGCCACAAATGTCAAGCTACTGTGTTTTCGTTGAAAACTGCTTCCAGGAGAAGAAATGGATGTGAATGAGAAGAAGTAAAGTTTCACTATATTGTGTTAAGAAATTGTGTTCATGATGTCCATATATGAGAAAACTTGACAAGTAGGTATCCCCTGCCCTGCTGCAGTTGATAGGGGTGCTGGATGCTGTACTACAGGAGCTGCTCATGATGATCTTGGTTGAATACTTGTGGTGAAAAGTGTTCAAGGAATCAAGACGGAGAAGTTAGCCATCCTGTCCTGTCTTGTTGTACAGAGCTGAGGGAATAGTTGAAGGGGATATTGCTGTGCTGCTGTGGTTGCTAAAAATAATCTTGCCTGATGTTGTAGTATCGCACATACTGCACAAGTAAGTATTTTTGTTTTTTCTTCTCTTTATGAATATACGAAAATGCCAGCAGAAACAGGCCTCACGTCTAGCGAGTCTGCTTGAGTGTGCAGCTAGCACTTTTAATGCTGCTTCTCCTCCCTTCCCACCCATCCTACTACCCCTTACCTATCCCAACCCGTCTTGAAGCTGTCTACAATCTTGCAGGCCACTACTCACCCGCAAGGAGTTTCACTTGTCCACCACTCTTTCTGTAAAAAGTGTCTCCTCATCTCTTTTGAAATTCAAAATATTTTATTTATTTTCTACACTCGACCAAAAGGCTGCTATACAACACAACATAGGTATAGTAATTGAGACCAATAAATAAAATACAAACATCCCAAATAAACCCTCCTCCCCTCCCCTGCCTGTCCCCCACCCATGGTATCAGACCTACAGCAGGATACTCAATAGTACAGGGTGTATTTTGAAGCATTCAGTACTTCTATTAGAGGGAAAACAGCATGTGTAACCTACTCCAATACTTCTCAAATGTATGCATTTTATTATGTATGCTAGTAATCACCTTCTCTGCTGAAAGATTGAACAGGAGTTCTTGCAACCACTCAGTATATGACAAAATATCTGTGTCTAACCAATGTCTAAGGACTAACTTTTAACTGACATAGCTATCATTGCCAGGTGGTATTTCCTTCTGTAACCTTTACCTTGAGTAGTCCCCACCAGGCATACCCCGTCATCAATATATTCCTTGATGCCTAGTAGCAGGTCTGCTCTCTGCTTTATAAGGGCCCATAAAGAAGCCACTTTGGGGCATTCCCAAAAAATGTGGTACAGAGATCCTCAAGCTTATGACAATGTCTGCAGATTGGAGAAAGAGAATTATTCATTCTATTCAGTTTCACTGGGGTGCAATACATGTTGTTGAGAATTTGAAATTGCATCAGACATAGTCTGTCCTGTGATATGAAACCATAGGTGTCTTCCAGATCTTTTCCCATTCAAGAGTTACCCCTGGGAACTGGGAGTTCCAGTATTGAGAGGATCCGTCTTGATGTGGAAAAGCATTCTGTATTAAGATCTTATAAATGCCAGAGACTGCATGTTGCTGAGTGACTAGTGTCTTAAGTGATTGCAGGAGGCTATTTTCTTCTGTAGATTGTGTTATTTGAGAGGCGATCAGCATGTATCTGAGATGAAACACTTTAAACTCAAATGGGGACCCAAATTGTAATTATTAGTGATATCCAATGTTGCTCTAACCTGGCTCTCATGCCATAAATCCTGCACTTTGGCATATGACAATTGGGGAAGCCAGGAGGCTTTCACTAGTTTCCCATCTATCCAGAAATGTGGGTTACCCATCAATGCTTGGATCAGGTCTTGCATATGTTTATAGGCAAGGGACGCACATAGTTGGGCATGAACTTTAACTGAGGTACTGACCAGAGTAACGGCCAGTGCATGGGGAAGCAATTTGATTGGGACATGATAAAGGGCGAGAGTGAAAACATCAACTGAGGCAATAGCTCTTTTCTAGTTCTATCCAGATCAGTACATATTGGTCAGATGCTGGATTTTCGAGTGTATCTAACCATCTCATTTATTTTGCCGCATGGCTAGCCCAATAATAGACTTTGAAATGAGGGAGTCTTAGTCCTCCCTTAATCTTAGGGCGTAAGTTTCTGGTAGGCCCTACATGCTGGTTTGCCCTTCCATAAAAACAGTGATCAGTGAGTGAAGTTTGGAAAACCAGGCTTGAGGCAACCAGATGTTAAACATATTAAGAGGGTAGAAAATTCAAGGTAGAATGTTCATTTTGATTAGGCTCACTCTTCCCATAAAGATAGTGGTAATGATCTCCATCTATTTAGATCTTGTTGGATGACTTGAACCAGAATGTCCAAGTTATGTCTTTTCAGGGATTTAGAGTCTCTGGTTAAATATATACCCAAGTATTTGAATTTTTCGGTTCCCATTGTAACCCTAAGTCTTCAATTTACCTACCATAAGTGTGGAATTTAAGAGGAAGACTTGGTTTTATCCAGATTCAGTTTGCAATTGGCTAGAACCTCAAACTCCTGGATAAGATCCAGGACCCTGATAATGGAGGCCCTTGGGGTGGATAAGTGGAGGAGGACATCATCACCATACAACGAGAGTTTTAGTTCTTGTCTTCCTACCATCACTCCCTAATCCTAGGGTCTGCCTTGATCAGCCTCAGGAGAGGTTCTAGTAGAGATTAAACAATAGGGAGGATAGGGGCAGCCATGCCTAGTACCTGAGTGGAGGGAGAAATAAAGGGAGAGAGTTCTTTTGCAATATATGCATGCAGTAGGGTTAGTATATAGAGCTTTTATCCATTGCACACAGAGGAGAGGGAAGCCGAACTGCCCAATGTCCTAAAAGGAAATACCAGTCCACTCTTTCAATGCTTTTCAGCATCCAAGGACATCAATACAGCAGGAGTAGCATTAACCTGAGAAGTAGAGAAAATATGATCTAGTTTCCTTATGTGGTCTGAAGCTGACCTGCCTACTATAAAGCCTACTTGTTCTGTACAAATCAGAGAGAATAACGTGGCCCATTCTGTTTGCTAGATTTTGGCTAGAACACAGTAGTTAGAGAGGTGAACACTAAGGTAGAGAAGTTAATGGAGAGCAGGACAGGGTAAATGCAGAAAAAGGCAGTAAGGACTGGGAAGGGGCTAAAAGGGGTAAGACCATACAAAATAAAAGGAAGGTGATGAGTACCAATGCCTGCAGTCTGTGTAACAAGCTCCTGAACTAGTAGCCTTGACAGAAGAGGGACATCTGGATATCGTGGCAATCACAGAAACATGGTACACTGAGAACCATGACTGGGATGTCAACATACCAGGATACACAATGTACAGGAAGGACAGGAGGGTAGAAGAGGAGGAGGAGGAGGGTAGCTCTCTATGTAAGGGAAGGGATAAAAGCAACAGAACTGAAGGATAAACGTGGAGTAGAGGAGACACTGTGGGTTACCCTGAAACAGGATATGGCACCACAATTTGCACAGGGTGGTATACAGACCCCCATCTCAGGAGGAGGCACTGGACAAGAAAATGATAGAAGGCATCCTTAGAATGGCAGAAAAAGGGAGTTATTGTTGATGGGAGACCTGAACATGCCAGACTTTAGCTGGAGCACCCTGGCTGCAGCCACGCTAAAAGCAGCTTTATTCTTGATGCCCTGCAGAGGGCATGCCTCAGACAGCTAGTGGTGAAACCCACTAGGGGGAGCAATCTTAGACCTGGTACTGTCAAATGGGGATGGTGAAAGGATCTCAGATCTAGAAGTGGGTAGCCATCTGGGAACAAGTGACCACAAAACAGTGTGGTTCACAATAAGCGCAGCCATAGAGTTGAGCCATACAAAGCAAGAATGTTGGACTTTAGGAGGGCGACTTTGGGAAAATGGGAGAGTGCCTCAGAAAAGAGCTAGAAAACTTGCAAGAAGGAGGGTGGAGGAACAATGGGAAAAATCAAAGCAGCCATCACAGAGGCAACAAGCCTTTGTGTGAAGCAAATCAGCAAAGCAAAATGAAGGAAAAAACACTATGGTTCTCAAAAGAGGTGGCAGGAAGGTTAAGGAGAAAAAGGTAGCATTCAGGAAGTATAAGGAAACACAGAAGGAGCAGGACAGACAACTGTACCAGTTAAAGCAGAAGGAAGTGGGAAGGCAGTCAGAATAGCAAAAGCCCAAACAGAGGAAAAGATAGCCAACTCAGTTAAGAAGGGTTATGAAACCTGTTATAGGTACATTATGGAGTGAAGAAAGATGAAGGAAGGGATAGTGAGGTTTACTAAAGGGAAGGGAGGGTGGGCAGAGGATGACAGTGAAAAAGCAGGGATACTGAATTAATACTTCTGCTCAGTATTCACAAGAGAAGAGGGGGGTACCTAAATCAAAGAATAGAAGCAATCTGGATAGGGAGGTTGATACCAGTCCATTCACGGAAGAAAGGGTCCTGAAAGAACTCTTAAACTGAAGGTGGACAAAGCAATGGGGCCTGACAGAATTCACCCAAGAATTCTAAAAGAACTAAGGGTAGAATTAGTGACACCACTGACTTCCTTTTAACAAATCATGGGAGGATGGTGTAGTACCGGAGGACTGGAGGAGGGCAGACGTGATTCCCCTTCACAAAAGTGGGAGCAAGACAGAGGCAGGAAACTACAGACCTGTTAGTTTGACCTCAGCGGTAGGGAAAATAATGGAATCACTTCTAAAGGAAAGAACTGTTGAGTTTCTAGAGGCCAGTGGGGCACAGGACTCAAGGCAGCATGGATTTACAGTGGGAAGGTCATGTCAGAAGAATCTAATAGATTTCTTTGACTGGGTGACCGATGTGGTAGACCAGGGAGGGGCAGTGGACATGGCCTACCTAGACTTGTAAGGCATCTGACACAGTCCACACAAAAGATTAATAGTTAAATTAACCAGCCTGGGAGTGGGTCCCAAGGTAGTAAGTCGGTAAAATTGCTGGACAACAGGATACAGGGGGTAATAGTAAACAGAGTTTACCTAAAGAAAGAGGGTTACTAGTGGGTATTGCAGGGTTCAGTACTGGGACCAGTCCTCTTTAATGTCTTTATAAGTGACATTGCAGAAGGACTGGATGGAAAAGTATGTCTCTTTGCAGACGAGACAAAAGATCTGCAATGGGGTTGATACAGAAGGTGGGGTGGAGAGATGCAAAGGGACTTGGCAAGGTTGGAGGAATGGTCAAATGTATGGCAGCTTAGATTTAATGCAAAGAAGTGCAAAGTGATGCACCTGGGAAACAAAAAATCCAGGGAAGAGTACACAATGGGGGTGAGATAATAACAACTACAGAAATGGAAAGGACCTGGGGTAGTCATATCAGATGACCTTAAGGTGGGCAAGCAATGTGAGAAGGCAGTAAGAAGAGCTGGTGGGATACTGGAATGCATAGGGAGAGGCACCACCAGTAGAAAACAGGAAGCTGTTATCCCTTTGTACAGACAGTTGGTGAGACCCCATCTGGAGTTCTGCATCCAGTTCTGGAGACCCCATCTCCACAAGGACATAGGATGGAGGCTGTCCAGAGGAGGGCAACTAAAATGGTGCAGGGTGTGTACCAGAAGACATATGAAGAGAGATTAAAGAAGCTTAATATGTATATACTGAGGAAAGTAGGAGAGGGGACATGATAGAAACTTTAAGTACATCAAGGAATCAACAGAGTCCAAGATGATAGCATCTTCCTGAAAAGAGATGTGCAAGAACAAGGGGCACAATTTTTAGATAGAGGGGACATCTGAAAGGTAATGTGAGGAAGTATTTTTCACAGAGAGGGTTGTGGATACATGGAATAGCCTTTCTGAGAGGTAGTAGACTCAAAACAGTGGAGGAATTCAAGAATGTATGGGACAGACATAAGGCAATTCTAGTAGGGGTAGGAGGAAGTAGGTTGTTGGTTAACTAGGATCTGCAGCCTATGCATTAGGTAGGAAATGGGCAGACTAGGTGGGCCAAGCGGTCCTTATCTGCCATCATATTCTATGTTTCTATGAATTTTAACATCATAATCTAGCAGTGAGATAGGGCAGTAATTCAAGACTTGTTCTGGGTCCCTCCTTCTTGTGCAATACTACTAACAGGGCTTCGAAAAGGTGGGGGTCTTGATTCTCTTCTGCTAGGATAGACTGGTATAAATGGAGCAGCCATGGGGTCAGTTCTTCCACCAAAGCCTTATAGAAGTTGGCAGAGAAGCCGTCCGCACTGGGGTCTTATCGAGAATCAAACTTTTAATGGTCTTTCTAATTTCAGCTTCTGAGAGTGAGAGCTCAGAAGGGATTGTTGATCCATGGACAGGATGGGTAGATTGATAGCATCCAGGTATTCATCTAACTGGGTCATTGAAGGGGGATCATGTCTAGATCTGTATAAATCCTGATAGGAGGCATGGAATTCAGCTACAATTTCATTTGGGTCAGTCAGAAGGAGGCTATTTGTCTTAGAACGGATCACATTAACCAGCCTCGAGGTTTTCTGATGCTTAACCCTCATGGCTAGTAGTTGCCCAGCTTTTTCCCCATGATCAATATATATGGAGTTTGTTTTAAGGATTGCATATTCTGCTTTGGCTGCCAGTAAATCACTATATTGTGCCCTGACTTGGATCAACTCCTGACGGAGCGTTCTGTAGATGATGGAGAGATATTCTATTCCAGCTGCCTAATCTTATCCAGTAATTCTTTAGCTTGCCCCCTCCTACACTTCTGTACAGGGCAACCTAATAAGTTCCCTCTAATACAACACTTTAAACCTCCCGTTCCATGTCAGGATGGCGGTTGAGTTAAAGTTGCATTGAGTATATTGAGCTATACAGGCCTTTAATTTGTCTAAAACCCATTTGTCCTTCAATAGTCTGTTGTTGATTTTCCAGACAGTTTCCACTCTTTGATGTGGTGTAGAAGAGATGGTGCAAGACACTAAGGAGTGGTCTGAGACAACTTCAGGTGAAATTTGGCATGTCATAAGGCCTGGCAGAAGTTGTTTGCTCATTAAAAATAGTCAATGAGGAAAGCGGTCCCATGTACTAGAGACTGGAAAGTATATTCTCTTAGGTTGGGGTGAAGCACCATCCATGGGTAATACAATTCTAGATTGTCTATTAGCTCCTGATGGCCCTTTTAGCTGGTGATAAATCTGCTCTCTGTTTGCCTGTCCTATCTACATCCGGGAGAAAGAGAGATTCCAGTCTCCACCTAATAAGATGAGCACAGAGGAAAGACAGCAGAAAATTAAGGATCTCCATAAAGAAGGAGGGGTATCTCTATTTGGCCCATAAATGGATCCAAGACTTATATCAGGCCTCTTCAGTGTCCCCACCGCAAATACATATCTGCTCAGGGGTCTGCAATTCATTGACTACATTTAAAACCCAGATTCCTAGACACCAGGATTGCTACCCTTTACTCTGGGAACTGGACTCAGCAACAAAAACTTGACCCACATACATCCTTCTAAGCAGGTTAGCCTCAGATTCAAGAAGGTGGGTTTCTTGCAAAAAATAGATTTGTCCCCTTACTATTTGCAAATGCTTCAATATTTTATACCTTTTCTGTTTATTGTGTACACCCTTGACGTTCCAAGAGATAAATTTACATTGCTAGCCATATCTTATTGTTTCTACTTGAGTTCTGTAACACCTATTAATATCCCCTACTAGTCCCCTTGGAATGATACCATGGGTCCCCCCACTTCACCCCACCCCGAAAACATATCCAGCCATATCCGGTTCTCTTCCTGTTTGATCCCTCACAGACAGAGTTAAGACCCTTATAGAAAATATGTGAGAATAATCCTCTCAACTAAGCATATATAGAACAGTGATTACTGGTAGCAGTAACGAGGTCCATCCTCCCTCAATACGGTACGCAATGCTGCCAGTTGAAGCATATAAAGCTCTTGCCTCTCCCCTTAAACATAGTCATTTATAACAGGAACTTTTAAAGACCCCCAAAATTCAAACAACCTGGAACAGAGAAATTAGCAGGAAACATTATGAAACCATTCTAACCTTATGAAAGAACACCCCTTTCTGCCTAATAAGCCAAAAATTATATATGCATTCTAACTTTCCTATGTAGTATTGCTTTAACATATTGTGAAGCTAGTGATTGCAGCCACATCTCAAGGCAGCATGGAAAGCGTCACAATGCAAAGAAGAAGAGAAATGGAGAAACAAATAACAAGCCCTTCTGCCCTTAGTAAACAGTGATCTTGTATTTAGTCTACTAATTGACATTGATCCATGGGGACATTATAACAGAGCTCCTATTCCTGGAGGCTACAGCGAACTGCTTGGTTTTGGTTGCAGCCCCATGATTGTTCACATACTCATGGTAATGCTCCATATTGTGTGAGCGACTGCAGCCGCCGGTTATGCGCATCACTGAGAAGGTTCAGTTCTAATGACTCCACTATTGTTGGGGACAGGGATGTATACAGAACTGCTGTGCTGCCATTGTCTCACAGACCACCTGGTAAGGTAGGGAAGACAATGCTAGACCCAGATCTAATGATTCTTACTGGCCCGGCTATTTATTTCTGTACATCAGTGCTCCTTCAAATAGGCTTTAGGCTGTAAAATTCACCTTAATATGTGGCAGAGCACTTGTGAGGAAATGCGCTAGTCCGAATCAGGCTGCCAGAAATCTGTAGCTTCCCCTCCACCTTAATACCAGGAAAAGAAGGCAATATATCCATTCCAAGGATTTTCGAGCCATGAGACCTTGTTCACTTTTGAACAGATCCAGTAACAGCCCTTGCAGTTCCTTTATCGGCTTGCTCGTTGCTTTCAAACAAGTGCCATTTCTCTTGCACTCAGCCCTGAAGCTGTGCAGGATACAGCATCCAAAACTGGATTCCAGCCAGGAGGAGTCAGGAGATCGTAGGGTGAAACATAGCCCTCTTCTGCCTGATGGGCGCTGGTAGATCTTGAGAGATTCCAATCTTGTTTCCTTCCCACATTAAGGTCTGTATTCCCATAATTTAGACAGAATGTACTGCTTGTCTAAATAGTTCAGGAGTTTCAGCAAGAAGGGGCAAGGAAGAGCGCCTGGAGTTGGTTTGGGGCATAGAGCATGGTGGGCTCACTCCACTATGTATGTAGACCCATTGGGTGATGGAACTGCAACTTTATCCAGCAGTTTCTGGGTGAAGATGATGGGGAGGCCCTTCCTCTCCTCTGTGAGACCGATAATTACTAAATTATTCTGGCAGCTGTGGCCCCGAGATCCTCCAATTTAAGTTCCATCTTGTTCACTTGTTTACAGAGAGCTACAATCTCCAGGTCTGCAGTCGCCTTCCACCTCTCCAGTGAGACCATCTGTGCTTCATTGTCTTTGGCCTGCCTCGATATGTCTTTCAGGTCTTGTCTGAGAGTGGCAATATCGGTCATCAGTGTTAACAGAGCTTCCTTCAGTGGCTTCATTTTGAGTAGAAAATGGTCTCATGTGAGTGGTATTAGTGAGTTGTTCAGGTGCCAGAGAAGTTGTTGGCTTTGCAGGCTGTTGTCTGTTTTTTTTTTTTTGCTACTTAATAAGCTTTATTATGCTCATGGGGAGGGCAATTTATTGCACATTTTCTGGCTCTGTCCCAAGATAGACTTCCTATGGGACGTAAATTAAACAAAAGCAGATCCCTGCTAGGCTCAATGATTTGTTTACAGCAAGAATTTGCCTCTTAGGAGACTATTCTGAAATCCCAATAACTATCACTAAATATCACATGGCATTAATCTATGTCGGCTAAGAAATTAGTACTAAGACATTGGAAAGATAGCTAAGAAATACCATATGCTGAATGGTTGAAGGAGCTTCTGGCCAATCTTAGAGTGGAAAAATGATAGCTAGTTTGATGAATAAAATGAATAAGTTTAACAAAATCAGGCCCCACTACTAACTCTTTATTCTCTCCAGACAAGTTAATGTAGTGGATCCCGAGGGTAAGGATATAAATGAGTCACTACTCCGGAAAAGCAAACCGGGGGATGGGGAGATGCAGTAGGAGAGGTTTTCTTTGGGGAGTTGTCTTTTTTTTTTCTTTCTTGATATATTGGATTGGGAGAGGGTGGGGAGGAGGATGGAGAACTAGGTTTATGCTTATGATTTTGCCGAAGCATACATCAATATTTTCTGCATTATGTGATAATGATGTGTTATGTGTTAAACTTCTAATAAACTTTGAATTAAAAAAAATAAGCTTTATTAGACATTTCAAATCCAACACATAAAATTTACATTAAGTTGCATTGAGCTTTTCAGTGACAATAAAAAAAAAAGCATTACATCTAAAACTAAAAATCCACTCTAATCCCACTCTCTCTCCCTCCCTCCTCTACCTCCTTCCTATAAGCTAAGTTATTATGGATATAGGTTAAGATGACCCTCCCCAACCTCCCTCCATTTTGACAAACCAGCAACCTTCAGGACTTCATTGCTTAAAAAAAAAAGTAGCCTTATTATCAACTAATACAGTTAATTTGAATATCCGTAATGTTATAAATTTTTCTACTACATCAAGAAGAGTTGGAGCTATGACCCTTCTGTATCATCTCCCACCTCTCAGCCATGTAGGCTGTGAGTTGCTCCTCCTCTTACTAAAGGATCCTAAAGAGTGGTAATGTAACCCTATTGCTTTCTCCACATTAATAGCATTATACATTTCTATAATCTTTTCTCCAAAAGGAGGTAAATTTTCTTTAACCCAGTACCTCATTATAAGGAGCAATGTCACAGCCAATATTAAGGTCAAATAAAATTTGAATTTACTTGGAATATCCGCTGAGAGGTGGCCCATCACACATGTCTCAATAGTAAAATAATTGTTTTCCTTGAACAGTGGACTACAAAAGTCCTTAATTTCTGACCAAAAGCCTTGAATCTTAGGACAAGCCCAGCTCAAGTGACTGAGCATACCCAACTCCTGCTTACATTTCAGGCATGCTGAAGAATACTGCTTCCTATCAAGTTTGTCTTAACCGGTAATACATAGATTATGTAAAATGTTGCATCTTACCAATTGAAGCCTATCCTGCTTGATAAACTTATAATTATTGGACCATATTGATTCCCATTGCATCAGATCATATGACAGGTTTGTGGCCATCTGCCAATATAGGGCTATAGGTCTAAAATCCTTTTCAGCCATAGAAACTAATTGTTTATATAAGTTGGCTATTGGTCTAGATCGAGTAGCTATTTCTGCCATTTCTGTGAACACTTTATCTGCCTTTGAGGACCATGGGGTTTCTTTAATGCCTTACCTATACATTGTTTGATCTGGAGAAATTTAAATATAGGTAGTGTCTGAAACTGAAAGACTTGTTTAAATTCTGAGAATGAAATAAATTCTCTCTGTCACTATCTCTGATAGTTTTGTGCACTTCATTCTTTCCAAAAATTCTGAGTGATAACTTTGCCTTCTATTGTTAAATTTAAATTATTGAAGATGGGTTGTCCCAAATCAAGAGTATGGTTCAGGTTCAAACTATTGCATAATTGAATATGGGCTTTCATGGACCAAGCTATGGGTGTATTCCTCAAAATCTTTGGTATTTTCTTACTTTGTGAAAATAGCAGGGATGCTAATGATATCTTACACTCAGAAGTTAAGTGTCTCTCTATTTGTAGCCAGTCTAACTTGAGTATCTTATCACTTTGTGGATTTTTCCATTGGAAATACTTACTCCCTGAAAGGCCAGATAGTAGAAAAATAGGTTGGGAATACTAAGACCACCCTGCTCCTTCAGTCTTTTTAATTTCTATATAGCTCTTCTTGGCCTCTTACCTTGCCATAAAAATTCTGACCATATCATATCCACCATTTTAAACCAGTTATGTGGGAGGCCAAATTCAACATTGATAGTGGGTACATTAGCTGAGGAAAAATAACCATTTTAAGGATGCTTACCTTCCCCAGAGAAACAAAGGTAAATTTTGCCATCTCTTCAGGTCTTGTTGCATTTACAAGATTACCGGATCTAAATTTAAAGCTTTTGGGAACATAAGCAGGAGGCTGGTAAGGACAGAGGTTTGGGTTTATATTCTGTTTTAACTGAAATATTTGAATAGTTTTGTACGTGAAATTAGTTCTGTGTATTAAAATTACTACTTTGAGTTAGAACTGTTACTTGGCCTGTGATATTGTAACTTTTGGGGCTTGGGAACACTTGTTTGGCAGTGATAATTAAGTGAAATTTACAAATGTGATGTTTGCCTGGTGTTGGTAGAGCCCTCCATCCACCCTGTTTTGTAGGCTTTCTTAAATACTGAAAAGCCACTGGGGTTGGGATTGAAGGCTGTGTATTTCTGTTTGTGACTGAAATTTGAAGAAACAGGAACTGGTGGGCCTGTGACATCATCACGGTACCTGATGTCTGCTTACACAGCTGTTAGTGGGACTGGACACACACTGGACTGTATGTGTTTGTGAGACTTGGGAACTTTATTGTGGGGTTGAAATTGGTTTGTAAATAACTGCAGTCAGTATAGAGAGAAACTGTATTCGGGGAAGGGACTGAGAAAAGGGTGTGCCATTATAAACAGAGGGGACAAACAGGGTGGCCATATTCCACCATGGCAGGCATCTTGGAAGGATTGTAGGCTGCATAGGCTGTGGGATGGCAATAATTCTCAATTGGGCCTGAGAGAGGGAGGCTGCCCACTCTGTAGACAGCTATCTTGTATCAGGAGTGAAGTATATTGATTAAGGAGTGAGCTGGGGAGCTGGGGGTGTCCAAGGATAAGGGATGTGGATATGGGCAGCAGAAGGATGGGGCTGAGATGAGGCTGGGGGCATCACTCTGAAATTACAGGGCTATGTTACAGCAAGCAGGAAGGGGGATATTAGGGACAGAGGACCCTTAGATAGGGATGTTGATGCTAAGGGAAAGCGTGCAGGGTGAACATTCTGAATACAAAGAGAGTGGAGGGAAGAGTCAGGAGGGGCTGTTGTGGGAAGCCTAGTAGAGCAGACATTGAGAAGGGAGGGCTGTTGTGGGAAGCCTAAAACAGCAGACTGTGAGAAGGAGCTCTCAAGGAGAACAGAGCAAGAGGGGAGGAAGAGGGGCAGTCAGGGAAACTCGGGTTACTTGATGGAGGCTGGCATAGAGTGTCACAATAAATTTGAGCTACTAAGCAACCTAGAGGGGGAGAAGGGGTTGGTGAAATGAGGAAACTGATACAGAGGCCAGGGAGGGAGTCAGATACCCATAGGGCATCACAGACAGGCAATGGAAAGGATAGAAATAGTCCCAGAGGGAGAAGGTGAAACATAAATGTTAGCAGATGGGGAGATGCAAAATATTGCAGACATGAGGAGGAGAGCATGACTGGAGTGAAACTGGGAGACAAGGGGAGGGAGGGCCCCTTCAGCAGGGGGTCTGTAGCAAGGACGGGGCCCTAGGTAAAGGGACCCACAGAGAGCCTCTGGAGGTAGGGGTACTATTACAAGGGGGAGGATGGTGGTGGGGAAGGTGAAACCATCAGGGCCAGGATAAATGGTTTTGATAAGAGGGTTAAAGGGACACCTATTCAGAGGGTCTGAGTTAAGTAGGCAAAATAACGAAGGAGGCAGAAAGGAGAGGGTGACAAGAGGGTCTCTATTAAGCGGAAGACTCCCATGGAATTGAGATCACAAATAAAGGGGGATGGGGGCTGAGAGTGCATAGTGGAGGTAACCATAAGGATGATGGCGGTGTTAAGGTTCTGTTATTGGGAGACTCAATGATTAGGGGTATCCAGTGAAGGGACAGAGGGTGGATGCCATAGCCAGGTGAAGGTAGTGAGTATCTCGGGGCTGACAGTGCACAGAGCAAAGTTCATGGTGTACTGGTTAGGATTGTGGAGGGAAACCGGATTTCCTGTTGCATTTGGGAACTAACGATCTAGAGGAAATAGCATTTTGGAAATCAAGCAAGGTTCCAAGAACTTGCCAGAGTCTGTCGGGATAATGGATCAACATTTCCTTTTGGAGATATAGCCAGTACCAAAGGCCTCAGTGGAGAAAAATGAAGATCACAGAGGTTAATGACTGGCTCAGGAAGAGGGTGAAGAGAGTGGGTTGGGGGTATTAGGGAACTGGAAGGTCTGGGAGGATAAGGACTGTATGGCAGGGACAGGCTTCATCTTGCCCTATTAGGGAAGAAGTCCTTAAACAGGGGATGGCTGATTACATTCAAGAAAGGTGGGGTTTAAACTTGTGAGGGGAAGGGATAAGGGAGGGGCTGACTAGAAGTCCTCTCCTCCAAATGAGGGGAGTAGCCTTCAAACCAAAGGGGGAGGAGAAACAGACTGGGGTGGAGGTTTCAGGAGGAGCAGAGGGAGGATGGAAGTATAAGGAACCTGGGTGGGGTTAGACAAAGGGGTCAGGGATAAGGGGTGGGGTTGGTGTTAGTAAATGCCAGGAGCTTGAAACAAGTTGCCAGAGTTCCAGCCATGCTGTTCGGGGCGTGGATGTGGCGGCAGTCACGGGCGTGGCCAACAAAAACCATGACTGGGACCTAAACGTGAGGTACACTATGCTTAGGAAGGATAGAAAGGAGGGCAGAGGGGTGAAGTGGCTATGTTCATTAGAGATGACATAGAAATTGCTAGGTAGAAGAGGCAGATGGAAACGTGGAGGCCTTATGGGTCATCTTACGATCCCCAGCAGGAGATAAGGTCAAGCTGGGTGTAGTATAGCCCCCAGGATGGGTGATGTTCTGGAGGATGGTTTGCTGGACAACATCATTGCCCAGTGTGGACCAAAGGGGAAGGAGTGGTGTTGATGGGGACCTTAATATGCCAGGTACAAACTGGGAACCATGTCCTCTAAGGTGGCCAAGGAGTAGAGGCTGCTGGATGGCTTCCATGATGTGTTCTTAACACAGCATGTGATGGAGTCCACAAGGAGGGCATGTCCCGGACGTGGTTCTGGCAGATAGAGATCTGGTAAGGGACCTGGTTGTACAGGATCCCTGACTGGAAGCGACTACAATACTGTCTGGTTTCAAATAAGCATGGGGGTGAGATCTAGGACACTGGCAGTGGACTTCAGGGGGGCAGACTTTGTGGGCATGGGAAATATTCTCAAGGATCACTTGAAGGGGATTACATCAATGACAAATGTGGAAAGGAGATGGAAGGTCATAAGACGGGGACTTCATGAGGCAGTCAGGACCTGTGCTAAGGTGAAAGGTAAGGGATCAAGGTCACATAAACCATGCTGGTGGTCCAGTGAGGTTCAGGTAGTGGTCAGAGAAAAGAAGGCGGCCTACGAAAAATATAAAACAACAAGAGGGATAGGGATAAGTAATGTACCATCTTGCATCTAGAAAAGTCACCCAGCTGGTGAGGAGCAAAGTCCAGTAAGAGCAGCAGCAGGCACAGGGGATACATGGAGGGAAAACGGTGCCCGTACATTGGGGAGTGGAGAAAAACTAAGGGCCATCTCAGCAGATTGAGATCAGAAGGAGGGTGGGTGGAAGAGGCGAGGACCAGGCAGAGGTATTTAATGATTACTTTGCCTCTGTGTTCACTAGGGAGGGATGGGATATCTACAAGCAAGGCACGATGGGGATAGAAGTGGCAGTGAGTGGGATCAGGAGCAAAAGAAATGGAGGAAGAGGAGGAGAAGTACCCCAGGGTGTCACATCAGGATAAGGATAAAAGGCCAGTAAGGTGGAGGGGACGGATGAAGCTATCTCCACCAAAGGGGTGTGGTTAGCCCTCAAGGCCCTAAAGAAAGACAAATCTCCTGGGCCGGATGGCATTCATCCGAGAGTACTGTGGGAATTGGCGGACATACTGGCTGCACCCCTAGTGGAGCTCTTCAACAGGTCACTTGAGACAGGGAGGATACCTAGGGTTTGGCAAGAGGCACATGTGGTGCCAATCCATAAAGGGGTCAAGGAAGTACCAGGTAACTATAGACCCATCAGTTTGACCTCAGTGGTGGGAAAATTAATGGAGAGTATACTAAAGTAACGATTGAAAGTGTACTTGGAGGAGGTGGAGGTCTGGATAGTCAGCAGCATGGGTTTGTGCCAGGTAGATCATGTCAAACCAATCTTGTGGAGTTCTACGAATGGGTAACATCAGAACTGGACAGGGAAAGCCTGTGGATGTATTATTCTTGGACTTCAGCAAGGCGTTTGACTCTGTCCCCCACAATGGTCTGATGGAGAAACTGATGGGGTTAGGAGTAGGCCCATTGATGGTCAGATGGATTGAAAACTGGCTAGCTGGACGCACCCAGGAGTAGTGGTTGGTGGGGAGCTCTCGAACCTAGAGAGGTTGGTAGTGGGTACACGCAGGGCTCAGTCCTGGGTCCGATCTTGTTTAATGCATACATATCGGACATCAGGGTGGGTATAGGGTGTGAAATGAGTCTATTTGCTGATGACTCCAATATAGGAGCAGTAGTTGAGGGAGAGAGGAGGTTGGCCTGCAGGACCCGGACACCCTGGAAATCTGGGCTCACACATGGAAATTAAATTTCAGAAAGTCAGCACCCTGGTGGGCTTGGGCATTGCACCAACCCGTGGAGCTGCTCGGCACATCACGGCATGCCCCCATGATGGTGGGGCAGCACAGCGGGCCTCTTGGCCTGTACTGTCTGTGGTGCACTGGCAGCAGGCAATGCACCCGGACCCCCTCAGCACTGACCTGCCGCCACCACTGCCTCTCCACCAGCTGTGCATGTGACAGCGCTGGGGCGGCTGTGCCACCTATGCCACACAGTATGGACTGCGCGCAGAGGTACATCGCCACCACACCGGCGGTGTGGCTGGAGAGTCGACAACCACCACCTGGGCACCATCAGCACTGCCATGTCTGGTGTGGAAGGGTGCCTCCCCTGGTCGGAATCACCACTGTCTAGGATAGCGGTCATGTCATCATTGGTCCTGGACCCAGCCCGATCAGTGTCTCAGCATACTGGATACCATAGCTGTTAAATCCTGCTGAAACACTGCCTGGGCCTCATCTGCACTCATGCCACAGGCATCCGGTCAGACAGTCCTGATGGGTTGGCATCTGTCTGGACCCGGACTTCAGTGAAGGTGGAAGGGCACTCCTACAGGTCCACAATGGCCTCAAAGGTGGGCACCGCCACCCCTGCAGCTGTCGCAGGTGCTCAGGACCTGTAAGGAACACATACACATTAGTGCCACCACCACGCACCCTGCCCCTTGCACCTCCCCAATCCCCATGCACGCTGTGCCTACTATGCAGCAATAGGCTTCTGCCCCATCTGGAATCCTCCACGGGAACACCCTCAATGGCGCTGTGCCACATGGTTTGCCACCACCAGCTAATCCTGCGTTGTCAGCCTGGCACCTCAGGCTGTCCCCTGCCATGGTGGCACATGCAGCCTGGATGGCAGCCACCTTTCCTTTATCCAACTCCAGTCTGTGCTCACCTTTTCTTGCACTCCTGTGCTGACCTCTGATGGCTGCCCTGCAGGTTCCCAGCCCTGACCACTCCCTCCCATACCTCCACCCTGGCATGTAGGGTGCCTGTGGAACCACTCAGAAGGACTCCTGGTCCAGGTATGCATCATAAAGGCATAGGTGTGCTGTGCCATGGCAGGCCACTGCACAGGGACATGGATATACTGTTCTAAATGGGGATGGGGTGCATGGGTTGCTGCCGGTGCTGATGTCTGCTTCTCTCTGTCTCTGTGCTAGGCCCTAAGGATTTGTGCAGAGCCAGGATGGCGGGAGCCACTGCTGGACAGCAGAAGGCTAATGGTGGCACACGGTGAGGATGCTGGCCAAGCAGGAGATGCTGGTGGACAGGCACCAGTCATGCCGCAGCATGCAGGTAAGCACTCTGTCAGTGTACGTTGTTATGTGGGGTTGAGTGGGTCACAGCCCTCATGCACATAGACATTACAGCCATGCATCACCGGCATGTTCCATTGCACCATGCCACAACTTTGCACGTGTGTGTGGCTGCTCCAGGTGGGCTTGTGTGCATCTGGGTCCCAGCCAGGCCACTGCCATCCCCCACAATGCCCATTTGCCTGGTGGCCATGGATGTGGTGTGCTGCACATGGCTGGTGGTGGTGTGCAGTGCTGTGCATGGCTGTGGATGATCAGGATGGTGGCTCATGTGGGCACGCACGCTGCGGATGGCTGTGTGCCTACTACAGGGCACATGTCACCGCTGTCTTCTGTGCACCATGGATGGGCTACAGTCATATGGGCATTCACTCATCCATGTCCCTCCTTTGTCCTAGGTGTCCACCAAGTGGATGTCCACACCAGGCTGCTGGAGAGGATATTGGCGTCACCATGCCATCTTTGCTGTGGCCCATCATAAGGCTGGCCCTGTGCAGGCCACAGAGGTGACGACAGACAAGAAACCAGTAGGGCATGTGTCTGGTGGTCTGTGCCGATTGGTCAGTGTGTATGCCTGGGGTGTATATGTGCACCCTGCTAGGACTGTGTGGCCTGAAAGTTGTGTGCTGTCGGCAGTGTGTTGTCAGCATGTCCCGTGACATCCTGTGGGTGTTGCCCATGGCTGCCTGCCAGTGGTCATTGGTGTCACGCCACCTCCATGCACTGCTGTGGTTCACATGGTTGGGGCCTATGGCCATGTGCCTGCCTTGCCTCCCTCCTGACATCCCCTGTACCCTGGTTGGCAGTGTGTCCTGCTCTTGTTGCATGTTGCACACTGTGCCATTTGCCCTATGCCATGGCCCATGTGCCTTTGTCCCTTGCCCAGCCCATGTTGTGCTCTTGCGCTTCCTGCATTGCTCAGTTGTACAGTCCAGGTTGCATGATGGTGCCTGCTGACTTGCTCCTTGGTGCAGCCCTTGTTGCACCATGGTGCATCCCTGCGATATTCAGCCATCTTGCGCTGTCTGCCGTTGTGCTCAGCCTTTGAATATCATGTTGGGTGCACACTGGCAGTGTGCACTGCACACCTGTTGCGCCTGCTTCTGGTGCATTTCTGAATATCACACCCCATATCACCCCAAAACCACTAAAATAGAAAAACAATATCTGACATAAACCTAAAAAATAATGGTAACTGACTGACAATTTGTGAGAAATCTGTTTTAAAAGATTAAGAACTCCCTGCCCTGCTTTTACACAACTACCCTCCCTGACTCAGCTCCTTCACAAAGACCTACAAAACTGAAACCACTATTTAAATTAAAAGTTATTAAAAGATCTAAACAAAAACAAATGGTCCCTACCAGCACTAGGACAAACTGACTATCTTGTTAGCAATTGGCTTTCAAAAAGATAGTTTTAAAGGGTTTTCAAAGCTTTTTTTTTTGCTATGATGCACACCACAAGACTGCTGTCTGACTCTCTTGATGATAGACTATGTTAGAAAATGCCCCCACGTGCTGGCCCAGTACTGCTGAGAGTTGGGAAACTGGATGCCATACCTCACACACACAGGCAACCTGGCGTCGGGAATGAGCCTGGGCCGCCAGATGGTCAACAGGGGGAGAGGATTGAGCATCCGGATGACTCTCTTCTCTTGGGGAGGAAGATTAGTCATCCCACTTGCTGTCTTCCTCTGGCAGTGGCTGGAGGGCAGTAGAGGTCAGAAAGCATGATCTGACATCCTTACATCAGAAGAGAGGGGGTAAAAAGCGAAAAGTAAAAACCAGCCTAGCAGGCTCGATGATGATCTGACACTCCCAGGAGGTGTCCCTGATTCTGGACTGAGTCTTGGGAGGAGAAGAAGCCTGTAACCTCCTCCTGGCACCACTGTGGGATGGAGCAATCTGAGGATGAACTACTGGAGACCACCTAGCATTGGAGCCGACGGACTGAGAGGGGTCCCTCTGTTCAGAGGTTCGTAGCCACCTGCCAGGGCTCCAGTGAATAAATGTGCTTACAGAAAAAAATCTGCCCCCATGTGATATTTGACCTAAAACCCATAATGCATTACAAAATTTGCCTTTTGGGCTAAAATTCACTGGTGAAGTTAATAAAAATCCACATTTCACGAAGTTTTCTGCAGATCCACAAAGTTCCAAATAATAGTAACGTCACACTTCGAATAGCAGAATACTTCGTGAATTAACATAGAAACATAGAATTTGATGGCAGATAAGGACTGCTTGGCCCACCCAATCTGCCCATTTCCTACCTAATGGATAAAGCTGCAGATCCTAGTTAACCATCAGCCTACTTCTTCCTACCCTCACCCCTAGAATTGCCTTATGACTGTCCTATGCATGCTTGGATTCCACCACTGTTTTTGACTCCACAACCTCCTCCGAAGGCTGCTCCATGCATCCAAAACCCTCTTTGTGAAAAAATACTTCCTTAAATTACCTCTGAGCCTCCCCTCTATCTTCAAATTGTGCCCCTTGTTCTTGCGCACCTTTTTTTGAAAGATGTTACCCTCTTGGACTTTGTTGATTCCCTTGAGGTACTTGAAAGTTTCTATTATGTCCCCTTCTCCTCCTTTCCTTGAGGCTATACATATTAAGCCCTTTAGTCTCTCTTCATATGTCTTCGGTGCAGACCGGCACCATTTTAGTTGCCCTCCTCTTTACAGCTTCCATCCTGTCTATGTCTTTACGGAGATTGGGTCTCCAGAACTGCACACAGTACTCCAGATGGGGTCTTACCAGCTGTCTGTACAGAGGGATAATAACTTCCTGTTTTCTATCATGGATGCCTCTCCTATGCATAAGATTGTGGAAAATCCACAAATTATTTTGTGAAGTAAATTTTTACATTCGCACATTACTGCACATGAAAGTGTTAACTATTAGGCCTAAGCTGCAGGGATCTGTGATGAAAATTAACCAGGAATGGGCTCCAGATGGAATTATGTTACTGTATCTTGCCCTCTGTCAAATGCAAGGTTCTTTCATACCGAGAAATGAGGGACAGAGTTTAAACCACTCTTCATAAGTAAGCAGCTGAGGGTCCCTCCAGTGTCTAAGAAGTATCCTTTGGTAGCAGCCATTGTTCCACTGAGCCACAAAAGCTGAGGCCTGGTAAAGTCAGAATCGATTGGAGGTAAGCCGAGGAGGGCTGACTGAGGATCTCAAATCCCTAAATTGTGGATATCGGCAAACAGGTAGCTCAAACTTTACTCCAAAGAACTCAATAGTAGGACAGGACCATAAAATATGTGTTAAGTTTGCTTGACTAGAGGAGCACCTTCTGCAGTCACTATGATATAAAAGGCCCACCCTGTAATGTCACAGAGGAGTTCTGTAGGCCCAGTGAAGTATCTTTAATTAAATAGATTTAGCTTACCTCCTAAGATGCTTAATATGCATTGGGCCAAACCAGGGCTCATTCTTGAGGGAAATCATGACCACAAGTTCCAACTCCAACTTCTCTCTCAGGCCCACAAGTAACAGCAAAGGATAAGCCTGAGCCCAGTAGCATTTTAGTTAGGCAGAAAGGTGCTGTGCACTGTCTAAAGTAGAGATTCAGTGGTCAAGTGTCTGCAGCTGGGGAAGAACATAACTTTACATAAGCTTGTGTTTCAGCAAGTTCCAAACCTGCAATTGTCTCCAAAAATTAGATCTAGGACGCTGATATCTGGCTTGCAAGGTCTCAAAACAGTAAATGTAGTTTGTCTGTGGGTCAAAGAGGTCTTGAAGCACTGAGATACCACAGGCTTCCCAGTTCTTCCAAAACACTGTTTATCTATTAGCAAGCCAAGGGTTGTGCCAAGGGATGGGAATGTGATGTCCGATGGTCCCAGTCCAGTAACTTAATATATTTATCCTAACTATACTTAGTGTAGCATGGACATGAGGAGATATCTGTACATAAGGACCAATCCAGGAGCACAATGGCCTGTGAGACCAGCAGATGGCCCTGTGTTAATTCTAAATGGATCCAACTGGGCAAGGATGCTGTGAGATGAGGGGCATAACAGAGCAATGCCTGACACAGGAGAGAAAGTCATGATAAGTCCACATGTCTGGCAGACTAAAGCCACCGTCTCGCTATGGACTTTATAGGGTCTTGAGTTTTATTTTGGGGATTTGCCATCCCAAATAAAAGTGGTCAACTTACTTGCTAACTTATGAAAAAAGTTGCAGGGAAGGGAGATTAGCAAATTTGCTAGTACATACTGTATCTTTGGGAGAGCAATGAGTTTAAGGGTATTGATTCTGTCCCAGAAGGAGAGAATGTGGGCTTTCAATGGGCTCTGTCAGAATGCAATGTAGCTAGCATTTTCTGATCTTTGACTGCTACTAGGTCAGGAATGGAATGCTTAATAATAATACCCAGACAGGTCACACTGTCAGGCATCCACTGATAGGGAAGGCCATAAACAGATCAGCCATATAAGCACTGTTAAGGGAAGTAATTGGGATTTTGATGTATTTAATTTATAACGGATAGGAGAGAGTAGTCCATAATTATCTCCAGAAGACCAGGAATAGAGAAGTCAGGTTAGATAAGTAGATAAGATATCATCAGCTGAAAGTGCAATTTTATAAAACAGCTCCCCACTGTCAGGCTTATAAAATAGGGATCTGCTCTGATCTTAAGCATCAAAGGTTCCACTGCCAAAAGAATAAAAGGAGGATAAAGGAAACCCTGCCAGGTCCCTATACCCAAGAAAAATACGGGAAAGTACAGAATTATTAGGCAACGGTAAAGGTGTCATACCAGAAGATGAGAGAAGCCAGAAAACTGAATCTAGCCATGGCATCAAACAAATAAAAATCCACTCCACCCTATCAAATGTCTTCTCAGCATCTAAAGAAAGGGTGGCAGTGTGTTGAGGGAGGAATGGCATCCCAAAAAGTGGTCTAGGGTTCTCCGTATGCTGTCAGACCCCAATCTCCCTGGAATAAAACTTGCCTGATCAAAATGGATTAAAAGTGGCATGACAGGTTCTCTCCATTGGGCCAGGACCGTAGCAACAATTTTTACATCTACTTTAAGTGATGAGATTGGTCAGAACTGTAACCATAAAAGTGCTATTCTTGTCTTTTTGGGAATAAGAGTGATAATGGCCTGGGAGAAGGTAGGAGGAATAAGCCTTTCTTTCACCCTTCATTAAAGACCTTGGCAAGTCTCAGGACTAACACATCCAAAAAGTAACCTAGAATTCAGTGGGAAACCCATCTGGGCCCGGGTACTTAGCCTCGATATCATACAGATTGCCTGAACAATCTCATCAGGGTGAATGGAGGTGGTAAGAGTTGGCAGGTGATGAGCAGGAACCTGAGGCAGGGACCTACCCTCATAAAATGCAGAATAATGAGCAGGTGTGGGGCTAACTTCAGAGAAATAAAGAGAAACATAACAATCTTGAAAAGCCTAGATAGTGACACCCCACCCAGGAATTTTCAAGACTATGATGTTTGAAAAGTTTGTATCATAGCAATTTGAATTTACTTGTTTGCCATTTGCTGATAGTAGCTTCTGTTTTGTACAGGGTCATATGTCATCAATTTTCATAGAAACTGAAGGGCAATGGCAAAAGGAGGGATAGCTTTTCATGTAGTAAATCTAATTGTGTGACTATAATTATGGCAAATTAGATATCAATAAAAAGTTTTAATGTTTCTATCATATGACAATAATCTAGAAGTTCATGAAGTCAACAGTAACACAATCATAAAGTCTGAATTTTGACCCAACAGTTTTGGAAATCAAATAGACTGTAGATAGGGATATACAATGATATTTTCTAGGAAATTATTATTGCATCAATGAATATTGAAATGGTTGTTTTAATAGAAAATAATTCTGGAAAAAGCAAACTAAATAATTTTTGTTTCTTTTTCAGGACTTAAGACAGCATGGCTGACAAGCACCTGTGGCACTAAAACACCTAAGTTAAGGCGAACAAGTCGCTGTACCATAAAGAAGATATGAATAATTCACAACAGCAACAAGTCTGACATAACCTTTGCCATCAATCAGTTGGTCCAAAATTGAAGAGGTTGCAAGTAGGAGACAATTGTGTGATGACCCAAGTATGAGACTCAATGACATATGCAAGAACATACCTGTTGAACTTAATGACATGTATCATGGGTATCACACACAGTGCTACCAGTCATTTACAAATGTCAATTACCCTACGAAAAGGAAGTGTCAGGTTTATGAAGACACTGAGGACCAACAACCTTCAGCCTCTAAAAGGAGCAGAGCTGAAACACCTTCTCAAGTGTTATTTCGTTCAAACCAGTGTATTATATGTGGAAAAAGATAAGCGGATTTCCCAAGGAAAAACTAGGAAAAAACTGATGCAGTGTGTAACAAAACTGCAGAGATATCTATCAAAGAAGCAGTAGAGAAGAAACAAGATGATAATCTACTATTCAACCTCGAGATGTTGATTTAATTGCAAGGAGACTCATTATCACAACTTTTGTCACTGCAATTATACAAAAAGATGACAGAAATGCAGTAGTGGACCAAACTGGTGAAAGTGTCGAGCAAATCAGAGCCCACAAAAGGCATTTGAGTATATCACAAATATGTTGAAGAGAATATCATCAGAGGATCACAGGTTGAACGAATGACAATGTTAAGTGAGAAGTACTGTTTGTTTATGCAGGATCATTACCCAGCATTCTATAATCCTAATTTCAAAACAGACCGTTGAAACACAAGTTGATCAAACACTTTGGTCAGAGGATAAGGTTCTGGCAGCCAAACTTTGAAGTGAACTTGTTTACTCTGATGAGCTCCCAACTGGTCAAGCTGTGGAGATTACATTTAAATCTGCTGCATGAGATGGCAGGAGACTTGAAGAGTCAGTGACTCTTTTGTGTTATCTTCTCATAGATTTCTTCAGGGAATTACAGGAGCTTCCATGGCCACCTTCTTCAGGTTTCCTGCTCACCAACACCATCTCACCCCAAATTCTGGCCAATCTAATTCTAAGAACACTTCAAGAAGAAAAGAGAGGTTGGGAATTTAGTTGGTCAAGATATTTTTCATGCAGTGGGTTGTGGTCAATGGATGTTGCCAAAATATCTCCTCCTAGGAATGACTGTAAGACACATCACTGGTAGTGCTGAAATCGTGAGTATCCTCAACCACTTCAGACAGTGTGTCCTAGTCAACCCTTTTGGAGCTAGAAACTGCAATGTGTGATATCATTGTTGAAAGTGACAGTACTCTACCTGTGACCAGACACTGACAGAAATAGTGTGATGCATTTTGCTGGGACAATTTTGAACTTAATGAAGAAACCCTTCTGGTGCTGGCACCACACAATCAACTCATGGGATTGTAATGTATGAAAGGCAGAGGAATGCCACCTACATCTGTGGGATCTAGCCAGCCCAAAATCAAAAAGATATCTGTTAAATATAAGCCTCAATAGCTTAAACCATGCTTTGTTAAGCAACATGTTGAACCAAACCTGACTGTAGTTCAGACTACCACCTCTGTTCCAGAGATTGTGAACAAAGCTTGTGTTTCAGATTTCATGTTTTTTCTGCAGGGGCCGGATGTATGACAGAACACAATCTGTTTCAGTGGACAGGCCAGGTATATTCACAGGGACTAGTCAGGATCAGTGCAAAGACAACCAAATGTTGACTACATGGCACCAATCAACTCTTCTGTTACAGAGAACTTCACTGTTCAACATGTACTGGAGGTATCACAAAATGCTACCAGAGAGTTAGGCCAACAGTACACAATTGTTAATTTTGAGCTTACTGTTACAAAGAAGGCATATGCTATCGTGTGGCAGAATGCACACCAGTTCAGTGATGTCATTGTGTGACTTGATGTTTCCCACACACAATTTGCTCATAGTTATGAGCCTTTGGGAAGTGCTACATGGTACTGGCTTTGCCATGGTGCACCTTTAGCCGACACTCCGATGGCAAAACAGGAAAATGACCATCACGGCGACATTCACGGTAATGGTTCTTTTCCGTGTTTCACCCTTCCCCAGTGTTCCGCCCTTCCCGGACCAACTCTGACCTGGAGTTTGAATCCTAATCTCCTAGGGGTGCAGTGGGGCAGAGCCTCCCGCATGGGGGGTGTGGGGGCACAGCATCCCACAGAAAACACCATGGGAACAGGCAGCACAACCTGCGTCGGTATTGTGCCATTGCTGTGGAGGAGGTTGGCATTTTCACTGTTGACCAAACTTGGTGCTTCTGCTTTGCCAACATCATCATTGAGTCAGAGGTGTACCAGTGGCTCTATTGAAAAGTATTGAGTGGCAAACACTACAACAGGGCCATGCGGGTTCATGCTTACCTTTGAGGAACTTGAATGCCTTCTTTTCAATCATTCCTAAACAGCACTGATATACAGACATTGATAGAAGATGCCAAAGAAGAGGTGAAAAGGCTGATGGAAAGACCAGTGTCTGACACATTACATGAGGCAGTTGCCAGTGACTCTTGTCACCAACTTTGCAAAAAGTACTTCAAGTTTAAAGAGAAAGTGAAGCATGACAAACTTGGAAAGACAGCACAGTTTTGGATTCAGTACAAGGGCAGTATGTGGTTGGTGCTTAGTTTTCTGCTTGCTACCAAGGAGGACAACTTAGACCTGCACCTAGCATGTGTTAAACAACTTTGCCCTCTGTTTTTTAGCCTGGATCACCAAAACTACTCAAGGTATGTATCTGGCTATTTTCTGACACTCCTGAACCTAGAGGATATTCATCCTGGAGCTGATGTCTTGCTGTGGAATGGTGGGTTCAGTGTATGTAGATCCAATGTACCAGCATCAAGAAATGCTGTTGATCTGACCATTGAACAGACAATCAATCGATATGCCAAATCCAGTAGAGTTATTGTTGGATTCAGCAGGAATTATCCAGACTATTACTGGTGGTGTGTAGAAGGCATGCTCAAGCAAGCTATGTGACTGCCACACTTGAAAGTGCTGGAATGGTAGACTCGGAGGAGTCTTTTCACAAAGATGCTAGGCCTGCAGAAATGTCATGCAGTGAGAAAGATGTACAGAAGCTGATCTATGCATTAGGAAACTTTATCAATCCTTTGAGATAGAAGTCAAAGAGGCACTATTCTGTCTCTCATCAGGTGCATCACCCCAGAAGATGTTGAAAATGACTTGCTCAATGCTGAAAATGAGGAAAAAAGCCTTTCAAGAATTTATGGAGACAAGGCCTGTTGAAAAACAGTTCCTTTCATGACCCTTGAAAAAGCAGTCACTAAAGATGTTTGCTTTCCTTCAGCAGTTAAAGAAAATCATCTTCATGAAAGAAGATTTTCAGGTGACTGCCAAAGAAACCTCTTTTGGCAACTGCTAATGCTTTCAGAACAGAATAGCCTTAGCATGGAGAAGGCTCTATCGTATCTAATGAGTCCACTGCCATGGTCATTAGCAACATTAGATGGCCTATGGCCTACCAGTGAAGAGAGAAATCCACCCTTCTTCACAAACTTGAAGATGAGGCAGCACTTAGTACAAATAACTGGGATGAAGACAACATTTACACCTGTGATGGCAATGCACTTCTTCAGTCAATGACTGGTTTACCACAGACATTTGGAGAGCTAGCTGAAAAAGTCTTGGTGCATTACCAAAAGTACAAAGGTTGGACTTTGTAACAGACATCTGCAAATATAATTCCATAAAGTCAGCTGAATGCAGAAGACAAGGATCATCAGATTCTTACTTGGTGACATGTCCATCAACAAAGATTGGAAATCCTTTCTCACAAATAATGACAAGACAAATTTGATCAAGCTTCTTCTCAATGAGTGGCAAAGGAACATATGTGCCAAGTCTAATGGGTCATCAAATCTTTTTGCCTGTGAGAAAACTGTATCTCTTTGACAAGCCTTGATGGAATCACATCACAGATCCACCCTGTACCAGAGCTTTCTTCATCTCAGGAAGAAGCGGACACACAAATGTTGCTTCACTGCTGTGATGTAGAGGCATCAACAGCATCAACTGACATCATCTTCAGATCGCCAGAGATTTCCAGATCCAGATCTTCAGATCACCAGTATTTCTGCTGCTACTGTACCATGGTGATCAAATACAAAGAACATCTACTTTGACACAGGAGTGGCAAATAAAAGTCGGCTTTTGAACATCAAAACTCTAATCCAGATTCACGGTGTTGAGATGTGTGCAGTGCAGTGCACTGATTGCACTGCATGCATTATTGGGGTAGTACATTTGTTAGGAAAGGGAAAATCAAACCCTTCAATGCCCTGCAAAAACAAAATGAGTATATGGCAACTTTCCAAGCACTTGGTGACACAGAACGTGTATCGGATGCCATGCATGCTGACCTTGAAAGATTTACCTGCTGCTTGTACAGGCAGACGTCATATGCTGATATCAACAAACTTCACTATCACATTGCAAGGCAGAAATTTCACATAAGAAGCAGACAACTAGTGCCAGATTATGATCATATTGATCTGAGTCTACTGCCTCCATGTAGGACAACATTGAGAATGCATGTATTGAGAGGAAATACCAAGCCCTTGTCTGGAAAATGCCCATGTGTCACACCCTAACATCCCAAGTCCTGAAACCCATGGGTGGAAACTTGATGAAACAGGAATGCTGGAGTATGGCTGGTGTGATGGTGACATTATACCACAGAAACTGGTGGACATTTTGTCCCAGAAGGAGACCCTGAATCAGTCAGATGAGGAAGATGACAATGGCAGCTGAAATCTTTGATGCTGAGGATGAAAACAGTGGGAATGAAGATGCCAACTAAATTATAATGGTAATGATATTACTGTTACATTGTGTCAATTTAATCATACCCAGTACAAGTATTGTTACAATTATATATACTGATACCATCAATTTCCATAGTTTCAATGAAATTGCAAAGTAGTCATGTATACGTCAATGTGACGTCAATACTGATGATGCCATTGAGTTGAATTCTTCTAATTATAATAAAGTCATAGATGAGTATGTAACCTTTTATTGGTACCCATTTTGTCATTATTTGACTTCCATGTCTAGACTTAAATCAACAAAAACTACCTCTACCCCATCTTTGTTGTTTTTCTTTTCTGATATACTGTGGTCACGCTGTTAGCTTGTAGCAAACAAAGCTACCATTGCCAGATGGCAAACAAGTAAATTCTAAACTATTACAGTGTAAGCTTCTAAGAAAGCAATGTCTTGAAAATTTCCAATGGAGGGGTTAGTGATAGCCCATGGACTAATCATTTGGGACCATTAACATATTCCCTCAGAGGCATTGATTAATGGAATGTATTTGTCTTGAGACTGGGCATGCAGACAGGCTGCCATTAACTTCCTGGACTCTCCCTGGCCTCCCAATCATTTTGGTTCAACTTATAAAGAGCATTGTCTTTTTAGATTGAAAGTGATCCTCAGGTTCTGTTTTATGTTTAGTAATCTGGTCCATCATTGAAGGATTTTGGTGATAGTCCCATGCCACTATACTTTCAAGATATTTTAATTCTTCCTCCTTAGACTGCAGAGAAAGAACACTGAAATTTAGACATTTTCAGCAGATAAGGACTGCCAGGCTCATCTAGTCTGCCCATAAGCCTTACACTTATTTAGCCACTGCCCTACCTGGTCAGCTGTTTCCCCACTCCCTTCCCCTCAGATGTTCCGTTATGCCTGTCCCATGCATGTTTAAATCCTCCACTGTACTGACTCCACCTCTTCCTGTGGCTGACTATTCCATGTGTCCACCACCTCCTCTCTGTGAAGAAAACTTCTTCACATTTCCCTTAACCTGCCACCTTCCAATTTCATATCATGCCAACTTTTCTTGTACTCCTATATTAGAAGATGCCCCTTCACCTTGATTTTGCCCTTAAGGTACTTGAATGTTTCTATCATGTCACCCCAATACCTCCTCTTCTTCAATGAGTACATACTGAGGTCCTTTAATCTCTCCTCATATGATCTGTGGTGCAAGCCCTGCACCATTTTGTCACCCTTCCCTGGACCTCCTCCACCCTGTCAATGTCATTATGAAGGTGCAACCTCCAGAACTGCACACAGTACTCCAGGTGTGGCCTCACCAGTGTTTTATACAATGACATCACCACCTCCTGCGTTCTGCTTGTGACACCCTTTGCTATGCACCCCAGCATGCCATTGGCCCTCCCTGCCACCTTTGTACTCTGCTTTGACATCTTTAGTTCATCTGAAATGATAACCCCAGATCTCTTTCTTCCTTGGTGATCATCAGCAATCCCCATCCTGTAGCTCTCCCCAGGGTTTCCTCATCCTGGGTACATTATTTTGCACTTCTTTGAGTTGAACCTCAGTTGCCACCTCTCAGACCATTTTCAAGCTTACCCAGGTCCCTCCTGATATTTTCAACCCCATCTAGAGTATTCACCTTGTTGCAGATCTTGGTGTCATCTACAAACAGGCAAACCTTTCCATCCAGCCCTTCTGTAATGTCACTAATGATGACATTGAACAGGACTGGCATAATGACTGATCCCTGAGGTACCCTGCTGGTTACCTACCTCTCCCTGATGTAATCCCATTTATTACCACCCTCTGCCTGCTGTCCATTAACCTGCTCCTAACTCAGTTTACCACCTTGCGTCCCATGCCCAGACTACCCATCTTGTTACCCAGTCTTTTATGTGGGATGGTGTTGAAAGCCTTGCTGAAATTGGGGTAGGCAATGTCCACTGCTCCCTCCGATTTATTTCCCTTGGTCACTCATGTCAAAAAATCTATCAGATTCATCTGACACTACCACCCTTCTGTGAATTCATGTTGCCTCAGATCCCATGCACTGTTGTATTCCAAGTGTCTTACTAGTCTTTTCTTTAGCAGTGACTCTATATTCATACCCACTACCAAGTGAGGCTGACTGACCTATAGTTGTGTGCTTCCTTCCTGCTACCACTTTTGTGTAGAGGGACCACATGCCCTCCTCCAGTCATCTGGAATGACTCCTGTGGATTGACTCAGTGAATATGACTGCCAGAGGTACTGCTAGCTCCCTTCTCAGCTCCCTTAATATCCTTGGGTTTATCTCATCTGGCCCTACTGCTTTATCCACTTTCATTTTTGTGAATTCCTCTAATATTGTTTCCTCTGTGAATGGACTTATGTCCACCTCCTCCCCTTATCTGTTGCCTAACTGTGGTCTCTCCTCCTCCACTTCAGTGAACAGTTAACAGAAGTATTTATTCAGTATTTCTGCCTTCTCCTGGTCTCTCTCCTTGCACTACACCTCCTTCTCTCTGAGCCTTACTGTCCCTCCCATCCTTTCTTCTTTCACTGATATAACTAAAGAATGTCTTGTTCCTTTCTTCACCATCTGCAGTAGTCTCTCTCAGTCCCTACCTTTGTGCTCCTCACAGCCTTCCCACCTTTCCTTAGACACTATAGGTACACCTCCCTGTCTTGCTCCTTTTGAGTCTCCTTATATTTCCTGAAACATGCTCTTTTTGCCTTGAGACATTACCTCTTAAGGCAGGTCACCTGGGCAATTCATCCCTCCCACAAAACTGCCTTAAGGGCTTCCCACTGTGTAGCATAGGAGCAATCCAGGGTGTCATTAAAGGAAAAGTACTCTTGTATGGCCTGTTGGAGCCAACTTTGAATCTACTGTAGTATCAAAAGGGAGGTATCAATGTTCTGTTTGTTACGTCTGTTAGCAGGGAACTCCACATGAGGGAAAGGGTGACTGGAGCATGGAGACCAACATGTTCCCCTGGGAATCTCCCAGGCCTGGTGGACATGATCAGTAGAAGTCAAGATCATGTCAATCTGGCTATGACAGTCATGGGAGGAAGAGTAACATATAAAATCTATATCAGACAAATGGAGAACATATCAGATATCATAAACCCCTAGATCTCATAAATGTGCAGACACGTGAGCTGCAAGGGTAGATTCTTGTCAAGGGTCAGGACCCATCTGCTCCCTCTTAGGGTCAAGCACTAAATTAAGGTAGCCTCCCAGGAAGATAGAGGCAGGATTATCAGGAGTTCAGCTAACACAGTCTGGTAAAACTGGACATCTTGAATGTTGAGGCATAAATACTACCCAGTACCAGGGTGAACCTAGATAACTGCCCATCAACAGCAGAACTCTCCCATCAGGATCATTGTAATCCTGGGAATACCTAATTGCAAACCTTTTCGACCATGCCCACTCAGAACTGCTCCATGGCTGCCTGCACCAGTTAAAGCTGTCCTGCTTAGCCCCAGGCTCCCCGCCCACTCGGAACTCCTCCATGGCTGCTACCTGCACCAGTTGAAGATATGGAATCTTCAACCTGAGGTGCCCTGCCCAGTCCTACCTGATTTTGAATTCGGCACCATTTTTCAGCTGCTCTTCTGACTTACTTGGAGCCCGTAACTTGTTGCCCACACGTTAAGTCCTCTATCTTTCCCAGTTTTATTTTTAAATTGTTTATCTACCAGACTGCTACAATTTTGTTTGAGTCTTGCATAAGTTCTAAGCTTTATTAAATCAACATGTTCAAGCTGTGTTATGCTGCAATTCTAATTCCAAGTGCTCAGCCTGCTTTTACAAACTTCCTCCCTCTGGACTGCTGTAAACAGTAATCCTAGTGCTCAGCCGACTTCTACAAGCCATCTGCTACTAAATATAAATCTAAGTCCCTAGCCTCTTTAACTAGCTGGTGCTAGAGTATTTAATTTAAAAAGGCTACATACAAGCTGCTGATTATTAAGGCTAAGCCACTTCAAAATTAACACTGCTTTATCAGGCTAATTTAACTCAGTTGTTGGCTTCTCTGTTGAACCTGAAGAATTAGGACAAGCACTGCCATATGTATTTGTGCCTGTTTGCTGCTGTTTAGTGCTTTATTTTAACTTAAGCTTTTTGTAACCTTAGTAGAGTTGTAATTTGTGATCTCCTGTCTGTTTTTTGCTGTATAGTGTTCATGAATACAGTAAAGCAAAGTTGCAGTCCAGTTTGTCCTATTTAGCTTTATCTGTTTTTCTTTGACTGTACTGTGCTTTTCTTATAACTTAAACACTTTCCCACTTTGTGCCTCTGTTCTGTTCCACACTGCTCACAGAGTCTTGCTGTGCCTCCCCAACTCTGTCCCTGTCCTTAATTCTTTCTGAATCACCTGCACTAACTCTTTCTCTTTCTTCCATTATTTTGAGTCACTGTTTGCTGTCTCCTGCTGTGATCCACCCCACCATCATCATTCCTCATCACTGTCTGTCGAACCTGAGGAATCCCGAAGCCTTCAGCATCTCCCACCCTCCCTATCTGGGCTTTTACTTTTATAGTGTGTGCTGATCAATCTCTGTTTAGTTATCTCCTCACTTTTCCATTGGCTCCTTATACTGGTCAGCCACTAGAGGGCTTTCAAAGTGTCCCACCATTCATAAAAGCCTAGATCCATTTAAAAACAAAACAAAAATAAAACAAAATATAATTAAATAAAATATATAAATTGGTAGGTCTTTTACCTTTCTTGTGACTGTCCTAGTTTGCTTTCCCTCAGAAAATAATACCTTCTGACTTTAAATTCCTGCACTATCTCCCATAATAGATAAACTATGTGGTGTGGTTATTTTCTCTAGCCTACTACTCCTGTGCTTTGCTGACTGCTTCATTGCTCTTGCTTTGAAGTACCCTCCTATGAGCTGTCTGCACTTCCTCCATTTAGTCCTATGCCTGACTATACCTTTGTCCCTTTACCTCCCAGGTCTCCTAATCGCTGTACTGCTTATCTTGGTAATTGGCTAAAGAAATATATATGCGCTCCTACTACTCCATCCAAGTACCATAAACAGCAGTTTCACAACTGGCCATTGACCCTCCTTCCCCTACTCATGCTGCTAATTACGGCCAGTGACACTGAGCTTAATCCTGAAGCTACATATGCTCCCTGTTTCTAATATGACAAATATATCCGCCAACAGGCTGGAAATTGCCCAACTAAACATTTGAAGTACTTTTCCCAAAATGGCTGAACTTGATGCCTGGGTCCAACTACACAGTTCTGACATACTTAGCATCACTGAATCTTGGCTTAAGCCCAGCATCAGACAATACAGTTAGCTTTATCTGGCTATAACTGCTTTAGGAAGGATATGGTGGGTAAAGGGGTGGAGATTCCTCCTGTATGTCTGATCTGACCTTATCTCTACTGAAATTCATCTACCTGATTCAGCTCCCCCCAAGGAATCCTCATTTCTATTGCTGACCCTTGGTTATACCAAGAATATCATTGTGGAATGTGCTTACCTGCCCTTCAGGAGGCCACTACCTGCCTCCCCTCCCTCATTACCCCTTGCTTACCTCCTTTGTCATGATCTGGTAATCTGTGGTGACTTCAGTACTGATTGGTTGAGCCCCAATCAGATTAGGCATGTGCTGTGCTTTCTGATAGCAGTCTGGTCCAACTTATAAATGATCCAACGTGAATTAACACTAAAACTGGTAGCCACTTCCTGCTTGATTGGGCAATCACTAATTGTGTTCATAGGATTTAAGCTGTTGGTTTCTGTGTGACAGCATTAGTGATCATTCTCCCACCTATTGCACCTGGCACAATAATTTTCCTAGACCCTTCCTACTATCTCCCTGGTTCAGGATGCATCCCATTTTGACCCTTGCGACTTTGCTGCATCATTAAATGCAGCCAATTGGGACTCATTAATACTCTCCTGACATTAATCAAGCACTAGACTACTTTATCTCTACCTTGATGGCAATAATTGATAATCATGCTCCACTGAAAACACACAGATCGAGAAGGTTAAAAGCCCTTGGCTAACCACGGAGTTCAGAAAATTCATGTCCTCACAAAATAAAGCCTGGTGAAACTACAAATGCAGTGGGCTACCTGCTGACTGGCAAGTCTACAGGCAGCTCAGGAATGAGTAATAAAACAAAATTAATAGGGCTAAGCATCAATATTATAGGTCTCTCCAGACAGAACACCTCAGCAACCATAAGGAATTCTGGAGGCAGGTGAACTCACTCATCAAGGGCAAGTCCACTGCAGTCCCTTGCTTCATCACTGCCTGGGATACTGTTCTTTCTGACCCCCTTTATTTGCTTCTGGTTTCAGTGACTTCTTCACAGACCTTCATAGCTATACTTCTAAAATCGCCAATGTCACTTCCTTACCATACCCTGTAGCAAATCTTGGAGCCTGCCCAGCCTTCCACTTGAAACTGGCCACCTCAAAGAAGTCACCCATCTACTTGCTAACCAGAAAGCTAATGGGTCACCAGGCTTTGATACTCTAGAACCTAGATTTCTTAAGTGGTGAGCTGCCCCTTGCTCACCCTATCCATGACCTATTCAATCAGTTCTTTCTTTCAAACACAGTCCCGTTCAAGTGGAAAGTTGCTGTGGTTATTCCTGTAAATAACAGCAGCCTGCACACTGCAATTGAATACTACAGGCCTATCTCAGTCCTCTGCCCCTAGCCAAAATTCAGGAGTATATCCTTCATGACCACCTCCAGGAATACCTTGAACTCCATCAGTTACCTCTTCATTCCTACATAGCCCTGCCCCACCCGATCCCACAAATATATATATATATATATATATATCAAATCCCTGGCAGTCTAGTGGCTCCGCCCCTGAGTTCACCCATTATATTAATATTTTAAAAGTCACCCTGTCATGGTGGTCCAGTGGCCCGCTTCCCAAGCCCAGACGGTGCCCCCTAATGTAACATATTACAAAACACCCACCCTACTGGTGTTGTATCCCACTCCCAATCCCTTGAGTCCCACAATACATGAATATAAATAAATACAGTAGCACCATGCAGTGCAAGCCCCCGACTCGTCCCTGACTGTACCCAATACATGCTTTTTAATAAAAAGACACACCTGTAGGGATAGCCGTAATGAAATACATGATAAAACAATTCTTCCCATTTAGTGCTTCCCACCCCCATGAACTCCAATATGCGGTAATTGTAACTGTAATCAAATCCTGTCCTATTGATCTAGTGTCCCCTCCACCACAGCAGGTATTGCCCTACACCCACTCCCCATCCCAAAATGCAGCCTGCGACTGGCTAGCCCACCTCTCACCTCCGCTGCTCACCACAGACTAAACAGTCACATAGCCCCTACTGTATAGCATACACACATTAACACACCATTACAACCTCATGTAATAAACATATGTAGTAGTAGTAGTAGTAGTAGTAAGTAGTAAATCTTTTTATTCATATGAATAAAGGAAACATTCAATTCGCATAACTCATTTACAATGAAGTCCCAGTATCAAAACAGCAAACATCAGTTTCAAAGAGCATAACATATGAAACAAACATTAGTTACAGTGTAAAAAAATATATATATACAATATACAACAAGGAGCAATATATGTAAACAATTAGTATTAATAAATATCACACTGATTACAGTGGGATAGACTACTAACCCATCCAGGTACCATTTATTCAAATCAGAGAAATTAACTATCTGATTTACTTCCTTAAGTGCACAGAAATTTTATTCCACAGAGTCATCCCTCTAAAGGGTAGCGATGACTTACCCACATTCAAATTACTTCTAGGAGTTAAATAATGTATTCCTTGCACTGCCCTGAGATTGTCTTTTCATACTTCTAAAAGTAAGTCTCTATTTAGCTATATGGAGTTATAATGTGTTACTATTTTTATTTCACACACATAAAGAATTTCTTCTTACTTTTTATCTTTGCCTGTGGGGGGATTGATTCCATTGCACCATATTCAGATTACCAAGCCTGCTAGTGTACATACAGGAGTGTTATCTTATACTGTTATATATAATTTTGTAACTCTGTACATATTGGGATGTGTGATCTCATTTGCTTGGGGTCCTGCACATATCTTTTTACATTAGGCTTATATTATAGTACTTTACTCAGGATTTCATGACAAGTTGCATTCCTTTGGGGAACAATTACAGCGACTGAAGTTAATATAGGTTCACTAGGAGAGGATTGAGAGTGTGTGTGTGTGTGTGTGTGTGTGTGTGTATGATGTGGGTCTGTCTGTGGGAGAGAGAGAGAGAGAAAAGGAGGGTGGGGATAGAGAGAGAGAAGACTACATCTCGTTTAAGCTATATCTCCCTCACCCACATTATTGTGATGTGGGGTGGGTTAGGTTGTATTGTTTGTATGAACAGGAGGAGATAAATTACATTTTATCTCTTTTCAGATTCCCTAGACACCTGTGGTACATGAAGTTGCTACATTCTCAGTATATATTGACATCAGTACATATCAGGCTGCATGGTCTGAACTCCTTGAGGTTCCTTGACTAGAGTTTTTGCTTAACACTAATATTATCTATTTATATTTTAATTATCATGTATATAGTCCTGGGGTTTTGTAATCTCTTGGGCCTTTTATTTAGCTTGAGAATACAGCTGGGTGCTAAGTCCAGCTAGGTTTACACATCACACAGTGAGCACTGATGTTTTTAGACAACTTTACTGGTAATTCTTGTCTTTAATGCATACATTGTAATTTCATGAGCCCTATAACTATCTCAGTCTGTCTTTAAGCTGGGTGGGGTTGCCTTTCAGTAATCACATCCTTATACTGACTGTGGCACTCATGGCTTGATTTGGGAGTTATCTGCTTCTGCAGTGTTATCTTATGTCAATTAATTTATGTGCAGTAGGATTCCTTATATGTGTCTTGCACCAAGACATCTGAACCCAAGGTTCATTCGGACTGAGGGCAGTATTGTACTGTTAAACTTGTCTGACATCATCTGTTTTTTAATGAGTATTTTAAACCAATGGGGATTTTTTCTGTTTTCTCTGCATTATCTAGCTGTTATAAGTATTGTATTTTCCAAACAACTGCCATGAGCTTCTGAAGAAGGACTGGTTGGTCAAAGCTAGAGCACTTTGTTCTTGTTACATCTATGTTGGTCCATTAAAAGGTATCAAATCATTTGCTTCTGGATCTATACTTCTAAAAGGAAATAACTGAGATATGTAGATTGGAACCCCTTTTTCCAAATTTGGAACATAAATTTAAGGAGATGTAAATCCTATGCACAGAAGGCTTTAGCCAACTTAGATTATTAAACAAAATGCACCTGTGAGTTCCATATGGGACCTCCAGTACAAAACAAGCCATCCTATGAAACATCAAGTCCACTATATCCAATAATAAAACAGGGCTCCACAATATAGGAGATCCCCATAGTCTAAAATAGGCATTAATAGGGAGTTCACAACATTTAAATGGACAACCCTTGACATATATTTTATAAACCTATAGAGAGCCCCAATTTTCAATTTAATCCCACTATCATATTATTTATGTGGAGGGACCAAGACAAGTTACAATCTAGTCAAAGGCCCAAATGCTTATATTGATCCCTTCCGTTATAACAGTACCATCCAAAGTTGTTATAATCAGACTAATTTCTGTTCTTTACATTGCTTATTCCTGAATAGATCAACCTGGGTCTTTTGGAATTTAATATTAAGAGATGCCTCTTGAAAAATCCTGCACCTGATCAAAGGCCATCTGGAGCTTAGGTCTAATCAGGTCCGAGTTGAACCTGCAACATATATTATAGTATCATCCACGTAAAGATGATACCTTATGTCTGGGAGGTCAAAACTAATGTTATTGATATAAATATTAAATAACAATGGTCCCAAGATTGACCCTGTGGGTTACATTAAACATATCAACTAAATTTGACCTAATGGGACCAATCTCCATGATTGTTTTCTCTCATTTAAGTAAGATGAGAACCAATTAACAACTTGAGTAGACATACCGATCTGGCTGAGCCTGGACAGGAGCACCCGGTGGTTTAAAGTATCAAAAGCTTTAGAAAGATCTATAAATAAAGCTCCAACCATTTGTCTCCTGTACAGGCTCAGCTGCAGATCACTAACCACCTTAACCAATGCGGTGTTGGTACTGTGTTGGGACCTAAAGCCAGACTGATAAACAGGCATTTTGCCATTCATGTTCAAGTAGTCTCTCAATTGACTAGAACTAATTCTGTCAAAGATTTTTGAAATTAGTGGCAGGAGGCGAGATGGGCCTATAATTGCCCAGGTCACTCCTGTCCCACCCTTGAAGATGGGATTTACTTTGCTACCTTCCATCCCTCTGGAAAATCACTCCAGTTACAGAATAAATTAAAAATGAGGGCCAATGGTTCAGCTATACAAGAGGCAGCATACTTAAGCAATCTAGCTGGAATCATCAGACCCAATTGCCTTAGATATGCTCACCCTCAACAATTCAGTTTTCACTTCTTCATGAGAGATATGGTGAAATCTAAAGACCCCAGAAGCCTCCTGCCTGGATGATTTATCATCAAGGCCACTGTTTCGTTTTCGGAAAATCCGGTAAAATTACAGAATTAGGGCTGCCTGAAAACCGTAAAAGTGAAGATTTCATGGAATCTGGCATTTTCTGTCAGATCAGTAAATCTATAAAAAGTATGTTTTCTTTTAATTCCTTCCTGTACTATTTTCAGTTTGCTTTATTTAATGCTCTGTATATTAAGCCTTGTTTAATTCTGATTATTTGTGCACATACTACAAGAATGATAACAGAATCCGGTAAAATCTGGAAATTAGAGTAACAATCACCGGTGAAATTCCGGAATCTTAAGTCTTGAAAATGAATTTAATTGTTTTAATCACCGTAAATCAGTAGCCTTGTTTATCATCCCAGTTAGTATATACTCTAACTGGGCATCCTAGTAGGTACAGAAGAGCCCACCTTACAAAAAATTTGTTTTAAAAATGTCCACAGTTCACCTAGCACCATTTCAGTTCCTCCACCATAATTTTATTTACATCTTGCTTTTCATTGTTTCCCGTTAGGTCAGATATAGTCCTCCAGAAGGATCTTTCACCATGTTTATAATTATTGTCTAACTTAAAGCTAACAAGGTCCTGTTTAGCTAACCTAGCCTTGGATGTATAAACATTTCAGGGATTGTCTGTAAGCAATCCAATCAGCATCCTCTCAGTTCTCTTAGCAATTCCCACTTTTTAGCTCTGTCTTTTCTGGGTTTAAACAAATCACTGTTAAACCAAGTATTTCCCTAAGTTTAGATTTCCTAGATCGCAATGGTACATGTTTATCACAAATATTTAGAAACTCTGTTATGAAAAATCCCATCTAGCAAATAAATATGTAAAGAGAATAAACAAAGGAAAACCAAATTAACCCACCCACCTCTCCCAGGAGATATTCCCATACATTTAATAAAATCAAGGTGCACTTCACTGCTGAGACACAGAGAGGGGAGAAAGCAGCCACAGCTTCCTTGAATTAAGGAGGTAATTTTCTAGACTACACTGAACTGAATTATTACTTTTGGACCTGTGTAAGTAACTAGTATTGATTTTGTTTTTGTGATTGACTTTGCTTAGTTTTCACTTTAATTTGTCATGGAGGAACTGTAGCTGGAGATATTTGCAGTCATTTGTGACTAGCCATGGTACTTAACCTCTTGTGAAATAAGTGTCTGAATTAAAGGAAGGCATTCCCTGGGGTGGAGGTCAGAGTTGTAGTTGATTGTTTTGGACCAGCATAGGTTTACTCCTCCCACCCTTCCCTCACCCCACCCACCCCAACTGCATAACTTCCTTTATAGCAGGGGTTCTGAAATCACTTCTCCAAAACTGCTAACAACATACACCTGTTCATATCCTTAGAGACACAGCACTCTGAATATGGGGTGAACACACTCACAAGCTTGCACACAATAAAACAAGTAAAAACACAAAGAAAAGCATTTGTAACAGGAAGGTACACAGACATGTGGGAGTAGTGCAATGCACTGGATGTGAGCAGCAGTCTTCTGGGAGACATTCTGGAGACTGTGTTGCTGTCCTATTTGCAGGCACCTCTCTGGTCTGAGGGAAGGAGGTTGTTGATCTCCATGCTGACCTGACAAGGATTCAGGAAACCTACTCCCCACCCAGGGACCACACAGGCCACCACCACTACCTCACAGGTTGCAAATAAAGAGGAGTGGTTGGACCACAGTGGGCTTAGGGAGGGTGAGGGGTGGAACAGAGGTGCATCCTCCAGTTGTGCCTCTCCACATCATTCACACTCTGGTGGAGCATGGTTCCTCTATGGAGGCACCCACAGTGGAGACCTGCAGTGGAGTCCAAGAAGGATGCTGGAACCTCCACATTGGAGACCCACAGGAGGGTGGCACAGGATCCCACAGAGGAAGGAAGCAACTCCAGGTGGGTCACTCAATTATTAGAGGGATAGAACTGGGGAGTGAGGGGAAAGGAAGGTAAGGTGCTTGCCTGGTGCCATGGCTTGGAGGGACAGGAAATGAATCCTCAGGATCATGGGATCAGCTGCAAGGGGAGGGAGCTGAATGTCATTATCCACCTAGGGATGAATGACCTGGCTGAGAATGGGATCAGAGTAGTAGTGCAACAGGAGTTTGTGGAGTTAGGGAGGGTCTTAGACAAGTAGCACACATGGTAACTTTCTCGGAAGTGCTACCTGTCTATGGCATGGATGAAGCTATGGTACTCTGCACCATGGGATCCAATGACTTGTGCAGAGTCAAGGATTTGTCTTCATTGGGGACTGGGGCTCCACCTGGAGGGATATTCGCCTATACAGGTGTGATGGTCTGCATCTATCCAGGAGGGAACCAGGATTCTAGGTAATAGGTTTAAATGCTTCATTGGCAAGCATTTAAACCAGCCAAGGGGAGGCACTGAAAGGAAAAGGGAAACCTAGCCTCACCCAAAAAATCAGGGTATTTAGTGAGGTAAACACCATGACAGAGCAGTTGATAGGGAGAAGAGCAGGGTAAATGGAGAAAAGACAAAGGCAGTAAGGAGAGGGATGGGATAAAAGAAATAAAGCCATTAAAAATGGAGGGTAATGAGTACCAATGCCCATAGTCTAGGTAAAAGCTCCCTGAGATGGTGGCCTTGATGGAAGAGGGATGCCTGGATATTGTGGCAGTCACAGAAACGTGGTACACAGAGAACCATGACTAGGATGTCATACCAGGTATACAATCTACAGGAGGGACAGGAGGGAAGAAGAAGAGGAGGAGGAGTAGCTCTCTATGTAAGGAAAGGGACAAAGCAACAGAACAAAAAGTATAAACAGGGAAGAGGGAGGCACTGTGGGTCACCCTGAGACTGGAAATGACTCACAATCTGCACAGGGGTTATATAAGACCCCCATGTCAAGGGGAGGAAATAGACAAGGAAATGATAGAAGGCATCCTGGGTTGGCAGAGAAAAGGGAGGTATTGCTGATGGAGACCTGAATATGCCAGATGTTAACTGGAGCACCTTTGCTGCAGCCACATTCAAGAGCAGGGCCATTCTTGATGCCCTACAGGGGCATGCTCAGACAGCTAGTTTTGGAACCCACTCTGGAGAGAGCAATCTTAGACCTGGTACTCTCAAACGGGGATGGAGAGAGGATCTCTGATCTTGAAGTGGGTAGCCATCTGGGAACAAGTGACCACCAAACAGTATGGTTCATGATAAACTTAGCTGTAGAGTCAAGCCACACAAAGTGAAGGTACTGGACTTCAGGAGGGCTCATTTTGTCAAAATGGGAGATTGCCTCAGAAAAGCACTAACAAACAGGCAAGAAGGTGGGGTGGAGCAACAATGGGAAACATTAAAACCACCATCACAGAGGCAACAAGCCTTTGTGTGAAGCAAATAAACAAATCAGAATGAAAGAAAAACCTCTATGGTTCTCAAAAGAAGTAGCAGGAAGGAAAGAGAGAAAGAAATAGCATTCAGGAAGTAGAAGGAAACACAGAAGGAGCAGGACAGAGAACTGTACCACTTAAAGCAGAAGGAAGCGGGAAGGCAGTCAGAATAGCAAAGGCCCAAACCAAGGAAAAGATAGCCAACTCAGTTAAGAAGGGGACAAAACCTTTATAGGTACATTAGGGAGCAAAAGAAAGACTAAGGCAGGGATACTGAGGCTGAATAAAGAGGAAGGTGGTTGGGCAGAGAGTGACACTGAAAAGCAGGGATACTGAACAAATACTTCTGTTCAGTATTCACAATGGAAAAGCAGGGGAGATACCTAATCCAGTCAATAAAAGTACTCTGGATAGGGGGTTGATATTAGTCCTTTCACAGAAGAAAGGGTTCTGAAAGAACTCTTAAAACTGAAGGTGGATAAAGCAATGGGGCCTGATGGGATGCACCAAAGAATTCTAAAAGAACTAAGGGAAGAACTAGTAACATTACTGATACCCTTTTAATAAATCATAGGAGGATGTTGTGGTACCTGAGGACTGGAGGAGGGTGAATGTGATTCCCTTCACAAAAGTGGGAGCAAGACAAAGGCAGGAAACTACAGACCTGTCAGTTTGACCTCAGTGGTAGGGAAAATGATGGAATCACTGCTGAAGGAAAGAATTGCTGAGTACCTAGAGGTCAGTGGGGCACAGGATCCAAGGCAGCATGGATTTACAGCAGGAAGGTCATGTCAGACAAATCGAATTTATTTTTTGACTGGGTGACCAAAGTAGTAGACCAGGAAGGGGCTGTGGACATGGCCTACCTAGACTTTGCAAGGCATTTGACACAGTCCCACACAAAAGATTAATAAACAAATTAGCCAGCCTGGAAGTGGGTCCCAGGGTGATTTCCGGTAATACACTGGTTGGACAACAGGACACAGTAGATAGTAGTAAATGGAGTCCACAGTGAAGAAAGAAGGGTTACTAGTGGGGTACCGTAGGGTTCAGTACTGGGCCAGTCCTTTTAATGTCTTTATAAGTGACATTACAGAGGTACTAGAAGGGAAAGTATGTCTCTTTTCAGATGACACAAAGATCTGCAACAGGGTTGATATGCAAGGTGAGGTGGAACGGATGAAATGGGACTTGGCAAGGTTGGAGGAATGGTCAAATGTATGGCAGCTTTGATTCAGTGCAAAGAAGTGCAAAGTAATGCACCTGGGAAACAAAAACCCAGGGAAGAGTACACAATGGGGGTGAGATACTGACGACAACAAAATGGAAAGGGACCTGGGGGTAGTCATATCAGATGACCTAATGGTGTGCCAGCAATGTGAGAAGGCAGTAAGGAGGGTTAGGGGCGTACTGGGATGCATAGGGAGAGGCATCACCAGTAGAAAACAGGAAGTTGTTGGCCCTCTGTGCAGCCAGTTGGTAAGACCACATCTGAGTACTGTGTAAGTTCTGGAGACCCCATCTCTGTAAAGACATAGACAGGGTGAAGACTGTCCAGTGGAGGGCAATCAAAATGGTGCAGGGTCTGCACCAGAAGACATATGAAGAAAGACTAAAGGAGCTTAAGATGTATAGCCTCAAGGAAAGGGGGGCATGATAGAAACTTTCAAATACCTCAAGGATTCAACGATGTCCAAAGGGTAGCATCTTTCAGAAAAAGAGATGTGCAGAACAAGGGGCACAATTTTTAGATAGAATGGGGATGGCTCAGAGGTAATGTGAGGAAGTATTTCTTCACAGAGAGGGTTGTAGATGAATGGAAAGGTCTTCCTGAGGAGGTCGAGAGTCAAAAACAGTGGGAATTTCAAGAATGCTTGGGATATACATAAGGCAGTTCTAGTGGGGGTAGGAGGAAGTAGGCTGTTGGTTAACTAGGATCTGCAGCTTATCCATTAGGTAGGAAATGGGCAGACTAGGTGGGCCATACGGTCCTTTTCTGCCATCAAATTCTATGTTTCTGTGTTTTAAAATGAAGTCATGGGATGCCTGGCTAGGGCAAGCAGCTCTCCACTCTGCTGTCACCCACTGTGCTTCAATTCTAATTTTTCCCTCTTACCCTACAATTTGTAGAACCTTTCTGATTTTGCAATGACTAAAAACCTCCCAACAGCTGATGCTGCCTTTTTCTCAGAAAAGGGTGCTCACTATGGACGTGAAGAAGAAGCAATCCCTCCGTGAAGACACCAGATAAGGCCTCCAAGAAGACCAAAGATCACTGTGCTAAATCCAGATCAGCTATTACTGCTATAGTGGCTGCCAGCTCCATTAACGGAAGAATGGTTTCTGCTTGAACTGCTGCCACTAAAGGATGCTCTATGTCTTTAACCATGGAGCTCACCTAGATGAGGAAGGATACTGAGGATATCTCTTGAAGGGTTGCGGATGTTGAAGCCTGGTCTGTGTCCCTCGAGAAGTGGCAAGACAGGGTTGAACCAGCTGTGTCAGCCCCTCTGACAATGGCTTCATAAAATAGAACTTAAACATGAAGACTTGGAAGGAGGAGTTGATGGGACAATTTAGTGATCCTTGGGCTCCCCGAGAATGCTGAAGGGTCCACCACTGTTCATTTCACTCAGCAGCTCCATGAAAAGTAATCAGGACCATCGCCAATTGGCCCATGCTACATTGTGGAATGGGACCGCCAGGCTTTGTGTGCCAAACTCCCTCCTGGCTCAGTGCCTTGCCTATTTCTGTTGAAAAACTCCTCAACTATCTTGAATAAACTCTCTGATGTACAATCTCTTTTGTGGGAAGATAGCAAGATTCGTATTTCTCAGGACTTGCTGGTTTCATTGCATCAAAAAGGGCAGTCTACCACACAGCAGTGACTAAACTGATTCCTGCAGGCATTAAGTTTCAGATGCTGTACCGTCTCACCTGTAACTCCATTTCTGTGACAGCTGTCATTCTTTTGACAGGTTTGTTTTGTGCCACTATTTTGCTAAGGTCATTTCAAACCATTATCCTGCTCTCATCCAGCTTAATCTCACTCCCTCTCTGACCTGAGATAAGGTGTGGCATTTAAACAATCAGTTACTCAAGTCATACAAGTTACTGCAACATCTCAGTCTTTCATCACCACCTTTATGGAACTTAATTCCTTCCATGCCTAAATGTGATGTCTTATGAGAAGCCTTGCAGTGTGTCCTTCGAGGGAATTGATTTGTTTAGCTGCTAAGTGGAAGAAACAGACCTCTGCTGCTCTTTCTTCCTTGTTAATTTGTATATGATCCTCGAGGAACACATTTCACAGGCCTCTCTTCAATCTGAGTGGAAACAGTTAGAATCACTTAGATCTAAATGTAACACTCTGCTGGGAAAGAAGGCAGAACATCTCATGTTAAGTTCTAAAGTAAAATATTTTGACCGAGGAGAGGTCTGTGATGTTATTGGCTCTTCATTTCTGCTCCTAAGGAATGGATAGAACTGTATCCTCAATCTGTATGGATTCTGAACATCTCCCTACCTCACCCTGGGATATTGTTGCTACTTTTAAAATCTTTTATCAACAATTTCTGCCCAATTCAGTCTGAAACTTTCCTCCAGGATATTACCCTTTCCAATTAGCTGACTCTGGGGTGGAAATTCTAAATGCTCCATTGACCCTACTTTAGGTTTCCCATGCCATTGACTCCTGGCTTCTGATAAGTCTCCCGGCCTAAATGGGTTTACCACTAATTATTATAAGGCCTTTAAGGACCATGTGGCCCTAATCTTTTGGATACTTACAACTATATTTTCATGGAGGCTGTCTGATCCTTCTTTGACTGAGGCTGCTATTGTGGTTCTCCTAAACCTGGTCAGGACCCATTATTGGTCTCCAACTATAGGCCAATCTCACTTATCAACATGGATTTTAAAATACTTACTAAAGTTTTGGCCTGTAGATTGAGACTGGTATGGGACTCACTAATCAGCAGGGAGCAGGTGGGTTTTGAGAGGTAGGTTCTCTGCTGACCATCTCAGGAAATTGTCTTACCTCTTTTGGCATCTCAGGATTCCTCCACTTCTGTATCTTTGGTATCCATGGATGCGGCAAAGCCTTTGATAGGGTCGCATGGGATTACCTGTTCTCTCTATTATCCAAGTTTCATATTCCTCAAGAATTTATAAACTGGGTCAAGGTGCTCTATTCCTCTCCGATGGCCCATATACTTTGTAACCGCATTTTATCCTCATCATTCTCTCTCCACCAGGCCACCAGGCAGGATGTCCTCTCTCCCTTACCTATTTAATCTCTTCCTAGAACCTTTGATTCATAAACTTAACTCTTTCCTCAGGTCTCTGGCATTTCGATTGGTAATATGGATTATAAACTATCAGTGTAGGAGGATGATATACTGCTACATGTTTCTTCCCCAGTCGTCCCTGCTTGCTGCCTGCAGATTATTTCTCAATTTGGCATTATTTCTAACTATAAATTAAACCTCACTAAAATTTAAATTATGCCTCTCAATAGTTATTATTTATTATTTAGGAAAGATTCACCAGGAAAGCAACAAGAACTGTGAAGCAGCTCATTTCCAGAAGCATCCTAGGGAGGGGGGTTACATGAGGAGGCGGCGAATGCCATGAAAATAAGGACAATGTAAGAATCAATACATTCCAGTTATAACAATTACAGATCAAGTAATAGAACATAGACAAACTTACTGGAAACACAGATTCAAAGTGCCATAACTGCAATTATTTTGTGTGCACTTAAAATTAAACCTTGACACAGCATTTGATTTAAACCATTGTGATAAACAGATTGCAGTACAAGGGAGAAGGGGGTTGTCAGAAGAGAACGGTGCCAGTATAGGATGTAAGTGCACATGGCAAGAAGAGGATTTTTAAGTACAAGTTGATTTCCTAAACGTAGAAAACAAGGAGAAGAGAGGGAGGAAAAAAAAATAAATGATAAGTGGGAGGAGGAGAAATGAGTAGCCAGGGTCTTCTCCCCTCCCCAGGATGCTTAGAACCCTACAAGGGGATGGTAGAGCTGGTAATAGGATTTAGAGATTGAGGTAGCGGGAGAAAGAGAGAAGGACAGAGTGGGGATGATGAGGGAGTGGTATATGGAGAGGAAGGACAAGGTACAGATTGACAGGTGGGAAGATAGAGGGAAGGGAAGCCAGTGTTTTCTCCCTTCAGGATTTTGGGAATCCTGCAAGGGGACTGGGAGCTAGCAGAAGAAAGAGGAGGAGAGTTAGGGGGTGGAGTGGAGGAAAGGGGGAGGGGAGTAAGGGTGGATGTAGGGGGCGGTTTGCAAGGAAGTTAGATGCAGTTGCAGCAGTGTATTCAGTGCTTCCAAACGAGGAGTGCAAGGGATTGGACGAGAATGGGCAGACCAGAGTTCGAGGGAGAGAGTTCCAGGAGCTGGGAATAGGTATGAGAAGGCATTATGACCAGATAATTTATGCCATGGTGGGAGGTGGGAGCTTTCCTGTATGTTGAGGAGGATCGTGGTGAGTGGCGGGGGTGACAAGAGTGAGGACAGCTAAGAAGGCAGGGCGCCAAGCCAGCACCTGCCTACTAGATTACCGGCATGGGTCAGGCACCTGTCAGAGAGGGTTGAAAGGAGGGCCACCTTTAAAGCAGATGTTGAGCATCTTTGCTTGTCTGGAGAAAAGATAAATTGAAATAACTGAGAATCTGTCTTAGCACTTCTCTAAAAAATGAAACAATTTAATCTTGGCTCTATGGTCTCCTTCTAAAGGTGAGACTTGTACCGTTGGTCTGTTACCCTCTCTTTGTGGTGCCAATTAAACATCATTAAAATTAATGTTCTACACAGATAACTGTACCGTCTCCAGATGTACAATTTGACTCTTCACCAGTCATGGTTTGCTCAAGTTCACTGGATGCTTGCTTCATTTTATGGCAAGGTAAGATGGCCTATTGGGCCTTCTGCAAACTAATGTACACTAAACAAGATGGAGGAATACAAGCCCCTAATGTTTTCTTGTATTATCTGGCCTTACATCTTACTAAGCTTTCCTACTGGTTGCAGCCACCTGGGAGTGCCCTTTTCACACCATATGTTCCGCATTGGGTGGATATAGAATGCTCCTTGTGTTCTTTTAATGGGTTGGATAGCTGGTCATTTCCTTATCTCCCCAGGAGGAAACTTCCCAGATCCCTGCAAGACACACTGTTAGGGGCATCCCTTCATGTTCACTCACAACTTTGCTTCCTACTCAAGATTTGTCCACACAGGGACATTTCCCAGCCCTTATTTGAGAATCCTAACCTTCAGATTGCTGGACAGATGCTCCCCAGAAGATTCTGGCCTGATATAGGTGTGATACAGTTGGAGATGTCACTTTCAATCAGAAATGGCTATCCTTTCAAGAAACAAGTGCCTTATATCGCTGGCCTACTACCTCTTGCTTCTGATTTTTCAATTATCACACATGCTTTTACAATTTTTGGGAATGGGCCATGGCTTAGTCCTCTTGGTAGTGCTGTTCTTCCCTTTTTCACTCAGCCCCTTCCAGTCCTCTGATTTCCTACTATTACCAATCTTTACAAAACTTTCTGGTTGCCAATGAGGGTTCAAGGTATTATTGGTGAGACCATGCTCATCTGGTCCCTAACTCCTTTAGAAACTGGCCTACCATCTGGAAGCATTTATATACGCTGATAAGGTGGGATCGATACCACTTTATGCAATTTCAGATTATTCATAACCTCTATTACACTTCAGTTAAATTGCATAAAATGCACCCACTACCCACTGATTCTTTTTCCAGATGCGCAAAGAGCCTGGTACCTTGCTTCATATTTTGTTGTCCTGTGAGACAGTAGTCCCCTTCTGGAACTCAGTTTGATCCTGTCTTGATCCCTTGTTGGGACTGTCTGATGCTTTCCTTCCTCAAATATGTATATAGGGTGGCTATACTGATAACCTGATTATCAACCAGAGATCACACATGGCTTTGATTTCAGCATGTGTGAAATAGTTATTCTTCAGCACTGGTTGACCACTGCACTTCCCATTACTTAGAGTGGCATAAGGAGATTCTATTTGCTTTACAAATGGAGTACCTCATACAAGTATGTCAAATAAGCTGTCTAAATATAAGCATATTTTGGGAACCATCGCATGTTCTATTAACTGTGTGATTATGTATTTTATTGTTCCCTGTAATTTTCTACTGGTAGACTGGTGCACTTTTAGGTTTGGCACTTAGGTGCAGTCTTATTTAATTCCCTTCAGTGGCAGGGTGGGGGTGTGGTGGTGGGTGTAGTTGTGGCTCTTTGTAAAATGTAAACTGAATGTTTTGTTCTCTGTCCAGTTCTGTTTATGATCTCTGTCCTATTGTATTTGTATTCAGGTTCTTATTTGTATTTGTATGAGGTCTTTGGTCCAAGAAAGGTTATTCAATTTGAAAAATAGGTGCACTTCAAAATAAACAGTCAGCAATAAGAAGGTAAACAGTAAACAGACTACACAAAAAAGAAACCATATATACCCAAAGGAAAATCAGGGCTTGGCAAGAAATAACAGACTGTGATACAGAAAAACCTATGATTAAACATAGTCCCACAGTGTGGGGGTGGGATCACACAGAGAATGGATAGAACGTTCAGAATGAGGTTGACCTCCAATGATAGAAAAGGTTGTAAAGTAAACGAACAGCAAGCTGGTACCTCAGAGATCCAATGAGTGGGCATCCTCCTCCAAAAGGGAAGTATTTTATGGCTTTGTACAAATCACCAAAAACAGTAATAAAACACACAGAAAGGGAATGAAGCACAAAATCCCAAATTACCGAAGGAGCTGCAGTGTCCAGGTTATTAATGGAGAGGAGTCCCAGACAGAATAACAAAAATGGTCACCTTTCCCAAGGTCTCAAAACAAAAAAGTCCACATGATCAAGGAATAGAAATGGGGGTCAGGTAGACGACTCAAAAAGGAGCAGATAAAATAATGGGAAACAGTCCTAATTCGAATAGCACTCCACTGCAAAAACTCCATCAAGAAAAATCCTTGGGCAAAAATGCAGTCCATTAAATCCATGGAGGAGCCCAGAGGTCAGAACACAAATCAGGCATAAGGAAAAGGCCATAGCACAGACAGGAGTGGCTATAGCAACAGAGTTCAATCAACAAACAGTCCACCACAGAAAAGTTCATGGCAACCAACAAACGTAAAAGCCAGCCAATCACGATAGAAACCAGAGCAAAATACCCTGTGGCTAAGGTATGGGCAGCAGATGGGCCCAGGACACAGGGGATCCAAAGTGGGCCTGCAGAAAGGCATCATCCTCCTTGAGTGTATGAAATTGCACCACCTGACCATCTATTTTATCCACCAAAGTAGCCAGGTACAGCCAAAGCATAAGTAAGCCCCTGGTTCCATGAAGCCCTGCTTGATCTGGATAAATGCCGGGTGGCTCCAAATTCCCTGGGGTAATCGAGTAGAAAGAAATCCAGGAACCATTAACAATTATATCCCATAGATCCAGAGCTTTGGCAAAATGAGATCTCTAGCCAAACACCAGAGGAGCCTGAAAATAAATGGCCGGAGTCTATTAAGAGAGTTCAGGCTCTGGGCTTAGTGAATGCAGTGGGCCCACTCCACTTTGAAAACATACTCGGCCGTAGAGAGCTGACACCACTGTGAAAGATGGGTCTGAAGATATTGGATGGGGTCTTTACCTCAGAGCCCTTCAGCAGTCCCAATATGCAAATATTCTTCTCCGCCCCTACCCTCCAAACCTTAAAGCTTTGTTGTAAACCATGCACTCTGGTTCTCCGTGGCCTAGAACGGTAAATCCTCAATAGAGTTGCATTCAACCTCCACAGCCAAAGAAGCTTCTGTGCGACAAACAAGATCAGTGAGAGCAGCAAGACTAGCCTGGATGTCGGTGACTGTGATTTTAATAGTTTCCACAGATGCCACTATTTTCTCGAGCAGAAGAGCTTGGTGGGCCAGACTGGGTTGTAGTATTTCAGTCTTTGGTTGCTGCCATCTTAGATTCCGCAACTGCAGTCAAGGCAGGGATTTTTCAATTGATTTTTCCATTTCTGCAGGATGTTTTGATCAGAAGAGGGTAGCTCAGCTGACTGCATACTAAAGAGCTTGCGGAAACACTGAGGAATCAGTGCCCCGAAATGTAAGAAGGAGGATGGAGCAGGATTTGCAGGAGGCAGCACAGAACAAATAAGTCAAGCTGCCATTGCGTTCAGGCAATCACATGACCTCCTTGCCAATGGATTTTCTTTTTCCACTCCCTTGAAAACAAATACTCATCATAACTGCAACAGTTATAAATTTACTATTTCAATTCCTGAGCCACTCAGGAGGTAAAAAGCTGCTGTAATGTTCATTTCAATCCCAAATCTCTTCAACAGGATCAAAAACAGCTGCTGCCTGTAATAGGTGTCAGCATCTGAATCCCAACTTCCTCACACTCCATACCAGTTTTCATTTTAGATACTGCTCACTTACATTTTAAACACAGAGGCCTGTTGGTTAATCATTTAACAATAAATCAAAATTTTTAATAAACAGTCATTTGTAAGCAGTATCACTCAGCCTTCTTTAAAATCAAACTAAAACAAATGGACAGCTGCAGGTAATACAACCTGATGATATCCATGTAAACAACTGGACTACTTTTTTTTTCCTTTTCATGCAAAAAATGATCAATGTGTTGTTTTTTAAATATTTTTACATCTAATTGTTTAACAAGATACTCATCTGATAGAGGCAACAAGATGACCCAGTGTATTAGTTTTGATTAAACAAACCGATCAGACTCATAGTTAATAAAAAGCCATGCTCCCTGCTAATGAAGAAGACAAGTACACAGTACCACTCAGAAGCAGCACAGACAGATCTAACTTTACTGCCAAAATAATAAATTCATTATGCATACAAACATACCAGGAAGAGTGTTATGGGTAAATTTCTCCCTGAGATGTTGTTATATAATTTATTATTAGAGCAGTCAAATAAGTTTTGTCTGCACTGTTTCTTTGTGTTTTCTGTGTACTAGTTCCTATTAACTAATTACACTTCCAGGAGTTTAAAGGCACTTGGCACAGACACATTGACCTCACAAAGCACCTGTGAGTATGGCTTACTAAAAAAACTCTAATAAGCTATCATGTCTACTGCTTACATGTTTTTTTCAGTATACAGGAACATTGTTTAAAACCTAATATTCAGACCTAGTTTATTGTACATTTCCATCATTTCTGTAGTTATCACCCTCATTCTCACTACAGTAGATGTTCACATGAAAACAGATTCCGGTGTCATCATTTTCACCTTCTTTCCTACTGACTAGCCATAATCTTGTCTGTGAGATCATAATCATTTCACAGCAACAGAGTGTGTTGCACAGATGATTATGACTTCAGCCAGGATGAACTTTGGAGTTCAAAGATTCTATTTTCATGCAGATGCCTTCAATGATCATTAACTTGGTAAGACAAGTACATCAGTAATAACCCTCAACAGGGTATGGGGTTATAGGCATTTAATTCACACCTCGGGTGCATGCTGAGGCATGAGGCCATAGGCAGAGTGTCCTCTCAGTACCCGGATGCATGGACTAAGTGTCTATAACTCCATACCTCCTGGAGTGGGTTATTATTATAACATGGGGTTCTGTGTAAAAGAAGGAAAAAAACAGAAAGGGTTTTTCCCTATTTAAAGAGCAAGACAGTTACTATATCCTGTCACCTTGGAAAATAGTCATCAACAAATTATGCATATATGATTTGTGTTAAGTTAATAACTAACCTATATGTTGAATTGCATTACTGTACTGCACTTTCTGTGCACATTACCTGCACTTGAGTTTAAGGCTGCTGTTCTGTTCAACTGATGGTCAGTGGTTGGGAACAGCAGACAATGAAAAATGAAACCAGTAAATATGATCTAATAAAGCCTCATAGGATATGGGCCTTAGATTTGCAGTAGGTCTCAGACTATTTTTTGTGTGTATGCTGTTCATCAATGGTATTGGATTGCTATGATATGAACCTCTGCATGAGATTGGAAAGTCCCCAGTTTGTAGCATCCACCCTCATTTTATACAGTGGTAGCCAGTGGCAAGATTCACTATATGCTGTAGCTAGATATACAAGGAAATATTAAATAAAATCCAATTGAAATGAATGAGGATTTTCTGTAATATATAATGATATAGCTTGCTATTCTGTATCATGTCACTAGCCACCACTGCACTAGCCCATCTGGCATCTTTTTAAGATTTTTTTTTCTCAATAGTATATCCTAAAATGCTTTCCTAGATACTGGTACTGTAAATGCTTTAAGCAATAATAGTTTATGACCATCTATACCACCAGATAATTGCCTTCAGTGGTAGCTACATGGAAAGCTTGCCAAAGGCAAGTTTACGTAAAGGAAATACAGAACAGTATGCTGACAGAGACCACATAAGGGGATTATTAGCATTACAAAGTAAAATCTTTTATTTTATGATGTCATATTATTTTCTCTTTATAGCAGTCATTTGTGTATGCTTATATCAGAAATCTTCAGGGGTCAGAAACAGCATCATATATTTTCAGTGGACTGAAATTGGAAAATGGACCAGTAAGCAAGAATTCTAATTGACTGCTGGGCTCAGTTAATTTAAAATATGCATATCCTAGACTGGATTATCTCAGATTTGTGTTAAACTGTACAATACAGCAAACTGATTAGTAACAATAGTGTTCCCTGAGAGAGCTAAAATGATAGAGTAACAAAAAAAACATAGTGCAGATGTTATTTTACAAACTCCTTTAGGGCATGGCTTCTGTTTGTAATACTCTCCAAATCAAGGCAGAACAAACAGATCATGGACTGTTTGTCTCCCTAAACAACAATTTTGCAGCTTGATCCTTGAGGAGTTCCTAAAAGGCCGCTTGTCTTGTAAATTAGATTTTCAGCATACTCTTTCTTCATTTTGCCCTTTTGCATTTACTCGTGAATGAAAATCAACGTGTTGTCTGTCACAAGCCTTGTTAGAGAACGGTGAAAGAGTTTGTATGGATGTATTTAATAAAACATAGCACCATACTAATTTTTTCTAAATGTGCAACTGATCTGTTTAAACACTTTCTGTTGTTAGTCATTATTTTCATGCCTTCTAATCCCTTTTAGTCTGCTCTTCCATATTTGTAACAGATTTGTGTTGTACAATACACTGTAGCTACTGTGCATGTATAATTTTAGAGTTCCAATGAGACTTACGACTCTTCAGCTAAAGAATGTAACCCTCTTACAGGCTATATGGATGTGCTTTCAATACCTTATTTGAAAATGCCAAAAGAGACTTTTAAAATAGTGAATATTAGAAAGGTATGTGATTCATACTATTGGTTATCTATAAGTTGGTGAGAGTCGGAAAATTAATAAAAATAAATGAATTACATATTCAGGTCAGACCAGTCAGATCTTAAACCTGGTGTGACAAATATAGTGACCTGGAGGTGATTCAACTGGGTCAGAGCAATGAGTGACAGGAAATGTAAATTATAGCTATAACCACTCTGTTATGAGTATGATTGAAGGGCCCACAATTTGTTTCAAGGTTTGATGTTCTTACTTTTTTAGCAAAACAACTAAACTGCATTTTAAAGTCTGTACAACCTTGTATACTGTTTTTCTGTTTTGGGCTCTGTTCTTAAAAATGAAACCAAGCTTATGACTTGTAAGTATTTCAAAATAAACTGTTTGGATAAGCCTTGCATGGAAACATAGAAAAGGAATTTGATGGCATATAAGGACCACTTTGCCCACCCATCATCCCATTTTTCCCTATCTATGTTATCACTCCTGATCCTTCTTGATCTATAGCTCTTTGTCCCTCCCTTTCCTTTCCACTATAATTCCCTTGTGCCTGTCCCATGCATTCATGAATCCCACTACTGTTTCCAGCTCCACCACCTCCACTGAGAAGTAGGGTTGGGTGTAAGTGGCTGAATTGAATTTCATGGAATTTTCACAAAATTGTGTGAAATTCCATATAATTTTGGAAAATTTGTGGAATTTTGTGGAATTTTCCCAAACTGTTTAATTAATCATAACTCAGTCAGTGTTACAACTAGAGATCTGGAGTTCAAAACACAGATTGTGTGAAGGATGTCCTAAGAAAATATCAAGCTTTATGACATTTGCATGAGGGGCAGGGAAGTAATAAAGGCTGAACCTCTTGCAATTTATTATTCATGTGAAAATTTCTGAAAATATTTCTATACTTGCAACTTTAGAACTAGATAATAGAACATTTATATGCATACTTTCCTAAAAGAGTCAAATAAACTGCTAAACAGAGAGGCACTTTGTTATGTAGACTGTAGTTATAGGAGATCAAAATTTTGTTTAATTATTTGTTAAATTGTGTGAAACTTTTCAAAATATTTGGATGTTTATAGCACCACTGCTATTGCAGGTATACACTCATGATTTGGCATGCATACCAAAGTAAATATGTCCCAGAATGTAATGAAGCTGGATAAATATGGCTTAGTAGATTAACATGTATTTTGGATACTGTACTTTAGAAAATAGTAACTGCCATAATTTGCTCAAAATTCATGGACACATACTAGGTAACACCACTAAAATTCCACTTGTGGAATTTTATTTTACTCCTTTCTCTGTTCAGCTGTCCCCCATCTAAAGCATTCTCCACAGTCATGTCACCCGCCATCTCTGGGACCAATGTACCTGCCTGGTAAGCTGCCTCACAGTTTGCGACCTGTAATGGAGCTCCCTGAGGTTTATAAAGCCCCAGGAAGAGTTTAGCTCAGATGTGGTGAGCAGGAACCCAGTACAAAGTGCAAGGTCAGTGGGAGGATGCCACATCATGCTGCCTCAGATCAAAGTATTTTCTCTTGTTCTCCATTCCCCCTGGGTGCTTCTATCACAGTCAGGAAGTGCCACCCTTCCTTTGGGGCTCTGCTTGTACCACCATCTTTGGTCACCTAGGTGGTGATAGCACAGTGAACACATGTCCCTCCCTCCCTGGAGGAGGAAAGCATCCTCTGGGATGCTCAGTCCTCCTATCCCTGATGGTGTCCATCATCCCTAGACTGCTCCTGGTCTGAGATCACTGGCATTGTGAGCAGTAGTGCTAATACTGCAGTGACGAGCTGACCCATTTGTAGAATTTAACTTTCACAAAGTACTTACCACCACAGGATCCCCTTACTTGCACTAGCATCATGGTCCTGCAATACCCTTCAACACTCTACAACAGTGATGCCCAACATTATGCTCCATGATTACTAAAGATATCCAGATACCTCTGTCACAATGGCCTAAGTCTCATCTACTATACTTGTAAGGCTTGGCATTACATGGTGCCACTGTTTTCAATTAGTAAAAATATGCATTGTTATCTACAGGGTTGCTAAAGAGTCAGCAGGTGGAATTCTACAGAAACAATGCTGCATGTGCATGTACATCCATGATTCATTCAGTTAGTGAGCTCTGGTGATTACCTGGCATATTCCTAGAATTCAGGCTGGTGCACAGTGATGTCCATGACTATATTTCATTAATCATCACCACTCTTAATAGTGACCTGACACTTGGTATCACTATACTTGTGCTATTGAGACTACATGAATGCTCCCTTATTGCCACTGTACCCAGCCTTTACCTTCCTCTATAACAACAACTTAAGTGTATGTCTAGTGTATGACTAGACAAAATGTATGACTTCGACAAAAGTATCACAACATTCTACAGTTTCACAAAAACTCATGAAATTCAACTTTAATTACTGATGTTATTTTGCAATATTTGGTTGCTTTTAACTTGACCAGCCTTTGAGCAAGAGATTAAAGAGTTTATACAAACAACCTCTCTTTTTCCATATAGTTTTTCTTTTCTCTTGGCTAGTAGCTCATCTCTTGGGATACCCTGTTCACAGGGATGTACCCCGATCAGGCTAAACCCAGCTCATTCAGTTGGCTACTGAGTTTTCTCAATATTTTTCTGTACCATCTACCTTGGTGGGGGTGGTGCCTCTGTCAGCCTTGTAACGTCACAGCTTCTCCTGTAACAGGATCAAGCTCCCTGGCCCCTCAGCAGAAGTTGCTGTGTTGGTGGATCCCACCATCAACCCTCCCAGACTGAGATGCACTGCCAAGCAGCAGCTGTCTTGGCTATGGCCTGTCTCCTGCGTGACTTCATGGGCTAGCTTCCAAACCAGAGTCATCAGCATGGCAGCATGATACTGTGCTGCTGAGTCATGGGTTTGGCCTCAAAGCCTACCTTTTAAGGTCAATGACCCTAACAAAATTAGTGATATTTTGTTTCCTAGTTTTAAAGTTATAGGGACTTTACATTCAGCAGTTTACATAATTGCAAAATATAATTTTAAAATTTCAGAAGGTTTGGAGGCTTGTAACTCAATAACCTTTAAAGTCACCATACTAGATTTACTGCACTTTGACGTTTCACCCATCCGTACTGGAAGGCTATTTCAGGAATCTACCACACTTTCTCTGAAGAAGTACTTTTCACATCTCTCTTGAACCATGTATCCCTGTCCTTGAGCACCTTTTTTCCAAAATACTTTCCCTGTACCTTGTTTACCCCATGAGGCATTTAAAGGTCTTTATCATACTGCCTCCTCTCCTCTCTTCCAGGGTGTACATACTGAGGTCCTTTAGTCTCGCTCATAGGCTTTGATGCAGACCTTGCCTCATTTTAGTTTCATAGGTTTCATAGGCAGGTACAGAGCAAAGCAGACATGCATCCTTTCAGCTCACCAAATGCTATTATCTGTAGTCTTTTTTTCTTCCATGTATAGAACATAATTATGCAGATTTCACTTGAAGTCAGCCATGCCTCCACTACTAACCATTTTGAGTGGCAGTGAGTCCAAAAAGCTACTACCTCTGGTTGTAACAACCTGATCTCCTACTTGTGTGAAATTATTTCCCTTTAACTACAAAGGTGAGATTCAGTACCATAAGTCTGGTTATACAAGTCAAGACCTAAACATTCCCATAAATGTAAACTTGTCATAGCCTTTAATAGGAGACACATAGCACTGATTAATCTTCAATACTCCAGGGAAATAGGCCCAAAGTAATTAATTTATCCTCATATGACTGACCTTTAGATCCCCAACCACACTTGTTGTCCTCCTCTGCACCCTCTCTAGATTATGAATTTCTGTATTACTCAATGATGCCCAGAATTGGGCAACAATAGTCCAGGTGAAGCCTCACTAATGAGGTACTGCAGCATAATTACCTCCCTATGCCTGCTTCTTATATGTCACATAATAATAGTATTTTATTGGATTTCTGGAGAACATGATTACAATGCATTTTAAATTTCAGATCATTAGTTACCATGATGCCTAACTCTTTTCCTTGGTTTCAATCTTAAGCTTTCTGCCCAGCAACCTATAGTCAGCCTTGCTGTTTTTGCTCCCCATATGCATTATGGTACATTTCTCAAAAGTAAAATGTAATCTATGTTCATCTGCCCAATTACTTAGACTATCCAATACCTGTTGTAGCTCTTTAATTCCTTCACAACTATGCATCTTGTTCCCAATGTGTGTGTCGCTGGCAAACTTAGACAGCCATATTCCTGTATCACACCCCATAGAGGAAATACATAGATTTAAAGGCAAGGCCCCAGCACGGACCCATGGGGATTCCTCTAGTCACCTCAGCCCATTCAGAGTTAAATCCCTTATTACAACTCTCTGCTGCCTGTTGGTCAACCATGAGGATATCCATCTTGCTATTGTACTATGGGTATTCATATCTATAAGAGTATCTATTAATTCTCCATGGGGTAAGGTGTCAAAGGCCTTGGTAAAATCTGATAAAGCCACATGCACAGATTCCTCTCTGTCCAAGGCTCTTCTAACATTCCCATAAATTCTAACAAACTGGTTTCACAGGAATGACCTTTTACAAAACCATGTTGCAAATTGTCCATTTCACCTGTGTCATTCAAACATTTTTCACTGTTCTTTTATTACTCCTTATAGGACTTTTCCAACACTGAGGTGAGGCTTACAAGTCTATAATTCATAACCTCTTTCTTGCTACCCTTTTTATTTACAGTACTGGAATCACATGGGCTTCCTCCAGGAGTCCGCTATAATCCTTTCATCTAAGGATTTTGGAAAATCTGAATCAAGGGTCCTGACAATTCACTGGCCAGTTCCTTCAATAGTCTCAGATGAACTCCACCCAGACCTTGGGCCTTGCTGGGATTTAATTGCCTGAGTCTAATCCTAACATCATCTTCATTAAGGGCTATCAGTGTAGCACTGGTATTGTGCTTGTGTTATTTAGTCAGTACTGTCTTTATATTAAAAACTGTTACAAAATATTGGTTCTGTAATTCTGCCACTGCTCATGTATCAGAAACTAGTACACCTTTTCGATCTGCCAAAGGCCTAACCTCTCCAGACCCTCCTTCTTATTGTTTGTATATTTTTAGAAGGATTTATGGTTATCCTTGACCTTGACTGCTAATTTAACATATAATCCCAATTAGCTTTACTAATTGCATGTTTAGTATATTTTAACAGGCTTTTATAGTTTGTTTAATTTCCAGGTGCAATACTGCTTTTAGCCCTTCTATATGCTCTTTTTATTAATAAGGTTCTTAATTGTCTTTGTCAACCACAATGGAATTCTACCTGATTTATTATATTTTTGTTTCACAGGTACATATTTATTTACGAGGGTACTGATTTTATTCAGTAGCATACTCCACATACAGTATTCTCCAAAGGCTTCCATTAAAATCTTCCCTCCAGTCCCATGTCATAATTTCAGATCTCATTTGATTGAAATATGCCTTTGCATAATATTTATGTTTTGTAGTTCCATGTCCACCCCTGTGATTCCAATATTTTGAACTCCACCATGGCATGATCACTAGAGCCCAGTGGTTCAGTAACCTTACAGTCCTGTACAATATCTCCCTATGTTGCGTAGTACTATGTCTAATATACTGTATGTGGACTCTAGTAGGTTGAGCCACATACTGATCTAACCCTACTGAGTCAAAGGCTGCAAGGAAATCTCCTTCTTTCGATGCTATGCTATTATGATCATCCCATCTGATTCTTGGCATATTATAATCTCCTAGTACAATTAGTCTATCTGCAGGATTTAAACCTTCTGTCTGCTGACATAATAGAATATCTTCATCAGCAGTTTGAGATGAGGCCTACAGACCACACCCAATATTTTCTTAGCATGTTGAATAGGTTGTATCTTGAGCCAAATCTGTTACCCTCGCTGTTGCCACTGTCTAGTTGAACTGAAGTAATATTCTCAGAGATGAATACCCCCTTTCCTGGCACACCTTTCCTTTCTGCAGTGTGCATAATCCTGTCTATGTTTATTCCAATTATTGTTTCTGTCCTAACAAGTTTAAGTAACAACACATATGTCAATTGATTGGGAACTTAGGACATATTCTAATTCTTCAATATTTTAACCAAGCTCCTTACATTGACCAGGAGGCACCTTCTTTCCTCAGTGACCTCCTTATTTATATTTTTCACATGTACTGTTGCTTCTTGATTTGCAAAGTCTGCCCACCCCACTTTCCCCAGAATCTAGTTAAAAAACAACTAGATATGACTTTTTAATTCTGTTAGCTAAGATTCTATTTCCTTATTTGTTAAGATGCAGTCTCTCCCTATTCAACCCTTCCTCTTGAAAATGTTCCCAGTGACTTAAATAAGTAAAACCTTATCTGACGCTCCATCTTTATAGCCATCCATTTAGATCAACCATCTCCCTGTTTCTGGCAGCACAGGCTCTGGGCAGTGGCATGACACCAGATACAGTGATGTCAGCCCTTTTCTGCTAGTATATTTTCCAGTTCTTCAAAATTCATTTGTATATCCACAAGCTGTCTTCAGCCAATGTCCTTTACCCCAATGTGCAGGTCTGTCAAAGATTTATCTGTGTATTGCATTAGACCATGTGATATTCCCTTTACATCACAAATATTTGCTCCTGACAATGAGCTAACTACTGTATATTTTTCCTTCTTGTGGGTTATTATGTAGTCTCTGTATTTAATTATGGAGTCTCCCAATACAAGGATATCTCTGTTTTGTTGGTTTTCACCCAACATTGGTCTGTTCTGTGCCATTGTATCTGTACTTGATTTGCTTTCTGATGTTTGTATTTGCTGAATCCTTCCCCATGTCTTTTACTGCATTTAAAATTATATTTTGTTCTGTCCTAGCTGCTTTGTTCCTAAGCCACTGTCAGCTTCTGGCATTGTTTTCTCTTGTTCCATCCGTCTCCCCAAACACTCATATCTTATATCATATCATAGGAAAACAAGGTGAACTTATAAGCTCAAATGGGCAGACTGGGTGGGCCATAGGCCCTTATTTGCCGACACTGTCTATGTATCTATGTATGTATCTATTATGTAATTCACCTGGGGGTAGTCATATCAGATGACCTAAAGGTGGGCAAGCAATGTGAGAGGGCAGCAAGGAGGGTTGGGGGATACTGAATGCATAGGGAGAGGCATCACCAGTAGAAAACAAGAAGTTATTATCCTTCTGTACAGACAGCTGGTGAGACCCCATCTGGAGTACTGCATGCAGTTCTGGAGACCCAATCTCCGCAAAGATATAGACAGGATGGAAGTTGTCAGAGGAGGGCAACTAAAATGGTGCAGGGTCTGCACTGGAAGACATATGAAGAGAGACTTAAGGAGCTTAATATGTATAGCCTCGAGGAAAGGAGGGAGAGGGGGGACATGATAGAAACTTTCAAGTACCTCAAGGGAATCAACAAAGTCAAGAGGGTAGCATCTTTCAAAAAAGAGGTGTGCAAGAACAAGGGCACAATTTGGAAGATAGAAGGGGGCGGCTCAGAGGTAATTTTAGGAAGTATTTTTCACAGAGAGGGTTGTGGATGTATGGAACGGCCTTCCAGAGGAGGTTGTGGAGTCAAAACAGTGGTGGAATTCAAGCATGCATGGGACAGTCATAAGGGAATTCTAGGGGTGGGGTAGGAAGAAGTAGGCTGATGGTTAACTAGGATCTGCAGCTTATCCATCAGGTAGGGAAATGGGCAGACTGGGTGGGCCAAACGGTCCTTATCTGCCATCAAATTCTATGTTTCTATGTTTCTGTTTCTCTTGTACTGATTTCCTTCCACATCTCTTAGTGCCTCCCTGAACAATACTTCACTCCTGTATTCTGGTTTCATCCTGGTTGTCTTCATTCATTGTTCTTTTCCTTTTATCGCAGTTTTGACTGGTTACCTTTTCCCCATTATAGGCTGTATTTCCATTGTTGTCTCCATTTCTTCAACCCTCTGTACTTCTGTTAGGCCAAGATTTTCTAAGTGAAGAGATGCTTCATAAATGAAGCTTTCTAGCTGTGTAGTCTCATTTTGGACTGAAAGTCTTTGTTTAATAACATGATTTCCCTTTGTAATGTGTTTACTTGTATTAGTAAACATTTATCGCAAACAAGACTTTGTATTGACTCCACTGGAACAAACATTTTACATGAAGAACACAAATTCATTGCTTCCTGATTACACTGGTTATTTTCATTGTAGAGCTGTTAATTCTAGTTGAAGAATAATTTAATACAATAATATAATACTCCTCTGTAGTCTGCTTACTCAGTGTTCCAGTGTACCCAGCGGACACAGCAGAGATGCTCAGATGTGCTTGTCTCTGTGCTCTCACTTAGAGGGCTTGTTTAATTGTGGTCTGTTAGCAGGAAGTGAGACACTGGTCACGTGACCTCTCCTAGCTCACTGCCTTCCCAGAATATCTAAAATGCTGCTTACAAATATCCCTTTGGACATTTCTGTATAAAGTGAAAGAAAGTGATCAAAACCTACATAGTAAATCTAAACTGTTCAAAATACAATTGTAGCAGTGTTTTTGTAGTTCACTAGACAGAATGTGAACTACAGTTCCCAGTGTCCACTGAGCTTAGGTCAATGGCAGGACCACCCCTAGAGCAAATATATATTGCTCTGTAATGAAAGTAAAGAAAGCAAACCCTACAATAAAGTCTAAGGGCTCAATATGCACTCTCTGAATGTTACTCTCCTCTGGACTGCCTCCATTCTGTATATGTCCTTCCACAGATGTGGTGTCCAGAACTGGACACAGTACATTATTTAGGATCATACCAGCAGTCTATACAGAGAAACACAGTCTCCTCTTTCTGCTGATATTACGCCTCCCTATGCACTCCATTATCCCACTAGCCCTCCCAGCTGTCTGGTCTCTCTGCCTGACCACCTGTATGTAATCAGATATGATTACCCCAGGTCCCTTTCCTGCTTGGTAGTCATCAATACCACTCCATCCACATTGTATTCTGCCTCTGGATTTCTGTGCCCTAAGTGCATTATTTTTTTTCAATGAAACCCAGCTGCCATACCTGACCACTCCCCTAGTTTTCTCAGGTATCTGCTCATCCTTTCTATCCACCACCAGAGGTTCACCTTGTTGCAGATTTTGGTGTCACCTGCAAAGACACAGACCTTCTCTTCCAGTTCCTCTGCAATGTCAGTTATAAAGAAATTAAAGAAGAACTGATCCCAGAGGCATCCCACTGGTCACCCTCCTTCCTCAGACTGAACTATGTTTATGACCACTCTCTGTCACCTATCTCTTAAACAATTTCTTATCCAGTTTACTGAATAGAGATCCACTCTTGAGTTGCCAGCTTGCTTACTAGTCTTCTATGAGAAACAGTGATGAAAGTTTTACTGAAATCTAGGTAGGGCATGTGTCCACTTCACACTGATCTAATTCCTTTGTCACACAGTAAGTGAACTCTATCAGATTCATTTGACATGACCTCCAGTCCAGGAACCCATACTGCCACAGGTTTTGTAGCCCACTGGATTCAAGTTATCTCACAATCCATCCCTTCAGCAGTCCAGTGCACAAAGCATTGTCTGGCCCCACCTCCAAATCCTGGCCTCCAGGTAATGAGGTAGGGTTCCATCCGGGGTCAGGAGGTGTCTGTCACCACCCCTGGGAAGCAACCATAGGTGACACACACAGGGCAGGGGCATCCGAATAGAGGAGGAAAGTGAGTGTAGAAAGAACCTGGCCTCAAGACTCCCCTCTCACTCTCTTGCTCTAGCAGAAAATGTCCTACCCAGCCACCCACCCTTTTAAAAGCAGGGTTCTGGGAAGGCCAAGCTGAACTAGGGAAGCCTTTGCTCCCCTAGGGAGAATGCATGAGGAGTCAGGGGAAGTTTTCTGTAGTTTTTCCATCAGAGAGTTATGTCTGAGTGTTTCACCTCCTCCAAAGTGCTCTTCCAGATTAAGGCAATCTTCCAGTTGTCACAGTCATTTTAAGAGGTTGTAGCTTTGGGGATCATTTGATGCAGAGTGCTGAGTAGCAGCTCCTCCACGTAGCTCCAGCCTCCCCATTTTATAATCATTTTTCTGCTACCGCAATCGGTTAAAACCCTCTGTTTTATAAAGATCCTGTTACTTAAAGCTCCAGACCCTCCAAGAGCAAGATTCAAGCACTGGAGGCTATATGAAGAAAGCCCCACAAAAGCATACACCTCCAGTCACCCCCAAGAAGGCCCCAAAGAAACCTGGCATCGAGTGGGCCTGATAGACCTGATCACCTCTGTCAAACAACGGAGCAGGAACCTTTAACCTTAAGCAGGTTCCTGGAAGAGTTCAAGCCTTTCGAGGAAGTGAAAGAGATGGCGACTGACCTAAAAGCCCTATCTAAAAAGTTGGATGAGGTCTCGATCAAGGCCTTGGATAACACCACTCGCATTGTCTCCCTGCAGCATCGTTTGGACAAGGTGGACCCTGGGCTAGCGGTGATCAGGCAGAAGCTGTCCCAGGTTGAGGCCAAATTAGAAGACCTTGAGGGCGCAGCCGTAGAAATAATGTGGTTATCCCAGGGCTACCTGAAGGGAAGAGGGCCAGAATGCAGTTGTTTTATGCAGAAACTGGTGGAACAGGTTGCTGGTCCCTCTCCTTGGCCCTGCATACACCATTGAGCGAGCACATAGATCGTTGCAGCCAAAGCCACCATCAGGGCTGCCCCTGTCCCATTATAATCCACTTCCTGAATTCCTTAGAAAGGCACCATTTTCTGCTAAAGTGAGAGCTCTACAAGATGTTCGCTGTGAGAATTCTAAGCTGGGTATTGCACAAGATCTGCCAGGATCCGTTAGGCTGAAATGTACAGCATTTCACCCCATTGTGTCTAAGGTTATTGCTGCAGGGTTCAGGTTCAGGATGGGGTATCCAGCCAGACTGCAAGTGCTTGTGAATGGTTCCTAGCTTACCCTACGAAGATCCTGAATCTGCTCTCTCCAGTCTAAAGCTCACCATGCCTGATTTATTTTGGGATCCATGACAAGATTCACTCTCCTGGTGAAGGAGTCTCATGTTGTAATGTGGAAATTGTCATTTAGTAATTTTCAAGAAGTCGGGAATGACGGCTTGCTTCTAGAAATTCGGTCATCTAAATGGACATACTTATATCTCAAGGAGTTATTTGTTTTGGGACATTCATGTTTTAGTCTGTCTAAAACAAGCCTGTAACCTTAGTTATTGTTCTGTGGAAAGGGCTATTTTACTAACCAGGGAAGTGGGGTTTTCTTATATTTTAATTTTGTTGGACGAGCAGGCCTTTATTACGAAGGGAGAAATACCCTGAATTATTAGGAACATCATCACATAAAGGGGCTGAGTTCTTGGCCTGTGCTGGGCTAATCCCAAGCTCTCAGGTGAATGTGCAGTGTGGTGGTTTAGTATCCACTGGAGGAGTCCAACATGCAGGAACGCCAGGTCAATGATGGAGATACTATGGGGATGACCTCCTTTTGACTGTGTTCCCTGTTTCTGGCTGAGGACATTGAAAACCCTATTTGTCCTTCTGGACAGCCAGTCTGGTACGGTGCTGATGTGCCGATGTCCATAGTCAAAGTTTAACACACAAAGTTCAAGGTGTTGGGGTCCAGCTTGCTAAGCAGGCCACTGAACTCTGGTTTGAAAGAGGCAATTTCCTTTCCCTTCTGTATGATTTCTCATCAGGTCTGCTATTGGGCAAGAGTCCTCTTTATAGGGGCACTGGAGACCCACTTCCCTTCTCACTTCTCAGGGTCTCTGGGCACCTGTTCACGCTTCTCTAGGTGCCTTATCTCAGTATTTTACGCCCTCTCAAATGAGACACGCTCTTGTTTATGACCCAACACTTCTTGTAAGCCACTGGGGTTGTTAATGATCTTTAATTTATGTTTTTCTTCTCAGGATTTGAGGCATCCATTTACATGGGAGGGCTGTCATTATGCTTGTGATGGGATGGTTACCTCGGGAGGCTGGCCGGGTGAGGAAGGAACACAGTACTGTGCTAAACGTTGCTTGTGACAGCAAGGTCGGGGGCTAGGGTTACTAGATTTGTTTGCTTTATGTCAAGTGGAAGGGAGACGTTGGGGGAGGGAAGGGATAATCGTGGCTGGGATGGGGAGGGGGAGGAGGGAGGACTATACAGCAGTAATACTTGGAATCTGTTTGAATGTTTCTTGATATTCTTGTACAGGGCTGAGGATGCTAAGCTCATTAATCCTAGTTAGATGGCTAATGAGGTGACTTTGCTACCTGGAATGTTAAGGGGATCAGGAAAAATCCAAACAATATCAGGTGCTCAAACATTTAAGTTTATTGCATTCTCAGATAACATGTTTGCAGAAATCCCATTTACTAGAATCTGAAGCTTGACAATTAAGGAGACAACAGGTGGGTCAGGTCTATGACGCTCAGAGCTCCACTAAAAGTTGTGGGGTCATGTTAATTATTAATTGAGGCATTCCCTTTATTTCCACGCAGGTTATCAAGGATCCGGGGCAGATTTGTCTTAGTCAAAGGCACTCTCTGGTCAGTACCACTTTTACTTTGTAGTATATATGGACCCAATATTGATGACCCAGGGTTTTTATGAGGCTGATAACTATTATTCTTCCAATGCTTCCCATCAGGATCATTATGGGGGTGACTTCAATCAGGTCATAGACTCTAACCTGGATAGGTCAGGTAGTGGACTGAGGGGATGTCCCTGGGGCAGAGGGCACTTAAGGATTTGGTAGATCAATGCAGGCTCTGTGATGTCTGGTCGTGTTACATCCTGACTCCAAGGAGTTCACTTTCAATTCAACGTGCACTTTCGAAGTCTGCATTAACTACATACTTATCTCTCAGGGTCTCTTGCCGGGGTCAAGTCCACCTCGATCCAACCTGGCCCTATTTCTGACCACTCCCTTGTGGTATGTAACTTGACATTCCTTAACTCACCTAAAGGGAGACCAGATGGAAGCTCAATGAGCAGCTGCTTAAGGATGCCAAGTATTGTAAGCTTATAAGAGAGCAAATTGAGTTCTTTTTTATGTAACCCATTACACAGTGCAAAGCCGGACATTCTATGGGGGCCTTTAAAGCACACATGAGGAGGGTTCTTATCAGTATAGTGGCCAAAGGAAAAGGGCACAGGAGGAAGAGCTACTATCATTATTGTCCCAAATTCGGTCACTTGAAGCGAATCTCTCTGTCAGTACCTCTAATGAGGACAAGAAGAGATTTCTGGTGGTCAAAACAGATATCTAGAGCTGTTAAGGGACAAGGCAGAACTAGCTATAATCCAAACCAAAGCCAGTTATACGGATCAGGGAGAAAGCAGGGTGCCTGCTTGCATTGTGCTTAAAACAACAGGAATCCATAGATTTATCCCACCAATTCGGGCAATGGCAGATGGGTCCCTGAGAGTATCCCCTACTGAGATAGTGCAGGAGTTTGCTCTATATTACAAAAAATTGTACAGGGACATGGAGAATCCTCCCTGTCCTGGGATTCTTGAGGAGTACTTAGGGACTCCCACCTGCCTCCCTTTCAGAGCAACACAAGGGTTTTCTGGCTTCTCCCATGTCCCAGGAAGAAATCTCTGAGGTTATTGAAGGGCTACCCGCAGACAAGGTCCCAGGTCTGGAGGTTCTCCTGTTTATTTTACAAAGTTTTCATGAACTCTATTACCAGTACTTTATCACCTATTTCAATATATTTTATCTGGGGTAGAGGCAGACCCTACCTGTTTGAAACCCTGATTGTTCTTCTCCTAAACCAGATAAGGATCCGAGTTAGTTCAAAGTTACAGGCCTATATCTCTTTTAAATCAAGATATCAAAATCCTTTCGAAGATATTAGCTGATAGGTTAACTGTAGTCCTCCCTGATCTAATAGGTATGGCCCAGGTTGGATTCATGAAGGACACTCGTCTTCAGACCGTACCCTCTCTCATGTCTTCTCGGTCTCCAGGAATGCTGCGTTCCGCTGGGCTGGTCTCCCTGGATGCTGAGAAGGCATTTGACCATGTGAACTGGAACTTTCTATTCCAAGTTCTTGAGACCTTCCAGTTTCCTTCTGTCTTTATATCCTGGATTATACAAAACTCCAACAGCAAAGATTTCTGGAAATGGTTCATTTCCAAGTCCTTTTCACTTACATTCAGGTACCAGACAGGGTTGTCCCCTATCTCCCCTTTTATTTAACCTGTATCTCGTACCTCTCCTTCAAAACATTCTCAATAATGCGGAAATACAAGGCATCTGGGTGGGGCATCACGAGGTCAAGATCACTGCATATGCAGATGATCTCCTTGTGTACTTATCCCACCGGTATCTTCCGTCCAGTTCTGCTTGGTGAAATTGCTAAATTTGGCACCCTATCCAACTATAAACTAAATGCTAACAAATCCTCCTTTTCCTTTTAAACCACAAGACATTCAAGATGGATATTATCCCCTTAGGTTTATGTTGGGCCCCTAGGTCACTAAAATACCTAGGCATTAAACTAACTCGCAACCCCTTGGTATGGTTTAGGGAAAATCCAGAGCCCTTTCCAGCTTATAACTCAGGATCTTGACAGATGGTCTAAGCTCCCTATCTAGATTATGGGGCGGATTAACATAATCAAGATGAATATCTTCCCAAGAATTTTTTACCCTCTATCTCTCCTCAATACGTTTATCCCGTTATCTTGGTTTAGAAGTTACATGGTATTTTCACCATGTTCATCTGGTCTGACAAATACCCCAACTTGCTTATTATAAGCTGGCTGCTCCAAAATCTGAAGAGGGGCCTGCGGATTCCCCACTTGGCTAAATATTATTGGGCTAGCCATCTGGCAAAATGTCTGAAATGGGTATGTCCGGGTCCTGAAAAGGTGCAGCCAATATGGCTTAGAATAGAGTTGGACTCAATTCAGTCTATGAATCTGGATCCCTAACTCTTTTCTATGTAAAAATGTCTCAGGTGCATGTTGCGAGAAGTGTCCCACAGTTGCTACTTCTTTAAAGGTACAGTACCCAACTTTGCTCCTTTGCGATATACCCCTCAGTTAGAACTGGCCCAATCCATCTAGAACTCCCATCTTTCACTATGAACAAGAAGCAGATTCCCGCACTTGGTTGCCCCAATTGGATGATGGGATAGTATTTTCTTTTGTGGATGAGGAGGGGCAATGGCTGTCTGTAGGTGATCTTAATTGGAAATTTAGTTTCCGGTATTCTCACATTTCAAAGCAGTAGAGATAAGGCACCTACTCACAATAGTGTTTGGCAATACCCCTCCCAATCAGACAGTTGGGGCCCTGCTCTCAGAATTCTCTTCTCTATTGGATCTTCGGTATTGTATCCAAATTATATCAGACTTTGTTTCACAAATGATATAGGGACTCTTCTGGACCGTCGAGGTTCTGGAGCTCCATATTTCCTCAATATTCCCTAATTGGCAGGCTTTGTGGAGGTCCTGCCATAAATTGTCTCCCAAGATAGGTTGCATCTTATGCAATATCATTGCACAACATATTATTATATTCCGGTTAAGTTAAAGAAATGGGGTCTGTTGGACTCAAACATATGTGTTAGATGTCCCCGGGGAGGAACACTCCTTCACATATTTTGGTCCTGTCCCAAAATCTCCCTTTTGTGGTACTCTATCAAAGCTTCCCTAGATCCTATGCTGGGCTTGCAGGAGCTCTTCACGTCTGACATCTGTCTCCTAGGGGACATGTCCTCTATTAGAGTCAAAGTGAGAAGGTTTCATATTTCTATGATAGCTCTATCTGTCAAGAAGCTTATTTTATGTCACTGGAAAGACAAGTCTACTCTGACATTACAGGAATGGGTGAATGAAATCCTTGCTAACCTGCATACGGAAAAGCGATTGCCAGCCTTCACAACAGATTATCTGTTTATACTCAAATATGGGATCCCTTCACTCTCTAATCCTAGCTGCCCAGATTTAGTAGTGTTCTAGAGCAAGTAGCCTTGTATACTCCTGTATAATGGCTTTGAACTTATGTGACACACTGATATGTTACTGCTGTATGGGGAAGGGAGGGAGGGCAGTTTTAACATAATAAGTTGCTGTATTCTTGTTTTATTTTTCATGTTAACTGCCTCTCAATGTGGAAAATCTGTTAATAAAATTTGAATTGGAAAAAAGAGGTTGTAGCTTGAAAGTCCCTTAAGATGAGAAACAAAGGGAGAACAGAAGGAGTTGCATTCTTCCAAAGGAATCCTCTCCCGCTAGCTGGCATGAGGCAGCGGTCTGGAAGATCTGGTTCTTGTTTCTGGGGATTATGGTCAACTTCAGTGGGCTTGCCTGCAGGTGCAGCACCATCAGACAGAAGTAGTCACTTGCCACACAGCCACTTGTCCCAAACCACTTACTAAGGTTTGGGTTACAACTCAGAGGTTCATCATTCCCTCAGTCCACACATGGGTATGGCCTTTCAGTGGAGGTGTGCAGTGGTTCTGATGCTGACTTAGCAAGACTCTGAGCTGCACATGTCTTCAGATATATGTGTATTATGTTGGTAGTTTAATAAATATATGGCTGCTGCCATTTCCTCAAAAATACAAGAATGGCGTGTGTTTGTCCAGAGAAGGGAAGTGGGGCCTATCAAGACATTTACTGTTTGTAATATTCATCTAAATATCTACACTTATTCAGGGTAAAATATTTTTGTGGTGCTGCCCATCATTTGAGGTGAGTTCTCTTTCCCAACAACTACCACTTCACCAATAGTGTGCATGCCATTTCAGGAGACATAACTGGACATAGTGTGTGAAAAGTATGTGGTTTGTGTGTGTTGGGGGAGTAATGTGACTCTCTCTGGTAGCGAAGAATAATCTACCTCTTGGTCTTCCCTTTCTGATTTCCGCCATGGTCACTTTGATCTTTGGATGTACTGTAGGAGGGAAGAAACATAGAAACAAAGAATTTGTAATTATAAAAGGACCAGCAGGTCTGCCCTATTTTTCCCTGATTATTCCAACACTTTCATTCAGTTTGGTCAGTTGCATCCTTACTGCCTCCTTTCCTCATCATATTATGCCTATGTGCATGTCTCATGTGTGCTTGAAGCTTGTCACTGTTTTGCCCTACCACCAATTCTGGCAGGCTGTTCTAGGCACCACCACCCTTTCTATGAAGAAGTGCTTCCTCACATACCTCTTCAGCTCCCCTAGCTTCATTACATGCCCCATGTTCTAGTGCATTTCCTCCTCAGAAGATAATTTCCACCTGCAACATGCTCACCCCTGTTAGGAACTTATAGGTCTCAGTCATACCATCTCTTGCTCTCCTCTCCTCTAGGAGTACATGCTGAGATCTCACAGCTCTCTTCATATGGGTTCCAGTGCTACCCTCCCACACAATTTTGGTGACCCGCCACTGGATTGCTTCCACCGTGTCAATGTCCTTGCAGGGTGTGGCCTCAAGAATTAAACACAGTGCTCTTGGTGGGGTCTCACTAGTGATCAATACAGTGGCAACACCACTCTCTTTCCTGCTAGAAATCTCTCTCCTCTCCTCTGTGCCCAAGCATTCTACTGACTTTGCCTACCGCCTTGCCACACTGCCCTGCCACCTTGATATATCAGATAGGATTAAGCCGAGGTCCCTTTCTTGTTCAGTGACTTTAAGTTGCCTCCTCCCATCTTGTACACAGCTCCCAGATTTTCCAACCTCAGGTACATGATTTTACACTTTTAGCATTGAAACCCAGCTGCCACACCCTAGACCACACCTCTAGTTTCCACATACCCTTGCATTCTCTACATCACTTCCTGAGTGTACAACCTGTTGCAGATTTTTGTGCCATCCACAAAGAGACACACCTACCTCTCCAGTTCCTAAACAATGTCATTTATTAAGACACAGTGGAGGACTGATCCTAATACTGATCCCTGTTGCCCCACTAGTCACTCTTCCATCCCTAAGGTTCTGCCATTTATCACCATACTGTGTCTCCTATCCTTCAACCAGTTTGATGTCAGCTTACCTCATTCTCCCCAACCCAGCCGGCTGCTGAGAATCTTTACTAGCTTTCTGTGTGGGAAAATTTTGAAAATCTTACCAAGGGAGGCAGTATAGTACAGTGGTTTAAGGCTCTGAGCTGCAAATCTGGAGACCTGGATATGAATCTACAGTACCCACTGGCATACTGTGTGACCCTGAGCAAGTCATTTAACTTCCGTGTGCTTCCAGGTTGCACCTGTAAACAAGCTTTCAGCTTAGTGTGTCTCTCCTGGTTAAAAAAAAGAGTCCCGACAGGTAACATCCACTGCCTTCCCTTGACTGACCTCTCTAGTAACCCACTGAAAGAAATCTATGAGATTTATTTGACATGACTCCCCACACAGTGAAATCATGCAGCCAGTAGTCATGCAGCCCATTTGCCTCAGGCACTCCATCGAACTCTCCTTCAGCAGGGTCTCCATTAATTTCTCCACTACTGATGTGAGATTGACTGACTGACCTGTGGTTGCTAGCCTCCTCCATGCTGCCAGTCCTGTGCAGAGGGACCATATTGGCCCTCCTCCTCCAGTCCTCTGGAACTACCCCGTCTCCAAAGAGATGCTCAATAGTGTTGCCAGAGGGGCATCTAGCACCATGCTCAGTTAATTTAGAACCCTTTTGTGAATCTAGTCCAGACCCATTGCCTTGTTCTCCTTAGAGTTTCAAATCCCTTCTGGACTCTTTCCTCTAAAATGGATCTGTATCTACTCTCCCTGCCCGATGCTTGCTGATGCATGTTGATATCCCCCTCACTCATCCACTATGATGACCGAGCAGAAGTACTTATTTTAAATGTTAGCTTTTCCTGTTTTGTTTGCACAGTATCCACTCACCCTCCTGATTATCACAATTCCTCCTCTGCTTTCCTTTTTCACTCACATACCTGAAGAAAGAATTATCACCTTTTTGACCTCCATGACAATCTTCTCTTCTTTGTGTCTTAATTGCCTCACTCTCCTTCCTGCTTTCCTTTGTTTTTCCAGATATATCCCTGTCCACCTCCATCTGGATCTCTTTGTACTTCCTAAATGCTGTTTTTTCTCCTTTACTGCCTTAGCCACCTCCTCTGAGAACCTTAATGACCTCTTCTTCCTCCTTCCCTTGCTTTCTTCCATCAGGCAGCATGTAATTGCCTTAGCTATATTCTCTCGACCTTTTTCCATTGGGTCTCCACTCCCCTGGCCCATCCACCCTCGAGTATTTACTGAGGCAGGCTCCCATTTCTTCTAAAATCTGCCCTCATCGAGTCCATGTCCCTTGCTCTAGTGTGATTGTTTTCTTGCTCAAGCCGTACGTCAACCCACACAGTACAGTGATTGCTTGCACCAAGGCTACTACACACTGTGACTTGACAATGCTGTTTTAGCTCATAAATATCAGGTCCAGCACTGCTACTTCTTTAGTGGGTTCCTAACTAGCTGAGAGAAATGCCCTCTGCAGAGAGTCAAGTGGCCCTGCCGCATATTGTAACTTCTGCCAGAATGTTGCTGTCTACATCTGGCAGATTAAAACTCTATATAATCAATACCTCACTTTTGCTTGTCATTTCACCAACACCTTTCTAACTCTCCGTCTGTAGTGGTGGTCTACACCACCCCATGCAGATAAAGGCCTTGGACTCTGTCTCTAAACTGACCCATAGTACCACCAGCCTTCCTTATACCCCTGGTGTCACTGCATGAGTGTGGGTAGGTTTTATTGGTAAGCATTTAAACTAGCTAAGGAGGGTGGAGGAAGGAAGCAGTGAAAAGCCAAATACCCATCCCCACAGGATAATGTAGTAACAGGGAGGACAAGAAGGACAACATATTGCCAATAAATACTGCAGACAGTGGAGGAAGGGGGGATGGGTGAATGAAGGAAAAAGAGGAAGGTCAGGAGGATTGTAGGCAATATATAGAGTGCAAGAATGCATTCAGCCTGGGTGACAAAATCCCAGATCTGATGACCATGGTATCAGAGGCTGACCTGGATATTGTAGCTGTTACAGAGACATGGTACAATGGGAATCATGATTGGGATGTAGCTATACCAGGGTATACCTTATTCAGGAAGGACAGGGTGGGTAAAATGGAGGAGGAGTGGTTCTATACATCAGACATGTATAAAGGCAACAGAGGTGCAGGGAATGAGGTGGGAGGCAGAGGCACTGTGGGTCACCCTGGAGGCAAGCAATGGCATAACCATTTGCACAGGAGTAATATACAGAGCCCCAGCTCAAGGGAGGAACTGGATAGGTATCTACTGGAAGGCATCCATGTGATGGCAGCCAAGGAGAGGTGTTACTGGTGGGCGATTCCAACTTGCAGAAGTTGACTGAGCACCCAAGCAGCTGCAACAGCCAGGGGCAGAGACAACCTGGACTCCCTGCAAGGGCATGCCTCAAGCAGCTTTTGCTGGAACCAACATGGGAGGATGGAATTCTGGACCTGGTACTAACCAACGGGGACAGAATTGCAGATGCCAGGGTGGGTGAACACCTGGGGTCCAGTGACCACTGCACAGTGTGGTTTGATGTAAAACTACAACAGGGACATGCCACACAAAGGCAAGGATTCTGGACTTCAGGAGGGCAGAAAGCAGAAGGGTGGGGAGTGTCTTAAGGAGGCCCTAGATAGGGAAGAGAGAAGGGGAGCATCAAGGACAATGGGCACATCTAAAAGGATCCATTGTGGAGGCTATAAACTTTTGTATACACCAAATAGACAAAGGCAAAGGAAAAGAAAACCACTGGTACTAACAGGTGGTGGCAGGAAAGGTAAGAGCAAAAAGATAGCCTTCAGGAAATATAAGGAGACCGAAAGGAGGAGGAGGATAGGATAAATGTATCTAGAAAAACTGAGGAGGCAGGAAAGGCAGTCAGGGTGCTAAGGCATAAACAGAGGAAAACATAGCAAATGAAGTTATAAAAAATGGAAAGACCTATAGATACATTAGTGAAGAGAAGGACCAGAGGAGGATTGAAAGGCTGAAAGGAGAGGAAGGGTGGGAGTCGAAGGGACGAGGATGAAGCATCAATCCTGAACAAATATTTCTGTTCAGTTTTCAGAGAAAGAGGAAGAGGAAGAGAAGGGACCATAGCTAGAATCTGGCAGGAAAGGAGGTGGACAACATTCCATTCAGGAGGAGAGAATCCTGAAAGCACTTAAGAAGCTGAGGGTGGATAAGGCAATTGGACCAGATGGGATACAACCTAGAATTTTAATGGAGTTGGAAGACATACTGGCAGCACCACTGGTGACCCTGTTCAATGAATCACTGGAAATGGGGAGGTTCTGGAGGACTGGAGAAGGGCTGACGTGGTCTCTCCACAAAAGTGGGAGCAGGAAGAGCTCAAAACTATAGATCTGTCAGTCTTACCTCAGTGGTGGGTAAGATCATAGAATCTCTGCTAAAGAAAAGGATAGTATGGCACCTTGAATCAAGTGGCACACACAGATCTGAGGCAACATGGATTCACACGGGAAAGTCATGTCAAGCTAATCTGATTGATTTCTTTGACTGGGTCATTAGGGAGGTGGATCGGGGTGGTGGTGAAGTGGCTTACCTGAACTTCAGCTAGGCATTTGACACTGTTCCATATAAGAGGCTTGTGAACAAGTTGGTCAGCCTGGAACTGGGACACAAGGTGGTAAACTGGGTTAGAAATTGGTTGAAGAATATAATACAGAGGGTGATGGTAAATAGGCCTAAATCCAAGGTAGGGAGGGTTACCAGCAGTGTGCCACAGGGTTCAGTTCTTGGGCCAGTGCTGTTTAATATCTATATTAGTGCCGGCCCAGTGGCACTGAGGCTGAGGCTGGATGCCTACTCGTGGCATGCTGGTGACCCGGGTTTGGGAACAAGCCCAGGCAGTCGGAGGTCGGCAATGGGGTGCAGCTACATGGAGATGCCAACAGGCAATCTCTCTTCCTAGGGAAGTGTAAGGGTTTCCTCTTGCTGATGGCTGCCACCTGGTAGAGGCTGGGGACAGCACAGACCAAGGAGGCCAGGTGCTATGCCAATGGCGTGGGAAGAAAGGGGCTGTTACCAGGGCCATGGGACTAATGCATGCCTCCACATGCATGAGTACCCACTCCTCGGCTTCTAGGCATGAATGGAGGAAGAAAATCTCCTCTGGCAGCAGTATGGTGACAGACTCCTGCAGGCACTGCTCCTGGTCCTGACGTAAGGTAAGCCCCCGTAATTCTGGGTGACAGGGTGGGGGGTGGTCAGATGGGGGTTGTCCGAGGGGGTACAAAAAGTATTACATGATAAAAAATATCTACATCAGTGACATTGCAGAGGGACTGGAAGGAAAGGTGTGTCTCTGCAGATGACATGAAGATCTGTAATAGAGTGGATAGTCGAGGAGAGGTGGATAGAATGTGGGTGATCTTGCTAAACTGGAACAATGCTCCAGAGTATGGCAACTAGGATTCAATGTGAAGAAGGGCAAAATCATGCACTTGGGGTGCAGGAACCCGGGGAGGACTACATGATGAAGTGGGAGATATTAGTGGCAAAAACAGGAGAGAGATCTGGGAGTCATCATATGACAACCTAAAGGTGGCCAGACAGTGTGCCAAGGCAGTGGGAAGAGCCAGTGGGAGAGGTATTACCAGCAAGAGAAAAGAGGTCATAATGCCGCTGTACAGGTCTTAAGTGATACCTCATCTGGAATATTGTGTCATTTTGGAAGCCGTATCTCTGGAAAGACATTGACAGAGTGGAGACAGTTTAAAGGAGGGCAACAATAATGGTGCAGGGCCTATAACATAAGTCATATGGTGAGAAGATTGGAGGAACTCCATATGTACACCCTGGTGGAAAAGATGGAGAGGGAGACATGATGGAGACCTTCGAGTATCTTAAGGGATAAATAAGCTACAGAAGGGCATCATCTTTCAAAAATAAGTTGCTCTAAATCAACAAGAGGGCATGACATGAGACTGGAAGGGGTAGACTAATGGGCAATGTGAGGAAGTACTTCTTCACACAAAGGGTGGAGGATGATTGGAATGGCCTGCCCAGGAGGTGGTGGAGGCAAGCACAGTGAGGATTTAAACATGCTTGGGATAAACATAAGGAATCCTAGAGGGGTAAGAGGAGGCAGCAGCTGGATAAAGTAGGGTTACTGGCTGCTAAGCAAAGGTAGGGCAAAAGGGTAGATTGGATGGGCCTGGCAGTCCTTATCTGCCATCAATTTCTATGTTTCTAAGAAAGCCTCAGTTCCAGCATCCCATGCCAGTGCCACTCCTTGATTGTCTGGGAAGAGACTGCAGCACTGGGCAGCAGACAGACTTCCTAGCGACAACACACATTACCTCTGCAGTGCAGCTTAGCCTCCAGCAACTCTTTCCTTAAGATTTGAGGCAACATAATTTACATTTCATTTTATTTTACTGTTAGGTGCTTAAAATAAACTATTATTTTTAATCAAAAAAGATTGTTCTTAAGTACAATGTAGCTGCTGTATGTCACTGTTTTTTTTTCATTGTCTCAGCTTGTTTTTCTAATGTCTTAGACTGGCATCATTCTGAGCAGGTTCTTTCATTTATTTGTATAAATGTTTCTATTCCCACCTATTTAAAATGTAAACTGCAAAATCTAAACTTATAGTGACAGAATTCTTTGCTTTTCATGCCAAGGGTTGAATTGCTGCATCTTCCACAGAAGATTGGACTGATTAAATGATGGCATGCTGCTTTGAATGGCATGTAGCTGCACAGTGACACATAATCATATAGTGAACCAGTACTTATATAGTGAAATAGTTCCACATTATTTTTATTGAATAAAGAGTACTTTGTTACATATCTATCTTAAATGTACCTTAAGACCTCAAACACAATATAATTTATGTTGTAACGGATGTTTAAAATGGCAAGTAAAGTAACAGTAACTCATAATAACAAGCAATAGGTATTTGTGACAAGGTTTGACATTTTAAGGAATTAATATCCACTTCTTTTGGCAGCCACATTTTAAGTTGCAAACAGTATTTATTTATATTTCTGTAATGATTTTTGATGGATGCACTAGGTGCCCAGGGAGTTTCTGCAGCAGGTACTCTTAAATGACAGTATGGAAGTCTACATGTTTTCCTGAATGTTTTTAAGAATCTGAGTTGACTTTGTAGGGCTTTAATGTTTATTCAAATCCCACCATGTCTCATTTGATCTACATGCAAGGTGTAAACAGTGTCTGGCATGAAATTAAGTTCTATCCTGACTGACCTGATGAAGGAAGTATAACTATCGAAAGTTAGTCTTGAAAACAATTTTGTTAGTCCAAAAAGGAATCCCCTACAACATACAGTATTTGTTATTCATTGTTTGTTTGTTTGTCTTTTGCTTACATCAGAGAGTTTCTGTTAAATTCAGGTGAAAAGAAATGTGTGTTGCCATATTGGTCCTTGTACAAAAGATGAACAATGTGGGTGATTTCATACTTTTCATTGGACCAACAAGAGATTTATAGAGTTTTAAGCTGCTGTGTTACATGAGAGCTCTTCATCAAAAGATGTTAAATTCAGAGTGATGAGAGATTTGACTGTTGTCATAGAATTATTTTGGTATCTACATTGATACTAGATGACCTGGATCTAGGGATGGCATAGGGCAATCAGCTGTGTTACACCTGCAGAATGGAACTCACTGCAACCCTCCAAAACTTAACTCTCTGGTCAGCCACAGTACCTTCAAGGCCCTCACTGGTAAATTATGTACTGAGGCAAATCAACAAACTGGGCTCAGTGGTGAAACTGTCACTAAAACAACAGTCTTGCTCTGACTGGGGTTAAAAATATATATTTATTCAACAGGTGTCAGGATAAAAGCTGACACATAAATCCGTTATCCGAGTCACTGAAGATAATGGTATGGCGTAATCACTATGGAATAATTTCAAGTTATTACCATGGTGATTACATCATACCCCATTTATCCACACAGTGCCTATGTCACCAACTACCCCTCGCCAGCACAACTTACGGATAACATATCATCTCACAATTTCAAACCCCAAATGTCTCTTGCTATAGTCCTCTTGCTCCTCACACACCCAACTCACAGCCTACTGACAACCTGCCCCAGTTCTTTAAACACTGGACCACCTTCCTATACAAGAATGTAAACTCCTAGTTGTTGTTGATCCTTTTATGTTTGCTTGCATGTGCAGTGCACAAGAAACATTTTGAGGAGAGTAGAGTATTCAGAGGTTTGACAGTATTTGGCCAATCCAGTCAACGCTTTCTGGGGCTCATCCTCAGCTACCAATCATTGAGGAAGCTGCAGTTTCAGAGCGAGCACTGGACTTGAAAGAAATCTGCCACTCAATCATGGACAATTTCATCATTGCAGTGGCAGATCCGCCCCCATAACCAGGCAAATTCCAGCCATGCATTACAGTGCACTGTAATGTGCTATGACAGGTCCGAGCAACTCGTTTGCTCAGTGTGCCTTTTGGTGAAATAAATGAGCCCGCTGCACATAACTGGTGGATCCTACCTCCCACCACACACTCCCCAAAGCCAACATCGAGGTGCCCAATACCAGTGTTGGTATCCCACCCTCCAAGCCCGCACATATATTTTGCAAACAATGGGTGCCCGATCCCTTGTCAGCATGCACCCTCCACACTATTGTGGCACACTGGGAGCCCAACCCAGTGTACCAAAGTACTTATGCTTTTCCAACACCAGGATGCCCACTTATGGTGTCGGACATGTCCCCCATACCCCTTTTTTCAGCAGACTCGGGTGCCCAATCCTCGGTTGGCATTGATGACCGTCTCCAGTAGTCTGGCACAATGGAGCCCCCCAGTGTGCCAAAATTCATTTGTTTTCACCTGTTAAAAGAAAACAGTTCCATGATGTGTTTTGTTTTAGAAACCTGAAAAATAGAAAATGGTCCCTTGTCATTCCCACCTGCCAACTCCCCCAGCCCACACCCTCTCCCTCTGTGCACCCTACCTCCCACCCCCCTCACCCTTGCTTTCCTCTAGATGTCTGGCCTGCAATCTTCCGTGTACCAGGAACACATCTTCACTCTTCAAACACTGACTGCAACTGAAGAAATTCAAGGTAAGCCTTATAATGGCAATCAATGGGGGTCAACTTAGGTTGATATCTCAGCTATTTTTGGAGTTTTGGCCCCAAATTTTCAACATGGGGTTCTTGAGACCCCACCTCATGACCATTGACACTGTCATTTGTTTTTAGTCCTGAAAGGAGATTTCACAGTCTCTGTGTGAATCACCTTTAGGGACCGATTAATGAAAATGACAGTGCCACTGTTCATAAGGGTCCCTAAAAGGCCTATGTTGCAAGTTTGGTGAAAAATCTAAAATGACTGCATTATGAGCATGCATTGCGCAGTTTCTAGGCACACCTATAACATCACCAATTTTTAATATTTCACCCAAATTTCCAACATTGCTATTTTTCACACTTTCTTATGAGCAGAACAGCTGTCATTTTTGCATCCTGCCTGAAATATGTTTTTGCACCTGTGGTGCAGAATGGCGCAGTTGCTGTGAGAAATCAACTTTGGGACAGATTAATGAAATCTCAGTGCCACTGTTCATGAGGGAGGTTCCAAAAAGGCCATGTTGAAGATTTGATGAACAAATTTCAAAAATGACTGTTACAAGCATGCATTACGAATTTCTACGCATGCTCATAACTTTGCCACTTTTTCATATTTTCAATCCAGATTTTCAACATTACTATTTTTCACAACTCCTCATGAATAGTTCAGATGTCATTTTTCATGTTCTGCCCAAAATGACTTTTCGCAGCTGTGGTGCCGAATAGCACATTCTCTGTGCAAAATCACCTTTCAGGATTGAGTAATGAAATGATAGTGCCACTGTTCATGGGGTGTGGTCCCAAAAGCCCATGTTGAAAATTGGATTGAAAATACCAACAAACACCTGGGGACATTAGGGTTTTCAACTGTAACACCTCACCCTGTACAGACTGATAGGCATTGGGGATGTGGCTTGGCTCATCAGCCATACTGCTCATACTGCTCACACCATTCCACCCGAGTCTCGCTCAGCCACTGGACAGGCATCGAGATGTACCTTGGGGTCTTTGTTCACCCAATTCTCCTATACTGCACCCATATCAGCTTATTTACTTATGGAATGGTGTGAGGTGAGGCTGAAGACCCCAAGGCACACAGTGACATTTGTCAGTGCCTGCAGGGTTGGGTGAGGTGGAATAATGTGAGTGTAGGGCCGATGATCCAAAGGCACACCCCAAAGCCTGTCAGTCTCTGCAGGGTGGGGTGGGGTTGGTATTAATTCAGTACTTCACTGCCATTCCTATTATGCATTTCTCTAACTCATGCAGTACCAATGACAATACCAGCAAGCAAACATATGGCATTGACAAATGCTTGTATAAAACTACCTGAGCTTCTCTTGTCCCGTTCCATGTACAAGATGCTGCAGTCATTCCTCAGAAGACTGCTTCATCCACTGTTTCTCCTGCAGTAACACTCCCATTCGCTTTAGTGGCTGAGGTCTCCTGGTACTTATTCCTCAAAGTTGTTTTCCAGCAAACAAATACAGTCTAAGAGAATGCATTGGTAAGCATTCTACCCGCTATAACCGCAGCACTGCCATTTCTTACCCCCAAAATCCACTCTTCAAGAAAAACACCAATCAGCTGCTGCATAGCAAAATCAATCTTAACATCATGACATGGCTCCTAGCAACGCCCATAGCAACAGGGCACACAGAAAGATGGAGGAGCACAAAGACATTAAAAAGACCAAATTATTTCTTAATTCTTAAAATAAAACTAAACTCCTGCCCTGTTGCATAAATCCAATATGTCCAATATGTGTGTGTGTGGGGGGAGGGGCAGCTGTTGGATAATGAAGTTATTTATACAGTAGCCTGACCTCTTGTGAACCTCACTCATGGCTTCGCCACTCACTAGGGTACTGAGGTCACAGGCTACTGTACAAATATCTCCATTATCCAACAGGCCCCCTGATATCCCTCATTTATTAAAGTAAAGCAGTTACAAACAGACAGATGGGGTCTGCTCACCCAGTGTTTCATGTACATGCCCCAAACTGGCACTAATAATGTGTAACAAGCACCCCATAGCAACAAATATTTAAACCATGCTTTTAAAGTGACAATGCAAACTTCTTTAAAATACATATCAATAATAAATATATAGCAAGAGGTGAATACTGAGTTTATAATATTACACTGTTGAAATAACTCATTAACAATAATAAATTTCATGAATCAGTGACACCAGAAAACAACTAGCAAAACAAGGGTGTTTACCAGCACAAATACTAACATGTGAAAAAATGGCAAATGTCAACATTTGAAATATACTCCTCCTGTAGACAACACCAGTGTGGACAATAAAATTAAAAAACATTAGAATCTAATGGGACTGTATGTCATTTATTTAGATGTTAGTCCCATTTTTCCAATCAATTTATTTGTAATGCATTTAAAAAGGATATTTTGTAAGGTTCCACAACATCTGTAATGCTCTGTATTATAGATCCACATCAAGTAAATTAAAACCACTCATTCCTATTTTTGTAAAACTAAAGGTACCAATTCAATTCTTCCATTTAGCCCTGGGTCTTATATGGCAGCCTGTGCTAATGGCGAATATGATTGAGGACTTTCAAAGAGGGTGACTCAATCACCGCACCTGTGCACAGGGCTACCTGGCAGGGAGGTGACCGAATGGGGGTAGGCGAATATAGCAATGGGATGTCACTATGTATACACCATTAAGCGAGGTTGGGGACCACACCATGTGATGGACAGAAGGGGATGGAGGGTCTGTGGGTTGTAGTGCAGCAGTGGGCTACTGAGCTGGCTGTATGGCATTGTGGGTTGGTAGCAGGCTGGGAGTTGGGAGGGCTGGGTTCAGTTCTTGGTGTGCTAGTATTTTTGAGCTGGGTCATTTTTATTTTATTTAGTTTTGCACCCCAACATGCATCCCCTGGAGTTGAGAAACTTTTAGTAGTGGTGTGCAGGGGTGAAGGGTGTGGGGTGCAGCTCCCACATAAATTACATAAACCTAATGCTCAGATACCTTTTGCTGTTGGCACAGCGTACATCTCCAAAATTTATTTTCAGTGATGTACACTCGCAAATAGGCAATCGAATTCCACAGCTGCCGTTATCACATGGAACCAGTCTATATATGTCTTTAAGTTAAAAATCCATCTTGCTTCCCTCCTCAGAAGCAGATTATTCAAACTCCCCTCTTCACCCAATCAAACTTTTTCAATACCAATAAATGTGAACTGATGTCCACTACCCTTTCTCAGGATATGGCATTCTGAATCATTTTCTACTACCCCACTATTGATTTCACTTATGTGTTCACCTATTCTAACTTTGAAATAACTTCAAATGAACCCACAAGAATCACTATGAGGCCCTCCTTGACTGATCAGAAGGGATAATATGGGTGGGAGGGCTTTAGAAGTTCTTGCAGGTAACAACCCCAGACTGTATAAGGCTTTATAGGTTGGAAACTGACTTTGAAGATGATCCACCACCAAACAGGAAGCCAGTGCAGAGAGTGCAGCACAGGCATAATATGATGTGACCTCAAAGGCCAGTCAAAAGCCTTGCTGCCGCATTCTGCACTAGCTGTAGGCAGCAAAAGATCAGCCCCGATAGTCCTAGGTAGAAAGCATTGCAGTAATCAAGCCATGATATCAAGGCATGAACTAGTGATGACAGATCACATCCCAGGGGAATCAGGTGTTTAATCCTTGCAATGTTTCTAAGATGAAACCATTCTGGACCATGGCCAACACTTGAGATTCAAGTGCCAAGTTGCTATCTATCACAACACCAAGATTTTTCTCCTTAGAAGAACTGAGAAGCTGGGAGTCTCCAAGCTTAAGTCTGGTGAGTCGACCAGCCTGCACACCAGCCCTTGGGTGGCCAGATTCCACCACCAGTACCTCCGTTTTATCTGGATTTATGCTCAGCCAGTTGGCAGTCATCCAGTCTTGGATTTCAGCAAGGCAATGATTGAAAACTGAGACTGCATCCTGTTGCTCAGGCGCAAAAGACAGATACAGCTGAGTATCATCGGCATACCAATGAAAACTCAGTCTGTACTGCCTTATAATGTCCCCTAGTGGAAGTACTTACACTGCAAACAAGGTGGGGGCAAAATGTAAACCTGCCAGGCCCCACAAGGCAGGGGTAGAGGTCAAAAGGAAAGAGCCCCCAAACCAACGCCCACATTCTACCACTGAGGAAAGAATGGAACCAGTTGAGGACCACACCGAGAGCCCACAATGAATACACAGGTGATCCAAGAGCACCCCATGGTTCATGGTGTCAAAAGCATCCAAGAGGTCAAGGAGAACAAGAAAGGAACACTATCCCTTGCCACCAGGAGATCATTGAGCAACCAAACCAAGGCAGTCTCAGTACTGTATCTTTTCCTAAAACCAGATGAGAGAGGGTCATAGATGTCATGAGTTGACAAACAGGCCTTTAGGTGTACAGCCACCACTTTCTCAATAACCTCCCACAAGAAGGAAGAATAGAGACAGGTCTATAGTTCACCAGGCAGTCAGGTCTTGGAAAGTTTTTTTTTTTAAGAGGGTCTCACCACCACCTATTTAAGGGGCTCAGGAAAGACCCCCTCACTAAAGACCACTATACTATCCTAGCAAGGACCAGGCCAATGGGAACAGTGCACACTACAAGAAGGTGCATTGAGCCCACATTAAAACTAAGTAGATGAGCTTCAACTCCTGGATAACCATGATGACATCCTCAACTGCCAACCAGTCAAAGTCAGCCCAGACAAATGGAGTGCCCACAACACACCCTGGCTTGCCACTGCAAGCCTCCCATGGAGTGCACAACTGGATCCCAGATCTGTTAGAAGAAATCTTAGCAAAAACAGCAATCTCATCACACTTAGATTGTGAAAAGGCTCTAATGGACTGAAGATAATGTGGAATACATACAGTAGCCTGTAGACAGTCCAGAAGACATGAACTGGTCTGTTAATTGCTGCAGCAATGTCCCTGGAAAGGAACTCTGCCTTCTTATGAAAAATTGCTGTTTGATACTCCCTATAATGAGTCATCAAAAAAGCTTATCTTTATCAGATCAGGCTCTCCACCAGCACTGCTCAACTTTTGGCCACACCTTTAACTCCTCGAGAGTCCCATCAAACCATGGAGATCTCTGGTGAGGTGAGGGCTGAGCATGGACTGTGCGATGTAGTCAAGGGCAAGAGTGACAGCGCTATTATAGGTTGACACCAGTTCCCCAGCCCTCGGAAGCACTCATCACCGCTGACAGATCCAGCACCGCCATAAGACCCTCCTAGGTCAAACCCCTCAAAGGGAGTAGTGGACCATCTCTGTAGGTGGGTATACCACAGGGCTTCAAATGAGAACTTCATGGTATAATGGTCCAACTAGTGACCATTTCCACCATAAGGTCTGAGATCTCTAGTCACAGTTAGAAGACAAGGCCAGAGAGTGGCTACATATATGGGTTGCAGAGGTAACCACCCGTGTCAGAGCACAATTATTGCATCTATAGAGGAAGTCTTGTTCAAATGGTAAGAGTTCATCATCAACTCCAGCATTGAAGTCATCCAGAATTATCCATCTGGTTGACTCCAACACTAGTCTGATGATGAAGTCCACACTTCCTGCAGAATTCCTCTCATGTCCTAGAGGATGATAAATGAGAAGGATCCTGCAATCTGCACCTGCAGCTTCTTGAACAGCCACACATTCAAAAGACTCTGCAGTTCCCACTGGGAAGGCCATGAAGTTCATGCACACATTAAACAAATTGCCACATATCTTCTCCTACAATCCTTTCTTTGGCAGTGAATCAGCAAGAACCAAGCAGAAACCACATTCCAATACTGCCCCAACATGTTCATACACCCAGGTCTTAATGATGCAAGCTAGGTCAACTGTAGAAACCAGATAAGCAATAATTGCCACCTTGTTTAACAGACCTGGCATTGTATAACAATTACCATGAGAAGGACAGGTGGATGCAACTGGTGCATTGGGAACTTGCCCACTCAACATGGAGCCCTGGGTATAGAACAAGACAAGGGGATCCCTACTGTAAACCTATTTTGCCCCAGGGTGCCTCCTAGAGCTCACCACACCAATCCCAATTCCTCCGCATCATTCTTCAAAACAGGACTCACAGACCCCTGCCTCCTTCCTCTTTGGACAATGCCTAGTGTCCCACAACATCCATAAACGTCATGAGTGACAATCAAGGTCAATTGAAGGGATGGAGTCTCAAAACCTGGATGAGGGAACGTGCTTTCTTATGGGAACTACTGACCAACACATCATAGGTATACCACTATTCCTCTTATAACCAGGTTAAAACAATGTAGACCTATGCCTCTAACTACACTTCTTAACATTAATAATATAAATAATAATCCACCAATTAAACTCCACTAACCAAACAATATACAAATTAAATTACACAATAAAATTAAATATCCAAACATAGAATACACGCCCATATATATTCACACACACACACACACTCTCACACTCACTCACACACACTCACTCACACACTCACATACTAACCCCTCCCAATCCCAAAACAACCAAATAACAGATAACAATTAAAATATAATAAAAGAGTCCACAATTTGAGGAGCCGTCACCAGAACTAGTTCCTCAGAGTATTCAAAAGAGAATCAAGCCCAGTAACTCAGCAGTCAAGGCCTAATTAGGCCCACAGGTGTCAGCTCACTGGGTGCAACATAAAAGTAATAGAGCTGACTCATGGAAGTGCATGTCCAAGATGATGGGCTGAAGGCATCCGAGTAAGCAATTGCTCTCCAGACAAGCAACATGAATGGCTTTTCCTATGCACTAGGAATGACAAGAAAGACAGGCAGGTTACTGCAGTGATCTTGTTGCTGTTTGACCTGTACAGGAAATGCATCAAGAAAAGAATGAAAAGGCAAGAATGCCACAAAGTACAACTCACATCAAAAAACTCTACCCTGCAAAAGCACAAACTTGAAGAAAAAAGCTGTATAAGGGGCCATGAGTACATAATGCAAAGAAGGAAGTGAAACAAACTGTTCTAGTTAATGTGTACATTACCTGGTAGAAGGTATTTTTTCTCTATGGCTCCGGATTATCTGTTGTAAAAGGTCTGTAGTCGATATTTTGTTTTGGTGAAAGACACTTTTTGCCTAATAATGGCAATGAGGGAGAAAAGGGTGAAAGTGGCTGCATTTTGAAATTGTAACAGATGAATGTCACAAGCCACAAGTTGCATATTGGATTCTTAGTAACCTGTACTTATCCGGAGTTCTTTGGGATAGTACATCTGTGGGGCAGGGTGCATTTTCATTAAGGCTCATTCTGAACTTAGGAGAAAAGGAACACTTGCTCGCTTTTATCCAATTTCACTCATTGTTAACCCTGAAAAGGTGTTTGTAGTGAAACTACAAGCTTCATTGACTGCATATTGGGATTTAAATAATAAAAAATAAATACTGACTTCACTGCAAAAGCTCTGCGGTGCAGATATATAATAGCTTTCATAAGAAGTAGTTCTTTAACACCTGAGGTCTCCCCTTTTATTTTACTCTATTAAGGTGGATCAAATTAAAATGATGTTTAAAGAATGTAAAAAAAATCCGCATGGCATCCACCCGACGTATCACAAGATAAAACACAGGTTCAGCAACTGTGAGTATTCTATCAAGTGAGCATAATAAAGGATTACCTATAAGTATAAAACATTTAAAACTGGTGGACAGTAGTCCCAACAGTATTTCTGGTAGTACATCCACCATCTTTAGTGGTAAAATTCCACTAAAGGTAACACAAGAAAAGGAAACAAGCTATAAGTAATAGTGCTTCTATAACTCGCTGGAGCCTAATGGATGCATTTGTGGTGCCAACTGATTAAGTGGATGATAAATCTGATGCTGAGACATCTTCAGTGGGGATTGTGAAAATGTCTTTGTTTGTTCCTCACTTTTATTGCAAGCACCAAGTATCAATATGGAAGACTCAGAGCTATTTGAAGGCGTAGGAGAAACTCTCTTAGAAACTTCAAGAGAAAGAACATTTGGGGCCTGGTACATGTTCTTGATTTTTCTTGTACAATTCTCTCCCCTCCTGACTGGCCCCATTCCCTGGCACCCTCAGCTCTGTCACCCCAAGTCCACAGGACTCACCTTCTAGTTCTTACAAGGTGCCAAGCTAGCCAGATGCAGCACCTGGCTTTTTCTTCCTGGTCCCCGAGGTGTGGTGTGGAAGGTGCAATGAGGCCAATGGATGAACTGCACACACTTCAACAGGTGGCATGATGGGCATCTGCCTGCAACCATCTCTTTGTCTGTGGGTCCTTGCACCTTCCCTAGCCACCGCTAGAGATAGGCAAGTGGACACTGTCCTCACCCCTCCCCAGGAGAGGAGAGGAGAGGACAGCTGTCCTCCAGATGCTCAATCCTGTCTGTCCCCTGCCGACCCCCAGTGGCCCACTCACACCATGAACTCAGGTCACCTGCATGGCAGGAGGTAAGGTATGGAAGCCTCAACCCTCCACACCACTGGGCCTGGTACATGTTCAAAACTGAAAATGACTGAGTCAAGGGTAGATACAGGGATAACAGAAAATGAAACAACAGCAATAAGGAAAGGGACAGACAAAAGAGACATGGAGGAGAGAAGGGATACATACAATAATATTTAAAACTGTAAATGAGAAGGAGGTGGAAACAATTTGTCCAAAGGAGGTATGAATGGGTTAGAAAATCAGGCTGAAAATATGAGCAAAGCAGTGCTAGAGCCAAACCCAAGAGCGAGAGGTGTCAAGTAAAGATGGCAGAACATACAAGACAATTCACAAGAGAAAGGAATGCATGTACATAGTCCTGGACAAGATGACAGACAAACAGATTCTCCAGCAATGAAACTGATTATGATGAAGTTTCAGCAAGCACAATGTTAAGTGAGATGAGACAGAGTTTTCAGAATATGTACATCACCCTGGATACAATTAAAGGATGGATAGTCACTTTAGATAGCACAATGTCCTCAATAACAAAAAGAGTGACACATCTTGAACAAAGAGTGGGGAAATGGAAGATCAAATGTCACCCTTGAAGAACTTGGTTGAATGACATCAGAAGAAATTAGTAGAATTACAACAAAAAGTGGAAGACCTGGAATCAAGAGCCAGGAGGATAACATAAAATTGGGAAATGTCCCAGAAGGCAGTGAAGGCTCAGACCCTATAAAATATTTTGAAGAGTTATTTACTGAGGCATTAGGAAACAAATATCATGAAGAGAAGTTGCAACTGGATAGAGCACACAGAGCCTTTTCATCTCAGCAGGATCTTCCCAGATTTGTATGTATTAAACTCCACCATTTATGACTAGATAGGACACAGAGCCTTTTCATCTTGCAAGGATCTCCCCAGATTTATATACGTTAAACCCCACTATTTTCAAATCAAGGAAGAGCTCCTGCAGAAAGCCCGGACAGAGAAAAGGTTGCATAAAAGAGGAATGCACATTCAAGTTTTTCCTGACTTTCCGCTCTCTGTATATAGCAAAATTAAATTGTTTGATGGGATAAGAACTACATTAAGGGAAAAATACATTCCACACTCATTTTTACACTTGGCTAGATTGCAATTTTTTTATGAACAGACGACAAAGAGTCTTTAACAACTTCAAAGAGGCAGATCAATATTTTAAGGTGTATTTTTCATACCAACAGAGCCAAGACAGAAGACAGATGAATAGCTACTTCAGACATAACTGATGTACCACATGAAGCCCCACAAGATTCTTACAAATAAGAGAGAACTACTGGTATTTACATATATATATATATATATATATATATATATATATATATACATATACACAATAGGGTGAGTGGTAAATGAGTGAGATAAAACAGTGTATCATCCACTGCAGTGTGATATTTTACCCTCTGCTCTACTGTGATGATATGAGACATTTACACACAGGTCACAAAAGGTCACTGATATCATCATGCTAGGCAGCTTTCTCCTCAGCATGAAAGAAACACCTGTGCTGTTACCATAGACAAAAATGCAGAACTATTGAGAGGTCTCACTGCTGCCTACAGCCAACTCAGTGAGCATTACAAAACACCCTATCCCCCCAACTTCCAGCTCATTACTGTGATGCTCTCAACTTGATGTAGCCAGAATTCCAAACAGCACAGTTTCACATAACAGTCTAAACTACTGCCTGCAGCTAACTCAACTACCACTGAAACACACTCTCACTTGTTCCTCAAACTCTAATTCTTACCCATTACAATTACAGTGACAATTTCAACTTCACTGCAACCAGAATCCTAAAGAGCACAATTTCACGGAACACGCTGCACTCTGCCTGCAGCTAACTTAATACCACTGAAAACAGTATCAGCTGTTATGACACTCTGCCTCTCAGTTCATTACAATTACTGTGATGCTTTGAACTTCACTGCAGCCAGACTGCTAAACAATACAGCTTCACAAAAGTATGTTTCTCATTCCTATCTGAAACTAACTCATTTAGCATTGCAAAACACACTGTGTATCTCAGAGTTTATAACATTGCCAGCCCATTCAGAAAAGTTCACACACAGAATGAGCAAACACATTAACAGAAACAGAACACAAGACAGCATAACAAAACTTCTGAAACTCTTGCCCTATTGTATATATCGAATACATGATGGGCATATTGTGAGAAATATTGTCACTCCCGATCGTGAGCTTGGATATCTCACCATGCCTTCGGCACTCATGAGATATCCAGAGCTCACCTGCAGAAGTGACAATATTTGCCATATCACACTCATGCCCATCATGTATCCTATATATATATATAGATAGATAAATACAGATATATATATCTATGATGTGAAATAAATATTTATAATAATAAAATATACATATATATATATATAAGAGAGAGAGAGACACACACACACACACACACACACATATATATATATATATATATATATCTTTTACTAGTTATTTAACCAGGTGAGACACACTAAGCTAAACACTTTTTTACAGGTGCAACCTGGGGAGCACAGGAAAGTTAAGTGACTTGCTCAGGGTCACACAGTATGCAAGTGGAAGCTGTGGGATTCAAACCTAGGTCTGATCTGCTGGATGTCACCAGATTTGCAGCTCAGACCCTTAATCCACTGTGCTATACTGCCTCACACTTTAATGTTAAGCTTCAAATTTTTGACATTAATAACCACAACTGTTCACGCAGTTTACAGGAAATTTGGAATGCATGGTCTGGTATGGTAGGTCTCTTGATTTACTAAATTGTGTTTCAGTCACACATGTGATTTTGTAAAGTGAAGCACCAAAATGCACTTTTGCCACTTTTGCACATTTTGTGTGTGTGTACTGAATACACTGTTGGTCTGTTGGTCCAAAACACGGGATGTAGAAAGAGCTTGGGCCAAGGAACATGCCATCATTTATTTGGTGAAAAATATTATTCTGTTCAAAGTTATTACAATTTTAAATTCCCATTATATCCTATGGGAGCATTTATATGTATTTTGCAATGTTATTGAGAAAGACCAGATGGCCCCTAGGATAGACCAGATGGCCCAAATTGGGATGACCATATCTCAGTCACAGTTTGTTCTTTTTACTTGAAATTTTCAGGGAGTTGAGAGGACATCATAGAGCTGTGAATTATGCTGTTTAGGTGTTGGGAATTAATTGATTGCAGAGATATTCAATGATGTATTTGACATTTTCCCATAGGATTACATTGTACTCTGTGTCATGACTTTCTGCACCGCTATCTCGGAACGAAGCAAGATGCAGACTTTTCACTACAGCTGGGTAAGATCACCTTTACATGATCTATGCCACTGGAAAATATTTGAAATTGTGGAGTAAGCCTGCAGTGGAATTTATTTTGTACGTTACATGGTTCATGAGATATTGTGAAATTACTGTCACAAAGGGTTCAAAGAGTGCCTGTCCAGTGCTTTTCAGTGTCCATATCTCAGGAATGATGTGAGATACAGGTGCAATCATTGCGAAGTTTCATTAAGTACTCACTGTCATGATTAGATGATCCAAGAATTTTTTCTACCTCTTCCGGTTCAAAGATATGCACAGATTTCTGTTACAAGGGTTTGGTGCCCTATAGTGCTGCTGCATGTTCTCTGTAGCTTTGCTGCAATTGTGTATCTGGGATCGTGGGCCCAGATGCATATTATGCAAATTGGCAACTTGGTGGGAGTTTGGCTTCCTGCTCCCACCAATACGTATTTTACTACTTATATTACATTTTTCAAAAGTAAAGAAATTCTATGCAAAAAACTGCATTGATGCATCATTTAGGGTTAAAGCAAAAAAAGTCAGGAAATTAGACATTAGGGTTGAACCCCTACCCCCACATAGCACTTTTAATCCTCCACAGACTGACAGATGCTGGGGTGTGTCATTGGGAGTTATGAGGCCTATAACTCACCCCATTCTCCTTTACTGTAGCATGTCAACTTGCTCCCACCTGGAATGGGGTGAGATTTTGGCCTCACAACTGCAATGACACACCCTGCCATCTGTCAGTCTGTGAAAGATCAGGTGGACATGTGGGTGTTAGGGTTCAACCCTAACATCTCATTTCATGACTTTTACTTAACCTTAAATGATGTATTAATGCAGTTTTTTGCAAAGAATATATATATATATATATATATATATATATATATATATATATACATACACACACACAATATGTACAATATACAAAAAATATAATAAACTTTCTAAATGAATGATGAAATTATATTGGTTGAAGCTGTACAAAATAAGATATAAATAAGAATATGCTTGTCACCAATGGAGCGTATTAGTGTTCAAGGACATCTCATCAGCATGCAGACTGTCTTTGTAGACTGTCGGGGAGGGTAGTTTCATCATTTTGAATGGGTCATGGGGAGAAGAAGAATCATTGGCTGGAGGAGGAATGATCGGAAAGAGAGCAAGATAATTAAACAAGTAGGAACTCAGATGAAAACATTCTGGAGTTATGGTTGGGGAAAGAATTAATGAAAAGCTACTGTATTATTTATCATACGTTGGAAGATGAATTGGGGAGTTAGAGAAAAGGACATCCTTGCAGGCCCAGGGAACCAGACGCAGCCAGCTCCCAAAGACCCGTTTCCAGTTTTTCCAAATACAGTGGGGAGGAGGACGGGGGGTGGCGTGGAGGAAGAGACAAGAGAAGATAATAATTACTCAGTATTTACAAAATAGTGAGTCTCTGAATTCCACCCCCAAACTGACCCACAGAATTCTCTATTGATTTGAACTCTGAGACTGCTGGTTTTATAGCTACTGAAAGTCATTGTGTTTCCCCTATCATTAATTTGTCTAATCACATTCTAACTTCTTCTGAAACTTCAGTACTGAGTAAAGGGTTAGGTTTTGTCCCTCAGTAGATATTGATTGGTTCACTACTTGTGTTGATTTACATAAATGTGCTTGCCTCTTAACCTTTAAAACTTTTTCAGGATGATACAGGGACTAATAGCAGGCATGAAAGCCAAGGAGGTTTACTGCCAAGATCTGAAATTTGCCCTGTACTTAATCTGATTGTGTCTATGTTTAGTAAGAAATGTGAAATGGATCTGGACAAATTATATAATGTCACTATGGCCACCTCCCTTAAGTGTTTCAGTTAGTAGGAGAGGGAATTACAGTAGCTCAGAGTTGCAGGCTATTAAGAACTTAAAATCCAATAGTGACATTGTTATTAGGACCGCAGACAAGGGTGGTGCAATAGTCATACAGAATACAAAAGCTTATATAGAAGAGCTAGAACACCAAATTGGGGATGAGTTGTTTATAAAAAAATACATAGGAATATGATACAGATGCATAAGAGAAAATTGATTTGTGTTTGACCAGTGCATTGTGCAATGGCTACATTACAGGGGCCTTGTTCAATGCTATGGTGATCACAAGTCCAGTAATTCCATTATCTATACTTTACCTAAGATTCACAAAATGCTACACATCCACCAGGTCATCCTATTATATCGGGAGGAGTGGCTCACAGAACCATTATCCATGTATGTAGATGGGTTTCTACAACCTTTGGTTAAAATCTGAGGTCTTACATTTGGGACTCCACAGAAGTCATTAATGTTATGGAGGATTTAGATATGCAATCTGATTGGTTCTTTGCTACTATAGATGTCACTTCACTCTCATAGTGATTCCACACCAGGAGGGTTTGAAGGCTTTGGAATTATTTCTGAATGCAAGAAGTGATGAGGAGATGGTTTGTACCCCCACTTCTTTTTGTTAGAATTGGCTGACCTAGTATTGACCAAAAATGTGTTTCTGTTTCAGGAACAGTTATATATACAGATCAGAGGCACAGCAATGGGAGCAAAGATGGTTCCTAGTTTTGCCAATTTGTTTGTAGGAGAGTGGTAACTCAGACATCTGAATAGTGGCACCACAAATCCTTTTTCATCTTTTGGATTTGTGGTGGCACTTTATAAATGATATTATAGTAATTTGGAAGGGAACAATGATATAATTTGAAGCCTTTATCCTTTGGCTGGAGACTACTAGTTCCTGCTTGCAGTTTAAATATACAATAAGTCATAACAGGATTAATTTCCTGGATTTACAGATTTACCATAATCAGAAGGGTAACATTTGCACTACCTTGTACCAGAAGGATACTGATAGAAATGGACTTCTTAGATATGAGAGTTGCCATACACACATGTAAAATTTAATATTCCCAAAGGCCAATTAGTTAGGACCTTAAGAAATTGTACTGAAACTGCACAGTTTGATCAGAAACAAGCTGTGCAAATCAGGAGATTTGTGGAAAGGGATATAATACACATAGCATTTATACAGCTATGAAGAAAGTAGCAGAAATGGATAGAGAATCTTGTTTACAATATCAATGTAAGGAAAATGAAGGAAAGGAAGGTTGTTGTTTTGTCACTAAACATTCAGTTAGAGCTGAGAATGTGACAGAGATTAATAATCAAAATTGGTCCATGTTGGAACTGGAGCCCAAATTGGAACATATAGTGCAAACAGGATCAAATGTTGTTTTTAGGTGAGCTAACATAGAAACATAGACTTAGGCGGCAGATAGGACCGCTTGGCCCATCTAGTCTGCCCATTTCCCTACCTACAAGATAGGCCATAGATCCTAGTTAACCAACAGCCTATTTCTTCCTACCCCCACAAAATTGCCTTACATCTGTCCCATGCATTCTTGAATTCTCCCACAGTTTTAGACCCCACCTCCTCAGGAAGGCTATTCCATGCATCCACTCCCCCTCTGTGAAATAATACTTCCTCACATTGCCCTAGACGCCCCCTTGATCCTTTAAATTGTGTCCACTTGTTCTTGCACGTCTCTTTTTCTGAAAGATGCTACCCTCTTGGACTTTGTTGATTCCACTGAGGTACTTAAAGTTTCTATCATGTACCCCTCTCCCTTCATTCCTCAAGGGTATACATATTAAGCTCCTTTACTCTCTCCTCATACAGCTTCTCTTGCAGACTCTGCACCATTTTAGTTGCCCTCCTCTAGACTGCCTCTATCCTGTCTATGTCCTTGTGGAGATGGGGTCTCAGAACTGGATGCAGTACTCAAGATGGGCTCTCACCAACTGTCTGTACAGAGGGATAACAACTTCCTGTTTTCTGCTGATGCCTCTCCCTGTGCATCCCAGTATACCCCAGCTCTCCCTACTGCCTTCTCACATTGCTTGCTAACCTTAAGGTCATCTGTCGATTACCCCTAGGTTCCTTTCCTTTTTGTTGTTGTTACTACCTCCCCCATTGTGTATTCTTCCCTGGGTTCTTGTTTCCCAGGTGCATTATTTTGACTTCTTTGCATTGAATCCTAGCTGCCATACTTTTGACCATTCCTCCAACCTTGCCAAGTCCCTTCTCATCCTTTCCACCCTCCTTGTGTATCAACCCTGTTGCAGATCTTTGTGTCATCTACAAAAGGTATACTTTTCCTTCCAGTCCCTCTGCAATGTCACTGATGAAGACATTAAAAAGGACTTGACCCAATACTGAACCCTCTGGTACCCCATAGTAACTCCTCTTTCTTCAAGTGGACTCTTTTATAATTACCTTCTGTGTCCTGTTATGCAGCCAATGTTTTACCAGGCTACCACCCTGGGACCCACTCCCAGGCTGGTAAATTTGACTATTAATCTTTTGTGTAGGACTGTGTCAAATGCCTTGCTAAAGTCTAGGTAGGCTAAAAATCTTAAACATTTAATTGTCAACAATGCTATTTCTGATCCTGCTGTGAGTAAACAGTCAGTTTGCTCCCCCATAGGTACACATAGGTGTAGTAGGTGTGTTTTGCAAGTATGTACATGCTTGCAAAACCATCACCTCCAGTTACCAATAAGATCATTAGGATACAAGATTTTATTACCTGTAGTAGTAGTGGAGTAGTGTACCAATTACAATGTAATTGTGGGGCCTATTATGTGGGTAGGACTTTAGACAGTTTAAGGTACAGAGAGGTAAGCATGTCCAGGCAGTACAAAGAATGGACATTAGCTATGCCATAGTGAAACATTTATCCTACAATGTACAGTGTTGTCATAATTTTCATTTTGTTGGATTGGAGTTAGTTAAAATTGGACCGAGGGGTGGTGATATTAAGAAATGAATTGGTCAACGTGAAAGTTTTGGATCTTTGAATTAAGAGCAAGAAGTAATTTGGGACTTAATGATAATATTGAATTGTCCACTTTCTTGAATACATTTAGGTGTTAAGCAAGATCTTTGATGGAACAGCTATAGTAGCTGTGTGTTGACATCACCACCATACTCGTTTGTTTTATATTTATGTCTGTCTGTGTTTAGAGACATGTTCCTGCTTTGATATATGTAAAAAGATGTAATGTACTAATTTTAGTAATGTTTAGTCATAAATGTTAGAAATGTGTATGGGGAAATATTTATTGTGTTTATATGAGGAGGTTACTTATTTTATATAGACCAAATAAATTTAATTATGGTCACAATAACTATGAATGTGGGACAGTGCCTAGAATATAAACTTAGCCTTTATTGATGGGGCTTAAGTGAACCTGTATTGGTTCTAGTTAAGATTTATTAACAAGTAAAAGGGGCAGGTTAATTACACCTGCTGGATCTTTTAAACATGTGACCACACACTTAGAGTATTTAAATGGAGTAGGAACATTTAGTTGACTACTCTGAGGAAGCCTTAGTAGTTCACTAGGTGAAATGAAGGTTTTGCTGCTATTCCCAGCTATCCCTGAAGCTGGATGCTGTTTACTGTGCCTGTTTTTAAAGAGAAGAATAAACAGTTTTCAATGAAACTTTGCTTTGCTGTGCTTCTTGGAATCCATTTGGATTGATGCTTATTTTTCACTGCTTTTGCTATTTCTGATTTGGAGCACCAACCGTTGCCTGGTGCTCTAGCATTTGTTTTTCATGTATTATTTAAATGAATCTTTAACCATAGCTATGAAAAATAGAGCAGTGTCACCATGGCAGAAACTATGACTATACAACTAAAATGCATATGGTGGAATATTAAAGAGGCTAGGACAGAATGAAAATTAGACAAATTGTTCAATATGCTAACCAAGTGCAAGTGGATTGCCTGCTTTTGCAAGAAACTCACTTCTAGGAAAAATACTTTAGATATTTTTGTAATTTATTTAGAGGACAGTTTTAATGCACTATTTACAACCAATTTTAGGGCGGTTGCTATCATATTAAAAACAGTGCAAATATAGAGATTATACAGAGTTGATGGGATAAAATAGTAGATATGCAATGGCTACTTTACAAACAAGTAATGAAAGATTTACAATAAGTGGTTTATATGCCCCAAATGAAGATGACAGTTATATCTATACAGATGTTTTCATTACACTAACTTATCTTCAAAACCATATATAATGGGGGGTGGACTATAATTTAACATTGGAAAAATTGGATAGATTAGGTAATATTCAAGAAAGAAGAAAGACTCCTTAAAATTGTAAAAGGTTTTATGGAAGATCAAAAATTCCATGATATTTTCAGGCTAGATTTCCAACATGGAAAACATTTTCCTATTTTTCTTAAGTGTATAGGTCTTCTTCAAGAATAAAATTTGTTCTTAGTATCAGAAAAATAACATACACTATTAAGAAAATAAAGTATTGGACTATAAAATCTCAACTCATTCTCCAATGTATATTTCAAAACTCTGCTAACAGAAAGAGATCTTTTCTATTTCTAGTGGAAGTTTAATAATACTTTATTGTATGAGGAAAATTTCAAAAGGAAATGAAAACAATAAAGGATTTTAATTATTAACAAAACAAATAAAACTTCTATTTGAAATATATGGGAAACAATGAAGGCATATATGAGAGGGTGGATAGTATCATATAGGTCACATAGAAAAGAAACAATGTGAAACAATTAATAAATTAGAAGATGAGTTTATTGGCTGCAGAAGCAGTTTTGACAGTTCTGGACTGGAGAATGACCTCCTTAAGGTATTACAAATAAGGAATTATATAATAAAATTTTAGCTCAGAATGCTGAAAATTCTCGGATCAGGGCAAAATCTAATCATAATTTTTTTCTTTGACAAAACTGACAAACATCTTGCTTATAAGTTGCAAGCAGAATGGAATAGAAAAGCAATTAATAGCATTATGACAGAGTCGGAGACATTATAAATTCACATAAACAGATAAATGATGAATTCCATACTTTCTGTGGTAAACTATATTCAGTTGATTTCCAAATAGAGCAGCAAGAGATAGATAACTCTTTAATTAATATGAATGGGCAGCTATTCAATGAAGAGGAAATAAAATCATTGAATTAAAATTGTAATTTACAGGAAATCATAGTTACAATAGAAGAACTTAAAATGGAAAATCACCTGGGTCAGATGACTATACAGCTGAATATTTTAAAACCTTTAAGGATGTACTAGCTCCACTATGTTTTGAACTATATGAAGACATTGAATTAGATGAGCAACTTTCGCATTCAATGGCAGAAGCTGATACATTAATATTATAAAAATCATTTAGTTTGTGGCTCATATAAACCACTATCATTATTAAACGTAGATTATAAAACAATAATGACAACTTTAGCAAACAGACTGTCAGCTAAAATACAGAATGTGATATATGTAGATCAGATGGGGTTCATCCCAAAACTGAGGATTGTTGTGTAATATTAGAAAAACCATGGACATTATAGATCTTACTCAACAACAAATAGCTACAATTCTGTCATTGGATGTGGAGAAAGCATTCAATAAGGTCTATTGGCCTTTACTGATAAAAATCTTGTGAAAGATCAACCTAGCGACAGATTTATGACATGGATAAAAATAATATACTGTAAAATCATATCAAGAGTGAAAACAAACAAAACCTTTTCAGATCCAGTTTTGTTACAGAGATGATGCCTCCTGTCCCCATTATTGTTTGCTATTTATATTGAACATCTGGCAATAACTATATGGGCAAACAATTTGATAAAGGGACCACAGATCAAATATGTTCAATATAAAATTTCACTGTATGCTGATGATGTTTTGTTGTTCATAAAGAATTTGAAAACTTCAGGGATATCACTTTGTCAGACATTACAAACATTTGGACATGTGTCTAGTTATAGGAAAACTGGTCAAAATCTGAATGTCTTCTACAAAATGAATCAATAAGGAACTTGAAATCCCATCAATTATTGAAGAATATTACAGCTAAAAATAAAATATTTGAGTGTTACTATTTCAGTAGATATAACCCAACATACAAAATTATTTGAATTGATGGATGAGTTTGCACTTAACCATGTTGGGAAGAATTAACATTATACCCAGGTTTCTTTTCTTGTCTCAAACTCTTCCCATTGTGTTGAACTAAAAGCGTATTAACAATAATAGACAAAATGTTTAGGAAATGTATTTGGCAAAATAAAAGACCCAAGGAGAAATTAGAAAATTGTACCCCCTTAAAACAGGGTGGTTTAGGTTTCACAATTTACAGTTATAGTATTATGCAGCTCAATTTGCAACAAACAAAATAATGGTTCATAGAATCAGATGATAGAATTATTCAATCAGGTTGGTGTCAGATTGAGAAACATCATACTCCATTTCCTAATCTTATGCATAACCTATATGTAGATAGTGATAATATTAAATTAGATTCTAATATATTGACAGCACTAGAAATATGGTAAAATTTTGAAAATTATTCAAAGATGGTATATCAGAAAAAAACATTTATCAATATGCTCACCTTTGCAGGAGAATAATAACTTAAAATTTGCTTATAAAAATAAAATAACATATATATGGCAATCTAGAGGACTCCTACCCCTATCACAATGTTTGAAAATGTGGTACTAAAATCTTTTAGCCAGTTAAAAACAATATAATCTCCTATAGGCAGCTATATGGCATACCTGCAATTGAGAGATTATCTGCATAAATATAATAACATGGGCAGATAAATAATGGCAACTCCTTTAGAGGAACAACGTAATAGAGAAAACTAAAAAAATGTTTTGGTATCTATATACAAGATTTTATGGAGGCAAAACAAATGAACTTACAACAATTACAGCAAACACGGAATAGAGATCTGGAAAAATAATTATCTACAGAGGAATATAACAAACTATTAAGTACACCAGAAAAATATCACAAAATAATAAATGAAAACAAATACAATTTAATATCATACACAGGTTATATTTCACACCAGATAAGGTACATAAATGTAATTCAAATATATGAGATCATTGTGTTGAAGATGTAAAACAGAAAAGTATCTCTACTACATACCTTCATCACGTGTAAGAATTACAAGTATACTGGGAGAAAATATGTAGGATAGTAGCACAAATTTTAGATATTAATATACCTTTTGATCCTGAAATTCTATTATTAAGTCTTAATTCTAGACTGGGTAATACTACGGAGCAGGATATATTTGTATTACTTGCACTTGGCATTACAGGAAAAGTCATTTTGTTGCACTGAAATATTCTTATGCCCCAAATGGCAAGTATGGCTAAATCTATTAACAGATTGTTATAGATTAGAAATAATTTATTATATAAAAGAACAAAAAGAAGAGAGATTTTTAAAAATCTGACAACCATTCACGACTTTCTTGTGTAAAAGATTATAATAAATTAATCGAAGAAGACAGGACAAATAAGATAAATATATAATAGGATAGTGACAGCTTTCCACTTGTACAATGATGCTATTGGAAAGCATAATAAAGATGGAAGTTTAAAGCAGAACAAGGGACTCTCACCCCTTGAACTGCCTACAATACAATCAGATTGTCCCAGTCCCAGTCATTATTTGGCCCTCTCATGGCCAGATCCTGGATTCTAGACAGATCTCATCAAACTAGACTCTTCTCCAATACCAAATGCCAACCAAGCAAGCAAGGTAAATTATGGTAGCTTAAGAAGTTCCACATTTGGAAATGCCAGAGGCTCTCCAAAGTCCTGCTTATCTCCCAGTATGAATAGTTACTTTCTGAAGAAACTACAAGTCACTTACCTTGATGTACACGCTTAGATTGGCCACCCCATAAACAGCAGACTCCCAAAAGCCAACAAATGGAGACACAAAGTGCAGGAAGTTAAAAGCATTCTCAACATCAGATGTCTGGTATATTGGTGACCAGTCAGTTCATTTCAGATCAGCATGCAGGGCCCCAGTGTTTAATTGAGAAATCTTGAAAGAAAATATACTATTTATTTATTTATTTATTGAGATCTTTGAGTACACCTTTGAGCTGGAAGCTCATTTACAAAGTTCCACATCAGCAGAAAATAACATAATTACATAACATTTCTAATAGAAACAGACAACAGTACATGACTGTTAAAATTAGACCATGCAAGAAATATAAGTGCAGTGAAATATAAAACAGTTAACAATACAGGGAGTATATGGTTACATACAATGCATGAATAGAGCTGCAGTACTTGACCAATTAAGCGGAATGACATTTCATTGTTAAATTATAGGGAGGGACAGGCAAGGCGGAGAGATGTGGGGGAGGAAATAAGTGCAGCATGGAGGAGGGTGCTTTGGTGAATGTGCACTCCAGACACAACAAATAGGTGCGTGGTCACTGATGGTATCAGGTAGAGTACCAGCAGCCTGGACTCTGTTCTATTTGTGATGACTCAGTCTAGGATGGTCTAGTGATTGCTACATGAAGATACTCTCAGACACATTATAAGTTGGGAAAAGTGTAGTTTCCTAGCACACGTTCATACAGACCAGCATTTTCCCTGCCCAGTAGAGATTTATTTTACCCTGAGGATATATTCATGTTTTACTCTAAGGGATGCCAGGTGGTCAGTGATGTTTGTTAAGCCAACTTGACCACTCTTAGGTGGAAAGTAGACACATATGATGTTTATTATTTTGTTTTCCCAAGTACCTGGACCCCATGTGGGGCTTCACAGATATATGTTGTCTTAGTTGGTTGTGCAGTAATAGTTAGATGATTTTGTAATAGAGTACAATCCCACCCACTTCCCTGATGAGCTTGCACACCTTTAGTGCACACATTGCATCAGAGATATTTGGCTGGAGCCATGTTTCCGTAAGACCTAATATGTCCTCTGAGTAATGTGACACCAAGAACTCCACCTCACTGAAGTTATCCTTGAGGTTCCATGTATTCATGTAGGCTATTTTAAGGCCCTTTGTTGAAACCCACTGAAGGACTCTGGCAGGCTTTGCCCCAAATGATGGATCAGGGTCTGGTTCTATATCACTGATAATAATAGATATAAGAGATGAAGCCAGACTTCATGAAAGAACTTTAGCATATGACTGCCCCTTGAAACATAAAGGAAAAGTGTTGAGTACATTTCCACAGAAGGGGCAGCAGAGAAACTCTTCAGAAAGTTCGCAAAATATCTGGAAATAACTGGCAATGTTTGTGGCTACTACTGTAGTGTCCTATGTAAGCAACTTGATATGTTTCAGGTACCAGGTACTGTAGAGTGGCTTGCCCACTCCAGCAATTTGATTTGAATAAACAAAGGTGGTGTCATCAGAACAGCTGCGACCTTGTTCCCAGTTGGGTGCAAAAAAATCAGTAAGGAAACTAAAGCAGTTAATAGCCTCCCCAGCAATAGGAAGGTGCATACCAATGACACTCTCATTATTAACTCTGAAAGGAACAAAGCAATTTACAATAATTAACACTTGTATATCCTATGGCAACATCTGGAAAATTTCACAAAACTAGCTAAGACATACTGCCCATGAAACCTGTGACCTCCTCCTGAGGTCTACTAATAAAGATAATAAGTAAGCAATAAGACACAAAGGGGTGTGCATGGAACATATTTTGCTGCACGCTCAGGCACGCAGTGAGGCATGAAACCACAGGCCAAGTGCCTTCAGCCCCTGCAAGAGTAATAAAATATGTTCCATGCACACCCCAGGAGTGTCTTTTGCACTTATAAAATGGGCTTTTTTCATTTTTCACAGTTAGAAAAAACATGTTATGTGTAGAAAAAGATTTACTTATACAAATATATGATAAAATATTCCCTCTGCCTACTGCAAAATAATGTCACTACCCCTACCTAGTACTGTTGTGGATTTTTTCTTTTGAAGGGAACTCTGGCTGCTACCATTGGACAGAAGAAAGTGCGTACTGTGTTTTATATTATTTTCAAATGTGACCTATGGCAGCATGCTAGGACTGAAAAGGAGTGGGCTGAAACTTAGAGAAGAAGCAACGAATGGGTAAGAGACATATAGACCCTCACTCACTCACTGTCGCAGTAAGTTCCCACCCACACCCAACTGGCTGTCTGAAAAGAGCAGGATGACTGTGAAAAGTCTTCTTCTTTAAAAATTAGGCACATTTTGTTGTTGTTTAAAAAGCGGGATGGGCAGCAGGATGGCGAGGTGGGAGCAGAAATGACATCAGAGAAGCTGTGAGGAGAACTGGTTGTGGTATGAATATTAAAATAGCAAAGGGTTGCAGACCTAGCTCCCCACTTTCAGATGTTTCATCCTGGCTTGAAGTTCTTAACTATGTGAATCTGAGTGTTTTTACTATTTCTGTGATGAGAGGGCTGTTAAGATTAGTGGCCAATTCATAGCCTGTAAAAGTACAGATAAAAAATATTTTCTTACCAGGAGCAGTAGTAGTGCCTTCAACTACAAGGAAATAACAAGCAAAGCAGTAGATCTCAAAGGCTGCCTTTTGGTCTATGTGAGAACAGCAAATGCCTAAAAGGCAATCACAATTATTATTGCACAGTGGTGCCAAAAGATTTTCGTCCTCTGACAACCCACAAGCCTTACAGGACAATGGTACCAGGAGAGTTTTTTAATGCTTTCTGTGGGAGGGGCTGTACCCCCACCCCCTCATAGAGGGCATCACTCCCTACACCCCCACTTAAGGATTCTCAGCTCAGGGGGTGCATGTTCAGGGGTTAAGGCATTAAAAATAAAGGTTCAGGCCGGGCGCAATAAAATCCACGCGCCTGGACCCAAAACCGGTACCTCACCCACCCCAACCACTAGCTAACCCTGACACCATGATGCAGCTCGGCCATCCACTGCAGTGCCACCCCTACAGCCTCTCTCCCCCTCCAGCCCACACTCGCCGTTCTCACTCTCCCTGTGTTGTGCACGTACATACCCACATCCTGTCACCCAGTTCACCAACCCCCTCATCCAGTCGCCTCAATCGCGCGATGAGGATTGCACCAGGAAGGAGTCACCATTATGGATGGCGCCTCTTCTCATGCACCCACCTCATGAGTTACCTGCCTTTCTCATTCCACATGAATGCTCCCTGAAGTCATTTGTAAACAACATCCCACTCACCACAGAAACAGAAAAAACACTCAGGTTCCCAGGTTACAATCTTCAAGCTGAGATAAGGCAGCTGAAGGCAGGAGCTGGGTCTGCTGGACTGCACTGAAAGTGCCTTGAGAGAGAGCCACCCAGGTGCACCCCACCCCACCAGCAGGGAACACCACAGCAACACAGAATGCTCCGACAGGGGCAGGGAGCACCGAGTGCCTTGAAGAGGTAAAGACTACCTCCTTCTGCCAGCATACTTTCTTGAGGGTGTTAACCCGTCCGACGCTGTGCATCGACTGCCCCACCTGCCTAACCACCCTCCCACCTAAGCCCAACCCCTCAATTTGTGGGCACTCTCCATCACATGACTTCTGTTGACACCTTTATAAGTCCCCACTTCTCCATTAGGTTATACTCGCCTGCCTCTAGAGGGTACTCCATGCACAACCTCCTTATCCACTCTTTACCAACATATTCTTTTCTGCTCTTCTGCCACTCTACCTACATTGACTTCTTCATTGCCTCTTTCCATTTTTATTTAGTCTATTCACTGCCTATCCCTCCTACTCACTGCCTTCCAAGCCTCCCCACCTCTTGCTGTGCACTCCTGGCCATCTTGCATTCCCTCTGTGGCCACTAGGGTTACTATTTCACCCCTCTGTCCGGGCCTGACCCAGTATGATCTAGACTTCCAACTGCCTGGTTTACCATCTTTCCCAGGCCTTGAGGACACCTGCCCCCAGAGTGTTTGAACCTGTACCCTGGGCACCAAAGTCCACAGCCCTACCACTACATCACTATGGCAGTCACATAATGGAAAGCATAGCCTAGAACCTTATACTTCTTTACTGCCCATCAGCAAAGGTACCATGGATGCCAACTCCCCAATGCTTCACCTGGCCATCCCAGCCCTCCTGATACTGGTATCTCTTACCAGACTACACTCCTGCACTCTTGGTGCTGCACCCTCAACCATACCTTGGTCTCTGACCGCCACCACACTGGACACAAACCTGGGGCCCCAGCATCCACCTCCCCTCCACTTACCAGGCCCCCTGCCTTTCTGGGACCCCTTGGACCCAACTCCTTATAGCTATCCCACCCATCATGCTCTACCCATTCCATGCAACCTAGAGGTTGACCCTCTACACGAAGACCAAAAAGGATGCCTGTTACAGCTGACCATTGGTTATAATTATCACTTTATTACTGCTACTCTCCAGAAATGTCCACCCCAATCTGGACCCAACCCACACAAGGCCACCCAAGACCTTTTCCTCTGGGCTCCACATTGCCTCCCTGAATATCTGCAGCTTGCTAAAAATTCTGCTGGGCTCCAATGCTGGGTCATCCCAGCACCAACCCGACATTATTGCTCTAGTAGAGATGTAGCTCTCAAAATCTCCCCAACTCCTTCATCTCACTCCCAGGGTACACCTCTATCGGGAAGCTTGATTAGGCAAATGAGGGGTGGATGTACTGTTTACTACGTGACACCATTGTTGGTCATGAACTCCCTGCTCCCAAGCTCGACAATGGAGCCCAGGCCCTCAGCCTCAAAATCATCCCATATCCTGCCAGGGTCCACTCTACATCACAGTCTCCTATGTGCCTCCTCAGAACCAAAACCTGGCTATGCAGTCACTACCAGAGTATCTCTCAACCCCTCTTACAAATCTGAACAAGTCTTATTAGGGACCTTAATGTCAATTGGCTTGGCTCCTCAGCATCACAAGCAAAGGATTCCTTTGCTGCCCTTGACATGACCCAGTTAGTCTCCCAGGCCACATGACTCAACCCCACCGAGAACAAGCACCCTCCTGGATGTCATAGTCTCCAACCACCCCCAAAAGTCCAAGAAATTAAAATCCTTTCAGACTCCTTAAGTGACCACTTCCCATCTTCTTCCTCTGCTCCTTTGCCACCCCAAACCAGTAACTCAATCCTCTCTTTGTAGGTGCCTTTGTCTGGGTGGCCTTCAAAACAAGGCACTAGCTCACCCAGATTGACTGGTCACCCATAAACCATGCCCCAAGTATTGACACTGCATCGGCCTCTTCATGCAGGCTTTCAACAAGCCCTGCAATCTCTATGCACCGCTCACCAGACATCACTCAAAAACAAAACCCAGTCTGGGTCCTCCATCCCTGCTCCAAAACTCTGGAAGAGGAGTGACCTCTGGCATGTGCTGCAGAGTCTGGCAGAGTGTCAGACAGGCAAGCCTACAATGCTGTGCACAATCAGTGCACATGGGCCATCTGCAAGGCCAAAGCAGAGCACTATCAGACCACCCTTACCTCCTCCTGGGGCTCAGCCTGGACCTTCTGGGATAATATAAAGAGCTAAGTGGAAAACACATTCTCCCCATCCCAGCTTTCTGTTGTCAGCTCTGTTACACGGACTCCCTCACCATAACTAACTGCCTTAATACCACCTTCACTGATCTAAGTTCTGTCCTACCCAGTAGTTTCTTTGATCCCATGCTGGAATCTCAACCACCTGTCCTACAATGCCCCACATCCTCCTCCACCACAAGATTTCCACCCAAAAGCCAGACCGTGCCTGCAAAAGTCCTGGGCAGCAATAGCCTTGGCAACAACACTCTGGACACAGGATTCTGTGTCAAATGCTTGATCATGTCCTTGTCTCAATGACTGGGTTACTAAATTGATCTCTCTGTCTAGGACAATTCCGCCAGTGTCTGGAAAATGGCTATCATCACACCCATACATAAAAGTGGTGATAGGTCCTCCACAAACAACTATAGGCCAATTTCCATATGTCCCCACTTTCAAGGCTATCAAAAAGTGGTGACCACTCAGATTACTGAGCACCTGACCAAATATAATATACTATGTCCTAAGCAGCACGGTTTTTGCACAGGACACAGTACCACCACAGCCCTCCTTGAATTCTCCAACTATCTGTACTCCTTTTTGACTCTAGCAGTCTTGCTGGTACAGTGTTCATTGACTTGTCCAAGGCCTTTGACACTGTTTGCCATCCCTCGGTTTCTCCACTGGTCCTCTTCCTGGTTCTCCAGCTACCTCTCAGCTCATTCCCAGTGCATAAAATCAATGGGACCTTATCCAGCACCCAACATGTTCCTCCGGGGTCCCCAGAGCTCTATACTGGGGTCCCTCTTGTTCAGTCTCTACATCAACACTCTGCCCATGCCTGCTCTGGCAAAATTCTTCTTACGCAGATGATGCCATTCTCTTTGCTCTCGCCATAAACCTGGCTCACTTCAGGACTCTCCAGCTCATCCTTAACTATGCTGAAAATGGTTCAAAGGTCATAGGCTTTTATCAACCTAAAAATACCAAGTCTATGCTATTCACCTACCACCAAAACAAGTCAAAAATGCCTCCCTCCTAATCCTCCCAGCACACAGCACCCTCTAGAGCAAGTGTTAACATATAAATACCTAGGGATTACCTTTGACACGGCTCTCACTTTTCACCTCCACATAAATGACCTCTCAGCAGCCACCAACTCTTGGATAGGCCTTCTACTGGCACAAGGACTGCCTCCCTCCCCATGTGCTCCGCTGGCCATCACATCCTCTGTTCTGTCCCTTGTGGATTATGTCTTGCAAATATACAGTGCTGCTGCTAACACTGCTATCAGTAAAATCCAAATCTCTATAAACAAGGCCTGCCAGCTCCTGACCTTGGCACCCAGACTCACCCATACCTGCCTACTCTATGCCACTGCAAACCTCCTCAATTTTGAAAGAACTCCACTGCAAAACCTGCCTACTATCCAAGAAAATTCTTCTCAGACTCTCCCCTCAGAGGTGTCTGCATTCCTTCAACTGGCCACCCCAATAGTGGCCACCCATAGCTCAGATAAGGCCACCCTACTCGCACTCCAGGACTAGGACCTCCCAGCCCAGTGATTCTTCTGTTACAGGGCCCTCCTGGTTCAATTCCTCCCAGTAGACATCACCAATACTCTCAAATTGGTCCATTTAAAACCATCCTTTGTGACCACCTTTTAACTCATGCTGCTGTAAATGCAACTAACTAAATCCTGCCCCTCCTTGGGCCTCTGAAGACTCATGCCATCCTGCTCTCTCCAATCTCAACAAAGTCCTCTGGACTGTTCACCCCCTCCCGTTATTCCTTAGTTGCTCTGATCTGAAAATACTTTTGCTACCCACATTGTCACAACATTGTAGGGACTTATATCTCTCAGTTATGTCACATGCTACCTATGGAAATGACTGCACATAAGGCTTTGCATCACTGTAATCTATGCATGTTATGTATTCAACGTCTGTATTTAGAACATTGCATTATTGTTTTGTCTTCACTGTGACAAGGTTCCTTTGTAACGAGTCTCTGACTCAAAGGTTGTAAATGCAATTGTTACAAATAAATAAAATTAATATTCATACCACAAACAGTTCTTCTCACAGCTTCTCTGATTTCAGGATTTTAAATGCTGATCATCTCAGATGCTTCAAAATATAGCAGCATTTTAAAACCTGACGTTCCAATGGTACAAAGATTTTTTTTTGTTCTGCAGTTCAGTTTTCCAGTATTTGTTATTATTTGTGCATTGAATGGATTTGATGCACAGGTAAACCAATGGAAATGCTGGATTTTATCTCCCATTTTATAATAATAAAGAAATACAGTGTGAAACAGTTAAAGCAGTGAGCTAGTGCTAGTCACTGAAATTAAAATTGCTCTCCTATTTACTTAAGGAAATGGCTCTAGGCTAACTCTTGCTATTACAACTACTACATTGTCCTAGAGGACCATCATTTGGCCTATAGCATCTTTCAATACAGAGCATGAGTGTGAACTCTAGACCTATAATGCAAATTAGAACAGCACAATTTAAAACTAGATCTGTTGACTAATATACCCAGGACAGAAACTGTGTTGTAGTGATTTGTTTCTAGTAAACTGGAATGCATTGAGATCACCAGTGCAAATGTGCTTGACCTACCCCCAGTGCACAAGTGCAGCATGTTACCATGACAAAAATAGTGTAGTACAGCACAACAATAAGCTAATTTAGGGCAGTCTTATTCTTTCAACAAGATTTCTGCAGCAAGGCAGCAGGATTCTGAAAGTGGTAGTTAATACAACAGTACTGAGTCATATACTGACATCCAGTTAATATAGCATACATCACAACAATTAACCAGTGGGAGTTCTTCTGCCAATGATGTGGTTCATTTGGGGTTATATAACAGTTAGATGGGTGGGGGTGGGTGGGCAGGCAGGCAGGAAACTCTGACCCCTGTTGCTACTGCTGTCCTCTGTCTACGGTGGCTGGGCTGTTTGCAGCCCTGGAGTCATTCAGTGGCTATTTTGCCCATTTGAACTTAGAACCTTTTCCTATGTTTAAAAATCTCCAAGTAAAGAAGGGCTACAGTTTTGCTTTTGCACTCTAACTGTCCCAGTTTCAGGATTGGGTTTGTTGTTGCTGTTGTCTGTCTACTGTTGCCCAGCTGCTGGTTGCTCCTGTTGCTGCTGCTGTCCTCCATCTACTGTGATTGGGCTACTTGTAGCCCTGAGTCATTCAGTGGCCATTGTGCCCAATTTGAACTTGGCACCTTTTCTTTTTTTTAATTCCCAAGCAAAGAAAAGGTTCTGGTTTTGCTTTCTGCACTCTAGCTTTCCTGATTTCAGGAGTGTGACTCCTGGAAACTTGAGAAATAATAAATGTGTAACAGTTTAACAGGAGCAGGTCTCCTGTAACAAATCTTCAAAAATTAAAGCCCAGGTTTCTGTTGCGGGAGAGAAAACGTCAATCCCTGTTGCTGATGATGTCCTCCATCTGTGGTGGTGATTGGGCTGTTTGTAGCCCTGGGATCATTCAATAGCCATTGGGACCTGTCTGAACTTGTTGCCTTTAAAAAAATCCACTAGCAAAGAACAGGCTACAGTTTTACTTTCTGCCCTCTAGCTGTCCCAGTTTCAGGAGCTGGCCTCCTGAAAACTTGAGAAAAATATTTGTTGCATGAAACGTTGGGTGAGCATACCCCTGCTGTCTGTAAGTGCTTTACTTTAATACATAGTTTTTTTTAGCACCCAGTCAGAGCAAGACTGTTATTTTAGTGATTGGATTAACCACTGAGCCTGGTTTGTTGTTTTGCTGTAGTATGTATATACTGTGGGCCGTGAGATAACTAGGAGTGGTCCCTGTTTGTCTGGAGGGTTAAACTATGCACTAAGACCTGCTTCTGTAGATAAACTATGTCAGACTTTTTCTTTTGCCCTTTCAAATTGTCTGAGCTCATTTGACAATATGGTATATCTGAAAGTTGTTGAATATTGTATTCTATGAACTATAAATTGCATTTTAATTCTTCTGTTATCATTGTTGTATTTTATTATTTCCTGACTGTATTCTCAATACTATTGCTCAACATGTATGTATTACCGGTCTCATATATTGTTATTTTCTAACTTACATACCGTATGCTGTCCTACCCAGGACCTCCTTGAAAATGAGCTTGCTAAATGGAACCTTTTCCTGGTCAAATAAAGAAATGAAATGAGAAATGAGAGGATAGACTGTTCCAAGTGTTAGGGATTAGATTTAGTCATTGGTATCACATGATGAGATCTGCTGATGGTATAGGATGATCGGGATTGCATCAAAATGGGAAGACCTAAACTGGAGACTGGTAGATGGCATGGGGTGCTTGATGACATCACAGACGGTTGAGGGGACTGCAGCAGATAATGGAAGTGCCACAGACACCAAAGGGGCTTGTAACATAACAGGGGAAGGAGGACACCCAGTGGTTCATACTATACTAAAGTTCACACTAAGGTGTGAGAAGCTAAGGAGGCTAGAAGCCCATGATTGCTCTTGTCCTTTACCCATAATAAACTATGTTGTTTCCATCTGAGATATAGGAATCTAGTCTCTCTTGAACTGGGTCTTGTTTCTACTAATTATGACCTCCACTGGCAGCTCATTCCAAGGATTCAGCATTCTCTGTGGAAACACTACTACATTGAAAACTATTAAAGTGGCATTCAAAACCATTACAAATTTATTAAATTTCCCCATTAAATTCCCATTAATCGGTACATAAATAATGGCCCAAATAACAGTGTAAGTTCTATTAAAGCATTAAAATGCCATTGAATTTAATGTGCTATTCCAGTGTAATCATGCCATTAAATTGTTAATGGGCATCAGATTTAAGTGGTAATTTAATGGTTATGCAGCCATGAATTGAGTGGTCATTAATAGATGTTAAGTGCCATTTTAGTTCAGCCTGCTGTTTGTTAACACAAATATCCTCGGCTCCCCTCCTTTCAGAACCTGTCTGATTATCAGCATTTTCTCTGGCTGGAGCGGCCCTCCTCAAGCCCAATCACCTCGCACCTCCATTTTCCTTTGTTCCCATTCTGCAACCTCCCTTCCCTTTCCTTACTAATCTGTGGTTTCTTGTTCTCCAGAAGACCCCTGAGATTCAGTGGTCACAAGGGCTCGTGGCACCCTCCCCAGCAGCCCTGCAGGATACCTCTCGCTGTTCTGTTGTGCAAGGCAATTTGCAGCCCCTGGAAGCAAGCAATCCCCTGCCCAGCTGAGCTTTCCTCCCCGATGGCTGTGGCATTGAGGCATCAAGGAAAAATTAATTTAAGAGTTTTTAAAACTGCTCCCTTGGTGCTCTACACCTGGACTCATCCCTGTCGCTGCTTGCTGTGTTTAAACCTTAGTGCAATTTAAACTGCTGGAGCTTCTCAGTCGAATGCAAATGGAGATAGACTTTTTAACACTGAGTTTTGGGAAGGCTGCCTTAGAAAGTCCCTACCCTAGCCTGTCTCCTAAATTTAATTCCCTATAAATGTTATGTTGTTCCACCTGTTTTAAACTTGTGCTGCATCTTTTTCCTGAATTTTACTGCGAATGCTGTTCTAGTTAGCCTGTGTCCTTTAATTTACTGCCATGAAATGCATACAATTTCTGCCTTTTAAGTTCAGCCTGCTGTTTGTTAACACAAATATCCTCAGCTCCCCCTCCTTTCAGAACCTGCCTGATTATCAGCATTTTCTCTGGCTGGGCAGCCCCTCCCCAAGCCCAATCACCTCGCACCTCCATTTCCTTTGTTCCCATTCTGCAACCTCCCTCCCCTTACCTTACTAATCTGTGGTTTCTTGTTCTCCACTGAAGACCCCTGGAATTCGGTGGTCACGAGGGCTCGTAGCAGCCCTCCCCAGCAACCCTGCAGGATACCTCTTCACTGTTCCGTTGTGCAAGGTGAATTTTGCAGCCCTGGAAGCAAGCAATCCCCTGCCAGCTGAGTTTCCTTCCCCGCATGGCTGTGGCATTGAGACGCATCGGGAAAAATTAATTTAAGGGCTTTTAAAACTGCCCCTTGGTGCCCTACACCTGGACTCATCCCTGTGGCACTGCTTGCTGTGTTTAAACCTTGTGCTGAATTTAAACTGCTGGAGCTTCTCCAGTCAGCATGCAAGTGCTAGCCCCACCACCACCCTTGGTCGGCTCTCCCTTAAATAGGCTGTGGGGAGTCATGTGGGGCTGAAAATAACCTATCAGTCCTGTTTCCCATCTGCAGGTAATTTTCACTCACCACTAGTGGCCGCCCTATCAGCCTAGCTCACATTACTCCCATTTGCTGCCCACCACAATCTAGCTCTGCTGTTCACATCCACCCTAGTTCTAGCTGACACTTGGTGTTCTGCACTCAGCTCATCTCGCTGTCCCGAAGGTGGGCATTCAGACCAAGTGAAGGACACTCATATTTTGGTCTAATCCCCAAACTTCCAGCTCACTTCTCTGGACTTTTCCTCCTCCCTGTCCTCCAGTAGGTGTTCTATCACGCAGTCATTATGACAGTCCCCCTGCACTCACAGGACCCACTAGAGGCATGGCCTCCTAATCAACTACCCACCTTACCGTCTTGCTCCCCCCGGCTCTCCTCTAAAGGACTCAAAATTGCCCACCTGAGCATCGTAGCCTCCCTCACAGCAACCACTGAGCTTACAGCGTGGTCGCCCACCACAAGCGGATATCTTGGGCCTCTCTAAAACCTGGCAAGCCCCATATCCCTGATGCCCAGTGGACTTTCCCGGACTATAACCACTTCAGGACAGAGATAGACCGGGTAAAAAGGAGGTGGTGGGGTGCTCCTCTATTATAAGGCATACCTAAACATGTCTCCCACTCGACCACTCACCTACCATCCCTCCAGACTGTGAGTTCTTGCATGCTGTCCTCCTGGTGGGTACACAAAGAAAATTCACCTGGTATGTCCACATCCTCCCAGGATGGTCTGTCTGGTCTCTCCTCCTGCTCAACTGCATAGGTGATAAAGCGGGTCCCAAGGAAATCCTAGTCATAGGTGACTTCAACCTTAATTGGTTGGGTGCCAACTGCAAATTGTATGAGCCTCTGCTCTTGGGCTTGCCCTGAGCCAAGTCATTACTGAATCCACCAGGCTCTCCTCATGGGGAACAATGGATCCCTTATCGACTGGATCTTGTCCAACAGGCCTGTCAGAATCACATCCTCAGGAATTCTCCGGATGTCATCTCCGACCACTCACCTATCTTCTCGTCTGGGGCATCTCATAGTCAAAATCCCTAGTAAAGTGATCGAACTGAGGGACTACTCCAAATTTAATACTCACAACTTCCTTTCTGACCTCCTAACAATTGACTGGTCAGGGTCACTGCCTCAATGACCCTTCACAAGCTCTGGACTTATTCCTAGCCGAGTTTGTCCTCCTTCAGAATAAACATGCCCCCTCACTAGGAGAAGGGTGAGGGTCCACGTCATCAAATGGCTTCATGCAACACACTTTGGAAATCAGGATTTGTTAAAATATTCATATTCTGGCTTAAAGTGGTTCATTTTGGAAGCGGTTGATGCCTGCTAAATAAACCCGATTAAGCTTGCTGATTCCGTATGGCTGACCAGAGGAGTTACGGACTGGGCCGTAGAATTTAGAGACACTTTATTTAATTCACAGGTATTTATTGTGGTGAAGTTTATTTCTGTACCTGTTTCTGACAACCAGTCCTTCATGGCATTGACGGCCCATGTTGTTTGGCGCTTTGTAGACAGCTACGTTTCTGTCACATTCCAGCTTGTCAAGGTCATCGTCAGGAAGCTGGATGTGTCTTCGTTTTCTGGTTTCTTTTTCAGTTGTCAGGTGGTGCTGTATTTTCTTTTCATAGGAAAACCACTCCTGGATGTCTTCCATTTTGAAGAGAGTAAAGTTTACCTCAGGATATTTGAGCATGTGAGTAGTGGGATGTGTCTCTGAAGGCTGTCAGTCTGTCAGCTGTTGTGTAAGGATATTTAGGTTGTGTTCAGGTTTTGATGTGGATGGCACTATACCGTGATGATATGCCAGGATAACATCAAGGGCATTGCCATTCCAGCCAATCAGAGAGCAGAATTCTTTTCTTGCCATTGTATAATGTGTAATAATGTCACTCCTGGGTCGGTTAAAGCACAAGGAGAAGCTGAGTAGCTTCCACACCCGGAGTGAGCCTTATTACACAACAACACACCTTGGACTACCTTATTGCTATTATAGAATGGCTCGTGTTAAACAATATGAAAAGATAAAAAGAAAAACATTTTTTGTAGTAGTTGTATTGTTTTTGTATGTAGAGAGGCATAATTCAGAAATTAAAGAAAAGTAGTCCAGCAATGTGGTGCTGCTACTAATACACTGCCTTTTTGTGTATTGACCCCTCCATGTAACGTTTGCTGAAATATAACAATTTCATGAGTGTGCTCACACTTCTTGCCTTAGGAGATCAGACAATGCATTTTTTGGTTTTGTTGCACCTGTGTGAAAACCATGGATCATAAAAAAAAGCGGTCGAAGGTGAACTTCTAATTTCTCCCACCCACTCCATAACAGGACATCACTTGGAACCTATAAGTTACAGGTCTTTTTTTCTTTTATTTTGCTGAACTGATATTTTGGAAGAGTCAAAGTCTGTGAGTTTGCAGAGAAGCTGGCAAGTGTCCATTTGGATTTTCTTGAAATGGTTGGCAGCGTGCAGTTTCAGAGTCTGAGGCAGCTCTGTAAGTAAAAGCAGGACAGCTGCAGTTTTTATTTTTTTATGGCTTTTGTTTACTTGGCTCAAGGCGTGAGACAGTTAGGCAGGGAAAGGGGGTTGTCTGTGGATGTGGTGGTGGTGGGGGTGAGTGGGGCTAAGCTGTGACGGTTTTGTAAGTGGTGTGGTCAGTGATCTAGATGTTTTCTTTGAGAGATGATGAGGTCATCAGCATGCCAGACCTAGATACAGTGATGTTATTGCTCATTATCATCACTGTCTCTAGCTAGTTGGTAAGCAATCAGATCAAAGGAAATGTTCTTGTTATTGTATAATAGTCATTAAACTGTCCTCTTATATTAATGTCTATATTAATAGTCTGTAACCCATTAAAGCATACCATTGCCATCCCTTAATCGGTACATAAATAATAGCACCATTACATTTTCATCACCTTTTTAATGGTCATATTCCTTAATGGTATTTTTGCAATTTAATGGCTCATTATTAGTGCACAATGCTGGTATGACCCACATATTTTAATGGCCAGTTAATTGTTCTGAATTCAACCATGGATCATATGTACCAGAACAGCATTACATTTGCTTTTGATGAGCTAATTGCTGCAACCATAAACTCTGATGTATAGCAGTACCCATTAGCATACAATTCCTTGAATATATGGTCAACTGAAAATAACCACACTGTAATTGCATTTTGAGCAGTTTACATGTCAACTTACTAAACCTTGAGAGCACCAATTGCAGTGTGGTTATTATGTGTTTTACATCATTCAGCCTTTATGTGTACAATGTTATAAACTGTAAGAAGTCTTGGGTTTCTTCAACGCTATCACAATGGATCTCCTCTCTTTAAAGCTCATGCATAAGCTATGATCACCTTGTAAAGAGAACTTTGAATGGATTCAGAATTCAGTTTTGTTATGGCATCGCTAGGATGTGCTGATGCATGGCTCATATGGTACAGATGTCATAGCTATACCTTAATAAAGCAAATCAAGTAATAATAAGGGTTCCCTACATTATAAAATAATTAAAAATATTTGGTTATAAACAAATTGCAGCTATGCATCATAGCATTTAAAATGTTCCTTTATTTTTATTTCATAAGCAAATTCATATAAAATATAAATTGCCAGTATCACATATTACAGGGGCTGGATGCATACAAATAGTAATCCTATAATTTCATGTCTTCCCAAATTTTTCCTCGTGTTCTGTAGTGCCCCTCCCTCTCCCCTTTCCAGTAACTCTCTCCATGGTGTCCCACGACACCCTTCCTCCTCAGCTTCATCATAACTTCTTCAATACCATGTGGCACTTCCACCCACTCCCTTTCCCCAGATATTCTCCCAGTTGTCCTGTGGCACCATCCTCCTTTCCACTTCTCTACAAGTTCTGTGTTGTCCTGTGGCACAGCCTCCCTCTCCCTTTCCCTTAACTTCTCCCTGGTGTCCCATGACACCCCTTCCCTCTCTGCTTCACCAAACTTCTCTTCAGTGCCATGTGGAACTCCCGTCCTTTCCCTTTCACTGGATGTTCTTCCAGTAGTCCTGTGGCACCATCTTCTTTTCCACTTCCCTACAAGTTCTGTGTTGTCCTGTGGCACTGGCGCCTCTTCTATAACTTTCCCAGGTGTCATGTGATCATGTGGCACCCCTTCCTCTTCCTTACCCATAATTTCTCTGAAGTTATCCTGCAGTACTCCCACCCTCTCTCATTCACTGCAAGATCTCACAGTTGTCCTGTGTCAGCTGTGTAACATCCTCCTATTCTACATCTGGTTACAGTGACTACTAGCATTAAATAAGAATACCTTTTAAAATGAATACAACAAATTCTGACTGCTGATTGCCTGCCACAGACTGGCACATGTTTTATGTACTATGATGACCACAGCCTAATTCATTGTGTTGACAATGTACTGGGTTCAGGCTCTCAGCTACACAAGTATCATACATTATATTAGCCCCACCTGTGCTTACTTTTGTGTTAGTTTCAAAGTTGCAAGTTTTGGGACAATTTCTTCCTTTCAATAATAACATTCTAAATAAGTAAAACAGTGATTGAAAATATTCTGTACCCGATTTATTTTTTAAATAATAAATTACATTTTATTAGCATACCAATGCCATTATGGAAGGCTGAGTAGCCTATTGATTAGAGTGCTGGCTTGGGACCAGAGATGCTGCATGTCAGAACCAAACTTGTGCCAGATACAACAGAATACCAATACACTTTGTGTGGCGCCTGGTCTAATCCTTAACCTCAGAGTGCTCCAGTCTACCCAGCTGCAGGGGTAAGTAGAAGCAGGTACACAAAAGACATGCCACTCTACATGTTTTTTTGATGGGGCAGTAATTTTCCATCTTTTGTGATAGAGGAATCTTAACAGTATAGTGAGATATTTCAAACCTTGCATCACCAACCACCTAACAAGTAAAACTTAAAGCCTAGTGTACTAATACTTGGGTTTGCGCTGTTACAGTTTAACATTCTTGAACAGATAACAAATCTCTTTCCTGGTTCCTGTGGAGCCTGGGACAAGGGTCTGTCAGGGAAAAGCCAATCACACCTGTAAAACAATAACAGCAATGGGGTCACAAAGGATCTGCAGCTCTTTATGAACTAACTATGACAATGTAGGGTAAACGAAAAACAATAATTTTCTGTTAAGTATGCTCAGTATCCTCCTTCACCTGGTCAACTTCCTGTCAGACCTGTAGATGTAAAAGGAAAATGAGTCAGCATGAAGAAGAAAAATACTGATCAGCTGTGTCGGTTGGAAATGACCTGTAAAAGCTGAAGCCAAAGAAAGTGTGTGGGGATTCCAGACCAGTACTACACCATTGACCTGGGTTTTGGAATGGAGTCTGTCACTCAGGGGCTGTAATGGGGTGGATTCAGTGTTCCTATGACTGATTTCTCTTGCTGGTGGGATGCCATGATGCTGTACCCTTCGAGCAACACATGGCATGATGGAAGACATCAGGAGCATGATATTCTAAACTTTGCCCAGGTGCAAAACCTAGTTTATCCATGCAAACTGGATTTAGCAAAGGTAGGCAATACTGAAAAGACTGGTTGGCATGGGCAAACTGTTTGCTTGAATTAAATGCCGATCATGGACTGGCTATCAATGGACTGGTGTTCTGGGGCAAATGATTAACACTTGCATGAGGAAATTTAAATTTAGAAAACTCTGGGACCCCAGCTGCCAAACCCAGTTCAAACAAACAACTGTTAGCCTAGTGGTGCCTCTTTCCCATCTCACCCACCCGGCAGCTGGATCCCTCTCCCCAGTGGGCCAGCCTCCACCCTTCCTGCACATAAAAACCATCCTCCTATTGATGGACTACCCCAACAACCTTCCAACCAACCTACATCTGGGCTACCACCAGGGTGTGTAAATCTTATTGCCCCCTGTCCAGGGCAATACATTTCCTTGAAGGGCAAGTATAGAAAGAACACTAATTTCATTGTAATGAATAGGGGCACATGAAAATTCAGCTAGTCAGGGCTGGGCAAGTTCTAAAGTTTTGATTTGAACATCCCTGGCTACCACCCCACACCAGCCTGTCTATCCAGCTGACACTCCAACAATGGACTACCTTTCTAGAACTATTATTAGAGTGCAGTGCCATATACTCAGTTGAATCCACATTGTGCCATATAGAGCAACTGGAAACCATTCCTGACCCTGAACCAGCTCTCCCAAAGTTTTCTAACCCTCCTTGATCACACCACAGCCCTAGACCTGTGTCCCCCCAGCCAACCACCCTCTCTGCATCTGGACCTCTTTCAGATCACTCACAACCACAACCCACCCCATGATCACTCTTCCTGCAGCTAGAACACCCCACTGACCACCCTCCCTCCAAGGTAAGCACCATCCTCCACCAAGCTGAACATCGCCTTGCACCTCTACAACAGGGGAGTAGTCTGCCCTGACCCTCACCTAAACTTGAAGAACAGGATCATAGAGCACACAGCTATTAAGCCATTACTGAAAAAAGCATTTTATTGCCTAGTGCACCCACCTGGTTAATAAAAACTAAATAAATAGTCTTCAGCTGTGGGGTCCAGCTGCAGAGAAGAGGGGGAGTCCAGGTCAGAGGGATAGATGGAGGTGGCTGGTCCCAAACCTCTCAACTGTCCCATATGATGAGCTTCCCTCATTTTACCTCTTCAGCATTGCAGTGTCCAGTTATAAACAAATGGGATATAAGGACATTTTAATTCATCCAAAAGTATATAAGGAGATATTTTCATAAACAACACTCAGCAGTTTTAGAACATAAAACAAACACAAGGATCTTAGCATTACTATTCAATATAATGGATTAACACATGCAAATGTTTTAATCAAATACAATATCAAATGCAAGAAATCAGCTCCCACATACACTTCATAGTATTTCACTTTAATTTCTTGTTACCAGATTGCTGGTTTCAAGAATGACTGGACACATCAATCAACTTCCAACAGCTCTGAGGTTTTATTCAACAAACATACAGCAGATTCATCAGCAGGCCTCAGCAGAACTACTAACATGCTTTCCTCATGCACTTTTAAAGCCAGTCTCCACCCAAGACAACCATTAGCCCAAAACTGCAGGGAAGAATGTGACCTAAACCATTCTACATTGTTACTGGAGTAAGTTACCATATACTAAACATTTAAACACTCAAATATCTGCAGTAAATAAATATTTACCAACCTGCAGGTTATACCATCGCAGATAAAAACTGGTAAAGTCTTGTATCTGTAAATATAGATAAATAGGCTACTGAATGGATATGCACACAGAAAATGCATTCTGAATTTGCTGAATCAGTCTTCCTGCTGAAACTCCCATGTCCCCAAAGAAACTATAATTTAAAAGTAACTATATCAGTACAAATACACACATAATAGATAAACTAGAGGCACAATGCACACTAGACACTTTAAGGAGTGATTTGATTGAAAAAAAGCTTGTATTTGAGAGCCTTTCAAAAGGATTTTAGCCACAAGAGTTCAGAGCAGAGAAAACATTTTAATAGCAAAATATTCCATCAAACTGCAGATCATTTCAATTAAAACCTGAGTAATAATTCCTTACTGTATTTAACATTTCAGGGAGTTAAACGATGCACTTTTCTGTTTAAACATAAGCACTTACCTCATACATGAAAAAAGTTTGACTACAGACAGCACCAGCTTGATTTTGCAAGTGCAGACTAACAGTCATTCTGGTCAGTAACAGGAAGTGGTTCGTGAAATGTAATTCACTGACTGAGTAGACTTCTGCAAAATGTATTCCAGTAGACTTTTAAAGGACACTGTCAACCTATTTTTGCATTATATTATTTCTAAGTAAAAAAAAACATTTTATGATTGCTTACTTCTCTAAAATTCATTGGTGTTGCTGGTTGTTTTATCTGTCTCCTGCTTAGTAGATCTGAAATGCATGGTAATGTACCCTTCCTTGATTGGGTAATTAAAATCTTTGAACTGTAATCTTCATTTATGATTCAGTAGCATTAAAAAATTGTACTTTGAAGAGCATTGAAGTTCTAATTCTAAGCCCATTTAGTAATAATTTAGTCTTAAACAAGTAGTCTGCTGAATACTTCTTAGAATTTACTATTCTTAGAGGCTTGTATTTTTTAATGATGATTAAAGATGATTAAAATTACAAACATTAGCATTTGAAGACAAATTAATGACTGATTTGATACTAAATTTAGTATTTGACATCGGTGAATACTTTTCTTCCAGTCCAAGTGATTTTTCGGGTCATTTGTGCTGAGCAATTGAAATTCCAGTTGGGTAGGTGGATTTTTCTAATCACTAGCCCTGATTGCTAGTGGCTGAAAAGTTAGTTTTGACCCCTGTGACAGCCTGTAAAATCTCTGGCACTGCAGTACAGGGTGACCATATGTGAGGAGAGGACTGTTCCATACCTCTCAACAGTCCTTAGTGACTTGTCCCTCATTTTATCCCTCAGCATTGCTGTGTCCCTCACTGAAAATGCTGTTGAAACTTTCACCCACACAGACAGGTGCTGCAGCAAAAGTTAGTGTTCAGTTGTGGGGGTCCAGCTGCAGGGAGGGTCCAGATTCAAGGTGGGGTCCAACTACAGGGGCAGATATGGGAGACTGATCCCATACCTTCTTAGCTGTCCCTCATTACAATATAGCATCATGGCACCAACCATCTGGATTCCAACTGTAATGGACGCAGATTTAATTATGGCTCAAACTCCCCATTCTCAATCAAGTAACTAATTCGTGGGTACTTTATGGTCCAGGTGAGGGAACCTCACTGGAGATACTGATCCTGAGAGTGAATGGGGAGTACCTGTAAAACAAAAGGTTACAAAGGAGTCAAAGGGACCCATTGTACTTAGGAAAAGTAGGACAGGTAGCTAGTAAATAAAACTTTGCTTAATGGCTATTAATGTATTGCTACACAATGAACATCATTTCATGGCAATAAGCTCATTTGAACAGTTTTAATTACATTAATGTATTGGCAATAACAGGAATGTAATTTTCATGGCAAATGAAAAGCTCATTTGTATCTGTTTTAATGGCCATTAATGTATTGATGTAACATGAACATAATTTTCATAGGTACTGTAAAGCTCATTTTGACAGTTTTAATGGCAATTAATGGATTGGTGCCATGTGACCGTGATTTTCTATGGCAATGAAAAGCTCGTTGCTCATTTTCAATGCTTACTAAACCTGCCATTAAAATAGCCTGTTACAAAATTTAAAGGCATACCACACCCATTAAATATTTAATGGATACCTGTCGTGGTTAATTAATGGCATGGATGAGTAAATTAATGGTTTGCACCCATGAAACATCAACAATTAATGGAAATTTAATGGCAATAAAACTGGCCATTAAAAAGGTGATAGAAAATGTATCAATGAAAATTAATGGTTTTGCATGAAAATAATGGAAAATTTATGAAGTTAATGGAATTTTCATGGATTTCAATTCAGTGGTGAAAGAAGATCTTCCTTTTATTGGTGTTAAATTTCATTTGCCTTAGTTGTAGAGGATGCTCTCTGGTACATATTCTATCACTTTTAAACCCAGGTTTAATTCATTTAGCAGGTAGTTATCTTGCATTATATTGTAGCATAATAATAGATCTCCTGTATTCTGCTAGCTTTAAGAGTCATCAGATTTCATTTCTGAAGTCGTTCATTGCATGGTATAGTTTTTGAGCTGTGGATCAGTTTGGTGGTGTGTCTTTGAATTTTTTCAATGTTGTTTATACAATTCTTAGAGATAGGTCCCCACACCCGGCTACCATTATCAAGTAAAGGCCTCACATATGATCTATACAGAGGTATTTTAACCTCCTCCATTCTGCTCCTGAAGTTTTGTTTTATGGCCCATAATATTTTTTTTTTTGCTTTTTACAATTTGATATTTACAGTGAGAGTCATACAGTATGTTAGGTTATTTTATTTTATTTTTTATTTTATTTATTTATTGAGATCTTGGATAGTACCTTTGAGTACAAGCTCATTAAATAGGTTCCATGTCTAGGCAAAACTAGAAACATAGAGGTTGACAGCAGATAAGGACCGTAAGACCCATCCAGTCTGCCCATTTCTTGATGTTCATGGTGTAGCAATACATTAAAAAGCTAAAGAAATGTAAAATATAGGTAAATTACAACACAATTATACTGGAATGACAATGTAGATCAAGCACAACATGTACAATGTCATTGGCTGATCATAGTAGCCAGATTATGTTAAGTTACATTAGGTAGGCATTTATATAAAGGCTGTGTTGGAATCCAGAGTCATTATTTATTGTTATTCCCAGGACTTTTTCCTCATCTGATTTTCAGCCAGAGTCCATTTAGAAATAATTCCTTTTCTGTTGTGTTTACCTAGATGTATGACACAGCATTTATCTATATTAAAACTCTTTCTCTAAGACTTGCCCATTTCTGAATATTGTCTAAGTCCATTTGTATAGTACATGTAGTATTGTTATCAATAAGCTATACCAGCTAGCTTCATATCATCTGCATATTTACTTAGGAAATTTATTGCTTCTTTACCCGCTATACATAAATTCTCAAAACAGCACCAGTCCCAAGACAGACAATTGTGGCACCTCACTCATCACAGGTACTGAAACTAAATAATAACAATTTATACACACTGTCTGTGTTCTGTCCCCCAACAACCTGTAACCCATCTCACAACCCTGTGATCTATGTTTGTATTCATTAAACTATGGGTTATCTTGTAGTGCAGGATTTTATCAAATATGACTTTGGTTAAATTAGAAATGTTTCAGTAGGGGAACTCTACATCTAGATCTCTAGATGGTGGAACTTTCATTTTAGGTGGTGTAACTCTCATTTAGTAATCAGTGGAGAATGATGAAAGAGGTGGTAGAGAACTGTCAAAGAACTGTCATACAATTTCATAAGAGGTGGTGGAACTGCCCAATTTAACCATTGAGGGTACCATCTCTAACAGGTAGTGCACACAGCAGGGAGGGAAGTGGCTCATGGAGCCAAAGATGTACAGGCTATGTTGCAACTGTATGACCTGATCTGAGTGATTGTTGCTTATGCTACATAGAAACGTGCCTGCTGCCAGTTACCAGAATGAGAGCAGGCACTTATAGTGTCTACTAACATTTGAATGAGAAATTTGCATTTTGGATCACCTGAAAGGTGACTCCTCCCAGTGCAGAGCATGAACATTTATGTATAGTGGAATGTGCCAGTGTAATGGAGTCTTTGTGTCTCCCTGAATCCCAGCTAAGAATTTGAAACATGATGTTTTCCACCAACTGCCATAATTTAATAATGAAAATTACAATACAAGCATATTTACAAACATAAACATGCAAAAGGCATGAGCCAGGATATACAAGTTCTGGTTTGGACACACTAAATGTTTGCTTCAGGAGGAGATTAGTGCTGGTGCCAAACCAGGTATATTAGAACATTCTTGAACAATTTGCTAAATGCATGTTTCAATATACAAGCCAGGCACTATTCAGACTTGTGCTCATAAACTGCATTGCCCTACTGACCAAAGGAAGTATGTGGCCACTGGTGTGTTAGGCAGTTACTCACCAATAGCAACTGATCCACTGGATAAACTGCCATATGCATACTCTAACATACAAATGATCCCATAGCACTAGGAATGTACTATGGGTCAGTTACATTCACTTAGGCTTGATTACAGGCTCCAAGAACACAGTATTTGTACTTTCTCCCCCCACAGCATCTGTCAATGCTGCCTCCAGTCTGTACCTGATGGTCTATTGTGCCCTTAACCCCTGTCTGTATCCAAGTGACATTCACTTGTGTCCAGTGGTCACCCTGCCCCAATCACCTCACCATCTTTTACTAATGATGTTCAGCAGTCCCCACCCCTGACCTCAGTGCTGTCATGTATTGACATTTCCTGGAGTGTGGTGTCTCCCACACCATAAGTCCAAAGTCCCCACCAGATCAGCATGCCCAGTCACCAGATCTATAATGCCACCACCTGTCATACTGCCTACAGTATATGCCCACCAACGGTGACTACCATTGACACTCTGCTCACCCCTGTGGCTATCTCTGACATAAAGGCAATTCATGATTGCACTTGTACTGTAAACTGCTGCTTCTACATTAGGAGCATGATCACAACCTATTATTCAATCAGTAGCTGGCTGCATAGGTGAGCAGAAGGTCTGTGCTGGTCATCAAGAGGTATATACTGTAGGCAAGGCTGAAGGTTGGTAGCAGTGGGAATTGGTTGGCTGGTCAGGATGGAGGTCTTGGACCAATGGGGGTGGGCTGATCACTGTCATTAGGGAATGTCATACATGATGGTTGGAAGATTAAGGGGGACAAATGGAAGCCAGTGAACTTCAGTACTCAAGAAATCAGGAGATCAAGTATGGAGTACCATAGGACACCATGGAAATTCAACAACAGCATGGCATGGAGTTTGGTGGGGCAGAGGTAAACACACAAACTATAAGACCTGGTTTTGGTAGGCAGTAATTAGCACTGCACTAAGGGCTGAGTTATCACAACTACAAACCAACCAGCATGCTGGTGCACCTGTATTCAGGTGCTGTCATCTGCTTTGCATAAGAACAGTGGCATTGATTAGGCCAGTTACAAACAAGTTGGTGACTCACTCGCCATGTCACCCAATATGGCATTTTGTGATACTTCCCTACCTAGGGCACAAAATATGGTTAGTAAAATCACTGACCTGTTTTGCAATTGCAAATGGCCTTTGAATATCCTAGGCAGGGTGTCATCTGCTCACAGAATTAGCTTTCCATAGTTCATGACCTAGTGGGCTGGATTACCATATTTACTTGTTCCTCAGCACAGACAGAAATACACCACTTAATGTAGGATTGCAAAGTAGAAGGCAGCTACCTGAGATGAGATCTGTGCTGCCACAAATGGAGACAACTTGAAGAGCAGGTGAGCAGCATCAAACTACCCACCTGACATAAATGACCTGAAGACTAGGTCAGGTTAAAAACATTTTATGTTACATAAAAGTTAAAGCTGATAAGAAACAACAGCAACACCCAATCACCAACGTTCATGTAGCTCTTACGCTTATCAAGTTGGGGGCCACGACAGCAAGACATGCCCATTTTTGAAGGGCTTCTTTAAAGAAACAATCACCTAACCATTCAAATTTGCTATACAATCGTGATTCAAAGTAGTAGAAACCAGTGCATCACCACATATTAAATACTTTTAAGTGTGTGTGTGTGTGTGTGTGTGTGTATATATATATATATATATATATATATATATATATATATATATATATATATATATATATAATATCACTGTATATATTTAGCCTGAAGGGCTACTAAACAGATGACACACATAAACATATATAAATAAAACATAGACTACATACAATAAAAACCATATATATCATATTGCAATACCATATTATGCCATTATCAAAAGTCATTCTCTTTTCAATCAATCAATGCTTTATTTATAAAAGAACGTTCCCAAACCAAGGCACCTATACAATAAAACCACACATATTTTTTATAAATATCCAAATAAAATTAAATCTAATAAATACAATAGCAGCTTTAGTAGTGAGAAAATGCCAAGCTGAAAAGATATGTTTTCAAAGCAACTTTAAAACTTTGAAGCGGTCAGGCAATCTCGCACTGGACAGAGGTAGAGACCCACAGGGTCCGGGCCTCAAACCTAAATGCCCTTGCCCCAGATGTTTGTAAATGAACCCTGGGAATCTCTAGAAATCCCTCATTGGCAGATAAGATAAGGTGGAAGGACAGCAGGGATGAAGGAGATCTTTCAGGTAACTGGGTCCCTGATAAGTACTGACCCTGTAGGTTAGCAAAGCAACCTTGAAGGTGATCTGCCACTGTATCAGCAGCCACTGCTGTCTGTGGAGCACAGACATAATATATCTGGTCCTAGGGTACCAGTCCAAAACCTGGCTTTCACATTCTTCACTAGCTGTGGTGTATATCAACCCCCAGTAGCCCTAATTAAAGGGCATTCTTCTATAACAGATCTAACTAATAGTAAATCTATATGCAAAACAGAGAGTCTTAATAATGAATGAAGGATCCAACTGATAGTCAATTCTCTGTGCAATATATATGCAAAATATGTAAGATATGCCATCTAACCTAATCTACATTAGAGACAGAAAATAAATAGGAACAACACTTTGTCTATGATGCTGATTAATTGCTATAAGTTTACTAAGTTACTTTAAGTTCAGTTAAATTCTGAGGATATTATATCTGCTTTAATGTGGATTTGTGAAACATAAGGGAGAACAAGCAATAATATCCCTGAAATCAAGGGAGAAGGGGGAGGAGGGAGGGGAGGGAAGGGAGGGGGAGGGAAAGCAGAGTACTGCACAGGAAATTTTTGAAGCCACAATATGTAGATGGAGCCAACATACAACCAGATCATCTGTATTTTAAAAATGAATTCATGCTAAACTAGTGTTAAGACCTTTTGGCCTATGAGCCTTCAGCATGTATTGCCACCTACTTTCTGCTTTTGAAAGTTTATTGTCAGTATCACCATGACATAAGTTCAAACACACTTTTTCCAGTCCTTGAAATCTAAATTCATGGTCAGCTCCTTTCTGCACGACATGTAGTGTCAGAGCATTAGTCTTGTCCTGTTTATTAATGCTTCTTAAGTACTCAGCTATCCTATGTTTTAAGGTCATCTTTGTCTTACCCACATAAAAGTCTGCATTTACAAGATGCAGGTAGACCACATGTATGGTAGAACAGTTAATAAAATGTTTGTTTTGATATTCCAAACCTGAAATTGGTTATATGAAGGTCGTATCTGTACTCAGATGTTTGCAGAGGTTACAGTTATTGCATTTAAATGTACCTCCTGGTAAACTCAGCCTTTTCTCCTCCTTGGTTTGGCAAAGAGGCTCCTAGTAATCAAATTCTGATGTTTGGTCCTCTTTTGTTTACCATATATGGCAGTTTCTGGGTGGCATTCTTAAGCTTTGGCTCCAGTTGTAATAGGCTGCAATTCTTGGACAGGATCTCCCTAATTTTGTGGCTCTCTGGTGTGTGTTCTGTAACAAATTCACAACAGTATCAGTTTTGCTTTATTTTGTTTTTATTTTCACAATCTCTAGTTTTCCCTAACAAAGTCTGTCTATCTATATTGTCCATTGCAATCCTTGCCTTGTTGACACACTCAGGATTGTACCCTTTACCATAAAACCTGTGGGCTAGGGGCCTCAGTCTTTGCAGAATAACTATCCAAACTGCAGTACAAGTCATATTAAACCCTTCCATCAACTCACTGGTGTAGCACTTTTTTGATGCTATTGTAGTGGCAGCTCGAACTGTTGAAGCTTTCAACTGTTTTCCAACCATCCTTCACTGCCTATTCAACTCATTTGTAACTGTGTGGTGAAATGGCAGTAGCTGTTTTGCAGTGTTTATGCAATGCATTTTCATGGCATTGTTTATGAATATCACAGCATTCTTAAGAGTTTTTTATTCTGCCTTCTGAAATGAAACTCATAAGCACTCAGCTGAAAATAAAGCTTATAGTACATAACAGCTGGTTGCAAACCAATACTAACCTTTACTAATTCATTGAATTAAACACTGTACAGATCAGGAAACTCATTTAGCAATGCTACACCAGTGAATTGAAGGAACAGTTTAATGTGACTTGTACTGTATTTGTATTCCTTTTAATCTTAAGAATTGTCCTTTTGGGATTCCTTCTATCATGTGCCTAGGATGGCAACTCTCAAAATGTAATAGAGTATTTTTAGAAATGGCCTTTCTGTACAGCTCTGTAGTGAGACCCCTTCCCATCTTTCTTTAACTTCAGGTCCAAAAATTCGATCTGATTGACATGAGCTGTTTTAGTAAACCTCAAATTCACATTGATGGATTCCAGAAATAAAACAAAGTCAGACAGAACTGATGCTGGCCTCCCACACCAAAAAATATCATCAATAAAGCATTTGTAACAAGTACTGTCTGTAAGGACAGCACACATTCTGTCTCCCAATGAGCCAAATAAATGTTGGCATAATTTTTTGTGAAGGGCCCCATCACAGTCCCTTTGATCTGAAGGTAAAATTGGTTATCAAAGATAAATGAATTGTAATGAAGATCCTTATGTGTCAAAGTAACCAAAAATTCCACAAAATCATTGGTATAAGCTGTATATTCACACAGGGCTGACCTCAAGGTCTCAAGTCCCTCTCCATGGGGATGTTCGTATAGAGACACGTATGTCCAATGTGACCAGTATGTAATTTTCATCTACCTGTAAGGTTTTAATTTGACATAACATCTGTGTGGTATCCTTAACATTTGCAGGCCATAATTTAACCAGTGGTTTGATATACTGATCAATCAATGGTGCCAAAGGCTCAGTAATGGAGCCTATACTGGCCACTACTGGATGAGCTGGGGGTTCTCCAGACACTTGTGGAATTTTAGGCCAACCATATATGGTGGGCCTGACTGGATTTTCCACCAGCAAAGACTCATAAGTGTGTTTGTTTATAATGCCATCAAAAAACTTCATACAGATGTATCAATATCATTTTTAAAATTCACAGTCATATCCCTTGGTAACTTTGGATATAAATTTGTATCAGACAGCTGGGTCAAAATTTCTGCCTCATAGTTTAACTCTATCAAGGCTGACTATAGCATCCCTTTTATCAGGTGCTTTTATCTTGATGGTTCCATTCTGTGCCAAATTTCAAAGGCCTCTCATTCACCTCTGTTGCAGTTGTTGAATCTGGCTCATATGTTCCCTTTGTCAGAAATTCAATAATGTTTCTTTCACAAGTTTTATTGAAAGCTGTGACTGCATGGTTGCTTGGGGGCATATACATAGATATTTTTTTCAGTTTTAATCATTCTTTTGCCACTGTAATGTCTTCCTGTTCAGTATCATAGGGGCTTGAATCAGAAGTATCTCCATGTTATGTAAAATTCTACATCATCTTCTTTGAAAAAGCAACTTTCAGATCCAACTTTCGTATGAACTTATGGAGATCCACCATAAGCTCAAATTCATTCAAACTAGTGGTGAGAAGATAACTTAGGCCCTTTTGTAATACCCTCTCCACTTCGAGTTTGAGCTCATATCTTGATAAATTATATACCACAGTCTCTCTCTAGCTGTAGTAAGCCATTCTCTGTGTCTGACGGCCCCAACCTCATCTGTTCCTGAAACAAACGTGTCCCCTTCCTACCCCTTCCCCTGGTCCCTCTTCTCATCTTTCTGTGTTTTGTTCAAAATGCACCAGTCTTCAGGCTGCATCTCAGAGTCATCTGAGCTGGGGTACTTCTGGGAGATTCACATAATAGATCATGTTGTTGGATTGTGAGGCCATGGTTGATATTACTTGCCCCTGTAGTGGGATATGAATCTGTGGAATCTCAGTATTAGTGTTCATTCCATCCAAGTTCTCTGGGCCTGTATGAGTTGTGTTAATGCTTGTTGATTCAGGGGAGGAACATTTAGTTCCTCCCTTCCCTAAAAAGGCTGGTGTGTATTTTGTATATGTTCCCCATTTGCCATACCATCCAGTTTGGATCCTGAACTGCTGGTGTAGGTATCTGCATGATATGGTTCCCCACACGTTTTGATGATGGGTTTAGGTACAGTATATAGCCAGATACTGCTGTCTTGCTTTTCTTAATCCATTCAAAGATCCATCCCTCCAAGTAATCCCTGTGGTCCCTCTCAAATGTCCTTTTCTTTGTCTTTTTAATTCTAACATCATAGTTTTTAACCGTTTATTCCAATCATGCTCTCAAATTCTCATATTCAGCACAATCCTTGAATTTTGAGATGTTCTCTCCTTAGTTGAAATAAGATCTCCAACTTCTAGCTTTTGTTCTTCAGCATCTTTTAAAATAATAATGAAATAGACCAGCACTATAATCAAGGGCTTCAAGGCAATGTGTTTGTCAACTGGTTAAAAATCTAGTGCGCCAAAACCAAATTCAGGCTGTTTAGTAAATCTCAGACCAGTGGAGCTCTCTTTACTTCTAAATAGGCATTTAGTGTGACATTCTGTAATAAAGTCTTCTCACTTTCAATAATGCACATTCTAACTGTACAAAAGCCACTTGAGTCATGATTGTATAGCAAATTTGAACAATTAGGTGATAGTTTCTTTACGGAACCCCTTTAAAAATGGGTATGTCTTACTGTTGTGGACCCCTTGATAAAGTGTAAAAGCTATGTGAAACATTGGTGGAGGGGTGTTACTGCTGTTTCTTATCAGCTTTAACTTTTATGTAAAATAAAGCGATTTTTAACCTGACCTAGTCTTCAGGTCATTTATGTCAGGTCAGTAGTTTTGGCCCTCCTCGCTCTCTTCTTCACTTAATGTAGGATACCCATGGCCCAATACTCCATTGCAATTGCTATCACAAAATTGATTCAAAATGTTTGTTGCCAGCCAGCTTAGTGGTGATGGCTATCAGTGCTCTGCATTGCCATGCTGAAAGACCACAGATTAAATCTCGATCTCTAGAATACTTCCATGCTTCAGGATGGCAAGCTGGGCACACTGCAGAAACAATGAGCACAGGACCCTACAGAGATTGATGAGACTACATGCTCTGTAGCACCTCCTTTGTATTGAGGGAAGCCTTAAGATTGTTGGTAATATTACAATGTCATTCTCTCCCCACAGGCTATGTACTAGTGTGGTGGGTGATGCATGTCACCATAGGAAGGAGGGTGAGAACTGACATAGGGGAGACCCAATCCCATTGGCTTCCTGAATGTCAACTGACACTTAGACCCACATACAGCATCTGGCCCACCTCATCTTGCCCCCATACAATGTCAGCACAAGTTAATGATTGTTCCTGAGACAGTTACTGGTGCTGGTTGGCACCCAATGGGGAGGGGAAAGTTTGCAGGGCTGTGGCTGAGTGTCTCTAGGTTAGATTATGTAGGAAGCACATACAGCGGTGTTCTGATGGGTAGAAATGCAAGGCAGAAGTGATCTGACAGAGAGCAGTCAAATGGCACTAACAATTGTGAGTTAAAAGAAATGCATTTGTTACCTGTACCAGTGCAATTAGAAGGTTGTTGCACCACCAAATACCATGCACAGAAGAGTCAGTTTGCACAACAATAAACAAATTGCCACAAGTATCGACAATTGTGATTGCAGTCACATGTATGGTCATGCATATGCAAAGAAGTGAAAATGCACCTCAACAATTACAAATACCATACGCAAAGAACCTAAAACCCACAAAGTGCACATACAATAAACAAGTTAGGGCAAAGAACACCAGCAGTTCTAAATAACCTCAAAGCCAAGTGCAAACCAAATAAATTGGCATAGACCAAATAAATACACGGTTGCAATGGTGGATCCTCCTGCAAGCAAACAGCCCAGGATGGCAAACAAATTTGCCAACTTGTAGGAAAAAGAGGCTGTATGCAACAAACTACTGTGTCCCTTCTTTGCACTATTAGAGACAGAGTTTGGGGCAATTTAAACTGCATTGTTACTGCTTGGATAGTTTACAGACCTGAACCAATCATGGTTTTGTAGTATCTCCTATGGTGTGGACATACATGTATTCTTCATTGCAACAACAACAACAACAAAATACTTTGTGCATCAGAGCTAAAGCTCCAAGCCACAAAACTAAGGAAATCTGATAAGGAAAATATTGTCTGACTTTTGGTGTATGGTGGTGTGCTCAGTGATGTTTCCCTGGGCTTGAATGATTGCTTGATGTAGCATTAGCACTATGCTAACAATGGACTTGTCTTGAAAGGCTCAGAAATATACTTACAGACCAATGCTTTGGAAAAGAATGCTGAAGTTTGGATAATGCAAAATCTTACTTTTAAGACTTTGCTATTCAACCTAATTGATTTTTGCAATAAATTTTTATAATTTTAAAAATGCTATTTAAAACAAATGTGCACTTATTCATATTGACAATACTAGCCCACACTTTGGTACCCCTCAATCACCATGCCCATTGCTTAGCAAGTCCTGGCATTCAATGGTACCCCTCTCTCACCTAGTCCCAAGCAGTCCCTGGAGTTCAGTGGTATACTCCTGCCCCACTCAAGTCCATGCCAAGCAGTGCTCAGTGTCTGGTAACAGCAAACTCTCTCACCTTGCCCTGTGATTGACAAGCAATCCCTGGAGCTCAGTGGCACCCCATACCTGCCATTCTGCAAAACAGTAACTAGCACACATTGCCAGCCACTTCCCTTTCCCTTCCCTGTGCCAATCATTGTGACACCTTTCTGTCACCCTGACCTAATCCAACTAGTTTCTGACATCCAGTGGCACCTCCGTCTAGATCCAGATCAAATGCAAACAGTCCCTGGTGAACAGTGGGACCCTTTACCTTGCCTCAATCTAAGCATTTACTGGTAGTGAGTGGCATCCCTCCAAACACAATATTCCATGTCAGTCTATCCTTGACATCCAGTGACACTCTGCCCCATACCTTATCCCATGCCAAAAGGTACCTGGAATCAGTATTACTTCCTCTCTTACCTAGTCAGTTCCAAGCAGTACCTGGCATCCAGTGGCTTCCACTTTCATACCCTGTCTGATGGCAAACATTTTCTCAAGTAGTCCCCAATGTCCATTTGTATCCTCCTCACTCATCTGCCCCATGACAAACAGTTCCTAATATTCATTGACACCCATTGCCCTCATTTAATCCAAAACAGTCTCGGAGTCTAGTGGGACAACCCATCTTCACCTAGACCCATGACAAATATAACCTATTGTCCTCTAGCAGCCCTTTCTCTAACTCTGACCCTGTACAAACCATTTCTGAAGCCCCATACCAGCCCAACAAATACACCTGCCTTTCTGCAAGTAGTCCCTGGTATCCAGTCATATTCCCTCCTCATCCTGCCTCAATCCAATCAACTGCTGAAATCTAGTGTTTGTCCCTTCCTCACCCTGTCCCAGTCTGTAAAGCACTAAATATTCAGTAGTAGCCCTTTCTCTCAGTGTGACACAATTGTAGCATCCCTGGCATCTAGTGGTAACTTTTCCACTCATCCTATCCCAACCTATTCTTCCCTGGTGTCCAGTGGCACCCATTAACATTCTCTGTTACATGTCAAAATGTCTCTGATATCCAGTGCACTCCTCCCTCAACCTAACTTAATACAATCAGCCTTTGGTGTCCAGTGGCAAGATTTGAACACACAGTCCTATGCAAAATGTCCATAGAATCCAGTGGCAACCTCTTCAAAACCATTTCCACTTCCAAAATATTTTCTGCAACGCAATTGTGACAGCCCTGATATCCTTTGGTAGAGATCCTCCACCTTCACAAACCTTGATCAATGATATGCAGTTCCTAGTACCCAGCAGCACCCTCTGTCTTGCTCTCTCATCATCATCATCATCCTAAGCAGTCTCTGGAGTTCAGTGGCATATCACACTTTCATCCAAGCCATATCAAGCAGTCCCTAGTGTCAATTGTCAGTCCATCACCAACACCACATCTGCAAAAGGTCTTTGGATTTCAGTAACCTCACCCATCCCTTCTTTGTGCCAAACAGTCAGTGCTGTGTCCAGTGGCACCCTATTCATAAAAAGGCACTGCACCAAGCAAACCCTGGAATCCAGTGATGACCCTCCCCAACCTTGCCCCAGTCCAAGCAGTCTATGGAATCCAGTGATGCCCACTCTCCTTTCACAACCCAATCCAAGCCACTCCTGAAATCCAGTGGCTCACAGTCTCTCACCCTGACTGAAATTAAGAATTGCCTGGCATTCAGTGGCAACCACATTATAACACCCTAGCCCATGCCAAAATGTTTTTGGTGTCCATTGGCATGCCCCTCACACACACCATGTCACATGCTGAAATATGCCTGGCATCTGGTGACACCCACCCAACAGAGGGCAGATGGCAAGCCATTCTTTCACCTCAACTGGACACCATCTGAAAATGGTACAATTTTATAAACTGCAGTATAAAAATAGATGAACAATGCATTTATTTCTTAAATTGCACACAAGATTGAGTTTTGTATCTGATTTAGAGAACAGTTTGTCTGTCAGATGTCTTTGAGGTGACCTGCTCCTCATTTTTGATATCATTCAGTATCTGTTTTTGCTGTGTAAACTAAACTTTGAGTACTCACAGAAAGCCAAGTTCAACAACTAGGTCTCCAGTCCCACAGTAAGAATGCAGTTTTCCATACTGAAGTTGAAGAATGACCAAACTCTGGTACCAAATGTCAATGGAACAAAATGTTATCGAATCCACAATGAAAAACATTGATAACTGGTGAATAGCGATTATAGTGCAATGATAGCTAACTTGTACCAATGATTAGAGGCAGCAACCTAGACACTAACTTGGTACAAAGAGAACCTATTGGCAGTTCACAATGAAAGCTTATGATTGGCCAGGCCTGAATGATCACTTTCAAGTTGTGCCTTATTTATAAGTGATCATATTACATTCTTTTTGAATCTTCAGTTCCTGTCATTTAGAAAGAGTTCTTACTGCTCATCCTAAACAATATGAGACAGAACTAAGGATGTTATTTTGCACATGCTTATTTGGCAAAAATACTGAAGTACTCAAAATACTAAGTATGTATGTTTCATATTGATCTATTTATTTGCATACCCCTTCATATCCCATGTATTGATTATAAGATATCATTCCTACATTGTGTAATTTTGGGAGTTTTTCTTCACAGTATTATTTATTATATTTTGTTTATTCTCTTTTTATGACGGTTTAGCTATCATTGCACTGTAATTAGTATTCACCAGCTATCAATACTTCACCCATACTTTTTGTCCATGTGTAACTTTATCACATCAAAGTTTTTATTGTTCGCTTTATACATAAGCATCTCTTGTGTGTTTCTATCTTTTTATTGCATTCTTTGTTCTTTATTAGATCTTCCTTATTTTCTTTCTCTTCCCCTTTTTCTCACCCTTTTCTTCCTGTTTCCTTCCCCTTCTACTTCCCACTTTCATTCAGTGCTTTTCCTTGTTTTGTTTTTTCTAGCCTGGGAATAGCACATATCATCTATCTTTATATGAGAGTTTCAACACGATTTATTTTAGATATAAAAATTAGCGGTCATTTTAAATCATTTCAGTATTTAACTCCTGCACTTCTCACATGGTTTCAGTCTTGAGAAAGCACACATCACCCATGAAAATGTTTGACTGTTTGTTTGGGGAGGGTCCAGCCACTCACTGTTAGTGGCCATCACAATGCTGCTTTTTCACTGTGGATTCAATAAAATTTTGTTCCATTGACATTTGGTACCAGAGTTTGGTCATTCTTCAACTTTGATATGGAAAATGCATTCTTATTGTGGGAATGGAGCGTAGTTGCCAAACCTGACCTTCCGTGAGTACTAGTCTTTTTTTTATTATTATTTATTTATTTATTTTATTTTAGTCTTTGGTAACTGGGTAAGGCCCACTAGGTGCAAGTGCCTATTTTCAGGGGCAACCTGAGAGCATTGGGTGGTTAAGTGACTTGTTTAGAGTCACACAGTATCAAGTGGAGGTTGTGAGAATCAGTCCTTTGTCTGATCTGCTGGATGTACCAAGCTTGTTCACAGCTCATTACTGTAACATCTAGGCTATACTATTAGCTTTTGTTTGGTTTGGCACAGGTCTTTGTTATGTTGAGCTGCTCACTGCCATTTCTCTGCAAACATTAGGCTCATTCACACTGCACCTGCCTACAGCAGCTAGTTTCTAACCATTCTTAAAAATTATTTGGAAGCACAAAGAGCAAGGTTCACATGGCATAGGTGTTGTTGCTGCCTTTTTCCTTTCTGGTGATTCAAGTGTTGTCCATGTCAGTGTTGAGTAGGTGGGGAATTGTGGTATTGCAGGTGGTTTAGCAGTTCACACAGCACAGGAAACCACCAACACTGCACTGCAAACCCAGGGAATGAGGGTTCATGGTGGCAATGCCAAGCAATGGAAAATCAGTACAATGGTTAGGCTCACACGTGGGCAGGGGCACAATCTTGCCACTGTGAGCCACTGATAATGGTTCACAGTCAGCGATGTGAATGAGCCTTTTGAGTACATATCTAACAATAGCACAATCCCTTACAGATTTGTGGAAAGAAATGACATCTTCTTAAAAAATGTTATTATCAACAACACACTGCTAACACATGGAATTCATTACAACTGACATTGTAGTAAGCAAGAATAAAGCTGAGTTAAAATCAAAACTAGATAGCTACATCTTGGATGGGAATTCACATGAGCATTACAACAGTTAGATGGAGTGCCTAATGGACTAACTGCCCTCTCAGTTTCTGTACACATTAATATTTATATTAGTATAATACACACCGTGGCTTCTATTTATGATATTATGGTTCACAATAATATTTGCAGGTGGTAGCCAGTCTAGTGGGGGTGGGGTAATCCATCTGCTCTCAGGGTGGCTGTTTTGCATGGAACGTGATCTTGGTGTTAACATCACTTGGGGAATGTGTTTGAGTGTGTGTGGGGATGAGCAGTGTAGAAGGTCTATGGTTGAACTGAGGATGAGCTTACTGTGCTAATCTAAGAAGCTGGGGGGTAAGGATCAGGTAGGTGAGATAAGCTTTTTAAAATGGGATGTGATCCCAGTGTCAGAATCATAGAAGGGAAGGATTCAGGGCAGTGGCCCCAATGTGGATTGGATCCTGGTGGTTGGGGGATGAATGTTCACAGGTCATACTTGCAAATGAGCTCTGGCTTTGAATGCCATTCCTGGTTACCAACTATAAAAAAAAATAAATAAAATAAAGTATTGTAACACCTAGGGAGTTTTATGCATAGCAAATAAACAGAAAACTACTAGTGTCAGGATTGGATCTCAGACCTGGTTTAAACAATAAAAAAGAAATGGCAAAGGGATGGGATCCCTGTGCCACCATAAATAGCAGTGTTTAGAAGGGAATTTGAAGACTGCTGACCATGGTGTTTCCTGCCATTGTAAGTGATGGAGTTAAATTTCAGATAAAAGAATCTTGTGAAGAAATTTCAGAAAACTGTTTTGGAAAGTTTCAGGTTTTAGTCACTACACTTTTCTTTGCTTTTGGAGAACAATGAGAATAGCTTCAGTGAGCTATTGACTCCACATGTTTCTTCATATCTAAAGAGATCAAGGTCAAGGACTTTTCAAGTGACACCCTTAAAGCTGAAATCCATTGCTGATGGAACTTTCATGGTGTCTACTCCTGTCCTCTGGAGCACAATCCCCAAGGAGCTTGGGTTGCTAGAAATTTGTCATCATATAAGATCAACCAAAGACACACCTCCTCCTCCAAACTTTTAGATAGTTTTGTTATGATGATTTTTGCATTATGTGTATATCTTTTATGAATTTTATTATTTATTAATTGAATGTTATTTATGTCTATTGTTAGCACCAGCAGCATAGCTGTACGCACCTGTTGTGGTTATGTGTATCCTTTTTTCATATTCGGTCATGCTAAAAGGTACATTCAGTGGTAATGATTCAGATTTATGATGTCATTGATGAGGTCAGTCATATGGCTTTTGGTCTTGGCAAAGTGTTTCAAACCTATACAAGCCTGGGTTCAATCCCAGTGTGGAACATTACTTTTCTTTTTCACCACAATTTAGGTAGTATGAGAGCAATTGCTATAGGTTATTGCTGATGTTAGTGATATACAATACAATGACAAAAAGTCATGCATGTAGGGTTAACAATTCACTCACAGATTTGAAGTTCTATATTGAGGTTCTATATTGCTGATAACTTAAAATGTTCCAGCTCAAACTTTGAGCTTTAAGTGCTACTTAGGAAACACTATTTCAGATAGACAGACTGTTAATTAGGAACATTCACTGCAGCTGTATAAGAGAGTCTGTACTTCTTGCTGGATGACCATTGCCACAGCATGCAGATCCTATATATAAAGATTAGTACATTGGTAGAGTTATATCGCTACCAAGAAGTTGAGGTAAGAGGCCTGGGTTTGATCCCAATAGTGAAACTTTTTTCTTTCTCACTTCTATTTATGTAGTATGAGATAAATTATTACATACCATTGCTAATGATAGACCAATAAGTCTTACTTCTACTATTTGTAAAGTGTTAAAAGGTGCTATTAAATATTTAATTACCCCAATTCTTAATACAGTAATCTGGAACAACATGGATTTAAAAAGGCAGGAGTTGCTAAAATAATCATTTATGTTTCTACAAACAAGTCAGTTTCATCTTGACAATAGTACACAATATATTTACATTGATTTCAGCAAAGCGTTTGATATAATGCCACATGGGTCATTAATCACTAAACTACAAACAACTGGTAATAATAAAAACATTGTTAATTGGATTAAGAATTGGCTGAATTGTAGATCCCAACAAATTTTAATTAATGGACAATTGTCAGAACTCAGTAAGGTTATAAGTGGGGTTCCATAAGGGTTTGTACTAGGCCCTTGTTTATTCCAGCTATTTAATATCTGATTTAACAAAAATTATATTTCACTGTCTATCAAGTATGCAGACAATATTAAAATAGGCAGCCCTTGCAACCACATTGAAACTACTCTAACCATTCAAAAGATCTTGATAATATTACAAAATGGGTCCATTATTGGGGCATGAGACTGACTATCTTAAAATGTAAAGTCATGTAAGTGAGGTTAACAATCCACTCACAGATTAATATTTAGATGGTACCCTTTTAGATACCACACTAGATGAAAGAGATCTAGGCATATTGATTTCTAATGATCTTGACTACAATAAACAAATCAAACTGCCATTAATAAAACTAATAGAGTTATATGGGCCATCAAAAGAAATATTGTTTCTAGGGACCATAGGGTCATGATGCCACTATTTAGAGCTTGTGCAGGGCTACACCTAGAATGTGTGCTCAGTTGTGGAGCCCTTATCAAAAGCTGAAATTTCTAGTCTGGAAAGGATACAGAGAATATTTTCTAAACATATATCCAGCTCATATAATGCACCATATGAAAATAGGATTGAAGAACTGGCCCTTATGCTCTAGCAACTCAGCTTCAGAAGGGTGACCTTTTATTGATGTTAGATATCATCCAGGATCCATATTTAATTACAGAGTTGGGATTGGAGTTTAAAAGTGACCACTATTGTACTGAGGGGCACCACTTCAATTCAAGAGGAAAAGCTCCAGCGTAATAACAGCAAATATTTTTTCACCCAAAGAATTATTAATCCTTGGAATAGACTTCCTTTAGATATTATTGCTAGTAAATCAAAATCTGAGTTTAAGCATCATCTTGATATTCATATTCTTGAGGGGTTAGATATTAGCTATTATAATTAATTTAATAGGTGCAGCCATGGGCGCATAGCCTCCTAGCACCTTACTGAGCTTAGAACCTCACAAAAGGTTTTCTGTCAGTGTTGCAGTAGATTGTACACACTGAATTCACCATTCCATCTGTGCTCAAATCTTTAGGGTGTGACAGCAGTATCTATCTGAGTCTCACTCCTATCATAACAGTTTCTGGGATGTAGATTTTTTTCTTAAGAAATCTTACATTTCTATTTTATTTTTTGCTGCTTATGAACCAGATGAAGGGTCTGTGTGTGCGCAGACTGTGAGTGAGCAGACAACTGTATTGTATGTCACCCAGTCTATCCTCCTTTCTTATCAATTAAGCAATGTTTATTGCTGTTTTCTAGAATGCGAGGGACAGGTGTATTTGAGCTATGGCCTTACTGCTCATTGTATTAGACATAAATAGAACAGTAGTAATGTGGTATCATATCTGTCCTCAAAATGTTTCTTCATGCTAGCCAGCTACATAAAAAAAATAACATAAAGTGCACTTCAGAATACAGTACCCATAGTAAATTAAAATAAAAAGAGCAGCCTACTGTTTATAATGAAATCACTACAGACAGGAAAACAGGACACTCTGCATGGATTCTTCTGTTAAATAAATACATCTGGTTTCCCCATAATATGGTAACAGTCTGTGAACTGACAAAATGTGAAAGCAGACAAAAATCAATTGCCATCATAAAAAATCCTCATGGCACTGATGAAAAAGGTGATGAATGCATGGTATGAATACTAATTCTAGGTCTGATCCACCAGCTCTTTAATTAGTATAACTGTCGCCGGCAATCTGTGGGGAGTGAGAGTGGGGGCCACTAGACACCAGGGATTTAATTAAAATAATATACTTTTTCGCCAGTGATCGGCGGAGGTGAGGGCCATAGATACAAGGAATTTGGGGATTAGACAAGCATAATTCTTCTTGATTTCATATTTTTAAGTGCTATTTGCACTTAAAACACCCAAATCAAGGCAAAGTTACATATGGTGAATTCTCTGAATACCAGGAAACTTTGAAACTGATTGGCGGAGGAGCATTTGTCAATTTCACCAAAGGTCACCAGCAAAGTGAAACTTCCCTGCATCTCCATCAAGCAAGTAGAAAGTAGGGACAGGATTGATCCCCAGACTGGAAATGTTTTCTCTTTCTCACTATAATTTATGTAATTTAGGTCAAATTGTCAGATGTCATTGCTTATGATAGTGACAGACTTTCAGCAAGATTTGAAGTTCTACTGTATATTGCTAATAATGTGAAAAGATCCAGCTCAGACTTTGAGGATTAAATGCAACTTTAGAAACAGTACTTTGAAACAGCAGTGCAATGACATTGGGCAAAACATTATACCATGCCCTTTTCATTGTAAAATATTTAATGCATCTTCCAGTTTTAGTTAGTGGCACAATTTTCTAATTCAACCACAAGCTGACCATTTTATAAATGTTTTAATTTATTTTTCTCAACAAACAAGGTGGCTGCCACATTTTGCACAGAAATAGCATTGTAGACCTGGAAATGGTTAGAAATCAAAAATTCAAAAAGGATCATGGTGAGCAGCTAGGAGGTACAAACACAAGTATATTTGACAGGTTTACTAATATTTTCTTAACTGTAGCTGAAACTAGATTTTCAGGAAAAAAATGTTCATTGCACTGCTGCTTTAAATAGACACACCATGAACATCAACCACAGTTGAGTGTGAAAGGGCTCTGGAGACCTCTGTATTCCTTATGTTAAAGTCTGTTGCAACAGCACTCTCATGCTTTCTCCTTCTTTCCTACTCTAGTTCCTCCCTTTGCTTTTCCTATCTAGAGGTAGGCCACCTGTAATACGTTCTCCCCATGCACTTTGTTTCTGGTCTCTGGGAGTCTCTGTCACATCATTTTGCCTGCACAATAGAAATGCCTGCATGATCACGTGCATAGGCAGCAATGGTGTGCACACATTCTCCCTCATGAATGTGCTAGATGGTATTAGCAGCGTAGCTGAGATGTAGAAATTAAAACTACAACAGTGGTCCTCTGGATATTAAGAAGTGAACCCTGTGTTTTGGAGTTTAATTCTGTGTTTCTGCAGCAGTCTTAGGGCTAATTAAGGAGTCGCTAACTGCAGTCTTGCAGACACTCTGTAGTATACTTAGTGTATCAAACAGTAAATGCAGAGCTGATTTCTTAAATTAATTTTTAGGAGCTGGCTCAGAAAATAAGTTCTGCTACTTTTTATAGTGCTATAAGGAATTTGTTTAGTTATGCTTAGCATTTGTATCCTGTTTAGGCTTGCAGGAGATACATGTTGTGTGGCTATATTAGCACAAATAGCAGTTGTAATGTTATTTTGCTGTTTGTAAACAGTGGAAAATGAATTATTCTACCATGTTTAATCCTGTTTATTTCCTCATTATATTAAAGTTGGCTATGAATTTTAGTTGAAGTTTTAAAAGCTGCAAATAAGTATACATTATTTGTCTTTCAGACTGTTTTACCTTCAGAAATGGGTTGGGGTGTGTCCTTGCTGCTCAGCCCTCTCTGTGTCTCTACCTTCTATAGTGCTGGCTGGCCCATTTTCTCTGTAGTAAATAGGTAGAGGACCTAGAGGAGTGGCTTAAGCAGCATTCCTCCCACTCAAGATTTATTTCTTTATTAAAGCAACAAAATGATGATTTAGCAACTCTAATCAATTATTTATTAACACTTTAGATATTTGCCTGTTTCAGTTATTGAAAATTATTGTTGTTTCTAAAGTTATATTACTAACAGGTATGGGGTGGAGCCTATCTAAACCACATGATCCCTTACCTGTTATATAAAAAATGCTTTAGCAAGTGTCAGTAGAGTGGAGGACTCTGAGCAGTCAGACCCTAGCCTTTTCTAGTGGTCATTTTTTATAAGTTAAGGACTGGGTTTCCTATTTGATTATTTTCCTCTTTTATTGTTTGGTTGAACAGTTCACAGTTAAATAAATAATTTGCCTGCCTTCTTATTTTCTTTTGCTGAATAAAGCTATTTTCACTGCATTGAAACCTGGTGCCTGCTTCTATCTCTACCACAGCCTACTACACTGGTAGGAAATCACCACTCACTGTTGGATGTTCTTTGCCACAGCATACTTTTCCTATATAGGAAGCTTAGTACAGTGGTAAAGCTACAGTCTACCAAGCAGAGATTGTCAGATGCCTGGGTCTGATAGACATTTAGCAAGGTTTCACATTCTATATTGCAGATAACTTGCAAAGTTCCAACACAGACTTTGAGGTTTAAATGCAGCTTAGGAAAGATTACTTCAAACAGACTGTTCATTATGAAAGTTAGCACCAGCTGTGGGTTGGGGAGCTCCACTCAGTGTTGGATGTCCTTTGCCAAGGTATGCACCTTATTTCTAGAGAGCTTAGTACAGTGGTAGCACTGCAGACTACCAAGCAGTAGTCAAGTCAAGTAATGTTTATTGTTCAAAGCAAGCGTTGTTACAATTTATAAAAAAAACATAAAATCTACAGTGAAAATGGTCAGAGAAATAGAGGTGGTACATAGCAAAAGCACATCATAAAGCAATTGATTTCAAAATTCTAAAAAGTATGGTTCAGTCTATATTACTAACTATCAAAGTATATTGACCATAATTAATAATAATCTCCTTTGTCAAAGACTAGCCCCATAGAACTGTGTCATACTAAATAAAGCGCTCTTTGTAAACTTTTATAATGCATTGTTACGACACTAAAACAACTGAAATTACACAAGGAAGATTGCATGTAAGCATATGAAAATATAATAAAATGAGCTTCAGTTGGTGATGTTCCCCTATCAGGAGCTGACTCTATTCAGTTTATATCATATGAGATAAAGTACTTTTATCAGAACTTATTTTTCACTACATTTGCAGCTAATAGTGGAAAAAAATAGTTGAAACCACACCAAGGTGCAGGCAGTAAAGGGCTATGGGAATAAGGTAATTCAGTATAATTAGGAAGCTCATGAATTGTCAGGATCAGACAGAACAAACATTTATGAACATAGTAAAGCATATTTACCACCATCTTTATACTTTTAGTATTCCTCCAGAGGTCAACAAGCTGCAAATATTATTTATTTTTTATTGAAAAGTTTCACCAGAAAAGGCACACTGAGCAATAAACTACTCATCTCATGGTGTGTCCTGGGGAAAGGGTATAAGGAAGCAAAATATACTGTGAACAGAATGACAAGTAAGCAATCAACTACACAACAAAAGAGTTACAGTAGAATTACATAAACTGGTAGGGCAGTCAGTGCATACAATGAGGGTACATACAGCACAAATTGATGATACTTCTGATCTAAAGTATAGATACAGCCAAGTGCAAGGTAACTAGGTAGAAATTGTCTACAAATTAAGTGCTATGAAGGTACCAGTGCTAAAGAGCTGAGGAGTATGCAGAACATAGTAGAAGCCAAATTAGTATAGCAAGTCATTAGAGGCAGTATAATGCAATGGTCTAAGGCTTTGGGCCGCAAATCTAGTGACAACCAGCAGACCAGACCTGGGTTTGAATCCTACAGCTTCCACTTGCATACTGTGTGACCCTGAGCAAGTCACTTAACCTCCTTGTGCTCCCAGGTTGCTCCTGTGAAAAAGCTTCCAGCTTTGTGTGCTGTACCTGGTTAAACAACTAAATAAAAAAAAAAAAAAGAATAGTCAGGGCAAGAGAGTTAGGCATAACTAAGGACATAAGCTATTTCGGAGTGTAAATTAGTAAGGGCACTTGAGATAGAGTGAGGAGAGGAGCAGTGCTTGATCTGAAGAGGTAACAATTTCCAGAGCTTTGAGAAAGATTAGGAGAAAGCAGACTGGCCAGCAGAGGTAAGCCTGCAAGGGATAGCCAGAGTCCTGGCATCAGAGGATTGGAGTGAATGTGTAGCATAACATAACTCCATCTAAACTAGAACTCCTCCAGGTTTTACCTCACTATACATTGCTCGGATCCCTAAAATTCAAGCTGCCTTAAATTTGGTTACGCCTAGGGCACAACTCGTCCCGTTACAAGCTGGCCATAAACAAGCCATATGTGACTTTAATTGAAGGCCATTACCAGTCCTACAAATATAAAAATCATCAGCAAGGGAGCACGTGATGAGCTTTTAACAACCACATGCAGGACTATGCCTGAACCTGTCCCAGCAACCCAGGATCATAATCCAAGTAATTTAAGAATTATTTTAAGGGCATCCAGGTTCAATTCCCAGTTTCTATTTGTAAAACAACATTAAACAAAACGAAACAAAAAAAACTTCCCTCTGGATCTCAAGGGGCCATTACCTTAATTAGACTATTTTAGCCTGCATATTCTCAACTGTAATTTTTGATTATCGAATTCCTTAGCATCATAGCTGCATTCAGATAACTGAAATCCCAATTAACAATTTGTTTAATTAATCAAGTTTCTCCCAATATATGTATGCAAATAAAGCATTCATCCCTGCACTTTGGGCCTATTCTTAAAAGTTATGCTAAAATAGATTTAAATCTAACAGCATACAGTTTCACAATTCAAAAAGAACACAAATAAATATTAGATCCAGTACAAAATTGGCAACACCAGTACTTGTATAGATATGTCCAGCTGTTGAACTATTAAAATACTTTTGAAATAGTCACTGGGGTGCTCCACATTATTGCATAGGTATGCAATTTGGGAAACAAATTGACAACATTGATCTTTACATAATGGAGTCCAGTTGTTAGACATGAGTTTATGTTAATGGGACATACAAGTGTCTGCTTTAAATATAGCAGTTCACACTATAAAGTAAAATTCTTACAAGTGCAGAATAATATATAGTAAAAATTCAGGTTCCATAGAGAAGTCATAGTATCTCTTAAGGAAGCTTTTCCCCATGGCCAAGTTCCATTGCTTACGGGACAGCATCTTTGTAGAATTAGCCATTGAATTCAATGGGAAATAAAAAGAACCAGCCAGCTATTAATATTTCAAAGGTGTTAATAAAAATTGTATCTCCATAATGAGAGTTCAGGCTCCACTGTATAAAGATACTAAAGCAGTGCCAAGGTGTTCCAGGGATTCAGTTACAGAATTTTTCTGTTGCAGAATGAAGCTCACTAAGTTTATACCAGCCACTTAAGAAGTTCACCCAAGGATAATTAAACATTCTTACCTCTATAGAAGGTTACTGTATAGCAGTTTATATTCAAAGCCATTATATTTAGCATTCCAGGCACACACCATATTCACTTCTTCTTATATTCACTGGTGGAACACTAGTGCTGCTGTGTATAATGATTACCTAATATTCGCTGTCTTTTATTTGCACTGTAATATGGAACCAGGAATATAGTAAAAATAAAAAGACAGTGAATATTTCCTGTTATACAATACTTTACAAACCACTATCCTTGGGAACTACTGGCAGTATGTCTTTATAGCAGGGAGGTAATGGGAGAAGAATTTTAATTCAGTTACTCCTTTCTCCATTCTCCTTCACCGAGAGTCCATTTTAGTTTTACACAGCACTTTTTCAGCTCCCTTTTCCTTTGGAGTCCTTAATATGCTTTTACCAGGTAGTGCTTTAAAACTTGTTAGGATTCCAATCTTCCATCTCCTTTGAAGTTCCACACCTGAGGTCTAAACAAAGAAAGGCCACTCCACTGGTGCTGTAACTCATGTTTATATGGGATTTAGAGAACCTCTCACTCCATCCCAGGCAACAGTAGCCTTCCTTTTGTAAGGTGAACAGGAGCTTCTCAGAACATCAGGTGCAAACCTGCTTTCACCATGCTCTCTTTTAGATCCTCTTGGGTCTGGTAAAGAAGGCATCCAGCCCTATTCCATCAAAATCAGCTGCACTCCCTTATTTAAAAAAATTATTCTTAATATCTATTGACATTCTGTCAACAGCTGAACATGTACTCCAAATGTGCATTATATCAAAACATGAAGTTCCACAGGTGTACTTAATAGTCGTACCTTTAACTATCAGCTCCAAAATTCAGCTCCGCCTTAACATCTATATTTTAAATAACATCAACAATTTTCTTGGGGTAGAAAACAAGCCTCTATAATTCACTACCAGCAAATGTGTTTTAAGCATACAAAACATAAACTTAGATGTCAGTTAGATGCTGGTTAAAATGCAGTGCAACAGAGAGCAGCGATGATCAATGAGAAGCAGAGCAGCAACCCAGCCATCTTGCTGCTCCACCTACCATGCATCAGAGGGTAAGAGCCTGGTTTTACCCAAGTAATCACATATATATACTTTTTCTTTCTTCCTACAATATCTATAGTATGAGAGGAATAGTTAGAGTTCACTTATGAATTTAATGATAGATTTTCAGCAAGGTTTGACATTCTTAAATGTTCATAACTTGAAAGGATCAACACAGACTTGAGATTTAAATGCAATTTTGGAAAATATTGCTTTAAATAGACAGACTGTTAATTATGAAAATTCACTGCAACTGTGTTTGCATTGGGAGGTCTGTACTTACTGCTGGATGTCCTTTATCACATCCTGCAGTTCTTCCCTAAAGCATAGTACAGAGGTAGAGCTACAGACTACCAAGCAATAGAGGGTTGTGGGCCTGGGCTTGATCCTCGTAATGGAACAATTGGTTACTTTCTCCTGCAGTCGATTGATGCTGTGTCTCGATACGCAAAGCTATTTCCTTTTCATTGCCAGGTGAAGCCTGTCAATCTTCTATCTACTGCATAATTTTTCATACAAACCTTCTTTTGTGCTTTAATACCATTGGTAGTTTGATCATATTTGTTTCTCAGTCAGTGATGGATGTTCAGTATATTTTGTTTTGTACAGGTTCTCTGTGCCTTGTAGGGTGCATTTATAAATAAATATGCCAAACCATACCAAATACAAACTAGAAACACTAGTCTTTTCTAACCATTTTCAACAATTTTATGATAGCTTGTAATATTCAAAATTATATTTTAAAGCTTTAACTTGTGAACATCTAGACTTAGAAACTTGATTTCTTTTCTAAACAAAACCTTTGGGGCCCGATTCACAAAGGTTACGTCTGGCGTAACTTGACTTACACCAAGAAAATGGTGAAAGTAGCAAGTTACACCAGCAGTTGTGACATAGGTATTCTGCAAAGCAGTCTGTGACATGCCATAGGCTGCTTGTGCCAAAGTGGACTTATGCCACCTGTTACGCTGTAAACCCCTGTGACATGGCACTAGGGGTTACGAACAGTTATGTCCCCATTCTGGAAGGGCAGCAGCAAAGTTCCCCAGGCACTATTCTCCAACAATCCCGGGGAAAACTGTCAACATAAGTTATGCCAGCATATAGCTGGCATAACTGTCACCACCAGGGTTTGCCTACATGTGCAGCCCGCCCATCCCCTGATGGTATGCCACCCTCCCACCAACCTTGCCTGATCCCAAAACACAAAAGCCCACAGAGCTAATTCTGCCCCACCTCATGGCCTTACAGAAACAATATAGTAACAATATAGTAATGCACCATACCTAAATGTCCCACAGTGCTGCATCTTGCCCTCAATCCCCAGTACCTGGAAAAATAGCCCCACAGGACTACCAACAGCTCCCTCCAGCACCGATGAAAGCAGCATGCAATTGGCACTTTCCTGTAAAATAGTAAAACATAGACAAACTCTAAACTGTAATTCCTAGTAGTCTATTGGCTCCACTCAATATGCCAGACCACCCTCCCTCCACCCAGCCAGTGACTGGCACAGCTCACCTCTCACCACTGTGGTCAGCCACTGATTGAGCTCTGTCTGAGCTTGTACTGTATATATGTGCTCAGTGTATGAATTCATTCATTGAACAGGTAAATTCAGTACTTGCTCAGATGGTGCTCAGTCATTCGCTGGCTGCAATGGTGAGTGGAGCTGCCACCGTCGCCAACTGGGTGGGGGAATGGGATAGTCTTGTTACTGGAGTGAGGGTGGGGTCAGACTACCAGGGATTGTTGGTATTGCATGGCAGGGTGTCACCATTGCAGCGGATAGGAGATCGGGGTTTTGGGGGCATGTTCATCCTGTGGGGCTTATTATGGTGCATTTTGGGGATCAGGGCATTGAGGACATAGGAAGCCCTGTGGGTCTGGCTGTAAAATTATTGAGGAAGGGGCATGGGGGGCACTTGCACCCTTGATGACAGTGGATATGGATTGTGACGTGCCCTTCAGGTATGTCCTTCATTTGTGGGAATGACGCAAGTCACTGGACTTAGCTGCAGGGACCCTGCACCTTACATAATCAGGTACAGGGTCCTTGAGGGACACAGACTCTACATGTCACAACTTGTGACATGTAGGGGTGCTTATAGAATCAGGTCCTTGGTGTCTGATCAGCATGACTTGGTTATAATGAAACAGATCTCATATGTTGATACATGTCAGTACATGCCAATTTAATATGTTGTTAAAATAAGAGGATATAAACAAATTTATAACTATAGTACAAGTCATTAAACTGTTCCTACAATGAGTTGTTTCAGCATTGCTGACTGAGTTGCATAAGTGTTGGTAGATTCAGTACAAAGCCTTGCACAAACTCTTTCTTAAGAGTTACAACTCAGTTTTGCATGGCATTGTGTCTGGACTGCTGATGCAATCCAAGTAAGTTGCAAAAGTTTTTACAAACATCGCTCTTGAGCTGGTTATTCAATTAAAAGCAGTGCAATATGATCTGCCAATGCATTGCCAACTGTAAAACAATGCTAAACTAACTCATTGGTAGAACAGTTTAATGTGACTTGTACTGTATGTATATGTATGTATATCAAAACAAGATTTATTCAACTGGTTATCAGCTCACCCCATTGTGTGTGTGCATATATATATATATATATATATATATCTGTCTATCTATCTATATGTATGCATGACCACACAATGGGGTGAGCTGATAACCATTGAATAAATCTGTTATATCTACCCCAGTGGAATAAACCTGCTGACATAACCACAGTGAAAATATCTGGTTTTTATTCACACAGTACCTACATCAGCAACTGATATTCTCACTGTGGTTACGTCAAGCAGCAGCACCTGCCTGACTGGAGTGCTTTTCAAATAAACCAAAGCATAAGTTGCCAAAAACACCAACAAGTTCCCAGAACATCAGATCACCCACAAACCCACACTGTCTATACATGAACACTGCAAGAAAACAGGACTAAAACCTCATCTATACAGCCGCCTTCTCTGTCTCTGGTCACATAAGCAGAGCTGCAATAAAGCTACAAATGTGACCCACAGAAGCTCATCTAATTCAGAGTGTACACTCCATCGATAACGATCTCCCAGTAACATCCCAACACACGGCAGACAACAAAAACAAGTTACCTCACCAACTTAAAATTCTTCTGTAAGTCATCCTCAGAAGCTGTCCCAAAATGAAAAACAATCCCTATCAGGAACTGGCAACAAAATGGAACAGAAGGACAAAACCAGTAAATACGCATCAGATTCAGCAGACACTTTCTTTAAAAGTAGAATGCAAAACAGTAATTTACCAGCACCAATAAAAGCCAAACCAGAAAAATAAAACCACTGAACATTCGAATCTGAACAGGAGCACTGTCTCCCAACATAACCCCACCTAAAAAACAGCACAATAATCAAAAGCATGCAGGATGCTCAACATGCATCACTAACCAATCAGAAAGCCTGCATTCATTAGAACAACCAATGAAATACCACAACCTCCCCATTCACAACCTAACTAACACACAGTGCAAATAACCTTACAAGAACCAACAACACATGGAGCTGTACCTAGAAGGAAAAGAACACCTAAAACAACAAGTTATAGAAGCATGATTGTAAAATAAACTGCATACAAAGAATGCCCTATTGTATAAATCTCACACATGATGTGTGACTTGTGGAATATGTGAAATACTAGCACTCATGCAAAGTGACACTGATAATAACACCCATGGCCTCGCCCAGTGATATTATCACTGATCACTCTGGACTCATGCTAATATTTCACATTTTTTGCTCTGTAGGTATTAGGATACATGATTCCTTTACTTGGGATTTCATGACAAGTTGAATTCCTTTGGGAAACAATTGCAGTGACTGATGTGAATGAAAGTTCATTAGGAGTGTGTGTGTGTGTGTGTGTGTGTGTGTGTGTGTGTGTGTGTGTCATGTAAAGCTAGTTATCCCCCATTATGGGGATGTGGGTGGGGTAGGGTGTATTGTTTGTGTGAAGAGGAGGAAAATTACATTTTTATCTCTTTTTAGAATCCTTAGACACTTCTGGTACATCAAGTTGTTATACACTGAGAATTTATTTACATCAGTACATATCAGGCTACATGGTCTTAATTCCTTGGTGGTCCTCGACAAGACTTTTTGATTGATACTAACACTGTATATTTATATTAAAATTATTATTTATAAAGTCCTGTCACTACACTAGAGGTTTTGAAGTTTATGGAGCATGATATCTAGCTGAGAAGTATAGCTGGGTGATAGGTCCAGCTAAGTTTCACACATCATACAGTGTGCACTGATGTTTTAAAGACAGCTTTACTGGTAAATTCTTGTCCATAATGCAAACATTGAAACTTCTTGAGTCCTAAGACAATCTCAGTATGTCTTTAATCTGGGATTGTTCTTCAGTATTCACATCCTTATACACACTGTGATACTCATAGTTTGATTTAAGAGTCATCTGCTCCAGCAGTGTTATCCTATGTCAATTAAATTTATATGCAGTAGGATTCTTTGTATGTGTTTTGCACCATACACCTTGACCCTAGGACCCGGCCAGCTGAAGGTAACATGGTACTGTTAAACTTCTCTGACATCTTCATCTGTATTTTTAAATCAGTATTTTAAACCAATGGGTATTTTTTTTTTTTCTGCATGATCTATATGTTAAAAGCATTGATTTTTCGAAATAACTGCCATTAAACTTCTAAAGAAGGACTGGTTGGTCCAAAGCTAGAGCCACCCATCACGTATCCTACACACATATATATATATATATATATATATATATATATATTATCAAAAAATTTGTTAATGCATCATTTAGGGTTAAAACACAAAAAGTAAGGAAATGAAACTTTTAGGGTTGACCCTTCCCCTTGGACCTGCACATCACCCATGACTGACAGCTGATGAGGTGTGTCCTTGTGGTTATGAAGGCCTAAATCTCACCCCATTTCATGTGTAAACATATTCACAAGAAGAAGAATGGGGTGAGATTTAGGCCACAAACCCAAGGACACACCCCATCAGCTGTCAAACTTGAGATGATGGGCAAGTCCAAGTGGAGGGAGGGGTCAGCCCTAAAGGTTTCATTTCTTACTTTTTGTGTTTTAACCTAAGTGATGCATTAACAAAGTTTCTTGAATAGAATTTCCTTACTTTTGAGAAAGAATAGAAAAGTAAAAAGTTGCAGAAGTTGGTTGGAGGGCTGGCCCTTTGGGACCCATGCTCCCACCAACTTCCAAATTCATTAAAAGTGAAGAGTCACGTAAGTGGGTGGGAGTGTGGCCCGTCAGACCCTGTGCTCCCATCAACTTATAAATTTCTGCTTAAGATAAGACTACAATATTGAATATCAATTGTATTGCTGGGAGTGCATATGGGTGGAAGCATGGGGCCAGCTCCCACCACATTGAAAGAAATCAAAGTGTCAGTCATCACAGTGGCATAATTCAACACCTGTTTACGTGTCAGACATGTAACTGGAAATTACCTCCATGGCAGTAATGCAAGGCACCTATAAATGTAAACCCAGTACCACAATGTAAAATGCCATCACATAAAACATACAGGCCTGGATATTCAAACTAAGCCCAAAAATGCGCAACAGCAGGAACAAGCACAAGTCCACTGCACCCATGCGTAAGAAGCACGATATTCAAAAACTGCACAGGTCAAGATGCACCTGCGACACAACTGAATGTCACACCACCTGCGCCATAGTGCAACCAGGGATGTGCGGTTGCGCAGTTCAGATGCACCATAGAGCAACCAGGGATGCTCAGTGGAGCAGTCCAGATGCGCCATAGCGCAACCAGGGATGCCCTGTGGAGCAGGGCAGCAGTGCAACAGCACAAACAGGGATGCGTAGGGACAGGATGCAGGGGCCCACCACCCATGCCACAGATGGGCAGAGGGCACACAGCAGAACAGACATGCCCCACACCTCAAGCACTGCACAACTGGTGGAGAGCTGGAATAACCACCTGCCCATGGATACCAGCAACCAACCCACAGATGGGGCATGGTGCCCCAACACACCCTGGCAAGCAGTGACCAGCACACAAGAAGGGCCAAAACCCCGTGCCACACCATCCCACCAATGCAGAGCACACCCTGCACCATGATACCCATACACCCTGCCCAGGAGTAGCACCCAACAGTGCAGGACACCCCCTGCATGCCACCACCCCCACTGTCAAAATGCAACCATGTGCACCATGGAGCCATGCAAGGCAGCCCCACCATGTGCACCCTGCAGTGATGCAACAACTGCATACACAGTGCCACTCTGCACCTCCCTCCCTCCCAAGGTACATCTGAGAGACCCACCATGCTTTGGCATATGAGGTACCCATGCAACAGGGCATGCCCGGACCCCACCACCAGCAGTACAGCACCCTGCACACCTCCGAAGGACACATCCCATCCCAGCACTGGCCACAACAGCCAGTACAGACACACACAGTGTTGATGGAAGCATGTGCCACACAGGATGCAACACAGTGCATGGACAACACCACCCATGCCAAGGGCACATCAACACAGAGACACAGTAGCGGGTCAACCAAGCCACTGGCATGTGCCATGGCAGCCATGTACACATGGCCAGCACCCCTACATGGCACAGGTGTGCCAGTCTCCCTCTTGCAGGCACCATGAAGCTGTATGCCACCAGCATGCTGCCGGAGCACAAGTGACAGACAGTGGAGCACATCCCTGCAACAGACACAAGTGACAGCATGGAGGTGGGACAACAACAGTGGAGCCACAGTGCCACCTGAGGCAGATGGGCACCACACCAGTGACAGGGGCAACCTGGCATTGTGCTGGGTACAGTGGTTGTCCAGCATGGACAGCCACAACTGACATGCCAGCAGATGGTGCATATCACAGACATGCAAGGGTGTCAGCTGCACAGCCCATGGACAGTCTGACAGGGTGCCATGGACACAGAGCATGCTCTGTGGACCACTGCACAGGCAACCAGTACACAGAGAACAACATACAAAACACAGACAATGACTGTCCTCACCCACACCATAGGGTGGTCCCTGCTGGACACACACACACACCCATGCCTGCACCACCCGCGCCATGCACACCACTGCAGCAAAGCACCTGTAGCCCACTGCAAATCAGATATCACCACAGTTGTCATAGCAAAATGTATGTATTAAACAATATAAACAATCAAACATATTTACAAATATATACAAGGTTGGGGAAGGGCCATAAACCATGTGGGGGCAGGCATTGGGCAGGGGTGTACAAATGGGAGAAGGAAGAAGGGGTGTGAGGTGGGTCCAGGGGTTAGGTGAGTCAGGGTCATGGACAGCCAATGGTCTGCCGCACTTTCCACTCCTGTGGCGCTTTTGGGTGCTCTTCTCTGGACCCCATGCCACTCCATCCTCTCCAGAAGTGCCAGGGGCCCACACCAGTTGTAGCACCTCACCATGCCACGTTCTAAGGCCATCCAGCATTGTCCACATAGGACAAGGGAGCAGTCATCGTGTAACTGTCCAGCCTATGGCCCACCACTGGCATGGCATCCAGCCATGTGCCCACGCCCTGTGATGGTGTAGACCACCCACAGTGACCGTCCCACAAGACCTACCAACCCAGTCACCCACAGCTATGCAGACTGCTGCACACCACCGCCCATGTCCTGCACAGTACCACCATGGCCGTACAGTGACATGGCTATGCTGATCTTGAGCACTGGCACAGCCATGTACCCGGTGCATGCATGGACCACCATTGATGCACTCCCAGACATGCAGTGCCACTGGACAGTGCTGACTGTAACAAGTTGCGGGCATGGCAGTGGTGTCAATGGATGGTGGCGATGCCCACTGCCCACCCTGTTACACAGCATGCAATAGTAATCATGGATGTGAGGCACTCACCATCATCAAGCTGGTTCCTGTGCCTGTGTGTCCAGCATCCTCCCAGCCTGCTGGTCATCCTGGCACCGCCTCCTCTCCCTCACCCGCTGGTGCTCCTCTGGGCCTAGGGTGCAAACATGGAGAGAGAAAACATCAGTACAATCTGGTAGCAAAGACCCTGTGTGTGTGCAATCCACACAGCCATATCCATCCACCCCCAATACCACCACCACAGCCAACATTGGATGGCCCCATGTGCTGGACACACGCCACTGTGATATCCATATGGGCGTTAACAGTGTATGGATGAGGACCTACCTGCCATGGCATTGTGCCAGTCTTGACATGTGCCTGCAGGTGGGCAAGCGGTCTGGGTCCCTGCACTGGAGGTCCCTGTATCGGTGGTGACACTGCTCAACCATGCACCCAATTTCTGTGGCCTCCTCCAGCGCCACCGCCACCTCCTCCATACTGCACTCCTGGTCCTGTCCAGGGATGCATCTCAAAAAGTGCCACCAAATTGGCCAGCTCCACCTGGCTCCAAACAGCAGCACTCCTTCTTGCCATCTCAGAAGCTGGTTGGAGTCAAAATGGTGTCGGTAGTGCAGTATGCCACGTGCAGAAAGCTGCGTGGTACAGTGCTGCCATTCCTATTGCACTGTCACTGAACAGCGCGATAGTGGTGCACCCATGTGGACACATGGTGCCTTGGGGCAAAGGCAGGGCACAGGGTCAAGAGTCTCGTGCACGGACTGCCACAGCATGATTGGTACTCACTGCGTGTAGCACAATTGGGTGCCCATATGCCACCTCCTGTAGCGCCCCTGCGCTGTGGCCCCAGTGTGCCTACAGCGCCCAGTGCCAGAGCACCATATGTGAACAGCACAGTAGCACCACTGGCACAATGGTGGCCATGCCCTGCATTGCCTCCCGTGCACAGCACGTCAGCAGTACGGCAGGCATCTGGCGCCATCACCGGCATGTGCCATTCAACGCGGTACCGCGCATGTCACAGAAATCGCCTTTGTCTGAGCATGTTCTACACAATTGTGCAAAGTGCAACAGCGTGATATTCAGCTGGCATATGCAAATCCATTAATCAGCCATTCAATGGCGCAGATACTGCATTGCATCCACTTATAATTGCGCGTATACCTCATTTGCATGCGTTGCACTATAAAAATCGACATTCGGCTGCAGTGGCCATAGTCTGTTATTGCAGTCTATTGTGGTGAGTTGCATGCTGTTTAGGAGTGTGGACTGTGGTGTGTGGGCCATGCATGGGACTGCACAATCACAGGTAACACCTGTCATTCTCACAGGATGAAGATTGAGCGATCGTGAGGTGGAGGAAGAGGAACAGAGGCGTGGGAGGAGAGGAGCTAACTTCACAAAGGCAGAAACAGATGCCCTGTTTGAGGCCTACCTTGACCAGGAGCTGCTGCTCAGTGGACGGCGGGGAACACCACAGGCCTGTGCTGCTGCATGGGAAGAGGTGGCACGTGCCATCAACCTGCATGGCAGCCACCAGCAGTCCATGCAGGAGTGCAAAAGAAGATGGGCACAGACAGGCGGAGGATTAAGGACAAGGTGGCTGCCATCAGGGCAGCAGGGGCTGCAACCAGTGGGGGACAGGCAGCCATGCCATGCCTGATCCCACAAGAAGCGGGTTGCTGGCAGCATGTGGTGTTGTGCCATCAAGGGTGTTCCAGTTGGTGGATTCCAGACAGGTGGTAGCCCGTCACTGCATGGTAGGTCCTGGTCTGTCAATGGGGGACAGGGTAGGGCAGATACATTAATGCTACTGTGTTCCTTACAGCTCCTGAGCATCTACATGGGTCAGTGGTGGTGGGCTTGTCCACTGAGGGCGATACCATGGACATAGAGGAGGACCCGTCCACCTCCACAGGCATCCGAGGGTCAGGGCGACAGTGGGCCCACCTGGACATCCGGACTGATGTTGGTGGAGCAGGTGCGGAGGAGGCCCTGCCCATGTCCCAGCGTGCCAGCATCCATGGAAGCCAGCATGCTGAGACTCAGGCTGGTGCCAGATCCGTCACTGATGATGATGGAGCTCACTTCATGGACAGTGATATGTGTGGCGCAGGATGGCCACACAGTAGGTGACATCATGGGCATGGCCATGGTGGTGCCACCGTGGAGGAGTGTGTGACATCACAGTCCAAGCCTGTGCCTCTCTGGACCAGTGGGGAAGCACTGGTGTGTGTCCAGGACAGTGGGCTGTTGTGGCCACTGCAGCAGCACCATTGAGCCTTGGAGCGGCAGCTGGAGGGGCAGTGTCAGCAGTCGGCCAATGGCCATGGGGGTACAGTGTCAGGGGCAGCATCAATGCACCTCCTGTGGACATGCCCAGGCCTGGCCCTGGTGTGCAGTGCCCACCCTCAAGGGGTGCTGTCCATCAGGTCCATGAACACCGTAAGGGACAGCATGCCGATCAGGCAGATGACCTCTTAGAAGAGCACACCCGCATACTCCAAGAATCAGTCGATCAGCAGTTGCGGCTTGTGATGGTGGTGGATGCACTCAGTGCAGCTCTGCACCAGGCAGGCGAGTGGCGCAGCAGAGATACTGCTCTGCTCCTGGCGGGGATGGACCAGATGGGGAGGATGTGACCGCTGCCATTGACAGGCAGACACAGACAATCACAGCTGTCATGGCCACAATGGGCACACAGTTATTTGCCCATGCATCACAGACACCATGCAGTGCAATGTCCACCCCGTTCCTGGTGTCGTCCGACACCCTCCTTATCAACACGGGTTCAGCTGTGGGCATCCTCGAGCATGCCTGGCGCGGCATGTTCGGTGTGCTGCAGCCCCCTGCGAACGCGGTCATGTTCATGCAGCAGAACCCCTGGGGACCGTCGGTGCCACCCCATGAGGCCATTGGTCAGCCTGTCACTGCTGGCGTGTCTCGTGGGGCCGTCCATGCATCCGTGGCAACCATGGCACTGTGGCACATGATGATCTGTCTGCCACCCACGCTACTGTCTGATGCTGCCCTGTGTGCATTGTGTTGTTCAACGTGCAATGCACGGGTGGGATACCAGCCCTGCACACACACACACACACACACACACACACACACACGTTCCATCTGCCACCTCCAGCTGCTGTCCGCTGTGGTGTGTGCATGATGATGCCAGCGTTACCGTCCGTCACTGTGCAATGATGCCCAGCGTCTGACACGCACAATGACAGGCACTGGGCATGGTGGTCTGTGGACATGTGTGTGGCTAGGGGTGATGGTTGGGGTCGGCATGCCTCCTACTCTTTGTGCATGTCTTGTGGGTGTGTGTGTGTGTGTGTGACCACATACCATGTTAGACCTTGCCCATCCCTGGACGTGTGCGGTTCCATGCTCAGCCAATTCCCTTAACGACATGCACCCCTGGGTTTGTCCATGCATGTTTGTGGGTTGTGCCCTTGCCACTGGTGGTTGCACATGGCCCCATGACTTACCTGGGTTGGTTGAAGTGCTTCTCTGTGATGGTGTCTCGGTGCAGTTGTGCCATCCGGATCAGTCGGGGTCCCTTCGACCAAGGGGCTGCCCATCACCATCTTCACCAGCGTCCTCATCGTCCCCATCACTGTCCCCTCTTGACCTGTCGGCTATCCTACAGTCATTGGCCATGATGATGCAACAGGCCAGGAATAGCCCACAGGCCTTTGAGGGGCTGTGCTGTAGGGCACCACCAGATGTGTCCAGGCAACGGAAATGTGCCTTCAGCATCCCGAACACCCACTCAATGACATTGTGTGTGGTGGCATGTGCCTCATTATAGCGTTGCTGTGATGGGGTGGTGGGCCGCAGGTCTGGTGTGAGCAGCCAGGGACGGAGTGGGTATCCACTGTCACCTGTGTGTAGAGGGTGGACATTAGTTTGGTGATCAGCGTTGCCTCTTTGGGCCATCTAGGCCAATACCCATGTCACCTCTGACTATGCCCTCCCAAGATCCATGTCTTTCGCGTGGTTTGCATACTCACCCATTAGATGGCCAGTGGGATGTCACCACTCTTGAACCTGTGGCACAGGCAGACTGGTGCCAGATGAAGGCATCATGTGCTCCCCAGGTGCATGTCACAGACATTGATTATGCACCCCTGGCATCACACACCACCTGGCAGTTGATGCTTGCATACCCTTCTGATTCATGTTTGTGGCCCCTTTGGGGTCAGGTGGCATCGCGGATGCCCACATGGGTGCAGTCTATTGCCCCAAGCACGCCAGGCATACGTGCAACCCTGTGGAACTCCTGTATGTTTGCTGTGCACTCTGCTGGTGTGCTGGGGAAACGGATGTACTCCACAACATGTGGCAGCAGTGCGCTGAGGAATTGGGTGAGGAGGCGTGACGCGGCTGACTGGGTTATGCCTGTCATGTCCCCTGTTGGTCTCTGGAAGGTACCCATGGTGAGCAGGCACATGACAGCTGTCACTTTGGTCTCCACTAGCAGAGCATGGCTCCATCATGTGGGTGCCTGCATCACATCACTGCACAGCTCACAGAGCCGCCTCAGGATCACCGGTTCAGGTGGTACTGGCCCACGATCTCAGTATCAGTGTACAGCTCAAAGCTAGTGTGGGCTTGGTACTGCCTGTTGGGGGCATACTGCTGATGGTCCCTTCCACAGCTGAGCCCCTGCTGCCTGCCTTCTCACCCCTCATAACTGCCTCCATCTGGATGGTGGCACTGGCCATGTCCTGGCTTGTGTTACCCCTGGCAGCTGTTTCTCCATTCCCCCATTGTTCTTGCTGCTACTCCCTTGCATCTGGAACACCTCCTGTAGTGGCTGAACTGCCCACTATCTGTGCCATCAGTGCTGTGTGGCACTTCCCCTTTGTCCTGCACTGTGGCACAGGCTCCCCACCTTCCCTGTTCCTGGTGATTCCAGGTTCTCTGTCCTGCTCCTGCCCTGTCCTGCTCCCAGTTTCTGTGTGCCTGTGTGGCTGCCTGCAGTTCACCAACATGTGTTTCCTAGGCGTTCTTGCACCTCTCTCTTGTTCCTTTTTATTTTGGATCATTTCCGCTATCGTGCAACTTCTCTTTGCTCCCCTATTGCGCATGGCACATGTTGTTGAATATCGCACTCGCCATTTATGCATGGTTCCTCCCCTTCAGTTGCGTATGAATTCATTATCGTTGCTCTTGCGCATTGTGATTGGGGTGCATCATTTGGAGGGGTGCATCTGCCTCCGATGAATATCGCAGAATGGCTTATTTTTGGACTTCCCAGGTGCATCCCTGTTGCACATGGTGTAACCCTTTTGAATATCTGGGCCACAATGTGTAGTGCAATATGTCTGCAGCAAATTAATTTTCCAACACCTAAACACCATAATTCATATGAACAGGACATCTCCTGAAGACCCTCCCAGTTTCAATATAAAAGACAAAACCATTTCTGAGACACGACATAAGACAGTCTGAGATTTTCATTTGTTGGAGTGGCAGACTTCTGCACCTGTTAAGATTTTAGACACCTAATGACTGAAAAGTATATCCATGGCAGTAAGGCTAGGTGCTGTATAAATTTCAAGCCAGTATGAGAATGGAAAACATTGTCCACAAATGTAAACTGTGTCATACAAATATCCACAGAAAATGTGTTGTCTGACAGATAGACAACATAATTCACATCTTCAGGACATGCCATCAACACCCTCCAAATTTCAAGTAAAAAGACCAAACCGTTTCTGAGATATTTAAAGTTAAAGATTGTTAAACTTGGCCTATCGGTTGAATTAAAATCTGGCCATCTAGTCCCTCCCTCGCGATCAAAGATCACAATCAAAGAATCTCATGATCAAAGAATTTGCAAGCTCGTGATCAAAGAATTTGCAGGCTCACGATCAAAGAATAAATAATGAAGAAATTCAAATTTTAGACCTAAATGCATGAAACCACTAGCATAGTTCAATAAACGAAGCCCCTGAGCAAAACCCACACTCATTTGTGTTCATAACCCATCCCTGAGCTAAGAAATTTGCTTTTTCAACTGGCCATCTTGTCCCTCCCTCATGATCAAATATTGCAGTCAAAGAATCTCGTGATCAAAGAATTTTCAGGCTTGTGATCAAATAATTTGCAGGCTTATTATCAAAGAATAAAAATGCTGAAATTCAAATTTTAGACATAAATACAGGAAACCACAAGCATGGTTCGATAAAACAAAGCCCCCCGAGCAAAACCCACCCTCATTGCTTTATCAACTGCCATCTTGTCCATTGCTCATGATCAAAGATCACAGTCAAAGAATCTTGTGATCAAAGATTTGCAGGCTGCGAACAAAGATCGTTAGCGAGTCACAATCAAAGAATAAAATGTGTGAAACTCTATTTTTGACCATTTTAAACAAAATCAAAGGCAAGACTCGATAGAGCGAAGCCCCCTGAGAAAACCCATCCAAGTTTTACTTCAGGAGTCACTCCTGAGCCAAGATATTTTGAGTTTTTCCGACCAGAGCCTTAAAACAAGATGGCGGCCATCGCGATTAAAGAACTCTCAGGGTCAAAGATTCTTTGACTGTGAGCCTGCAAATTCTTTGATCATGAGGAGGGACCAGATGTCCAAAACCCATTTTGTTCACAAAACAACCATATAAGTTTTCCCATTGACTTATAATGGGAATTTAAACTACAATAACTTTTAATGGATTAATATTTTTCACGAAACAAATAGCGGCATGTTCGTTGACCAAAGCTCTTTCAGATAAGCCTACTTGCATTTTGGTGCACATAGACCGTAAGTCTGACTGAAACAAAATTTTGCAAATCAAAGAGATCTACCATGCCCGCTGTGCATCCCAAATTTCATGCAAATCTGTTGAATGGTCCAAAGTTCTTAACATGCAAAATTTTGAGTATAACATACAAGTTGCTTCATAGCCCTAAATATAGGGGTGCAACTGTGCCCCTATTTTATATATATATATATAAACTATAGTTAGGTTGAGTACCCCATTTAAGGTTAAATCTGAAATTTGGCAGCTAAATAACTTTGCCACTATACCACAGATTTGCTTGAAATTTGGAAGGCAGGATCTGGTACCATGGATCTCTGGATGAAGTTTCATAATGGTCGGATGTACGGTTGTAGAGCTACAGAGCACTGGAAAATGCTCAAATTACACATTTTGTCCATTCTTTGCTCGTGCCTACAGGTTGCATGGTCCAAATCCTTCAGGAAACATGCAGCCAGAGCACCTGATGTGCCTTTTGAAGATTTTGTGAAAAATATGAAACAGTTCGAAAGTTATTCAAAAACAAGTTTCCCATTATAGTCAATGGGAAAAGTTAACAAAAAGTTTGAAAGTGTCACAAATGCAGTTTTTAGTATCAGCAAATGACCCTTGTAGTGTCACAAATCGACCATCTTATTTTCAGTTGGTGGTCACAGAAATGCTTGCCATTTAAATTTGGGACCCTCTAGGGACACAATTCTTGCTGTATTCACCTAGTCGAGTCCTGAGAATGCTAGCCATGTGTTTTTGTGGGTTAAACACACCAGAAATATGTTTTTAAAAGTTTTGTAAACAGTAGTGTTGCAAAGTAGTGTCACACATTCAACACTTTTGTGATTTTTTCAAAAGTGTCCCAACTCACGACACTACTTTGCAACACTATGTCCAAAACAATAGAAATCTTTGCCACACAGCTGCAAAAGAATGGTTTGGTCTTTTGGGCTGAAATTTGGAGGGAAGAAAGCCAAGATCCCCAGATGTGTCTTTTTGGTGGGTTGGTGACAAAATATTAGAGGGCTGCAAAGTTACGGCACTCTGCATTTGATGATTTTTCCCATAGGCTAACATTACTTCATCCGCCTCACCTTTGGGCCCATATCTTGAAAATGCTTCAAGATATGGACTTTCGATTAGAAAATGCTTAGCCCCCTCCACTAGGGGCTAAGGCAAAACTAACCAGGAAAGTCATAAATAATATGAGATTTAAAAAATGTTCTATGTCATACGGTTCTTGAGATATAAGCAATTTAGTATTCCAAGTATTCATTTTATGCTCCAAAGGCCATTATTATGCATACATTCTTTGTATTCACTGTGCTTCTGAATACACCTTTTGGGAAAAAAGGTGTGTGCATTTCATTACTATTCCAGTTAGCATTTCCGCTTGCATTTCCGTAGCAATTTGCGTTAGTGTTTCCGTTTGTGTCACCGTGTGCGTTACCCTTTGCTTTTGCATTACTGTTACCATTAGCATTTTCATTACTGTTTTGTTTACATTTCTTTTTACATCACCGTGTGCATTACCATTTGCGTTTGTGCTTCTGTTTGCGTTTCCATTTGTGTTTCCTTGGCATCATCGATGGTGTTACCGTAAGTGTTTGCATTTCCAATTGCATTACTGTGACTGTGCACTTTACCATTTGCATTTGCAAACAAGCGCATCTGTTTCCTTCTGCATCACTGTTGCTGTTACCATTTGCATTTCTGTTTGTGTTTGTGTTACCATTTGCATTTTCGTTACTGTTTGCATTTGCATATATATATATATATATATATATATACATTTTGAGCATGAGAGAGAGAGAGATTCATGGCAAAATAGTCGGTTAATGCATCAAGTTAGGGTTCATAGCACAGTGACAAAAGTATGGAAATGTGGTGTTAGGGTTACCACCCTCACCACCCCCACCCTCCACCTCCACACACCCAACAGGCATCGGGTGTGTGTTGGGGTCATTGGCCTAACTCACACTCCATTCCATGTGTAAAGAAGCTGAGGTGGTGCAGTATAGGAGAATGGGGTGAGAGTTAGGCACAGTGAACCAGTGCACACCCCAATGCCTGTTGGTGTGTGGAGGGTGGGAGTGGGGTGGGTGGTAGGGGTGGTAACCCTAGCACCACATTTCCATGCTTTTGTCACTGTGCTATGAACCTAACTGATGTATTAACAGAGTTTTTTGCCATGAATTTCCATTCTTTTGAGAATGTGTAATATAACTGTTAGGTGGTATGTGTTAGTGGGAGGGCAGGCACTCCAGGTACTTTGCTCCCTTCATACTGTTAATTTTTGTGTAATGGTATGTATATGTGGAAGTGTGGGCCGTCAGGCCCTACACTCCCTTTACACATAACTACAGAGCCATATAGCAGCCCTACATGGCAAGGAACTCTTGTTACAATAATGTACTAATATCTCAGCAACTGTAGCAGCTAGGTAAAAATTCCAGTGCCCTTGTAATAATAACAGCGAGTCCTCCAAACAACATGAATCAACCAAATCCATATCTTGTATCGTTTCTGAGATATGGGCACTGAAATGCACTAAAAGGCACCATTTGGAATCTTGTGACACTAATTTTCCAATATCTCCGTAACCATAGCAAGTAGGAAAACAATTCCACTGCTGGTGTAATCTATGATTTCTAAACCTGTTTTGCTAAGCTGCAACCTGTTTTTGCTAAGCTGCAAGTAGCAAAAAATCCGTCTCTCACTTAGCTTTTGAGATATGTGCACCAAAAGTCACAATGGGCACCACAATGCTATCCTAAGGGAAAAATCTAACTTTTGTATGGTGTATCTATGTAACCAATCAACTGTTCGACACCCAAATAGCATAAGTCACATCTCTGGGGCATCCACTTAATACCCTGCAAATTTCAAGTAAGAAGACCAAACCGTTAACTTACAATACAGTGAGAAAGGTTTTTAAAGTTTAAAATACCTAGTTCATGAAGTAGCAAAATCCCTGACCCCAAGGTCAATCCCATTCGCCACCCATCAAAATCGCCATTTATGAGAAATCCTTGATCATCAGATTATGGACATCTGGTCCTTAAGTGATGATCAAAGATTTTGCTACCTTATGAAATGGGATTTGAAATGGCCATTTGTTGGCCAAAATGAAGCAAGTCAAAGTGCACGGGTTTGTAGAGGTATCACCCTGAGCAAAACCCATATCTTATTTAGTAGAAGTCACCCGTGGAGGAAGCTATGACATTTTGTTTGAAGTAAAAATGAAAACGAGATGGCATCTCACAGATGAAGAATTTTTCTCATTGTAGGGATTTTAAATCCCTTTCATGAACTGATTAAATACTTTACAGTGAGCCCAATCCCTTTGAAAATGTACATATAAATCTTGGAGCGTGCTCGAACCCAAAATTAAAAATTAAATAACTTTTGAATGTATTAATATTTTTTCACCAAACCAATGCTGGATTATTCTTTGACCCAAACTCTTTCTACATTCCAAATTTCAGACCAAAACATCAGATGGTGTGGTCACAGTGTGATGGGCAATAGCATGTAAAAGTGGGGAAAAATAATGCTTTTCAGCACCTTGCTGCACAGAAACCATAAGTCCAACCAAAACGCAACTTGGCAAATCAAGAAACTGCCATACCAGACCATGCATTCCAAATTCTGTGCAAATCCATTGAACAGTTGCAAAGTTGTTAATGTGCTGAAATTAGGGTTTAACATTAATGAGCCTACTCAACACTAACTATAGTGGCACTACCATGCACCTATTTTATATAGGCTTTGCAACCCTAACCCCACTCCCATCCTTCAAGCAACAAAAGGTGTGGGGTGTGCCTTGAGGTTGTCAATCCTAGCACTCACCCCATTCCATGAGTAAATGGAGTTACTGACTGGTTCCACTCCTACTTAAAGGGTAGGTTGCAAACAGTCAAGATAAGTGACTCCTATCCCTCTCCACATTAGCACTGGAGTCCCACAATGCTCTGTACTCGGCCCACTTCTATTCTCGATCTTCTTAAATGATCTTTCCATAGCCTGCACCTCCTCCTCCCTTCACACGTCACGCAGACAATACTGTTCTATATACCTATGGCCCTTCCCCTCTGATATGGTGGCCAAACTCCAACAGGATTCAACAGCATTCAGTTTGGTTCCACTCAAATCAGTTGCTGTGAAATGTGAAGAAGACTGTTTCCATCACCTTCCACATAAGGCAGAGAGTCTCTAGGCTCCATCTCCTTTTTCTTCTTCCACACTCTGGACCAAATGATTATAGAAGATGTTACCTCCTTTGGGTGTCTTTGGGTCTGGCTCAACATGCACCTGGACTTTTCTGTGCATGTAGATGCTATCCACAAGAAACTGCACACGAGCTTGATGTGCTATATGGAAACAGTGGGTGCATTCCCCTACCAGCATGCAATGTGATTGCCCAGAAAATGATTTTCCTTACCTTTGACTATGGAGCATAGTCCCAGATATTCAAACTGTGCCCAAAGTGCGCAACAGCAGGAGCAAGCGCAAGTCCATTGCGCTCATGCACAAGAGGTGCAATATTCAAAAACTGCGCTGGCCAAGATGCGCCTACAGCCGATGACTGAATATTGCACCACCTGCACCATAGCACAACTAGGGAGGGGAAGCTGAGCACATCTGATTCGGCCATAGCGCAACAAGGGATGTTCAGCTGAGCAGTCCAGATGCACCATAGTGCAACCAGGGATGCCCCCAGCAGCAGGGCAGCAATGCAACAGCACAACCAGGGATGCAGGGCCCACCACCCATGCCACAGATGGGCAGAGTAATACACAGCAGAACAGACATTGTCCCCACACACCCCATGCACTGCACAACTCGGGAGGGCTGGAATGACCACTGGCCTATGGAGACCAGCAACCAACCCACAGCTGGGCCATGGTGCCCCATCACACCCCTGGCAAGCTGTGGCCATCACACAAGGAGGGCCGACCACCCAGTGCACACCATCCCCCAATGCAGAGCACACCTCCACCGTGACCATCAGACACCCTGCCCAGGAGCAGCGTCCATCAGTGCAGGACACCCCATGCATGCCACCACCTCCACTGTGACAATGCAACCCTGTGTACCACAGAACCATGCAAGGCGGCCCCACCATGAGCACCCATCAGCAGGTGGCAGCACACAGCATTGCAACAATGGTGTACACAGTGCCACCATGCACAGCCCCCAAGGTACAGCTGAGAGACTGACCATGCGTCGACACACGAGGTAGTCCACACGTGACAGGGCATGCCCTAGACCCCACCACCAGTGGTACAGCACCCTGCACACCCTCCCAAGGACACACCCCAACTTAGCACTGGCCACAACAGCCAGCGCAGACACCCTCAGTGGTGCATGGAAGCATGCACCACACCGGATGCAACACAGTGCATGGACAAACACCCACCCATACCCAAGGGCACACCAACACAGGGACACAGTAGTGGGGCAACCAAGCCCCAGCATGGGGCCATGGAAACCATGTATACACGGCAAGCAGTCCTCCATGGCACAGGAGTGCCAGCCACCCTGCACAGGCATTGTGGACCTGTACACCACCAGCATTTTCCGAAGCACAAGTCACAGACAGTGGTGCACATCCCCTACAACACACACAAGCCACAGCATGGAGGTGGGACAACAACAGCTGAGGCCACAGTGGCATCTGAGGCAGACATACACCACACCAGTGACAGGAGGCAACCCAGCATTGTGACGGTACAGTGGCTGCCCTGCATGGACAGCCACCACTGGCATGCCAGCAGACTGTGCAGGTCACAGACATGCAAGGGTGTCAGCTGCACAGGCCATGGACGGGCTGACTGGTGCACCATGGACACAGAGCATGCACCATGGACCACTGCACACAGTCATCCAGTGCACAGGAGACAACACACACACCACAGACAGTGACTGATAGCTACTCCCACACCATAGTCACTTCCCCACGGACACACACACATACCCATGACTGCACCACCCCAATGCCATGCACACCACTGCAGCTGAGCATCTATAGCCTTCTGCAAATCATAGACCACACCAGTAGTCATATCAAAAGAAATGTATTCAAAAACATCAAACAAAACTATATACAATTATTTACAAATGTGTGGGGGAGAGCCACAAACAAGGTGGGGTGGGTAAGGGGCAGGGGTGAACAAATGGTACAGGAAGGAAGGTGTGAGGGTGGGTCCAGGGGGTAGGAAATCAGGGGCAGTGTGATGATCAGTGGGATCCCGCTCCCGCCTGGCTGCTCCTCCTTCCATGATGTCGCCTGACCCCCAGCCTCTCAATCTTCTGCAGGATGTCCAGCGACGCCTGGCAACAGTAAGGACTTCCCACAGCACCTCCCAGATCATGCAGCTGCCATCCACTTAGGACAAGGGAGCAGAGTCAATAGGTGTGAATGCACAGCCCCACAGCCCACCCACTGTGCATGGCATATGGCCGTGGGACATGCCTCTGTGATGGTGTGTGACCACCCACAGTGATCACGTCCACAAGGCCTGCCCACCCAGGTGCACACAGTCATGCAGACTGCTGCACACACCCACTAGCCAAGTCCTGCACAGCACCACCATGGCTGTTTAGTGACATGGCTATGTGGTGCTAAGGCAGTAGCACTTCCAAGTACCAGTGCATGCATGGACCACCATACGCCTCCCAAACATGCAGTGCCACTGGACAGTGCTGACTGTAACAAGTTGTGTGCATGGCAGTGGTGTCAATGGATGGTGGCCATGCCCCGCTGCCCACCCTGTTGCACTCACCATCATCAGGCTGGCCCCTCTGCCGCTGTGGACCTTCGCCCCTCCTGATGTTCGGTCTTCCAGCTGGTGCCTCCTCTCCCCGCCAGCCGTCTCTTCTGGCGGCAGGTGAAAACATGGAGAGAGGAACATCAGTACAACCCTGTAGAAAATTCCCCTGCCCCATGTTTGTGCAATCCCACACAGCCAGACCCACCTCCCACACCCTGATAACACCACCACAGCCAACACTGGATGGTCCCCCCATGTTCCAGACACATGCAACCATGATACCCATATGGAAGATAAAAGTGTATGGACATTACAAATACCTGGCCATGGCACCATGCCTCCTGGCACGTGCCGCAGGCGGGCAAGCAGGTCGGGTCCCTCCGCCTCAGGTCCCCATATCTGTGACTGCACTGCTTCAACATCTGCCCTATTTCTGTGGCCTCCTCCAGGGCATCGCCACCTCCTGCCACACCTGGCTCCTGGACCTGTCCAGGGGTGCCTCCCAAACAGTGGGCCAACAAGTGGTTCCACAATGGCAACCAGGTTTGCCATTTCAATCTGGCTTGACTGGGCAGCTCTCCTCTGCATCATCTCTCTGCCCAGTAGGGTCAAAATGGCACTCTGCAGTGCAGTTCCACCACGTGCAGATGCTGCGCGGTACAGCGCTGCGATTTCTATCATGCTGTCACTGAACAGTGCGATAGTAGGTGCATCCATGCCTGATGCATGGCACCTGGGGGCAAGGTCGGGCACAGGGTCAAGGGTCCCTGGCGCATGGACAGCCACAGTGCGATTGGAACCCAATGCATGTGGCGTGATTGGGTGCCTGTGCTACCTTCAGTAGCGGCCTACCGCGCTGTTGCCCCAGTGCGCCTCACGATGCCCAGTGCCACAGCGCCATATAGGTGAACATCGCTGTAGCATCACTGGTACAATGGTGGCCATGCCCTGCATTGCCTCACGTGCACAGCACATCAGCAGCATGGCAGACACCTGCATCATCAACCCGAGCATGCACAGTTAGGTGTGTACTGTGCATGTCACAGAACTGCGCCTTGGCTCAGCACGCTCAACACAATTCGCAAAGCGCTAAAGCACAATATTCAGCCGCCATATGCAAATCAGCTAATCAGCCAGTCAATGGCGCAGCACTGCAATTTGCATCCACTTAAAGTTGCACCTCACCTCATTTGCATGGGTTGCACTATAAAAGTACGACATTCGCTGCACTGGCCATAGTTGATACTGCAGTCTATTGGTGAGTTGCATGCTGTTTGGGAGTGTGGACTGTGGATTTTGGTACATGCATGGGACTGCACAGTCACAGGTAACAACTTTCATTCTCACAGGCTGAATCATGACCGAGTGAGTTGTGGGAGAAGAGGAACAGAGTTGTGGGAGGAGGAGGAGGAGGAGGAGGCCAATTTCATCAAGGCTGAGACGGATGCCCTGTTTGAGGCCTACCTGGGCCAGGAGCCACTTCTCAACAGATGCCAGGGAACACCACAGGCCCGTGCTGCTGCAAGGGAGGAGGTGGCGCATGCTGTGAACCTGCATGGCAGCCACCAGCACTCCGCAGGAGTGCAAGAAGAAGATGGGCACAGACAGGAGGAGGATTAAGGAAAGGTGGCTGCCATCAGGGCAGCATGATCTGTGACAGGTGGGGACAGCCAAAGGTGCTACACCAGACCCCACAGGAGGAGAGGGTTGCTGGCAGCATGCAGCGTTGTGCCATTGAGGGTGTTCCGGTGGTGACTTCCAGACCGGTGGTAGCCTGTCACTGCATGGTAGGTCATGGTCTGTCTATTGGGGGCAGGGTAGGTCACATGCAGTAAAGCAACTTTGTTTTCCCTTACAGATCCTGAGCATCTGCATGGTCAGCGGAGGTGGGCCTCTCCACTGAGGCCAGTCAGATGGAGATGGAGGAGGCCCATCCACCGCCACAGGAATACCGGCTCAGTGTGGCAGTGGGCCTACCTGGGTGTCCAGACTGATGTTGTTGGAACAGGAGGCCCTGCCAGTGTCCCAGCATGCCAGCGTCCACAGATGCCAGCATGCTGTGACTTGGCTGGTGCCAGATCCATCACCGATGATGATGTTGCTAATGTCATGGGCAGTGACACGTGTGTGCCACAGAATATCCACACAGCAGGTAACATCGCGACCATGGCTGTGGGTGGTGCTGCTGTGGAGGCCTGCGTGTCATCACAGTCCCAGCCTGTGCCTGTCAGCACCAGTGGGGCATCAGTGGTGTGTGTACAGGACAGTGGGACTGTTCGGCCACTGCGGTGGCACCAGTGAGCCCTGGGAAGCAGTAGTCGGAGGCAGCATCAGCAGTCAGCCAATGGGCTTAGGGTACAGTATCAGGGCGGCATCAGTGCACCACCTGTGGACATGTCCAGGACTGGTCCTGGTGTGCAGCGCCCACCCTCAAGGGGTGCTGAGCATCGGGTCACGCACACCCTGAGGGGCAGGATGCCAAGCAGGCAGATGACCTCTTTCATGAGCACACCCGCATACTGCAAGCATCAGTCAACCAGCAGAAGTGGCTTGCGACATCAGCAGATGCACTGCTTGTGGCTCTGGAGTGGGCAGAGGAGCATCGCAGCACAGACACTACTCTGCTCCTGGCAGGGATGGACCAGTTGCGGAAGGATGTGACCGCTGCCATTGACAGGCAGACACAGGCATTCACTGATGTCATGGCCACAATGGGACACAATTATTTGCCCATGCATCGCAGACACCTCGCAGTGCACTGTCCACCCCCATTCCTGGCATCGTGACACCATCCTTGTCGGCACCGGTTCAGCTGTGGCATCCCAAGCATGCCTGGCTCAGGCATGTTCAGTGTGCTGCAGACCCTGTGCAAGCATGGTTGCGTTCATGCAGTGGAACCCTGGGGAACCATCAGTGCCACCCCATGAGGCCAGTGGTCAGCCTGTCAGTGCTGGCGGGTCTCAGCGCAGCCACCCATGCATCTGTGGTGGCTGGGGCACTGTGGCATGTAACTGACCTGTCTCCCAATGTGGCTGCTGTCTGATGCTGCTGTGCATTATGTCATTCAGCGGGCAATGCACAGGTGGGTATCTGGCTCTGCACGCAGACACACAGTCCATCTGCACACCTCCCAGCTGCTGTCCGCAGTCGCGGTGCATGATGATGCCTGCATTGCACTGTACACCAATGTGCAATGGTGCTCAGTATCTGACACATGCACAATGACAGGCAGTGGGTGTGGTGGTCTGTGGACATGTGTGTGGCTAGGGTGGCGTTCTGGGTCGGTATGCCTCCTACCCTTGTGCATGTCTCTTGCATTTTGTGTGTGTGTGTGTTCTGCGTGTCATGTTAGACCTCACCCATCCCTGGTGGTGTGTGTGGTTCCATGCCCGCCAGTTCCTTGATGGCATGTACCCCTGGTGTGTGTCCATGCATGTTTGTGGGTTGTGCCATAGCCACTGGTGGTTGCACATGGCCCCATGACTTACCTGGTTTGGCTGAAGTGCTCCTCCATGATGGTGTCCCGGTGCAGCTGTGCCAGCCGGAGCAGTCGGGGTCCTATCGCCCAAGGGGGGCTGCCCATCACCATTGTCACCAGCATCCTCATCATCCCCATCGCTGTCCCTCTTCAACCTGTATGGCTATCCCACATTCGTTGGCCATGTTGTGCAGGATTCAACAGGCCAGGAATAGCCCACAGGCCTTTGAAGGGCTGTATTGTAGGGCACCACCAGAGGTGTCCAGGCAACGAAATGTGCCTTCAACTTCCCGAACACCCACTCAATGACATTACGTGGTGGCGGCATGTGCCTCATTGTAGCGTTGCTGCAATGGGGTCATGGGCCACCGTGAGGGTGTGAGCAGCCAGGGGTGGAGTGGTATCCACTGTCACCTGTGTGTAGAGGGTGGAAGTTAGTTTGGTGATAAGCATCACCCTGCCCTGGGCCATGTAGGCCACTACCCATGCCACCTCTGACCATGCCTCCCAGGCCCTATGATTGTCCATGTGGTTTGCATACTCACCAGTAGGTGGCCAGTGGGGATATCCCCACTCGAATCTGTGGCACAGTGCCGACTGGTGCCAGATGAAGGCATCATGTGCTTCCCAGGGTGCGTGGCACAGACATTGATTATGCGCCTCTGGCATCACACACCACCTGGCAGTTGATGCTAGCATAGCCCTTCTGATTTATATATGAGGCCCCTCAGGGTCAGGTGGTGTGTGGATGGCCATATGGGTGCAGTATATTGCCCCTAGCACGCCAGGTATATATGCTGCCCTGTGGAACTCCTGTATGTTTGCTGTGCTCCACTGGTGTGCTGGGGAAATGGATGTACTCCACAGCATGTGGCAGCAGTGTGCTGAGGAATTGGGTGAGGTGGCATGATGTGGCTGACTGGGTTATGCTTGTGGTATCCCCAGTTGGTCTCTGGAAGGTACCCATGGCAAGCAAGCACATGCAAGCTGTCACTTTCGTCTCCACTGACAGAGTATGGCTCCGTCGTGTGGGTGCCTGCATCACATCACTGCACTGCTCACAGGCCGCCTCAAATTGCCTGATTCCAGGTAGTACGGCCCACGATCTCTGTATCGCTATACAGCTCGAAGCTGGTGCAGGCTCAGTACTGCCTGTTGAGGCTTTATACCAACAGGCCCTTCCATGGCCGTGCCCCCCGCTGCCTGCCTTCTCACCCCTCATTACTGCCTTCATCTGGATGGTGACACTGGCCATGTCCCTGGCTTGTGTTCACCCCGGCAGCTGTTTCTGTGTTCCTTCGCTGTCCTGACTGCTACTTCCCTGCACTGGAACACCTGACTGTGCTGGCCTCACTGCTGTGTGGCAAGTACTTCCACTTCTGCACTGTGGCTCCTGACACCTTCCCCTAAGCCTGTGGGTTCCAGGTGCCCTTTCCCAGGCCTGCCTGTGTGTCTCTCTGCCCAGTTTGAGTTGCTATAGTTCAGCCTCATGTGCCTTCCCTGTAGCGCCTTGTGCCTCTCCTTGCTCCTTTTATTTTGGCTCATTTCTGCTATGGTGCAACTTCCACTGGCTCCTATTACAATGATGTTGTTGAATACCGCACTGAGCCATTTATGCATGGTTCCTCCCCTTCAGTTGTGCATACATTCATTATCATTGCACTGTTGCTCAGTGTGATTTGGGGCATAACTGCCTCCTACTGAATATGCAGAATGGCACATTTTCAGACTTACACTGGCACAACCCTATTGCACATGGTGCAACTCTTTTGAATATCTGGGCCATAGTCTACAGTGCAGCTCCCAAGTCATCCCTAGCCAGACTGGATACCCTAGTTCACTCATTATGTCACTTTTCCCTAGTCTTCCTACCTCGGACTCATCACTGTGATCTTTAAAAATTCTCTCCTTCCTCTCTGATGATAGGTGCCTATCCCACTGTGTTAGCTTTGTAGCTAATTTCTGATTTGGGTCCCTACCCTCTTACCTCACTGCTACTCACTCCATCCCCTTATCCTCCACTCTGTTTACAACACTGGTCCCCAAACACTTGCCTTCCCTCCCAGATCCACAACTGCTGGCCAGTCCACCTTTTCATATTGATGCCCTAAAATTTGAAACTGTGCTGTACCACTGTATGTACCTGAATTGTACCTACTTGCACTGTAACTGTAACACTGAATTATTGTAACTGTACTGTAACTGTGCTATACTTTTGTCTACTCCCACTACTTTCCCCAGGATGCATCTGAAATGAGAAATGCTGCTCAGTATGCCTTCTTAGTGAAACTTTTAAATAAATAAATATCCTGAGATGGGTACAGTATATAAGAATGAGTTGAGCATTAGAGTTGACAACTCACGGCACACCCATGCTTGTTACTGCCTACAAGATGGGGATGGGATGTTAGGCTGCAAAACCTAATGCCACATTTCTCTACTTTTGTTGCTTTAACCTAACTAGTGCATTAACAAATTTTTTTGCAATGATGGTCCTTACTTTTTGAGATAGCATAATCATTTTCTTATTTGTCTGTAGGGGCCCTGTCCCATCCCTACATAAATGTGTATATGTATGTTGCTGTGGATGCACAGGGCCAGAAGGCCTGTAACACAGTTTAGAAAACTACAGCCAAACTGTCACCATAGCCTTCTTCTTAGCCAGCCTCATGCGCTGGCTTTTAAAATTTCCAAATCTCCACCAAAACGTGATTCTGCACCACAGCATCATCATTCCACACCACAGGTGTGAAACACAGTTTGGCCAGAATTTGATTTGAAAATGACAGCTGTCACATTCATGAGGTGGTGTAAAATATGGCTATCTTGAAAATTTTGGGTCAAAATATTTACAATTACCAGAGTTATGACCAAGCGTAGCAACATTTCAATAGATGCACATAGTCTGACATTTTTACATATTTGACCCCAAATTTTAAACATACCTATTATGACCTCACCTCATGAACAAGGACAGTGAATAATTTTAAATCCTGCCCAAAAGGTGATTTCACAAAGCAACTGCAAAGTTGCCTTTCTGGATGGTTTGTGTTATTCCACTGACATTGTTCATGAGGCTGAGTTCTAAAAGGCCATACTGATAATGTGGGTCAAAATATGGAAAAATGACTAAGTTATGCATCAAACTTGAAAACTCCATTGAAATACATTGTACCACACTTACCTTAGTTTCTCATATTGCTGTCGGGTTCCAGCAGCAAGAGATGCTGTCAGAAAAATAGGCTAAAATATCACTTGTCTCCCATGACCACTGTGGCTCAAGCCTTGCTATATAGATCATACAAAACAACAGAAAATTACTCAGGTTTTCCTTTTCAACCTATTGCATAAATTATAAAGGTAATTGGCATGTGGCAACCTTAGATTAAACTAAAAATTAGGTTCACCACAATATATCCAAGGCACACTGCCTTAAGGGTAACTGGTCCATTCCACTGGGGTGTCAAACAGGCGAGGCATACTGATGAGTCCTGGTAGGACGAAAACATGTCTCTATGTCTTCTGTTAGCACCCTTGCAAACTGTGTGAGAGGCCTTTCGGCACCATGCAATTCTGCTTAAAGTTGGACCAGCATAACATTCTGTGGTGATTTGCATATGCAGCCCATGATGCTTTGTATTGTGGGGGCATGTGTGATTTTGTAGATTTTACTAGTCTTGTACAATACTAACAACCTAATAACTGTTACGTAAATATCAGATCTTGTAAACACAAGTAGAATAGATACAAAATAACAAATCTTTCAGAAAAGAAACTAAAATCAAACAAGCAATATGCTGTCTTAGCAAACTTTTGAAAATAGCATCATTGTTCATTCAAACACTAAATGTTTATTTGCACAGATTTGCTCCACTCAACTGGCGAGAGATTGCTGTAGATTCCCAGGGTATGACTAAAACATCTGGTTCTAGGGCTTTTTCATTTGTAGCCCCCACCCTGTGGAATTCTTTGCCTCGTCGAGTACATGACAGCCTGAAAGTGGAGAGCTTCAAAATGGCCTTAAGACTTATTTCGATTGGCATTTGGTGCTATCTTGTAACTGATTGTTTTATGAGTACTATGGACTATGGAACAGTGTTTTAATATTTTATGATTTTATTATTATCCTTTTGTACAGCACTCTGATATATAGTGAAAAGTACTATATAAATAAAGTTAGTATCATTATTTATTATTATAATTGTAAACAATCCTTGCATACCCATATTCAAATATAGTTTAACAAATCTCCTCTATATAACCACCCCTTTGCTAAGCTATCCTAAAATGTTACAAAATATTAAAATAATACTCTGTCATTTTGAGTTGTTGCAGGATTTGGTATTTCTTCATAATGCAAAATAATAGTGAGAATCCTTACCATTGCTGTTAAGTGTCCTTCTGGTGTGGCTGGGTCTTGCTTTGCTTCCACACTCTGGCATGGGCACTCTTTTTTACTCACAGGAACAGCTTCATTCTTGGTGGACAGAAACAGGCTTACAATAGCTCTTGGTGCAAAGTCTAATCAGGTTAGAGACAACAGTTTCAACCAACGTGGATGTGGCAGCTTCTAGTTTGGAAGAGTTCTGATGAATTTTGAATATCTGGGTTTTAATTGCCAGTCTCATTATGACATCACCATGACATTGAATGTGCTAATCTATCAACTCTAACTGGATCTTGCAAATGAGGAGGGAGGGTCAAACTCCAGTCTTGGGTATCACCCCTCCTGGATACTTGTCATTTGGAGCCCCAGAAATCACTGACCCCACAACCAAAATCATGGTTCAACCACATAAAGTTTATTTGGGTAGATTCTCAGTTTACAACCAATTACTTCCATAAGTACCTTTACCAATATGCATAATACACATCAGCCCTGTCCCCAGTGGGGTGACTACCTCATGAGGATCCCACCCTGCCCTGCTGTACCCCATTCTAGCTGGGCTGCATTTCTTTCAAAAGCCTCCCATTGCTCTTCTGCAGCAACCCAGTCCTAGACAAACCACCATGTCCCTGTTGCCTCTCCTGGCAACCCTTGTGCCTCCATCATAGCATGAAAACCTGGGTGGGCGGTGGGAAGTTAAGCTCAGCTGCAGGTGAGAGGATTGTCCCTGCCTCCAACCCTTTTCTACCCCCCAAACCCAACAGCTCCTGTGAGTCTGTTCGCCAGTACCCTCTTGGCTATCTCTCAATACCTCACTCTTCCCCACCCCTCCTTTGAACTCAGGCCCCTGTGATGTCACTGTCTTCCATGATCCCTTTTCCCACCTCCTAAACCCCTCCCCTTTGCAGGTTCCAGGTGGCCAGTGATGAGCTCCCTGCCATGCAGTATTATGCTTTAATCAGGTTTCCAGGTCCTAAATGGAGTTGCAGTTTATTCTTTGCAGTAAGTTTGAGCTTCCAACAGACACTTTAAAGTCAGTGTGACTGGCTTCTAACTGTGAAGGATGTCTGAGATAAGCACAGAGCTGAAACCCAACCCAGAGCCAATTGATTGACTAATGACACCTGTGATGTAAGCAGGCCTTTTCAATGCAGGCAGACTGCTATGTCTGATTCAATACACAAAATCTTTCAGTGAAACCAGGGCTAAAAATTAACTTCTCAGCCAGCAGGACACTTAAAATGTTACAAAATATCCTTCAAAATGCTAGGTCTCAACCCCACACTCAAGCAAATTCAGTTGTATCTCACTCTGGTTATAAAATTACTACCCTTTTAAAGGAATCCTGCAATTCTCTGCTTAATGCGAATAAGGAAAAATACAAATAAAACTTTTGTAGAAAGTGTGTCTCCTTCTTACCCAGTGCTCTGCAGTATTATGCTTTAATCAGGTTTTCAGGTCCTAAATGGAGTTGCAGTTTGTTCTTTGCAGTAAGTTTGAGCTTCCAACAGACACTTTAAAGTCAGTGTGACTGCTTATCATAGATACATAGATACATAGACAGTGTCGGCAGATAAGGGCCTATGGCCCACCAGTCTGCCCATTTGAGCTTGTAAGTTCAGTTTGTTTTCCTAGAAGTCTGTTTCCCTTGCCCTGACCTCTAGAATTCCTTTTGTCTATCCCATGCATTCTTAAATCCGTGATTGTTTCAGCCCCACCACTTCCTCTGGCAGGGTGTTCCACTTGTCCACCACCCGTTCTGTGAAGAAATTCTTTCTCATGTTTCCTCTGAATCATCCTCCTCCAACTTCATCCCATGCCGTCTAGTCCTGGAACATCTTTTCGCTTAAAAATAGTGTTTTCCTGCACCCTGTTCCTCCCTGTAAGATACTTGTATGTCTCTATCATATCTCCTCTCTCTCCTCTCCTCCAGGGAGTACATGTTCAGTTCCTTCAACCTGTCTTCATAGGACTTGTGATGCAATCCATGCACCATCTTTGTTGCCCTCCTCTGAACCTTCTCTACCCTGTCTATGTCCTTACGTAGGTATGGTCTCCAGAACTGTACACTGTACTCCAGGTGGGGCCTCACTAGTGTCTTGTATAAGGAATTATGACCTCCCTTATCCTTCACATGAAATGTACAGAAACAAAATAGGAATAGGGACAGGAGGGGTGAGGCAGGGACATGCAGAGACCTATCCAGCAGGTCCTGTTGATCCAGCAGTTAGGATCCTTAACCTTCTCAGGCTTAGGCTAACCCTCCTCTCCTGGATTGTTCCAGATAGGCCTTTTGCTGGGCGCTCTCTCTGGGGTGGCAGGTTCTTGTGCTTTTCTGCCTTCCTCTCCTTCTCCTCTTACACCCTGGATTCTTTTATGATCACTTCCACCTGGTCCAGCAGTTTGGCTGCTTTCTGGTCCAGCAGCTCACTGGTCTTCATCTTCGGAACTTTTTGGGAGTCATCCTGTAACTACTAATATGAATAATTAGCCCTAAAACCATCAACCTGCCTGCTCACCCTTCCCCACCCAGTATCTCCCCTGAATCCCCTTTTTATTCACACTGCCTGCAGGCCCCTTATACTATCATCAGTCTGTTCCATCCTTGTTTCTTTTTTTATGTCCCCTTTAGGCTGCTTTGTTTTCCTCCCTTTCCCCTCATCCTGCAGGGCCTCAATGCCCTCTGGCTGTGTTTCCATTTGTGCTTTCTGCTATTTACCCATCTGTATTACCATGTATATAAACCATCCTTTCCCATAGTTGTGGACCTGCTGGATAGGTCTCTGCATGTCCCTGCCTCACCCCTCCCCTATCCCTATTCCTATTTTGTTTCTGTACGTTTCATGTGTTGGCATCCTGTACATCATCTTTGTCCCTCTTTTCTCTTTTTTTTTTTTAAATAGTTTGGCCCCATTGGATCTGGCACCCTAATATCCATGGCCTGCACCTGCTGGCTGTTGAGGCAAAGCAGTGAGGTGTTCCCAAAATGGTGTCCACACCAGCCAACGCACCTCTTGCATGTCGTCCATCATAGAGCTGAAACTTGTCCCTTACGAGCACTGGACAAAAAAAACCACTGCTCCCTAACTAGGTTTGCGGAGGGTTAGTGAGATTGAAGACACAGACAAACTTTCAGGATCCAATAGAAGGTGGACTGCCATGTTTATTTGAAAACAAAAATAAATAAATATAATAAAACTTAAACTTTCCATCAACAAAATAAACTTGAAAGGTATAAACAAAACAAAAGCTTAATTCAGCAAAAGAAAATTAACTATTCTCTCCAGAAAACAGCTAGAGAGAGAGAGAGAGAGAGAGTGCTAAATCATGTGGTAAGCACCACTGTCCAGCACACACTGACTCTCTACTGCTGAATCCCCAGCTTTTATCCATCTGCCAAACCATGAGTTCAGCTCCTCCACATTCACCCACAGTGTATTTTATATTTCATTCATTACTCATTTTATTCATTTTCTGAAGAACAATAATGTAAAACATCAGTATGTGACATAATCACATCTCAAGTACATGACATACAATTAGATGACAATCTTACTAATCCTTCTTGTTTGCTAGAGGCTTCTCACACTGTGCAACCTGTATAAATTAATAGACTAAAAGGCCAGCTGGCTCTTAAGGGAACAGTGTGAGAGAGGTCTAGAATGAATAGAAGTAGAATGAGGCAGGCGTTGCACAAGCAACTCAACATACAAAACTTGCAGTGACTGCATAACAACACAAGGCTACACAGATGCTGCTGTTCTCCAAACATTATTATGGTAACTACACTTTCCTTATTTAACTTAACCTCGCCTCTTCAATACAGCGCATAACTTTCAGTTTGCACAGAGCTTTGAAATGTTTGTTAGCCGTGCAGCATTTTACTGTGCAGCTATCCACTGTACAGGCTGCAGGACCAACGGCTGTAACACAAAATACAAACATGCAGATACAGAAAAGTTATTTTCTGCAGAACCAGGAAAAGTTTGTCTCTAATAATAACATTTGTTTATTTTATTGAATGACTACCCAGCCATGGTAGGAAAACCTACAAATGTATTTCTGCTTTCTAGTTTACAATGTTACATTTTACTGTTAAAGCGCTAAAGGGTTTTAAAAAATAGTCGGCAAGCAAGCTGGCTCGCATGTATTTTGACTGCATTTGCTTACAGGGCAATGGTCTAACATATTCAATTGTATGAGGGGTTAAGCTGGGCTGTATTTGTACTTAGCAACCTACTAATTCATGGCTGTATGTACATTTGAAAGATACATCAAATTTTTCTAAAATATAGGAGCGTAAATGGGAAATAGAAGTCTCAAACAATATACCAGTGGAGCAGATTATTTAATGGAACAAGCGGCCAACCTGCAATAAATAACGGTCAGATAAAGAACATACAAAATAGAGAGATACAGTGGGGAAATTGCTGTTGTGCAATAGACTGAGAATACAAGATTCAGCAAGCAATAGAAGCAGAATATGGGAAATACAGAGGAAAGACTTACTCCTATGACAAGGCTCCTACCTGAGGCATCTAACAACCTGTACCATGCACCCCTCTATGCTGGGGCACAGCCTGCTATCCACATGGCCGAGACCCACTAATTGTTCCCTCTGTGATGCCACACGGTGCTGCCACTGGGGCCCCACATCTCAGCAAATAAGTTATCAAATGAGGAAACCCCCAGTCACACAGCAAGTGACCCAGGCCAGTTTCAAAGGAGTGCACAAACTGTGCACGAGGCCACCACCAACTCATGAACCAGAGTCCTCTGGCATGCTACCATAAGCTTAGAACCCCACAAAACCATGCTTCCTCTGGTTTTGTTGCCAAAAATCTCTCTTCATTAAATGTTTTTTTTCTTAACAGTTCCTACTCTGCTGCATGGTGTGGCTCACCTCTGCCCAGGCCCAACACCGAGAGAAGGACTCAAAGCTGCTGGAGAACCACCTCATCACAAGACAATGGTCTGATCTCATAATCATGCTGAAATCTTTGTATTTTGATGAAAAGCTCCTTCTCTGCCGCCCAGTGCAGCCTACTCTCCCAGGCCCAACACCAAGAGAAGGACTCAAAGCTGCTGGAGAACTCCCTCATCACCAGACAGTGGCCTGATCTCAGAATCATGCTGAAATCTTTGTATTTCAATGAAAAGTCCTTCTCTGCTGCTCAGTGCAGCCCACTTCCGCCCAGGCCCAACACCAGGAGAAGGACTCAAAGCTGCTGGAGAACCCCTCAACACCAGGCAGTGGCCCAATATAAGAATCGTGCTGAAATCTTTTATTTCAATGAAAAGCTCCTTCTTTGATGCTCAGTGCAGCCCACATCCACCCAGGCCCGAAACAGAGAGAAGGGCCCACCAAGTGATTCCATCATTTCACCCATGACTAAGGTCAAGCTAGCAGGTCTGTAGTTTCTGCCTCTGCTTTTGCTCCCACTTTTGTGAAGGAGAATCACACACCCCTTCTCTATTCCTTAGGTACTACACCATCATCCCATGATTTGTTAAAAGGAAGTCAGTAGTGTCACTAGCTCTCCTTAGTTCTTTTAGAATTCTGGGGTGAATCCATCAGGGCCCATTGCTTTATCCACCTTCAGTTTTAGGAGTTCTTTCAGAGTCCTTTCCTCTGTGAAAGGACTGATATCAACCCTCTATCCAGAGTGCTTTATTGACTGGATTAGGTATTTCCTACCTCTTCCTTTGCAAATACTGAGCAGAAGTAGCCATTCAATATCCCTGCTTTTTCACTCTCCTCTCTGCCAAACCACCGCCTCTTTATTCAGCCTCAGTATCCTGCCTTAGTCTTTCTTTGCTCCCTAATGTGCCTATAAATGGTTTCATTCCCCTTCTTAACCAAGTTGGCTATCTTTTCCTCAGTTTGGGCATTTGCTACTCTGCTGCCTTCCCCGCTGCCTTCTGCTTTAACTGGTACAGTTCTCTGTCCTACTCCTTCTGTGTTTTTTTATACTTCCTGAATGCTATCTTTTTCTCCTAACTTTCCCTGCAACTTCTTTGAGAACCATAGTGTTTTTCTTTCATTATGATGTTTATTTGCTTCACACAAAGACTTGTTGCCTCTGTGATGGCAGTTTTGATGTTTCCCCATTACTGCTCCAACCCACCTTCTTGTCTGTTTGCTAGTGCTTTCTGAGGCACTCTCCATTTAACAAAAGCAGCCCTCCTGAAGTCCAGCACCTCCACTGTGTGTAGGCTTGACTCTATAGCTTAGTTTATCATGAACCACACTGTTTGGTGGTCACTTGTTCCCTGATGGCTACCCACTCCAGATCTGAGATCTTTCTCCATCCCCATTAGAGAGTACCTGGTCTAAGACTGCTCCCTCCCGAATGGGTTCCAAAATTAGCTGTCTGAGGCATGCTCCTGAGGGCATCAAGAATGGCCCTACTCTTGGATGTGACTGCAGCAAAGATGTTCCAGTTAGCATCTTGCATATTCGGTCCCCATCAGCAATATCTCCCCTTTCTCTGCCATCCTAAGGATGCCTTCTATCATTTCATTATCCATTTCCTCCCCTGCGACGGGGTCTGTATACAACCCTGTGCAGACTGTGGTGTCATTTTCAGTCTCCAGGGTGACCCACAGTGCCTCTTCTCCTCCTGTTCACCTTTAGTTCCATTGCTTTGATCCCTTCCTTACATGAAAATACTCCTCCTCCTCCTCTTCTACCCTCCATGTCCCTCCTGTGGATTGTGTACCCTGGTATGTTGACATCCCAGTCATGGTTCTCTTTGTACCACATTTCTGTGACTTACACAATATTCAGGCATCCTCTTCCATCAAGGCCACCAGTTCAGGGGCTTGTTACCTAGACTATGGGCATTGGTACTCGTTACCCTCTTTTTTTGGTGGCCTTATTCCTTTTGCCCCATCCATGTCATTACTGCCTTTGTCTTTTCTCCATTTACCCCAACCTTTCTCCCTATTGACTGCTCTATCTTGGTGTTTAACTCACTAACTACCCTGATTTTATTTGGGGAGGGCTAGGATTTCCTTCTCCTTTTCAGTGCCTCCCCTTGGCTAGTTTAAGTGCTAGCCAGTGAAGCTTTTAAACCTGTCATGTAGGATCCTGGTTCCCCTCCTGGACAGATGCAGACCATCATGACAGTGTAGACCTGCATCACTCCAGGTTGAGCCCCAGTCCCCAGTGAAGCTGAAAGCCTGAGCTCTACACCTGTTTTTCAACAACTGATTGAATCCATGGTATGGAATACCCTAGCCTCACCCATACCATAGACAGGAAGCACCTCCAAGAAGGTTACTGTGTGTACTACTTGTCTAAGGCCCTCCCCCAACTCCACAAACTCCTTCTGCACTGCTTTAATCCCTTTCCAAGCCAGGGCACATTTGTTCCCTAGGTGAACAATAATATCCAGCTCTCTCCCGTGCAGCTGTTCCCACGATCATGGGGGTTTAGAGCCCTGTCTCTCCAAGCCATTTTGCCAGGCAGGCACCTTACCTCCATCTCTGCTCCTTCTCCCAGTTCTACCCTCCTAATAATGGAGTCTTCCACCAGGAGTTGAGTCCTTCCTCTTTGGGTCCAATGCTACCCTCCTGTGGGTCTCCTTTGTGGAGGTTCCCAGTATCCTCCTTGGTCTCCACTGGGTGCCTCTGTAGATGAACCACACTTTGCCAGAATGCCATATGAATTGTGGAGAGGTACAACTGGAGATGTGCCTCTGTTCCACCACCGCACCCTCCCTGAGCCCACTGTGGTCCAACTGATCCTCTTTCTTGGCAACCTCTGGGGCAGTGTTGGTGGCCTGATGTTCCCTGGGTGGCAAAGAGGGCCCCAAATCCTGGCCAACTCAACCTGGAGATGAGCAGCTCCTCCCTCAGCCCAGACAGGTGCCTGCAGATGAGACAACACTATATCCTCCAGAACATCTTCCAGAAGACTGCTGTTCCATAGCCACTGTACCACTCCCATCATGTCTTTTTTGTGGTCCCTTAACTGTTGTTTTATATACTTACTCTTTCCTCTCTCTGTTTATTGTATTTATTTATTTTTTATATATATTTGTTCCCTACTTTCTCTCCCATTTATGTGCCTTTAAAGCTCCTGATCTTCCTCTTCTGGAACAATAAGTTCCTATACTCCTCAGCAGTCTCGTTCTTAATTTCTCAGAGTCAGACCTCCAGGAGCTAGAGGGTGATGGAGAGCTACTGTTTTCCTTATATGATGGGGATTCTTTTGTGCCACTGTGATCACTCCCTTCCTGCTCCCAAGCAGAAGTTCCTGCTATTAGTCAAATCCTGTGCCTATTAAGTAGAACCAGCTAAGGTGGGTAGTGAGGGGAGGGATGGAGGACAATATAGTACCAGGAGAGTAGTATAGTAGTATACTTCTAACTGCACCTCCTTCCTCTTGATGCTCACAAACATATTAGGCTCATGTTGCAGAACAACACAGTTGCTGCTCCCCATTAGTACTTCTTTGACAGATATCAGATGTGTTAGAATATCACTGCGTAAATGTTAAATGTAAGGGAGCCTTTCATCTTCGCCCCTTCAGATTGTTTATGAATAGCATGCTGTGTTAGCTACATGAACTCTCTTCAGAAATTTGTGACTGTGTATTTTGCCACTAAAGTTTACCTTATAGTTCTTAAGTAAACAAACCATTGGTAAGATATAATTCCATAACTCCATAACCATGCTACTGTTTGATGTTGTAATGGTGCCCTGAACCTCTGGGGAAGGGTGCCACATAAAATAAAGGCAAGTACTTCTACTAGTGCTACCATAAATTGACAGTCATGCCACAGTCAACAGAAAAATGCACATTTATAAGAATAAATAAATGCTTTTGTTTTCAGACTTTGCAGATTATCTGTGATGTTCTTGGCCTTTGGCACCATACAGTGCAGCTTAATTCCTGTTACATTGGAACCAACTACACTCTTCCCTTCACTTCACTGCCTCACCTATGTGGTGGTGACTGAGATGCCTTATTTTATTGCCTCTACCTTAAGTGCTAATTTTGCATTTACTCCTGTAGTTATGCATGTTCTCTGAATGTTCTTTATTGTAACCACAAACTGTGTCTGTACTATGTATTTTTGTATCCTCTATTCCCTTCCCTAGTTCACACCTGGAAATGAGGCTTGATCAGACTGCCTTTCCTGGTCACCAATTTTAAATAAATAAATAAAGACAAATAAAACAATTTTCTGCCATGCTGATTTTAACATACTACCCATGGTGCTCTGCATTAGGAGAGAATGTTTACTTTTGTATTTTATGAAAAGTTATGCATGTATTTAGGATATTTATCAAGAAAATCCTCTCTTTCTCACACACACACACACACACACACACACACACACACACACACACACACAAATACACACACACACACTTACTATAATCTGACCTTAGAATTTCATATCTTGGATTTTTGTACATTAAAGGTTGGGCATATCATGGAGAATACTGAACCAACCAGAGAAAAGCTTCACAGTGTTGATAACATCATCATAGTCATGCACAGAGGAAGCCACCAGCTAAATCAAAGAAAACTGTTAAATCATTACAAGGCCAGAATGTTAACAAGTCACAACTAATAAATGATATTGTAAACAGTGAATGTGAAAAGGCTTTATTCAAACTATGCAGCTTATCATCCTTGAAAGGGGCAGGACTTTTATACAGTTACTCTGTAAATGATCTTGCCCACTCACACTAGATGATCAATTGTATATTTTGAGTCAGGCCATTGTGTATCCCCTGCATATATATTTAAAGTTTTCAACATGAGGACAAAACTTATTCAGTTGTAGGTTGTCATTTGCATGAGGGCATAAATAACCACTGTAGAGTTTCACATGTTGCAATGTTCTGCACTACATTTAATAAAAGATAATCAAAGTCAGCCTGGTTGTGCTGGCTGGTAGTGTGATTGTACTGCTATGCAAATAGACACAGGACCATTTCTGATCATCACTTTAATGCTCTGGGACAGTGGAGCTTCAGCATGCTGCAGAGGCAGGGTTCGCAATCCAGGGGAGATGATTGTGGCTGACCACTCTGCAGGACCTCTAGTGGATCATGCGGAGAGTTAACCTCATAGCTAACAATGCAATGTTAGAGTCTTCCCACAAGCTAGTGAGAGCATTAATGCTAATGCAGGCTATGAAGAGGAGGAATGAGTGACTTCTCATAAAAGATGGGAAGAACACTCACCTATGGTCCTAATGACAGCTGGTCCTTCACCTTACAACAAAGCCCTGATCCTGTCCCAAGCCTTCACCCAAATGACAGTACTGCTCACATATTTTCTTGGCTCATTCCTACATGGCCCAAGTGAAGAGGCAAGCTGCATGACTTGCCAGTAGTCATAGAGTAGAGTTGGTAGGCAGCAGCATGGACAAAGACCAGACAGAATAAGTGGGTCTGTAGTGACCCAGTTGACCTGAAAGATTTAGTCATAGTCTAGGCAGAAAGGAGAAAAACTGCAATACAAGCAGTCTGCACGAGCCTTGGCAACAGATGAAGATTTGTCTTTGGCCTCCCCCAAAGCCTTAGATAGGAGAGCTCTGATCATGGGGTGGAAAGGTGCTCAGACACTACCTCTGAATGAGGAAACTACAAATGATGACTACTCATTGAGTTTTGGATTCCAACACAAAGAGATATGCCAATATCTCAGCCCACAAAGGTTATGTCCATTTACATAAAAGGGTGTAGAGGGCTGAGGCTGGCTAGCAAGACTCAAGCCATTCACATCAATCTGATATGTACTGTATTGTGTTGGTGAATTTATAAAATATGGCTGTGGCTAACTATTTCCTCTAAGACTTGAGCAGTGTGTTGTTTCTCCATGGCAGAGGATGTAGGGACCTATCAAGAAACAAACAAGCCAACAAACAAAGCGATGAATCGGAAAGACAAGATAAAATTGCATTGCTGTTTAACATATAAATTCAGTAGTTATGACTATCACAGGGCATGAAGAGGTGATTAGATGAGTAGATAAATGATTTAAAAGATGAGCAGACAGATTTCATTATATACTGTTTGCCAGGTCATTGTGTTATGCTTGGAAGAAAATGCATATTTCTGGCCATCACACTTCCCTTGTTATGCATCTATTTGCAATGTGCCAACACCTTATCAATATAAAAATATATAGCTGTTAGCCTTAACACACATTATAACACAATTTTTAGAATAAATATTTTGTAAACAGATATATTATTACATGTATTTAATGGTAAAGGTGTTTTAATCAATGTTTTGCAAGGATATTTACAGTTTATATCATGTATTAAAGGCAAAACTGTTAGAATGAATATTTTGCAAGCAGTTTTATTATAACATGTATTGATAATAAACCTGCCATGAAGAATATTTTGCAAACAACCTTCACCCAGCCCAGTTAAAATCAACCTGAGTGTTGGACATATATTAGGAGCATGATAAATCAATCCTGTGGTGAAATTCAATGATTTTGTATTATTGACCATTAGTCACACTTTTGGAGTAGCAGTTTCAAATTGCTTGCATAAAAGAACAAGTAGCTCTTGTCCAGATGATAGTTGTAAACTTATTTTCATGCCTCTGAAGACCTCTGAAAGCATTGAAATCTATTAATATGATAAGCTATAAATTACCAGTCCTGTAGCATATAGTTTGTAAAACATGGGGTATTTGCCAAAGAGTCCAAATTCTCAGAAAAATTGTGACACCCCACAACTAGGTTTGCAAGCTTAATTTTGCACAACAATTTTAGGACAGGCATACGTCCTATTCTGTGGGCAACTGTTAAATGGACATGATTGTGTAAATTGTTTTGTCAGGTTCATATCAGATGGCCTTTTACAATCTTTCACAGCTCATTGCTGCACTCTTTGATAATCCTCTTGTACTGACTAGCTGCAGTTATTACCCTTTATATGAAGGATCTATGTTGAAAGCCATTTATGAGATTCTCTCCCAGTGGATCATATGAAGAAGTTGAAGCAGGCTGTCAGCCAGAGCTTTATAATAGCCTCAGCTGGGAAATACAAACTGCCATAGATTATTGATAGAGTCATATCTGCACTTCTGCTGACAAATTTGATGCTTCTGTTGCTAGATTTCTAATATTAAAAAATATATTTGATAGCATGTCCATCCTCTGTGTTCTTTTAGCATCTAAATTATGACTTTAGCTTTCCTCCTTTGATAAATTGCTGTATTCCTGCTGACCTAAAAGCTGTAAGAAGAACTGATAAACTCAGGAGTTAGTAATGGGCTCAATAAAATCATTAACAATTAGGTTATCTTTAATCATTTTGATCTTTGCTTTGATGTCTGTTTGTTAACTACTGTATAGCTTTGAGCAGAAAATTAAGACATCAGTATCCATACCTTTATTAAGTACATAGCAGAACTGCAAAGAAGAAAGACATGTTTGAAGACTTGTAATGCATTCAATATAGTAGTAAGCTTAAGTATTGTTGTACCATGATTAAAAAGATAATGAGGTTATATATATTTTCTAGAATTTTTAAGCATATTATTTTGATGGAAATAACTACTGTACCCATGATGACAATATTAAGAGCCTTACTTTCAAAATCTAACACATTATATATTACATACAGTATTTAACTGTAATTTAAGGTTTGAGGGACTCAAGGTCCAGCATGTCCATCCTTGCTTCACAATCATGGATAAATTAGTTTTGTATGCTAAACATCATTATCCAAATAGTATACAATTATAAACTTAAGACCGTAGTAAAGTTTACTGAATTTTTTATTTTAAATCTAGATCATTTAAAGAAGAATAATGCACCTAAATTATAGTACAAGGCTTAATGGTTGGTAGAGGTGATTGAGTTATCAATGAAGTATTTACTGCTCATTGACAGGCATGGTCTTATTTAAGGTGGAGAAGAGGCTGCAATAAAATCAATTAATTGTAAGTCTGTCATTTGCTGGAGATGAATTCTAAAATGAAATATGCAGGGTATCTAACTATAGGTAATGCAAAACAGGTAATCAAGGCCCCTTTTCAAACAGTGAACTGTTGCTACAAAGGGTTTGGTGGAGTCATTTAAAACTGACATTTTTGACATTGGCAAAGGATTCTGCAGAGATTTGGTTTCCTTTTGGCATTTGGCACTTTATGAGGTGTATTTTTTCAAGAATGACTTATAAGATTGTGCAATCCACATGACCTGCAGCAGCCAATCAGTAATGCTGATGATGGTGAAGTCCTTGTGCTGTGCATGCCACAATGCAATTTCCATCTCTTTCTCTCAGTCAAGGTCATGGTTATTGAGATGCACTTCTATGCAGAATGAGTGGTTTGGGTGTAAAAATATTTCTAAATCAGCAGGAATATTTTCTGTTATAGGTAGTTAGTTAATTCAATAGTTAGTTTGTTGTAACAGTTTAAATATAGTTTTAGGTAGCAATTAATTTAGGAGCTGCTGAAGAAAAGCTAACATGTGTACCGAAGGCAGTGTATGCCTGTTGCAGCTGATGAACTATGACAGTTATTTACAGCCTTTCAGTGTAATGAAGTGTAGCGGTATTTTCAAAGATATTATTTGACAAATAGTTCATTTTAAAAGACAGGTGGTGGAGCACGGTGCAAATCTATTGCGTTATTATTTTACATTGTGTCAGCCTGCCAGGCAGTCAGTCAGTCAGTGAGTGAAAGTGAATTAAGCTGTGCTGCTGTGTGAGACACTTGATAAATATGTTTGGTGTCTCAATGCTTCTCAGTGGGATGGTGCTGATGTATACATTTGTCAGTGGGGTGTGTTTGGGTGGTCTCACTATCAGTCATTGTCTAGTCCATGAAATCCTTCCACCCTTATAAGTTGTAAATCACATTGGCTTCTAAGAATCTTCAATGACTGTTACAGTTGTCATCATAGTCTGTCTCTGGTTGCTCCTGTTTGCTGCATCTTTATAGCGTTCTTTGTTGTGTTATGTATAAAATCAGAAGAAATATGTTAGGGCTTTCATTGTTTCAGTGGACTGGTGTGAAGGCATGCAGTCTGTATTGTAAGTGGGGCTGGATGTGACTAATCAGGACTAGTTGGGCTAATCAGGTGTGACTTGGTGGAAATCACTAAAAACAGTTAAAACATAACATTTAAAGAAAAGAAAAACACAGAAGCCCATTGTTTTACTCCTGCTACAAAATCTTTCCATGCCATCCAGTGCAACTGTTGATGTCTCCACATTCAGCAGTGCAGAAGCATACTGGTTTTCTATTTCTCCTTTAAGTGCTGCCAATTTCAGTTATACTCTGAGCTTGATACAAATGATTCATCCGTAAATCAAAAGCAAAGCCTTCCCCATCCATGAAATATGAGAAACAAAACAACATCTGTCATATGTGTGTTGGTTTTGACAATAGCTAGTCCATTGTGAATCACTGAATGATGCCTGTGCCCGTATATCACAAACCAGTGCCACATAGCCAAAATTTCTAAATCATCTAGTAGGTGTGAGAAGGTGACATTGAATCTGTCTTTGGCATGACATCAGTATTGTACTAAAGTATCACATGCTGTTGGCCATATCCAGCAGTGCTGTTCCACCACAGCCCCCAAACATGATGTTCTTATCACTGCCTTTGGAAGCCACTTGGAAGAAGTCATGTGGTAAGCCTGATTAAAACGTTCCATCACACATTCATCATTGATGTTTTCTTGATAGTTAATGATAGGCTAGACCTGTTGCCCTGCCTTTACATTGTTGATATCGGTGCTTTTATTATTCCATTTTATAGTTTGCTTTGCCCATTGCCAATCACTGCATTGGGAGCAAAAAGTGGTTTGCTCAAATTTCGAAACTAAACTGCATTCAAGGGGACGACTTAAAGCTGAACTTAATACATTAGTGAATGGCCCAGTTCTCTCCTCTTCCCAAGTGGCCATAGAAAGGATTTGCAATGCTGCACCTCCTTCACTCAGGATTGCTGAGATCCAGTACACGCAGACACTTCATCTATGTTCCTGCAAGGTACCCTTCCAGTTCAATAGTCTATTACCATAACAGAAGATATCATAATAGTTTGCTTTCTTGTCTTCAGCTTTTTCAGATTTTCTTGGCCCTGAATGCCCTTGGACAGAAGTTATCTTGTATATAGTAAGGCAATAGAGCCCAGGCTGAGGGACAGGATCAACACTTACTGCTTGGAGATACTTACACTGAATAGCCTGCATCTCAAGCTCCATCTTCCTTTTCTGGAGGGTTTTGTCCACTTGGTGGTCTCCAGACATACATAAGTATTCATGAAATATGGGTTTCAAGTTGCACTGCCTTTTGCTTTTGCCCTTCCAGTTACAGATTATATGTTTATGGTCCTAGTAGGGCTGTCTCTTACTATATATGAAAGTTATCTCTTGTTATTTGAGTGAAAGAACTGTAAAAGTGAAGAAGAGTGGTTCTGTCAGCTCAATGAGTGTGGGAGAATGTGCTTATACACTAGAGAGAGTCCCAACTAGCATCATAAACTTATTCATGTTTATTGTTGAAACAGTATGTATTAACATGTTGTACAAAATTTTAAAACAAAATACAAGTTGGATGTTCATTTAAAAGTACAAAAGCTCATAGTTCAAACTAAAATAGCAGACAAAACTTAAATATAGCATAATATTCTTAATTAAACATTCTTTATGAAATTGAAATCTCAATAACATGACTTATTTAACAAAACACACCATGCATAATGTGCAACAGTTGCAGTTGCAAAGAATAAAATAGTTCTCAACAGCTCTTTTCCTGTTACATGAAAAGGCCGAAAAACACACACACACACAGCTCCAGCCATTTTTTCTTACATCCTTTAAAAGGGGACAATCCAGCATCAGAAGTTGTACAGTTAAGTTTACATTGACATCATATTTATATTGAATTTCACCATTGTTCACTTTTCCTTTCCAGTACAGGGATTGTCCTGTTTCCAATATCCCTTGCCTAAATGTATGCAGTGTGGGAGGATCTCCCATTCCCTCAAACAGGGCTACAACATGTGGTCTAAATACTCCGTGGTGGTCTGTGAAGTTCACTGTTTACCAAAGATGGTGCAAACAGGGGAAGGTGTGTGTGTGTGTGTGGCAGGGGAGGTGCAACCTCTGACTCTCCTATAAATGAACCTTGGCCTGCTGGTGCTAAAAAATGTACTTATTTTTCCAACCGTATCTTGGCACCTCTGCGCAAAGGTTTTTTTTCATGACAGCACACTGCATTGAGTTGGTTGAAATTTCTCTTCACTTGCTCAGTTCTGTCACACTGCTGTCTTTTCTGATTTTCTGTATACTGCATAGATTTGAAAGCATGCAATCAGCCCCTCACAGCATTTTGCTGATGCCATCATCAACGGAGAGGATTGGCAGAGATCACAGAATTAACTGACCGATTGTTATGTCTTTACTATTTCATCAGATTAGTAATGTGAGAACTCTATTTCCTAACAGTTCCTAGGGGATACTAGAAGGGGTGATAATGGGGGGCTGGGTAAAAAAGGGCAAGATGTTTAGTTTTGACTTTTTATTGTGACTGTTCCTGTTCCTGTTCTTGTTTGTTAATGTTACCATTTTGATGCAAAACATTAGAATCTACTCTGCATCTCATGCAGATGCTATGAATTATTGACACTGCATGGGCATGGCATCATAATAACTGTAACAGACTGGGGCTATCAAGCCGTCTGAATATCACCACCTGGAATATCAATGGGCTAAAGATAATGGTCAAAAGTAAAATGGTGCAAACCAGATCTAAAAAAAATGATAACTACTATCGCCTCCTGCAAGAGACACATTTGGCCGCTAAGGAGCTGGGTAGAATACAACAGCCTGACATTTTGCTGGCTTAGAATAAAACAGTTCTGGGGGACAAGGTTAGATCCAACATTCAACTCTCGTCGAGGGGGTGGACCTATGGGTGCCTCTTGGTTTTCCTAAAAGTCTATTGAGGTCTTATATTGACCAGGGAGCATACATGCTGGCCCAACTTTAATTAAACTATGGGGAACTCCTGGCTATCATGTCAGTATACAGACCCAATACTGGGGACCAAAAATGTTTTCATAAATTGCTTCTGGACATGTCCCTTTTCCGGCCCTTGGATCCTGGAGGGGAGTTTAGCTGTGTGGTTGACACGATTATGAACAGATTGAACCCACCCCCAACCCTCATTTCAAGAATTCCCAAGCTTTAAGAGAGGTAGAAACAATCTTCTCCTAGTGGATCTCTGGGGTGCCAGAACCCTATGGGGCAAGAATATAGAATTTTGTTTCCATTCTCACCAATCCTATGCACATCTGGATCAACTGCTGGTCTCCTTCTCCATCCTCCTCATGTTTGGCTGCACTGTGTATGAACCTATTGGTCTCAGGCCATGTACCCATCACCACCCAGCTCCATACTGAAGCAGTGGCTACCACCATGCAATCACAGAGATTAGGCCCTGCTCTACTTCAGGATAAGGCTTTTCAACAGTACATATGTACTTCAGTCTCAGATTAACTTTCCCACAACATAAGAGAGAGACTACTCACTGTGCACAGTGGGAGGTGATAAAGGTGTATTTCAGAGGACAAGTGATATCATATGCAATTCATGATAGGAGGACTGAGGAGGCTGCTCACTGAACTTTTGAGCAGCAGATCAGGAACCTTGAAAAAACTCATATGACCCACCCATCCCAAGTACTCTATCATAAACTTCAAAGATACAGAGTAGGCGCTACAACTCTTAAAAGTAGTACTCAATTTAGGCGCCGTTTGCTGTTAGGCAGTGTTCCCCTATTTTGCTGGTGATAGAGGAGGAAGTTGTTGTCTTGCAGCTTACAGTAAACCCAGGAGTGAAAGCACTACAAGTGGTATTCATGACCCCAATGGCAACTTACTTACTGACCCTACTTAATAGGTCAGGCATTTATTAACTTTTACAGTGCCCTGTACTCATTTGAGGTTTCCCCTATTTTGACCCAGACCCAGCAATTCCTACAGAATTCATCTGTGCCCTCAGATGGCACCTGAGGTTGCAGATGGTCTGGACCATCCTTAGAGCCTGCAGAGATTCTCCAAGCCATTAAAAACCTTAGGGCAGCAGAGCCCTGGTCCTGATGGTCTTCAATTGATTTCTTTAACATTTTTCAAGCAGATCTTGTGGCACCCCTTCAGGATATATGAAGAGAACATAAGCTAGGGTCAACTTCCCCTCCATTTGGCTGGCAGTAATCACTGTGCTCCTAAGCCAGAGAGGGACCTACACTGTGCTGATCATATCAGCCACTATCTCTTCTAACTTCAGATTACATGTACTAGCAAGAATAATAGCTGCTAGGTTGGAATCTGTGTTATCAAATATCATAAATTCTGATCAGAAAGAGTTCATCCAAGGGAGACAGGAAAACACAACAACCATAAAATGCTTAACCTCATCTGCTCTTGAGAGCCATTACTTGTAAATGACATGGTGCTGCAGTCATTGCCTTGGATGCGGAGACAGCCTTCAACCATGTGGAGTGGGGTTATCTATTCTCAGTGTTGAAGGCATTCTGAATGGGGCTCAGTTTACTGCACTGGATTAGAACTCTTTACTCACACTCTTCCTCCCAAATACTGGTTATTGGGACAATATCCCTAAGTTTTTAATTGTGGAGATGCACACAGCAGAGAAGCCTCCTGTCCCCCTACTTTACATTATGGTCCTAGAGCCCTTGCCACTGTCATTCATAACCACCCAGGCAGTGAGTGGTTTGGTGCACAGGAAAAGCACAAAATCACTGTCTTGCAGGCTATATTTTATGTACTTAAGAAGCCAGCAGAGAGTCTCACATGTACAGTCAATATTGTAGATTTACTCTATGCATTTCCTCTCTAGCCCCAAAATCAATGAGGGCCAAAAGTGAACTACTACAGTACCTCTGGCAGAACAGGATAGACCCTCCTATGTAATAACTCACTAGGAATCATTGTGATGAACAAGCTTTAAATACTTGGGGCTCTACATATCCTCTTAAATTTCCAAGCTGTTCTCTCTAAATTATATTCCCTAACTAACCAAACTTGCACAGAAATGGGACCGTTAGATTGACCTCCATCTGACACTGCTGGGCAGAGGAGCTGTAGTCAAAATGACAATTCTTTACAATGCTTATTGCTTTTTCAGTCATTGCCAACCACCTTCCACTAAATTCTTCACACATCCAGGTAGCATTATCCACAAATGTTTGTGGAGGAAGAAGAATGCCTGCATATGCTAGAATATACTACAACAATCCACCTCGTGCAGAGGTGTATGACTTCCCCACTTCAAATTATACTACTGGGCTTCTCAACTGTCCTTTTGCCCTCAGGACCTTCCCAGAATCCCCAACATGGATGACCATTTAATGAAATGCAGTGGGGGATGATCTTAATCAAGACTTACCATCACCAACACTGTCTTCGTCACAAGGGGCAACATGCACTAACCCATTCACTAGGTGCTTTTAAATGTATAGAAAGTGGCTCATGCATATATTAACTTGCAAGCTTCTCCATCCACATATGCTCTCTCTGGTCCTCTTTAAAATGTACCTCCTGGTACAATGTTTTTCTATATCAAGGTCTCCTTCATTGGTAGAGATGGGGCTTAACACATATCCAGCAATAATATGAGAGCAGGCAGATGCTCACCTTTAAACTAGTGCAGAGACAGTGGTCCCTTTCCTGGGAATCTTTTTATAATTTTAAAGTCCATAACAGACTGAACAATATTTTCTTGGCCCAGCCTGCAGGACCAGCACTTGACCTTTTGAGGAGCAACTATACAGTCCACAGCCACTTTCATGGCCTCATTCAGTTTATTATAGAATCCTATTAAAGGGTGAAATGGACCATGCTAGACATATTCTGGAGCCCTGGGAGAAGGACCTGGGCATTAGCATCTCTCCTGAGCTATGGTCCGTAGCTGTTCGATACTTGAATGAGTGTTCTAAAAGCAACAGTTTAAGTAAAACATAATTTAACATCTTCTGTAGAGCATGTACCTCCCTATCCAAATTTCATAGATTTTTATCAGAGATCCCCAATGTGCCCTAAATGTAAACGTTAGAAGGACATTCTTCCATATGATTCTCATGTGCTTCAGGATTATGTCCTACTGGCATGAGATATATAAAATCACAACTGATGTCCTGGGAATAGCCCACCCACCAATCACCTATAGAATTCATCATGGAGGCCAACCTCACTCATAGAGTGCTTAGGTGAGACTCAGCTCTCTGATCCCTAGCAGTAGCGCAGTGTTGGTTTTTGAAGAAACCACCTACAATCTAGCAACTGACACATAACCCATTAGATTGGTAGGGATAGAGAGAGCCCAATCTATGATAACAGGCTCAGGTCACATTTTTGCATAAATCCTGAACAAATTGGAGATAGCTATAGAGAGAGGTCTATTTTCCTAATAAATTATAGAATGTTATGTAAAGTACATTCTACAGGTACCTGTCTCTCTTTTAACTGATCACCTTGTCTTATCGGACTCAGCCTATGATTTACTGTAACCTATTAACACCTCTTTTTTCACTTTGACCTAGCCCATGCAGCTTTTGTCATAACCATTGCTATTGAACTAACTGTACAAGATGTAGCAGAAAACGAAACTACTTTTTGTGTACTTCCTAGCTTATTGTTCATATGGTGATCAAATGCAGAATATACTTTCTCATTGTACACATTTTATATAGCATCTATGAATTATTACAACACTGTTTTGGCCTTGGTTTTGTATATTTGTATCATTTTCTACTTGTTAATAAAATATTTTATAAACAAAAAAATAAGGAATAGACAGTTATTGGTAAAACAAATCTGACCCATAATTCTGGAGCCACCAAAATCGTTTTGCAGGGATGCCATCTATGCCAGGATCCTTATTATTTTCCTGGGTTTTCATAGCCTCCAGAATTTTCCTTCTGTTACTATAAAAGGTACATTGTTATTTTCAATTTAAGTGAAACTGGCAACTGATTTACCCATAAATAAATTAGTTGTTGGCAAATTGTTTCCATAGTGTGTCAACTTATATTTTTCTTGAAATAATTGTTCCCATGTTGCTCTGTCTATTATAGCAATTATGTTTCTATGCCTATTGTTGTTTCCCTTGCTAACAGTTCCCAAAACAATCTATTATCCTTCTGATAGACAGCTTCTTGTAATTAATCTCACAGTTACTTATTGTACTTACTTTTTTATTTTTAATTCAAAATTTTTATTCAAATTTACACCATTACAGAGAAGAGATCTATTGACACATATATGTGGAGAATACAGTAAATACTCTACTTTTCTTAAAATACATCCCTATATTCTTTACATGTTGAAATAAGAGTTATATTAAACTCAAAGTTAGCTCATTGTTTTCCTCCTTCCAATTCATTGTACTAGTTTTCTCATTTGCATACATTTCTTCATCAGTCCACTTTGTTCTGTTATGAAGCAGACTGGGTAGACTGGGCTTATCTATTCTGTTCTCCTGACTAATACATTTATCAAACTTCTGTAATTTTAATATACATGAAGAAATATGAATCATCTGATGTGCTGCACAGACCATCCTGTGGTCTCACTACATTTGTTTCCCTGTGTCTTCCATTATGGGAGCCCATTAGATTTTCTTTTCATTAAGTATGCATAGATGAGGCAATCAAGTGATGCTCTTGAGTTGAATGGTTGCATCTTGCCTGGCTCTGCACTCTCTGCAATAATTTAATTTATATTTCTGACACTTAACAGCCAACTTGAAACTTTGTTTGTTGCTAGTTACTGTCCTGTCTTAATGGAGGACATGGGGATTGTTTCAGTTGACAAGGATCTAACAACCAGCTCAGAAAATACTGGCTCAATTAAAACTGCATCACCTCCACAGCTGCGGCTGAAGCCACTATGAAAAACATTTTCCCCAGATTCTCCTGGACTACTCTATACAAAGTCCAATAAGTTGGACTTAATCCTTGTGGATATGGCTGGCATTAAACTTACCATTTCCATGTTGGTCAAAGACTTACAGTTATTAAATCCAGCATTGGAATCCTTTAACCTGTGCCTGGGTGATGCAGAAGTCCACATTAGTGCCTTAGAAGACATGCAGGTTAAAGAAAGTCAGGATGTCCAAGATCTTCATAAAAGGATCACTAAATTAGAATTAAAAGCAGATGAGTTGGAGGTGAAAGTTCCTGCAATAACCTTATAGTGTATGGTTGAGCTGCAGTTGAGCATGGAACTCCATGCTCCCAACAGCATTGTTGTGCTTGCCTCAGTGTTACTATCTTGTTGTGCTGCACTGAGTACGCCACTGGTGCAGCACAACAAGATCGACGATTCTCGCATGTGCAACTGAGTGGCCCACAGCGATGTGGAAGTCTGCGCTACACATGCTGAAGTAAGCCTTATTTTAAGAGGTAGACTTGTTTGGGGATCACAGAGCATTGATTATGCTTGCCCATACACTATAAAATATTGTGTATAAGCAAGCATACACCAACAAGGCAGTTGTCATTGAGAGGTTTCCGTGGTAACCAGAGCACTCTTAAAAGACATTGCCAGCCCACCAGTGTTAGGCCTTGACGGACTACCTGACTGAGTGGAAATATCACACCCTTCGCCCCCAACCATCCTCGCATGGAAAACCACAAACTATCATCTTAAGGTGGTGAATTTTCAGGATAAAGTTCACCTCCTGCAACAAGCTCATTGTAAATGGCCCCTGATTTGGCAAGGTAGGCCATTGTTTATCTTTGAGATTCCACACCACTGGTCCAGGAATGACAACTAGCTTACTGGGATATCAAACAAACACTGTACAGGCAGTAATTAAATTTTATATGAAATACCCAGCTCGGTTATTATATCGGAGGGTGGTAGAATTCTTTTGGCAGATCTTGCTGAACAAGAACTTTTGAAGCATTTCCTCAGTTCTCTTTTGTTGCTTCAAAGAATCTGAACACCTGAGGGGTTTGGAGAGGTCCGCTCTAATACCAAGCTGTTTGCAATTAATCTTTCTCTTTCTGAACTATATAGAGCTGTGTGTGTGTGTTTGTTTTCTGTTTCAGCGGTGCCATTTACTGTGGCTCTTTGATTATTGGCCTGGATGCATTAGCTGGGGCTATTGGAATGTTCTCTGAGCCACCATGGTCTAGAGATACATGGGGAGTTCTCTCCTCTTGTTGAGTGTGTCCCCTACCCTGTTTTCCATTCTTTGGATAGAGTTCACAGGGGAATTGTTTACTGCTTATGTGTTCATTGTTGTTGTTCAGTGTTGTTGACTTTTGGAGCCCAGTTATTGGAGGTTCTCTGTTACTGCTAGTCTATAGTTTATATTGAGCATGGGGATTTTTGATTGCAGAGTTGGAGAAATATTGGTGCTTTTTAGAAAAAACAGGGAATGTTAGATTTATGCTAGATATGGAGCCTGCTTTTGATTCATTGGCTACTTGACATTTCTCTACCAATGCTCATTGTTTTATACTCTTTTTTTCACCATGGCTATACCCTACTTAGCCTGTGTTACCTGGAGTATCAAACTCCTCTGAAACATACTCTGGTGCTTAAACATCTGGCTACATTTAAGCCAGACCTGGCTTTCCTACCAGAAACACACCAGCTGGCTAGGAATGCACATTTTTCATAGGTTGTGGGTTGGTTTCTCTTTGGGGTGGGAACAGCTCCCGGAGAACTGGGGTAATAATTTTGGTTTGTAAACATCTTCCATCCAGGTACTTAAGAAATATGCTGATACAGATGGTAGATACCTTTTCCTCCATATAATAGCTGGTACTTGAAATCTTGATTGGCAATATGTGTGGCCCTAATGCTGACACCCCTTTTTGTTAACCTTTTGAATCTTATCTCCACCTATGAGATGCTTCCCCAAATAATTATGGGGAATTTGAACCTCACAATAAATGACACTTTGGATAGGTCTGGTACCATTCTAAGGGTTTCTTCCCAGCACAAAAGGCCTTACATGATTTACTAGACAGTTGTGGATTAGTGGACTTGTGGTGTATCCTTCACCCTTCTCCTAAGGAGTGTACTTTTCCTCCCCAATTCATAATACCCAGTCCTCATAGATTATGCTTTTGTAAGTCCGATTTTTATTCAGACTGTCTGCTATTGTGAGATTCACATCCATCTAATTTCTGATCATGCTGTGGTCTTGCTTTCAATAGGTATGTCTCCTAGTATTGTGAGGGACAGATGATGGAAACGCAATAATCACTTTATTGAACGATGAATGGTGTTAAACTAGGTTAAAGCAGGTGATTACTGACTTTTTCACACTTAATGTCCCTCTGTACAATCTCTAGCCATTTATTGGAATGCATATAAATGTGTAATTTGAGGGGAACTCATTGGAATGGCTTCCACTCAGATTAAGGGCAGAGAAAAGAAGGCTCAAGAGTTGTTCCAATCTATTGATCGCTTAAAGAATAATATTTATTTTGCATCTTCTGAGGGTGAATGGATTCTTAATGAAATTCAAGCCATTTATCCAGAGTTGAATAGAGAACAGGATGAATATGCCTTATTTCGTACCTGGTTTAACTATCAGATGTATGGGGAAAAGAATAGGAAACTCCTTGCTATGAGACTTAAATAAATTGAAATGGTTTGCTTGGTTAAGAATAGCTGCTCTAGTTCAGATAATTTAGTTTTGATGGCTCCAAGGGACATTATGACATTGTAGGAAAATTCCAACAGTTTTATGCTAAATTGTATGGCGTGAGGCAGACCCACCAGATTTGCAGACTCAAATACAAGATTATTTAACCACTGCTAATCTCCCTGAACTGGCCACTGACCTGGCTTCTGTTTGGACCATCCACTTTACTAGATTGAGGTGGACAAGGCTATTTCATCCCTCACCCTAGATAAAGCCCTGGGCCCGATGGCTTTTTGTTTTATTTATTTAGTTTTACTGATTTTATCTATTGGTCCTTGGTGGAAAATCAAGTTCTGGACTCTTTTATTAACATCCTTGTCTCCATTTAATAATATTTTATTATTTTGTGAAAATTATGAACTGCAACTGGAAGTAACCATTACCTGGAGTGTTTTTGACTTTGGTTGCTGAGGGAGTGCTGTAAGCAGGGTGTGGAGTCCCAGTGGCAGAGTGAAGACTGGCCCATTTTTGGTAGTTGGACTGTGCTGGTGGAAAGAAGGAGTGGAGTTGGTATCAACCTGGTCTGGCAGCAGATGCTGGTGAACTGTTTGAGAGGAGTTCTTTCCTGGACCTGGCCCCAACCTAGTGGTGTGCTGTAGGGCTGCTGCTGTTGGGTGGCCATCTCTGCAGCACTTCCACCTGGCTGCACGGTAGCTGGCGGGCAGCCACGGTGTCAAGCTGATCAGGGGAGAGGTTCAGGAGCTGGGTGGGACTCTCCTAGTGCTGGCCAAGTACTCGGCTGTGGATTCAGCGCCTTGAGTGCCTGGACTGCAGTTCAGCCCCAATACCTACCGGGTGAAGATTTGGTGGTGTGGTGAAGTGGGATGGTGGTTTTATCAGCACTCTGCCTTATTCCTTTCAGCTTATGGGCCACAGCCAGTGCAAGGATTGGCTGTGTTGGGCATGCAGATTGAGGAATGGTCTTGGACTGTGAAGTAAGTCATTCTGTTTTTGTTGTGGAGTTGACTTTGGACTGCTCCCTGGGATTTGTGATTATTCACAATACACTGGGAGCTCTGTTGGTTCTTAAGTGGAGGTGAGAGCCCACAAAAGAATTGAACAGCATTATCGTGGTTCCCTGGAGGTGTGACCTCCTGGGCACATTTATCTATGTCAATGGATTATAGGGTGTTAAAGTTGCCTATAACTAGGAAGCACTGGACTAATCAGGACCTATAAACTAAGAAATCAAATGACTTTTGCTGTCTTAGTATTCTATTTTATTATTGAGTTCAGTCCTCCCACATTCACCCACAGTGTATTTTATATTTCATTCATTACTCATTTTTATTCATTTTCTGAAGAACAATAATGTAAAACATCAGTATGTGACATAATCACATCTCAAGTACATGACATACAATTAGATGACAATCTTACTAATCCTTCTTGTTTGCTAGAGGCTTCTCACACTGTGCAACCTGTATAAATTAATAGACTAAAAGGCCAGCTGGCTCTTAAGGGAACAGTGTGAGGAGAGGTCTAGAATGAATAGAAGTAGAATGAGGCAGGCGTTGCACAAGCAACTCAACATACAAAACTTGCAGTGACTGCATAACAACACAAGGCTACACAGATGCTGCTGTTCTCCAAACATTATTATGGTAACTACACTTTCCTTATTTAACTTAACCTCGCCTCTTCAATACAGCGCATAACTTTCAGTTTGCACAGGCTTTGGAAATGTTTGTTAGCCGTGCAGCATTTTACTGTGCAGCTATCCACTGTACAGGCTGCAGGACCAACGGCTGTAACACAAAATACAAACATGCAGATACAGAAAAAGTTATTTTCTGCAGAACCAGGAAAAAGTTTGTCTCTAATAATAACATTTGTTTATTTTATTGAATGACTACCCAGCTATGGTAGGAAAACCTACAAATGTATTTCTGCTTTCTAGTTTACAATGTTACATTTTACTGTTAAAGCGCTAAAGGGGTTTTAAAAAAAAATAGTCGGCAAGCAAGCTGGCTCGCATGTATTTTGACTGCATTTGCTTACAGGGCAATGGTCTAACATATTCAATTGTATGAGGGGTTAAGCTGGGCTGTATTTGTACTTAGCAACCTACTAATTCATGGCTGTATGTACATTTGAAAGATACATCAAATTTTTCTAAAATATAGGAGCGTAAATGGGAAATAGAAGTCTCAAACAATATACCCGTGGAAGCAGATTATTTAATGGAACAAGCGGCCAACCTGCAATAAATAACGGTCAGATAAAGAACATACAAAATAGAGAGATACAGTGGGGAAATTGCTGTTGTGCAATAGACTGAGAATACAAGATTCAGCAAGCAATAGAAGCAGAATATGGGAAATACAGAGGAAAGACTTACTCCTATGACAAGGCTCCTACCTGAGGCATCTAACAACCTGTACCATGCACCCCTCTATGCTGGGGGACAGCCTACTATCCACATGGCCGAGACCCACTAATTGTTCCCTCTGTGATGCCACACGGTGCTGCCACTGGGGCCCCACATCTCAGCAAATAAGTTATCAAATGAGGAAACCCCCCAGTCACACAGCAAGTGACCCAGCTAGTTTCAAAGGAGTGCACAAACTGTGCACGAGGCCACCACCAACTCATGAACCAGAGTCCTCTGGCATGCTACCATAAGCTTAGAACCCCACAAAACCATGCTTCCTCTGGTTTTGTTGCCAAAAATCTTCTTCATTAAATGTTTTTTTTCTTAACAGTTCCTACTCTGCTGCATGGTGTGGCTCACCTCTGCCCAGGCCCAACACCGAGAGAAGGACTCAAAGCTGCTGGAGAACCACCTCATCACAAGACAATGGTCTGATCTCATAATCATGCTGAAATCTTTGTATTTTTGATGAAAGCTCCTTCTGCCGCCCAGTGCAGCCTACTCCTCCCAGGCCCAACACCAAGAGAAGGACTCAAAGCTGCTGGAGAACTCCCTCATCACCAGACAGTGGCCTGATCTCAGAATCATGCTGAAATCTTTGTATTTCAATGAAAAGCTCCTCCTCTGCTGCTCAGTGCAGCCCACTTCCTGCCCAGGCCCAACACCAGGAGAAGGACTCAAAGCTGCTGGAGAACCCCTCAACACCAGGCAGTGGCCCAATATAAGAATCGTGCTGAAATCTTTTTATTTCAATGAAAAGCTCCTTCTTTGATGCTCAGTGCAGCCCACATCCACCCAGGCCCTGAAACAGAGAGAGAGGGCCCACCAAGTGATTCCATCATTTCACCTATGACTAAGGTCAAGCTAGCAGGTCTGTAGTTTCCTGCCTCTGCTTTGCTCCCACTTTTGTGAAGGAGAATCACACACACCCTTCTCTATTCCTTAGGTACTACACCATCATCCCATGATTTGTTAAAAAGGGAAGTCAGTAGTGTCACTAGCTCTCCCCTTAGTTCTTTTAGAATTCTGGGGTGAATCCCATCAGGGCCCATTGCTTTATCCACCTTCAGTTTTAGGAGTTCTTTCAGAGTCCTTTCCTCTGTGAAAGGACTGATATCAACCCCTCTATCCAGAGTGCTTCTATTGACTGGATTAGGTATTTCCCACTCCTCTTCCTTTGCAAATACTGAGCAGAAGTAGCCATTCAATATCCCTGCTTTTTCACTGTCCCTCTCTGCCAAACCACCCGCCTCTTTATTCAGCCTCAGTATCCCTGCCTTAGTCTTTCTTTGCTCCCTAATGTGCCTATAAATGGTTTCTATTCTCTTCTTAACCAAGTTGGCTATCTTTTCCTCAGTTTGGCATTGCTACGGCCTGACTGCCTTCCCCGCTGCCTTCTGCTTTAACTGGTACAGTTCTCGTCCTACTCCTTCTGTGTTTTTTTATACTTCCTGAATGCTATCTTTTTTCTCCTAACTTTCCTGCAACTTCTTTTGAGAACCATAGTGTTTTTCTTTCATTATGATGTTTATTTGCTTCACACAAAGACTTGTTGCCTCTGTGATGGCAGTTTTGATGTTTCCCCATTACTGCTCCAACCCACCTTCTTGTCTGTTTGCTAGTGCTTTTCTGAGGCACTCTCCCATTTTAACAAAAGCAGCCCTCCTGAAGTCCAGCACCTCCACTTGTGTATGGCTTGACTCTATAGCTTAGTTTATCATGAACCACACTGTTTGGTGGTCACTTGTTCCCTGATGGCTACCCACTTCCAGATCTGAGATCCTTTCTCCATCCCCATTAGAGAGTACCTGGTCTAAGACTGCTCCCTCCCGAATGGGTTCCAAAATTAGCTGTCTGAGGCATGCTCCCTGTAGGGCATCAAGAATGGCCCTACTCTTGGATGTGACTGCAGCAAAGATGTTCCAGTTAGCATCTTGCATATTCAGGTCCCCCATCAGCAATATCTCCCCTTTCTCTGCCATCCTAAGGATGCCTTCTATCATTTCATTATCCATTTCCTCCCCCTGCGACGGGGGTCTGTATACAACCCCTGTGCAGACTGTGGTGTCATTTTCAGTCTCCAGGGTGACCCACAGTGCCTCTTCTCCTCCCTGTTCACCCTTTAGTTCCATTGCTTTGATCCCTTCCCTTACATAGAAAGCTACTCCTCCTCCTCCTCTTCTACCCTCCATGTCCCTCCTGTGGATTGTGTACCCTGGTATGTTGACATCCCAGTCATGGTTCTCTTTGTACCACATTTCTGTGACTTACACAATATTCAGGCATCCCTCTTCCATCAAGGCCACCAGTTCAGGGAGCTTGTTACCTAGACTATGGGCATTGGTACTCGTTACCCTCTATTTTTTGGTGGCCTTATTCCTTTTTGCCCCATCCATGTCATTACTGCCTTTGTCTTTTTCTCCATTTACCCCAACCTTTCTCCCTATTGACTGCTCTATCTTGGTGTTTAACTCACTAACTACCCTGATTTTATTTGGGGAGGGGCTAGGATTTCCCTTCTCCTTTTCAGTGCCTCCCCCCTTGGCTAGTTTAAGTGCTAGCCAGTGAAGCTTTAAACCTGTCATGTAGGATCCTGGTTCCCCTCCTGGACAGATGCAGACCATCATGACAGTGTAGACCTGCATCACTCCAGGTTGAGCCCCAGTCCCCAGTGAAGCTGAAAGCCTGAGCTCTACACCTGTTTTTCAACAACTGATTGAATCCCATGGTATGGAATACCCTAGCCTCACCCATACCATAGACAGGAAGCACCTCCAAGAAGGTTACTGTGTGTACTACTTGTCTAAGGCCCCTCCCCAACTCCACAAACTCCTTCTGCACTGCTTTAATCCCTTTCCAAGCCAGGGCATTTGTTCCTAGGTGAACAATAATATCCAGCTCTCTCCCCCGTGCAGCTGTTCCCACGATCATGAGGTTTAGAGCCCTGTCTCTCCAAGCCATTTTGCCAGGCAGGCACCTTACCTCCATCTCTGCTCCTTCTCCCAGTTCTACCCTCCTAATAATGGAGTCTTCCACCAGGAGTTGAGTCCTTCCTCTTTGGGTCCAATGCTACCCTCCTGTGGGTCTCCTTTGTGGAGGTTCCCAGTATCCTCCTTGGTCTCCACTATGGGTGCCTCTGTAGATGAACCACACTTTGCCAGAATGCCATATGAATTGTGGAGAGGTACAACTGGAGAGATGTGCCTCTGTTCCACCACCCGCACCCTCCCTGAGCCCACTGTGGTCCAACTGATCCTCTTTCTTGGCAACCTCTGAGGCAGTGTTGGTGGCCCTGATGTTCCCTGGGTGGCAAAGAAGGCCCCCAAATCCTGGCCAACTCAACCTGGAGATGAGCAGCTTCCTCCCTCAGCCCAGACAGGTGCCTGCAGATGAGACAACACTATATCCTCCAGAACATCTTCCAGAAGACTGCTGTTCCATAGCCACTGTACCACTCCCATCATGTCTTTATTTGTGGTCCCTTAACTGTTGTTTTATATACTTACTCTTTCCTCTCTCTGTTTATTGTATTTATTTATTTTTTATATATATTTGTTCCCTACTTTCCTACTGCCTATGTGCCTTTAAAGCTCCTGATCTTCCTCTTCTGGAACAATAAGTTCCTATACTCCTCAGCAGTCTCGTTCTTAATTTCTCAGAGTCAGACCTCCAGGAGCTAGAGGGTGATGGAGAGCTACTGTTTTCCTTATATGATGGGGATTCTTTTGTGCCACTGTGATCACTCCCTTCCTGCTCCCAAGCAGGAAGTTCCTGCTGTTAGTCAAATCCTGTGCCTATTAAAGTAGAACCAGCTAAAGGTGGGTAGTGGAGGGGAGGGATGGAGGACAATATAGTACCAGGAGAGTAGTATAGTAGTATACTTCTAACTGCACCTCCTTCCTCTTGATGCTCACAAACATATTAGGCTCATGTTGCAGAACAACACAGTTGCTGCTCCCCATTAGTACTTCTTTGACAGATATCAGATGTGTTAGAATATCACTGCGTAAATGTTAAATGTAAGGGGAGCCTTTCATCTTCGCCCCTTCAGATTGTTTATGAATAGCATGCTGTGTTAGCTACATGAACTCTCTTCAGAAATTTGTGACTGTGTATTTTGCCACTAAAGTTTACCTTATAGTTCTTAAGTAAACAAACCATTGGTAAAGATATAATTCCATAACTCCATAACCATGCTACTGTTTGATGTTGTAATGGTGCCCTGAACCTCTGGGGAAGGGTGCCACATAAAATAAAGGCAAGTACTTCTACTAGTGCTACCATAAATTGACAGTCATGCCACAGTCAACAGAAAAATGCACATTTATAAGAATAAATAAATGCTTTTGTTTTCAGACTTTGCAGATTATCTGTGATGTTCTTGGCCTTTGGCACCATACAGTGCAGCTTAATTCCTGTTACATTGGAACCAACTACACTCTTCCCTTCACTTCACTGCCTCACCTATGTGGTGGTGACTGAGATGCCTTATTTTATTGCCTCTACCTTAAGTGCTAATTTTGCATTTACTCCTGTAGTTATGCATGTTCTCTGAATGTTCTTTATTGTAACCACAAACTGTGTCTGTACTATGTATTTTTGTATCCTCTATTCCCTTCCCCTAGTTCACACCTGGAAATGAGGCTTGATCAGACTGCCTTTCCTGGTCACCAATTTTTTAAATAAATAAATAAAGACAAATAAAACAATTTTCTGCCATGCTGATTTTAACATACTACCCATGGTGCTCTGCATTAGGAGAGAATGTTTACTTTTGTATTTTATGAAAAGTTATGCATGTATTTAGGATATTTATCAAGAAAATCCCTCTCTTTCTCACACACACACACACACACACACACACACACACACACACACACACACAAATACACACACACACACTTACTATAATCTGACCTTAGAATTTCATATCTTGGATTTTTTGTACATTAAAGGTTGGGCATATCATGGAGGAATACTGAACCAACCAGAGAAAAGCTTCACAGTGTTGATAACATCATCATAGTCATGCACAGAGGAAGCCACCAGCTAAATCAAAGAAAACTGTTAAATCATTACAAGGCCAGAATGTTAACAAGTCACAACTAATAAATGATATTGTAAACAGTGAATGTGAAAAGGCTTTATTCAAACTATGCAGCTTATCATCCCTTGAAAGGGGGCAGGACTTTTATACAGTTACTCTGTAAATGATCTTGCCCACTCACACTAGATGATCAATTGTATATTTTGAGTCAGGCCATTGTGTATCCCCTGCATATATATTTAAAGTTTTCAACATGAGGACAAAACTTATTCAGTTGTAGGTTGTCATTTGCATGAGGGCATAAATAACCACTGTAGAGTTTCACATGTTGCAATGTTCTGCACTACATTTAATAAAAGATAATCAAAGTCAGCCTGGTTGTGCTGGCTGGTAGTGTGATTGTACTGCTATGCAAATAGACACAGGACCATTTCTGATCATCACTTTAATGCTCTGGGACAGTGGAGCTTCAGCATGCTGCAGAGGCAGGGTTCAATCCAGGGGAGATGATTGTGGCTGACCACTCTGCAGGACCTCTAGTGGATCATGGAGAGTTAACCTCATAGCTAACAATGCAATGTTAGAGTCTTCCCACAAGCTAGTGAGAGCATTAATGCTAATGCAGGCTATGAAGAGGAGGAATGAGTGACTTCTCATAAAAGATGGGAAGAACACTCACCTATGGTCCTAATGACAGCTGGTCCTTCACCTTACAACAAAAGCCCTGATCCTGTCCCAAGCCTTCACCCAAATGACAGTACTGCTCACATATTTTCTTGGCTCATTCCTACATGGCCCAAGTGAAGAGGCAAGCTGCATGACTTGCCAGTAGTCATAGGTAGAGTTGGTAGGCAGCAGCATGGACAAAAGACCAGACAGAATAAGTGGGTCTGTAGTGACCCAGTTGACCTGAAAGATTTAGTCATAGTCTAGGCAGAAAGGAGAAAAAACTGCAATACAAGCAGTCTGCACGAGCCTTGCAACAGATGAAGATTTGTCTTTGGCCTCCCCAAAGCCTAGATAGGGAGAGCTCTGATCATGGGGTGGAAAGGTGCTCAGACACTACCTCTGAATGAGGAAACTACAAATGATGACTACTCATTGAGTTTTGGATTCCAACACAAAGAGATATGCCAATATCTCAGCCCACAAAAGGTTATGTCCATTTACATAAAGGAGTGTAGAGGGCTGAGGCTGGCTTGGCAAGACTCCAAGCCATTCACATCAATCTGATATGTACTGTATTGTGTTGGTGAATTTATAAAAATATGGCTGTGGCTAACTATTTCCTCTAAGACTTGAGCAGTGTGTTGTTTCTCCATGGCAGAGGATGTAGGGACCTATCAAGAAACAAACAAGCCAACAAACAAAACGATGAATCGGAAAGACAAGATAAAAATTGCATTGCTGTTTAACATATAAATTCAGTAGTTATGACTATCACAGGGCATGAAGAGGTGATTAGATGAGTAGATAAATGATTTAAAAGATGAGCAGACAGATTTCATTATATACTGTTTGCCAGGTCATTGTGTTATGCTTGGAAGAAAATGCATATTTCTGGCCATCACACTTCCCCTTGTTATGCATCTATTTGCAATGTGCCAACACCTTATCAATATAAAAATATATAGCTGTTAGCCTTAACACACATTATAACACAATTTTTAGAATAAATATTTTGTAAACAGATATATTATTACATGTATTTAATGGTAAAGGTGTTTTAATCAATGTTTTGCAAGGATATTTACAGTTTATATCATGTATTAAAGGCAAAACTGTTAGAATGAATATTTTGCAAGCAGTTTTATTATAACATGTATTGATAATAAACCTGCCATGAAGAATATTTTGCAAACAACCTTCACCCAGCCCAGTTAAAATCAACCTGAGTGTTGGACATATATTAGGAGCATGATAAATCAATCCTGTGAGTGAAATTCAATGATTTTGTATTATTGACCATTAGTCACACTTTTTGGAGTAGCAGTTTCAAATTGCTTGCATAAAAGAACAAGTAGCTCTTGTCCAGATGATAGTTGTAAACTTATTTTCATGCCTCTGAAGACCTCTGAAAGCATTGAAATCTATTAATATGATAAGCTTTATAAATTACCAGTCCTGTAGCATATAGTTTGTAAAACATGGGGTATTTGCCAAGAGTCCAAATTCTCAGAAAAATTGTGACACCCCACAACTAGGTTTAGCTTAATTTTGCACAACAATTTTTAGGACAGGCATACGTCCTATTCTGTGGGCAACTGTTAAATGGACATGATTGTGTAAATTGTTTTGTCAGGTTCATATCAGATGGCCTTTTTACAATCTTCACAGCTCATTGCTGCACTCTTTGATAATCCTCTTGTACTGACTAGCTGCAGTTATTACCCTTTATATGAAGGATCTATGTTGAAAGCCATTTATGAGATTCTCTCCCAGTGGATCATATGAAGAAGTTGAAGCAGGCTGTCAGCCAGAGCTTTATAATAGCCTCAGCTGGGAAATACAAACTGCCATAGATTATTGATAGAGTCATATCTGCACTTCTGCTGACAAATTTGATGCTTCTGTTGCTAGATTTCTAATATTAAAAAAATATATTTGATAGCATGTCCATCCTCTGTGTTCTTTTAGCATCTAAATTATGACTTTAGCTTTCCTCCTTTGATAAATTGCTGTATTCCTGCTGACCTAAAAGCTGTAAGAAGAACTGATAAACTCAGGAGTTAGTAATGGGCTCAATAAAATCATTAACAATTAGGTTATCTTTAATCATTTTGATCTTTGCTTTGATGTCTGTTTGTTAACTACTGTATAGCTTTTGAGCAGAAAATTAAGACATCAGTATCCATACCTTTATTAGAGTACATAGCAGAACTGCAAAGAAGAAAGACATGTTTGAAGACTTGTAATGCATTCAATATAGTAGTAAGCTTAAGTATTGTTGTACCATGATTAAAAAGATAATGAGGTTATATATATTTTCTGAATTTTTTTAAGCATATTATTTTGATGGAAATAACTACTGTACCCATGATGACAATATTAAGAGCCTTACTTTCAAAATCTAACACATTATATATTACATACAGTATTTAACTGTAATTTAAGGTTTGAGGGACTCAAGGTCCAGCATGTCCATCCCCTTGCTTCACAATCATGGATAAATTAGTTTTGTATGCTAAACATCATTATCCAAATAGTATACAATTATAAACTTAAGACCGTGTAAAGTTTACTGAATTTTTTTTATTTTAAATCTAGATCATTTAAAGAAGAATAATGCACCTAAATTATAGTACAAGGCTTAATGGTTGGTAGAGGTGATTGAGTTATCAATGAAGTATTTACTGCTCATTGACAGGCATGGTCTTATTTAAGGTGGCAGAAGAGGCTGCAATAAAATCAATTAATTGTAAGTCTGTCATTTGCTGGGAGATGAATTCTAAAATGAAATATGCAGGGGTATCTAACTATGGGTAATGCAAAACAGGTAATCAAGGCCCCCTTTTCAAACAGTGAACTGTTGCTACAAAGGGGTTTGGTGGAGTCATTTAAAACTGACATTTTTGACATTGGCAAAGGGATTCTGCAGAGATTTGGTTTCCTTTTGGCATTTGGCACTTTATGAGGTGTATTTTTTCAAGAATGACTTATAAGATTGTGCAATCCACATGACCTGCAGCAGCCAATCAGTAATGCTGATGATGGTGAAGTCCTTGCTGTGCATGCCACAGCAATTTCCATCTCTTTCTCTCAGTCAAGGTCATGGTTATTGAGATGCACTTCTATGCAGAATGAGTGGTTTGGGTGTAAAAATATTTCTAAATCAGCAGGAATATTTTCTGTTATGGGTAGTTAGTTAATTCAATAGTTAGTTTGTTAGCAGCAGTTTAAATATAGTTTTAGGTAGGCAATTAATTTAGGAGCTGCTGAAGAGAAAAGCTAAGCATGTGTACCGAAGGCAGTGTATGCCTGTTGCAGCTGATGAACTATGACAGTTATTTACAGCCTTTCAGTGTAATGAAGTGTAGCGGTATTTTCAAAGATATTATTTGACAAATAGTTCATTTTAAAAGACAGGTGGTGGAGCACGGTGCATAAATCTATTACGTTATTATTTTACATGTGTGCCAGCCTGCCAGGCAGTCAGTCAGTCAGTGAGTGAAAGTGAATTATTGCTGTGCTGTGTGAGACACTTGATAAATATGTTTGGTGTCTCAATGCTTCTCAGTGGGATGGTGCTGATGTATACATTTGTCAGTGGGGTGTGTTTGGGTGGTCTCACTATCAGTCATTGTCTAGTCCATGAAATCCTTCCACCCTTATAAGTTGTAAATCACATTGGCTTCTAAGAATCTTCAATGACTGTTACAGTTGTCATCATAGTCTGTCTCTGGTTGCTCCTGTTTGCTGCATCTTTATAGCGTTCTTTTGTTGTGTTATGTATAAAATCAGAAGAAATATGTTAGGGCTTTCATTGTTTCAGTGGACTGGTGTGAAGGCATGCAGTCTGTATTGTAAGTGGGGCTGGATGTGACTAATCAGGACTAGTTGGGCTAATCAGGTGTGACTTGGTGGAAATCACTAAAAACAGTTAAAACATAACATTTAAAGAAAAGAAAAAACACAGAAGCCCATTGTTTTACTCCTGCTACAAAATCTTTCCATGCCATCCAGTGCAACTGTTGATGTCTCCACATTCAGCAGTGCAGAAGCATACTGGTTTTCTATTTCTCCTTTAAGTGCTGCCAATTTCAGTTATACTCTGAGCTTGATACAAATGATTCATCCGTAAATCAAAAGCAAAGCCTTCCCCATCCATGAAATATGAGAAACAAAACAACATCTGTCATATGTGTGTTGGTTTTGACAATAGCTGGTCCATTGTGAATCACTGAATGATGCCTGTGCCCGTATATCACAAACCAGTGCCACATAGCCAAGAATTTCTAAATCATCTAGTAGGTGTGAGAAAGGTGACATTGAATCTGTCTTTGGCATGACATCAGTATTGTACTAAAGTATCACATGCTGTTGGCCATATCCAGCAGTGCTGTTCCACCACAGCCCCCCAAACATGATGTTCTTATCACTGCCTTTGGAAGCCACTTGGAAGAAGTCATGTGGTAAGCCTGATTAAAACGTTCCATCACACATTCATCATTGATGTTTTCTTGATAGTTAATGATAGGCTAGACCTGTTGCCCTGCCTTTACATTGTTGATATCGGTGCTTTTATTATTCCATTTTTATAGTTTGCTTTGCCCATTGCCAATCACTGCATTGGGAGCAAAAGTGGTTTGCTCAAATTTCCGAAACTAAACTGCATTCAAGGGGGACGACTTAAAGCTGAACTTAATACATTAGGTGAATGGCCCAGTTCTCTCACTCTTCCCAAGTGGCCATAGAAAGGATTTGCAATGCTGCACCTCCTTCACTCAGGATTGCTGAGATCCAGTACACGCAGACACTTCCATCTATGTTCCCTGCAAGGTACCCTTCCAGTTCCAATAGTCTATTACCATAACAGAAGATATCATAATAGTTTGCTTTCTTGTCTTCAGCTTTTTCAGATTTTCTTGGCCCTGAATGCCCTTGGACAGAAGTTATCTTGTATATAGTAAGGGCAATAGAGCCCAGGCTGAGGGACAGGATCAACACTTACTGCTTGGAGATACTTACACTGAATAGCCTGCATCTCAAGCTCCATCTTCCTTTTCTGGAGGGGTTTTTGTCCACTTGGTGGTCTCCAGACATACATAAGTATTCATGAAATATGGGTTTCAAGTTGCACTGCCTTTTGCTTTTGCCCTTCCAAGTTACAGATTATATGTTTATGGTCCTAGTAGGGCTGTCTCTTACTATATATGAAAGTTATCTCTGTTATTTGAGTGAAAGAACTGTAAAAGTGAAGAAGAGTGGTTCTGTCAGCTCAATGAGTGTGGGAGAATGTGCTTATACACTAAGAGAGAGTCCCAACTAGCATCATAAACTTATTCATGTTTATTGTTGAAACAGTATGTATTAACATGTTGTACAAAATTTTAAAACAAAATACAAGTTGGATGTTCATTTAAGAGTACAAAAAGCTCATAGTTCAAACTAAAATAGCAGACAAAACTTAAATATAGCATAATATTCTTAATTAAACATTCTTTATGAAATTGAAATCTCAATAACATGACTTATTTAACAAAACACACCATGCATAATGTGCAACAGTTGCAGTTGCAAAGATGACTGGTTTAAGTGAGGAAAATAAGTAGCTCTCAACAGCTCTTTTCCTGTTACATGAAAAAGGCCGAAAAACACACACACACACAGCTCCAGCCATTTTTTTCTTACATCCTTTAAAAAGGGGACAATCCAGCATCAGAAGTTGTACAGTTAAGTTTACATTGACATCATATTTATATTGAATTTCACCATTGTTCACTTTTCCTTTCCAGTACAGGGATTGTCCTGTTTCCAATATCCCTTGCCTAAATGTATGCAGTGTGGAGGATCTCCCCATTCCCCCAAACAGGGCTACAACATGTGGTCTAAATACTCCGTGGTGGTCTGTGAAGTTCACTGTTTACCAAAGATGGTGCAAACAGGGGAAGGTGTGTGTGTGTGTGTGGCGGGAGGTGCAACCTCTGACTCTCCTATAAATGAACCTTGGCCTGCTGGTGCTAAAAAATGTACTTTTTTTCCAACTGTGATCTTGGCACCTCTGCGCAAAGGTTTTTTTTCATGACAGCACACTGCATTGAGTTGGTTGAAATTTCTCTTCACTTGCTCAGTTCTGTCACACTGCTGTCTTTTCTGATTTTCTGTATACTGCATAGATTTGAAAGCATGCAATCAGCCCTCACAGCATTTTGCTGATGCCATCATCAACGGAGAGGATTGGCAGAGATCACAGAATTAACTGACCGATTGTTATGTCTTTACTATTTCATCAGATTAGTAATGTGAGAACTCTATTTCCCTAACAGTTCTTAGGGGATACTAGAAGGGGATAATGGGGGTGTAAAAAAGGGCAAGATGTTTAGTTTTGACTTTTTTATTGTGACTGTTCCTGTTCCTGTTCTTGTTTGTTAATGTTACCATTTTTGATGCAAAAACATTAGAATCTACTCTGCATCTCATGCAGATGCTATGAATTATTGACACTGCATGGGCATGGCATCATAATAACTGTAACAGACTGGGGCTATCAAGCCGTCTGAATATCACCACCTGGAATATCAATGGGCTAAAGATAATGGTCAAAAGTAAAATGGTGCAAACCAGATCTAAAAAAAAAAAATGATAACTACTATCGCCCTCCTGCAAGAGACACATTTGGCCGCTAAGGAGCTGGGTAGAATACAACAGCCTGACATTTTGCTGGCTTAGAATAAAACAGTTCTGGGGGGCACAAGGTTAGATCCAACATTCAACTCTCGGTCGAGGGGGGTGGACCTATGGGTGCCTCTTGGTTTTCCTAAAAGTCTATTGAGGTCTTATATTGACCCAGGGAGCATTACGTACTGGCCCAACTTTAATTAAACTATGGGGAACTCCTGGCTATCATGTCAGTATACAGACCCAATACTGGGGACCAAAAATGTTTTCATAAATTGCTTCTGGACATGTCCCCTTTTCCGGGCCCTTGGATCCTGGAGGGGGGAGTTTAGCTGTGTGGTTGACACGATTATGAACAGATTGAACCCACCCCCAACCCTCATTTCGAAGAATTCCCAAGTAAGAGAGGTAGAAACAATCTTCTCCTAGTGGATCTCTGGGGGTGCCAGAACCCTATGGGGCAAGAATATAGAATTTTGTTTCCATTCTCACCAATCCTATGCACATCTGGATCAACTGCTGGTCTCCTTCTCCATCCTCCTCATGTTTGGCTGCACTGTGTATGAACCTATATTGGTCTCAGGCCATGTACCCATCACCACCCAGCTCCATACTGAAGCAGTGGCTACCACCATGCAATCACAGAGATTAGGCCCTGCTCTACTTCAGGATAAGGCTTTTCAACAGTACATATGTACTTCAGTCTCAGATTAACTTTCCCACAACATAAGAGGAGAGACTACTCACTGTGCACAGTGGGAGGTGATAAAGGTGTATTTCAGAGGACAAGTGATATCATATGCAATTCATGATAGGAGGACTGAGGAGGCTGCTCACTGAACTTTGAGCAGCAGATCAGGAACCTTGAAAAAACTCATATGACCCACCATCCCAAGTACTCTATCATAAACTTCAAAGATACAAGTGGCGCTACAACTCTTAAAGTAGTACTCAATTAGAGCGCACGTTGCTGTTAGGCAGTGTTCCCCCTATTTTGCTGGTGATAGAGGAGGGAAGTTGTTGTCTTTGCAGCTTACAGTAAACCCAGGGAGCGTGAAAGCACTACAAGTGGTATTCATGACCCCAATGGCAACTTACTTACTGACCCTTACTTAATAGGTCAGGCATTTATTAACTTTACAGTGCCCTGTACTCATTTGAGGTTTCCCCTATTTTGACCCAGACCCAGCAATTCCTACAGAATTCATCTGTGCCTCAGATGGCACCTGAGGTTGCAGATGGTCTGGACCATCCCTTAGAGCCTGCAGAGATTCTCCAAGCCATTAAAAACCTTAGGGGCAGCAGAGCCCCTGGTCCTGATGGTCTTCCAATTGATTTCTTTAACATTTTTCAAGCAGATCTTGTGGCACCCCTTCAGGACGTATATGAAGAGAACATAAGCTAGGGTCAACTTCCCCCTCCATTTGGCTGGCAGTAATCACTGTGCTCCCTAAGCCAGAGAGGGACCTACACTGTGCTGATCATATCAGCCACTATCTCTTCTAACTTCAGATTACAATGTACTAGCAAGAATAATAGCTGCTAGGTTGGAATCTGTGTTATCAAATATCATAAATTCTGATCAGAAAGAGTTCATCCAAGGGAGACAGGGAAAACACAACAACCATAAAATGCTTAACCTCATCTGCTCTTGAGAGCCATTACTTGTAAATGACATGGTGCTGCAGTCATTGCCTTGGATGCGGAGACAGCCTTCAACCATGTGGAGTGGGGTTATCTATTCTCAGTGTTGAAGGCATTCTGAATGGGGCTCAGTTTACTGCACTGGATTAGAACTCTTTACTCACACTCTTCCTCCCAAATACTGGTTATTGGGACAATATCCCTAAGTTTTTAATTGTGGAGATGCACACAGCAGAGAAGCCTCCTGTCCCCCCTACTTTACATTATGGTCCTAGAGCCCCTTGCCACTGTCATTCATAACCACCCAGGCAGTGAGTGGTTTGGTGCACAGGAAAAGCACAAAATCACTGTCTTTGCAGGCTATATTTTATGTACTTAAAGAAGCCAGCAGAGAGTCTCCCACATGTACAGTCAATATTGTAGATTTACTCTATGCATTCCTCTCTGGCCCCAAAATCAATAGGGCCAAAAGTGAACTGCTACAGTACCTCTGGCAGAACAGGATAGACCCCTCCTATGTAATAACTCACTAGGAATCATTGTGATGAACAAGCTTAAATACTTGGGGCTCTACATATCCTCTTAAATTTCCAAGCTGTTCTCTCTAAATTATATTCCCTAACTAACCAAACTTGCACAGAAATGGGACCGTTAGATTGACCTCCATCTGACACTGCTGGGCAGAGGAGCTGTAGTCAAAATGACAATTCTTTACAATGCTTATTGCTTTTTCAGTCATTGCCAACCACCTTCCACTAAATTCTTCACACATCCAGGTAGCATTATCCACAAATGTTTGTGGAGAGGAAGAAGAATGCCTGCATATGCTAGAATATACTACAACAATCCACCTCGTGCAGAGGTGTATGACTTCCCCACTTCAAATTATACTACTGGGCTTCTCAACTGTCCTTTTTGCCCTCAGGACCTTCCCAGAATCCCCAACATGGATGACCATTTAATGAAATGCAGTGGGGGGGATGATCTTAGTCAAGACTTACCATCACCAACACTGTCTTCGTCACAAGGGGCAACATGCACTAACCCATTCACTAGGGTGCTTTTAAATGTATAGAAAGTGGCTCATGCATATATTAACTTGCAAGCTTCTCCATCCACATATGCCTCTCTCTGGTCCTCTTTAAAATGTACCTCCTGGTACAATGTTTTTCTATATCAAGGTCTCCTTCATTGGTAGAGATGGGGCTTAACACATATCCAGCAATAATATGAGAGCAGGCAGATGCTCACCTTTAAACTAGTGCAGAGACAGTGGTCCCTTTCCCTGGGAATCTTTTTATATTTTTAAAGTCCATAACAGACTGAACAATATTTTCTTGGCCCAGCCTGCAGGACCAGCACTTGACCCTTTTGAGGAGCAACTATACAGTCCACAGCCACTTTCATGGCCTCATTCAGTTTATTATAGAATCCTATTAAAGGGTGAAATGGACCATGCTAGACATATTCTGGAGCCCTGGGAGAAGGACCTGGGCATTAGCATCTCCTGAGCTATGGTCCGTAGCTGTTCGATACTTGAATGAGTGTTCTAAAAGCAACAGTTTAAGTAAAACATAATTTAACATCTTCTGTAGAGCATGTACCTCCCTATCCAAATTTCATAGATTTTTATCTGAGAGATCCCCAATGTGCCCTAAATGTAAAACGTTAGAAGGGACATTCTTCCATATGATTCTCATGTGCTTCAGGATTATGTCCTACTGGCATGAGATATATAAAATCACAACTGATGTCCTGGGAATAGCCCACCCACCAATCACCTATAGAATTCATCATGGAGGCCAACCTCACTCATAGAGTGCTTAGGTGAGACTCAGCTCTCGATCCCTAGCAGTAGCGCAGTGTTGGTTTTTGAAGAAACCACCTACAATCTAGCAACTGACACATAACCCATTAGATTAGGGGATAGAGAGAGCCCAATCTATGATAACAGGCTCAGGTCACATTTTTGCATAAATCCTGAACAAATTGGAGATAGCTATAGAGAGAGGTCTATTTTCCTAATAAATTATAGAATGTTATGTAAAGTACATTCTACAGGTACCTGTCTCTCTTTAACTGATCACCTTGTCTTATCGGACTCAGCCTATGATTTACTGTAACCTATTAACACCTCTTTTTTTCACTTGACCTAGCCCATGCAGCTTTTGTCATAACCATTGCTATTGAACTAACTGTACAAGATGTAGCAGAAAACGAAACTACTTTTTGTGTACTTCCTCCTTATTGTTCATATGGTGATCAAATGCAGAATATACTTTCTCATTGTACACATTTTATATAGCATCTATGAATTATTACAACACTGTTTTGGCCTTGGTTTTGTATATTTGTATCATTTTCTACTTGTTAATAAAATATTTTATAAACAAAAAAATAAGGAATAGACAGTTATTGGTAAAACAAATCTGACCCATAATTCTGGAGCCACCAAAATCGTTTTGCAGGATGCCATCTATGCCAGGATCCTTATTATTTTCCTGGTTTTCATAGCCTCCAGAATTTTCCTTCTGTTACTATAAAAGGTACATTGTTATTTTCAATTTAAGTGAAACTGGCAACTGATTTACCATAAATAAATTAGTTGTTGGCAAATTGTTTCCATAGTGTGTCAACTTATATTTTTCTTGAAATAATTGTTCCCATGTTGCTCTGTCTATTATAGCAATTATGTTTCTATGCCTATTGTTGTTTCCTTTTGCTAACAGTTCCCAAAACAATCTATTATCCTTCTGATAGACAGCTTCTTGTAATTAATCTCACAGTTACTTATTGTACTCTACTTTTTTTAATTTTTAATTCAAAATTTTTATTCAAATTTACACCATTACAGAGAGAAGATCTATTGACACATATATGTGGAGAATACAGTAAATACTCTACTTTTCTTAAAATACATCCCTATATTCTTTACATGTTGAAATAAGAGTTATATTAAACTCAAAGTTAGCTCATTGTTTTCCCTCCTTCCCAATTCATTGTACTAGTTTTCTCATTTGCATACATTTCTTCATCAGTCCACTTTGTTCTGTTATGAAGCAGACTGGGTAGACTGGGCTTATCTATTCTGTTCTCCCTGACTAATACATTTATCAAACTTCTGTAATTTTAATATACATGAAGAAATATGAATCATCTGATGTGCTGCACAGACCATCCTGTGGTCTCACTACATTTGTTTCCCCTGTGTCTTCCATTATGGGAGCCCATTAGATTTTCTTTTCATTAAGTATGCATAGATGAGGCAATCAAGTGATGCTCTTGAGTTGAATGGTTGCATCTTGCCTGGCTCTGCACTCTCTGCAATAATTTAATTTATATTTCTGACACTTAACAGCCAACTTGAAACTTTGTTTGTTGCTAGTTACTGTCCTGTCTTAATGGAGGACATGGGGATTGTTTCAGTTGACAAGGATCTAACAACCAGCTCAGAAAATACTGGCTCAATTAAAACTGCATCACCTCCACAGCTGCGGCTGAAGCCACTATGAAAAACATTTTCCCCAGATTCTCCTGACCACGATACAAAGTCCAATAAGTTGGACTTAATCCTTGTGGATATGGCTGGCATTAAACTTACCATTTCCATGTTGGTCAAAGACTTACAGTTATTAAATCCAGCATTGGAATCCTTTAACCTGTGCCTGGGTGATGCAGAAGTCCACATTAGTGCCTTAGAAGACATGCAGGTTAAAGAAAGTCAGGATGTCCAAGATCTTCATAAAAGGATCACTAAATTAGAATTAAAAGCAGATGAGTTGGAGGTGAGAAGTTCCTGCAATAACCTTATAGTGTATGGTTGAACGCAGTTGAGCATGGAACTCCATGCTCCCAACAGCATTGTTGTGCTTGCCTCAGTGCGTCACTATCTTGTTGTGCTGCACTGAGTACGTCACTGGTGCAGCACAACAAGATCGACGATTCTCGCATGTGCAACTGAGGGCCCACAGCGATGTGGAAGTCTGCTGCTAACATGCTGAAGTAAGCTTTATTTTAAGAGGTAGACTTGTTTGGGGGATCACAGAGCACTGATTATGCTTGCCCATACACTATAAAATATTGTGTATAAGCAAGCATACACCAACAAGGCAGTTGTCATTGAGAGGTTTCCGTGGTAACCAGAGCACTCTTAAAAGACATTGCCAGCCCACCAGTGTTAGGCCTTGACGTGACTACCTGACTGAGTGGAAATATCACACCCTTCGCCCCCAACCATCCTCGCATGGAAAACCACAAACTATCATCTTAAGGTGGTGAATTTTCAGGATAAAGTTCACCTCCTGCAACAAGCTCATTGTAAATGGCCCCTGATTTGGCAAGGTAGGCCATTGTTTATCTTTTGAGATTCCACACCACTGGTCCAGGAATGACAACTAGCTTACTGGGATATCAAACAAACACTGTACAGGGCAGTAATTAAATTTTATATGAAATACCCAGCTCGGTTATTATATCGGAGGGTGGTAGAATTCTTTTTGGCAGATCTTGCTGAACAAGAACTTTTGAAGCATTTCCCTCAGTTCTCTTTTGTTGCTTCAAAGAATCTGAACACCTGAGGGGGTTTGGAGAGGTCCGCTCTAATACCAAGCTGTTTGCAATTAATCTTTCTTTCTGAACTATATAGAGCTGTGTGTGTGTGTTTGTTTTCTGTTTCAGCGGTGCCTATTTACTGTGGCTCTTTGATTATTGGCCTGGATGCATTAGCTGGGGCTATTGGAATGTTCTCTGAGCCACCATGGTCTAGAGATACATGGGGAGTTCTCTCCTCTTGTTGAGGTGTCCCCTACCCTGTTTTCCATTCTTTGGATAGAGTTCACAGGGGAATTGTTTACTGCTTATGTGTTCATTGTTGTTGTTCAGTGTTGTTGACTTTTGGAGCCCAGTTATTGGAGGGTTCTCTGTTATCTGCTAGTCTATAGTTTATATTGAGCATGGGGATTTTTTGATTGCAGAGTTGGAGAAATATTGGTGGCTTTTTAGAAAAAACAGGGGAATGTTAGATTTTATGCTAGATATGGAGCCTGCTTTTTGATTCATTGGCTACTTGACATTTCTCTACCAATGCTCATTGTTTTATACTCTTTTTTTCACCATGGCTATACCCTACTTAGCCTGTGTTACCTGGAGTATCAAACTCCCTCTTGAAACATACTCTGGTGCTTAAACATCTGGCTACATTTAAGCCAGACCTGGCTTTCCTACCAGAAACACACCAGCTGGCTAGGAATGCACACATTTTTCATAGGTTGTGGGTTGGTTTCTCTTTTGGGGTGGGAACAGCTCCCGGAGAACTGGGGTAATAATTTTGGTTTGTAAACATCTTCCCATCCAGGTACTTAAGAAATATGCTGATACAGATGGTAGATACCTTTTCCTCCATATAATAGCTGGTACTTCTGAAATCTTGATTGGCAATATGTGTGGCCCTAATGCTGACACCCCTTTTTGTTAACCTTTTGAATCTTATCTCCACCATGAGATGCTTCCCCAAATAATTATGGGGAATTTGAACCTCACAATAAATGACACTTTGGATAGGTCTGGTACCATTCTAAGGGTTTCTTCCCAGCACAAAAGGCCTTACATGATTTACTTGACAGTTGTGGATTAGTGGACTTGTGGTGTATCCTTCACCCTTCTCCTAAGGAGTGTACTTTTCCTCCCATTCATAATACCCAGTCCTCATAGATTATGCTTTTGTAAGTCCGATTTATTCAAGACTGTCTGCTATTGTGAGATTCACATCCATCTAATTTCTGATCATGCTGTGGTCTTGCTTTCAATAGGTATGTCTCCTAGTATTGTGAGGGACAGATGATGGAAACGCAATAATCACTTTATTGAACGATGAATGGTGTTAAACTAGGTTAAAGCAGGTGATTACTGACTTTTTCACACTTAATGTCCCCTCTGTACAATCTCTAGCCATTTATTGGAATGCATATAAATGTGTAATTTGAGGGGAACTCATTGGAATGGCTTCCACTCAGATTAAGGGCAGAGAAAAGAAGGCTCAAGAGTTGTTCCAATCTATTGATCGTTTAAAGAATAATATTTATTTTGCATCTTCTGAGGGTGAATGGATTCTTAATGAAATTCAAGCCATTTATCCAGAGTTGAATAGAGAACAGGATGAATATGCCTTATTTCGTACCTGGTTTAACTATCAGATGTATGGGGAAAAGAATAGGAAACTCCTTGCTATGAGACTTAAATAAATTGAAATGGTTTGCTTGGTTAAGAATAGCTGCTCTAGTTCAGATAATTTAGTTTTGATGGCTCCAAGGGACATTATGACATTGTAGGAAAATTCCAACAGTTTTATGCTAAATTGTATGGCGTGGAGGCAGACCCACCAGATTTGCAGACTCAAATACAAGATTATTTAACCACTGCTAATCTCCCTGAACTGGCCACTGACCTGGCTTCTGTTTGGACCATCCACTTTACTAGATTGGAGGTGGACAAGGCTATTTCATCCCTCACCCTAGATAAAGCCCTGGGCCCGATGGCTTTTTGTTTTATTTATTTAGTTTTACTGATTTTATCTATTGGTCCTTGGTGGAAAATCAAGTTCTGGACTCTTTTATTAACATCCTTGTCTCCATTTAATAATATTTTATTATTTTTGTGAAAATTATGAACTGCAACTGGAAGTAACCATTACCTGGAGTGTTTTTGACTTTGGTTGCTGAGGGGAGTGCTGTAAGCAGGGTGTGGAGTCCCAGTGGCAGAGTGAAGACTGGCCCATTTTTGGTAGTTGGACTGTGCTGGTGGAAAGAAGGAGTGGAGTTGGTATCAACCTGGTCTGGCAGCAGATGCTGGTGAACTGTTTGAGAGGAGTTCTTTCCTGACCTGGCCCTAACCTAGTGGTGTGCTGTAGGGCTGCTGCTGTTGGGTGGCCATCTCTGCAGCACTTCCACCTGGCTGCACGGTAGCTGGCGGGCAGCCACGGTGTCGAGCTGATCAGGGGAGAGGTTCAGGAGCTGGGTGGGACTCTCCTAGTGCTGGCCGAGTACTCAGTGGATTCAGCGTCTTGAGTGCCTGGATGCAGTTCAGCCCCAATACCTACCGGGTGAAGATTTGGTGGTGGTGAAGTGGGATGGTGGTTTTATCAGCACTCTGCCTTATTCCTTTCAGCTTATAGGGCCACAGCCAGTGCAAGGATTGGCTGTGTTGGGCATGCAGATTGAGGAATGGTCTTGGACTGTGAAGTAAGTCATTCTGTTTTTGTTGTGGAGTTGACTTTGGACTGCTCCTGGGATTTGTGATTATTCACAATACACTGGGGCTCTGTTGGTTCTTAGGGAGGTGAGAGCCCACAAAAGAATTGAACAGCATTATCGTGGTTCCCTGGAGGTGTGACCTCCTGGGCACATTTATCTATGTCAATGGATTATAGGAGTGTTAAAGTTGCCTATAACTAGGAAGCACTGGACTAATCAGGACCTATAAACTAAGAAATCAAATGACTTTTGCTGTCTTAGTATTCTATTTTTATTATTTTATTTTAGATTTGAATGTGTGTTAACTTTTAGTTTCTGGTGTTGTTTTATTTGTTTATGTATTTGTTTTCCCCCATTGTGTGAGAGACAGTGTGTGGGACTTTATTTGTTGACCTCCCCCCCCCCCAATCTGTGAGAGAGAGAGTGGAGGAGTGAATTATCTATTTATTTGAGAGTGGGTAGGTCTTTGTTTTGTTTATTTATTTGATGTTTATAATTTTTTTTTGTTTTATTCATCACCCCTCCCCCACTCTGTGAGAGAGTGGATGAGTGAATTATTTGGATATTTGAGAAGGGGGCAAAAGACATTTAATAACATATTTTATTGTATCTTAATAAGTACTTAATTTAGTATTGTTATTAAGATTACATTTACCTATCTTACTTGGGGTGGCTTCTTGATTTTAGAGTATTTGATTTTATTATTTTGCATAGTATTATATTGTTTTGGAGAGGTTTAGCGATGGGTGGGCATTATTCCCCCACCAGACTTAGGAAATTATGTTCCTTTGAATGTCCCCCACTGTCATCCGACACCTATTTTAGGTGTCATGCTTTAGGCATACTTAGAAAGAGTAAAATAAGGGGGAGAGCTGGGCCTGGTGGGGGACAGGAAAGGGGACTAGAGGGCCGATTGGAGTTGTGGGGTCCAGGAGATGCCCTGGGGTGAAATGGAATCAGGATAGAGGTTAACCTTGTCCTGTCCCCATACCCAGGAGCTCCGACGTTAGTGGGCAGGTGCAGAGGTCTTCCCCAACAGCTCATCCTATCTTGGCGGTGTTATGCAATGGCAGATCTATTAAAAACAAGACAGCTATTATAGCTGATCTTGTTAGAACAACTGATATGGCCTGCATCACTGAGACCTGGCTGGATGAAAATGCAGGCCTTGTATTGGCCTTAGCAACTCCAGCCAGGTTCTCGGTGATACATCGTCCAAGGTTTGATCATAGGGGCAGGGGTGTGGCCATTATGTTTAAGACTGAGCTGGGCCTTGTGGATGTGCCACTGAGAAGTACCAGATCCTTTGAATATATCCCGGGAGAGGGTGTAGGTTGTGGGATTCTTCTCATCTACCATCCACAAGGAGACGGAGGAGGACAATTCCTGCAGGAGATAGCGGACTTCATCATCGACATGGTGTTGAGGTCCCCCAGATGGATAGTTCTGGGGGACTTCAATGCCTGGGTCGATGATGAACTCTCACATTTTGGTCAAAATCTCCTCCAGCTAATGACGATGCTGGACCTTACACAGGTAGTTACCTCCTTGACCCATATAGGGGGTCATTCGTTGGATCTGATCTTTCTTTTGGGTATGGAGATTGCTGATCTGGGAGTGGAACCAGTCAGCTGGTCTGACCACCATACCATAAGATTCAGCTTCAGGGCACATCCTAATAGGTCTGCCCATACAGAGATGGTTCAGTATTGTCCTTTAAGGGGGGTTAACCCTAGTGATCTATTGGTGGTGCTGGACCTAACAGGCATGTTGGGTGAATGCATGAGTCCAGATAATCTCGTACTAGCCTATAATAAGGTTGTGGGAGATGCTCTGGACAAGATTGCTTCTGTTCGTGTTCATCCTCTCACCCTCTGCCCAAGGAGCCCTTGGTTTGATGGCTCCTTGAAGGAGTTGAGGTGAGTTGGCCGAAGGATGGAGACAGTCTGGTGGAAGTCCAGCCATGATGCTGAGAGGCTTAGGTTGACGGCACATTATGATGGCTATCAATCAGAAATCTCCCATAAGAAGGCAGAATTCCTGTCCAGGGAGATTTCTGCCACACAGAATCAACTGGCTCAGCTTTTCCCGACTGTTGACAGATTGTGCAATCCAATCTGTCTTCACCCCAGAGAAGCTTTTTCTCAGCCGAGATGCAAAGAGTTCACTCGATTCTTTACAGATAAGGTTGCTAGCATCAGGTCTGGTATTGGTTCGACCTGTCCTATGAGGGATTGCAGTGGTCAACAGGAAGTGGCAAGCACTCCATCTATCTGGTCACATTTCTGCCAGCTGGAATTCACCATCATTGTGAAGATCATCCAAACATTGCACCCGACCAGTTGTAGTTTAGATCCGGGCCCTACACCCCTTTTAGTGGGATGTATAGATGTTATCTGCCCAATCCTTGCTGACATTGTCTGGAAGTCCTCGGAGAGGGGGTTCTTTTCTGATCCCCAAAAGGAGGTGGTCATTTGACCACTCCTTAAAAAACCCTCCTTGGATCCAGACTGTCTAGTTAATTACTGGCCTATCTTTAACCTGCCATTTGTTGGAAAGATTATTGAAAAGGTGGGTGTGTTGCAACAGGATGATCATCTTACAACTCACTATGTCCATGATACTCTCCAGTCTGGTTTTAGGAAGAAGTATGGCATGGAGACTGCCCTTGTCCTGGTATTGAATGACCTCCTAATGCCCAGAGATCAAAAGGCATGTACCATTCTGATCCTTCTTGATCTCTCTGCTGCATTTGACACTGTAGACCATGGTGTGCTGCTGGTGCACCTGTGGCTTTTTTGTGGGCTGTCTGGTGCAGTCCTTAAATGGTTCCATTCATACCTCATGGGTAGGTTTCGGAGAGTTGACACTGGAATTTATTCCTCTGGTGCTCACTCCCTGCCTTGTGGGGTGCTGCAGGGTTCCATTTTGGCCCTCATGTTGTTTGCAGTGTACATGCTGCCATTGGGAGATATCATCAGGTGATACAGTCTGAGTTTTCACTGCTATGCAGATGATACTCAGCTATATATGTCCTTTCTGCCCAAACAGTATGATGCACTCTCCATGTTAAATAATTGCCTTACTGAGATCAGAGCCTGGATTATTTTCAGCTGGCTGAGACTGAATCCAGACAAGAATAAAGTGCTAGTAGTGGACCCAGGTCATCCTGGGTGGGTTTGGGGGCTGGACAGCCATCAGGCTTGTTACTTGGTGGTATGTTGCTCACTACCTCAGACTGGGTGTGTAACCTGGGTGTTATTTTTGATGATGGTCTGACTCTATAATCCCAGGTGTCAGCTGTTGTCAAATCCTCTTTTTACCATCTGAGGAATATCACCTTTGTGAAACACCTGTTTCCTCCAGATGATCTTCCAACACTGGTCTTTGTCACTACCCACCTTGATTACTGCAATTCCCTCTACCTAGGGCTACCAGAGGTTGATATTCACCACCTGCAGCTGGTGCAGAATGCAGCAGCCAGGCTTCTGACTGGGACTTCTAGAACCAGTCATATTACGCCTGTGCTCCATGAGCTGCCCTGGCTGCCTGTTCAGTGGCAGATCACCTTTAAGGTTGGCTTGCTAACCTTTAAAGCCCTACATGATCAGGGACTTGGTTACCTGCAAGATCTCCTGGTACCCTACTGCCCCCTCCGTCCTCTCTGATCCACCGATGAGGGATTGCTGGAGATTCCTAGGGTACGATTGAAGACATCTGGTTCTCGTGCCTTCTCTTTTTCAGCTCCAACCCTGTGGAATTCTCTAACTTGTCAGTTAAGTGAATGCCCAACCATTGGTAGATTTAAACTGAGTTAAAAACATATTTATTTAATTTAGCCTTCCCTAGTTATGGATGATCTGTTTTAATGTCTTTGTTTTAATTCTATTTATATTTGCTGTACTTGGTTTTATGTACATTGCCTTGGTTTTGAAAGGCGCTATAAAAATAAAGTTGATTTGATTTGCTAATTTTTGTTACCAACACAATGCTTTTCCTATAGAATTTTTAGAAGCGTTCATTACTTTGATTCCTAAGCTGGGTAAGGATCCTCTAGAGGCTGGTAATTATTGCCTGATTACCTTGCTAAATGTAGATGTTAAAATATTATCTAATATACTAGCAAGTAGACTGGCCTATATTTGGCAGCTGTTAATTGGCTTTATGCAAGGGCATTTAATGCGGGAGCACATGAGAAAAACATTTCACTTACTTTTAGCCTCCAGGTAGTCTGGCACCCCTGTGGTGATGGTCTTTCTCTCTAGATGCTGAAAAGGCTTTCAAAAGGGTTTCATGGACCTTTCTATTTCAAACTCTGTCTGCTTTTGTGATCCCAGAGGCTTTTATGTGGCTATGCCTTTTATATTCTGCCCCATGGCCCACAGTTTTTGTGATGGAGTCCTCTCAGATTCTTTTGGACTACAAAGAGGTACAAGATAAGGTTGTCCTCTATCCCCTTTTTTCATTTAACCTTTACTTGATGCCTCTCTTTAGACATTTTATTCAATGCCCATTTATATCTGGAATTTCTATTGGTCCAAACACCTTTAAATTGTGCACATATGCAGATGATATTCTGCTTCATCTTACCAACCCTTCAGCTTCACTGCCTCCTGCTCTGCAAGACCTTACAGATGTTGGTTGTTTATCTGGGTACAAGTTACATTTGTCCAAAACCATTATTCTCCCCCTTAACTCAGTGACAAACAAAAGAGACATACCAATAGAATTGTGAAATTGCTGGTCTGCTCTGAGCTTGAAATATTTGGGCATTCAACTAACTCAGGATACAAAGAAATTGGTAGATCACAATTTAAAATCTTTAGTTTGTACCATTAAGGTAGATCTTACCCATTGGAAACTCTCCCCTTGTCTTTATGGGGTAGAATATATGTTGTCCATATGAATATTTTACTGAGAGTCCAAGCAGCTGGTTGAGAAGTATGCTGTTTCTAAAATCTTAAAATGTTTCCAATATTTAAAAAAAGGTGATCCAAGAAATCCAAAGATGTACAGACCCATAAACCTTATTGATATAACACAAAAGTTATTTACTAAAACCATATTATCTAGACATTTCTCCTGGTTTGATGAATATAACATAATGAGCAAATTACAAAATGGCTAAAGAAGAGCAAGATCATTGACCCAACACTGCTAAGTCTTAAACTTCCTGGTTTGGAAGTATGTAGAAAAAAAAAAAGGGAACATTAGTCTGCTGTTTCGTGGACTTTTCTTCTGCTTTTGATAGCATCAGCAGAACCTTGCTTTGGAAAAAGTTAGAGAACTATGGAATAGAACAGACTGTACTGAATACCATAATCAGGTTACATCAAAATTCTTGGAATAAGGTACAATACGATCAATATGTCAATACTACGGGAAGAATTTACAATAAATTTAGGGGTGCTCCAGGGATACCTGCTGACACCAATGCTGTTTAATATATATATTATTGAAGTCCTTGAAAATCTCTGGGAGAATGACTTTCACTTCCCAGTGGTGGCAGAAAAAAGAATACTGTGTCTTGCTTACAACCTTGTATATGCTGACAATCTGGTGTTAATATCCACTTCAGTTTGGGTCTCAAAAGAAAACTGGCACACTTCACAGTGCTACATAAAGAACTTAAATTGAGAGTAAATAAAGAAAAAAATCTAAGATGGTGATATCTGGAAATAAAAGTAAAATATTGCTAAAAATTTGGGTAAAGCAAGATAGAATAGAAGTGACAAAGTATTATGATTATCTGGGCATTAGATTTTCAGAAAATAACACATGGAAAGAACACCTGAAAATGATCAATACTAAATTAATGGTGGCCACCGATGTTTTTGAGATATTCCATACCAAAATGGGGAAGAGCTCAGTACCAGGAGTTCTTAAAGTCCTAAATGGAAAGAAGGATACTAGTTATTCTAAAATAATTCTTATTGCAAGAACACAGACTCCCTAGAAGATGTCTAGAAGTGGAAATAGTATGCTCAATGAACAGATTTGCATCTCCTAGCATACAGGGCATTAAGAATTATATCTTACTCTATGGGTTATGGCATCTGAACTGGGAAATCTTCCTAAATCCATGTGAAAAAAAGTTGTGTTCCAGGTAAAAAAAAAAGACTTAAAGATACAGAAATGGCTAAAATTACCAGCTGCCTAAATAATCTTAAACTGTTTACCTATTATAGACAAATCAAGAAAGGACCGGTTCTGGAATTCTATTTGAAACATCTAACTTTCCCAATTGCTAGGGGATTGTTAATAAGGTTCAGACTGGAACTATTTGTTTTTAACTATGTATACTATAGATAAAAACATGAAGGGATTATGTCCTAATTATGTAAATGTGGAATGGAAACAGAGGATGATCTAAAACATGTTATATTGATATGTCCTCTGTACAAGGAAAATAGGTCTAAATGGCTCAGTGGGGTGCTTGGTGGTCTTGGTCTGTTTCCCAAACAAACAGTGATCATTTTTTTCTCTACTACCAATGTGAGAATATTGAACAAGTAGTTTAGATTCTTATCTACTGTTCACTTGCAAAAGATGGTCAGGTTTTGTATAAAATATATTTATAAACTAAGATCAATACAGCATTGTAGTACTTTTTATACTTGGATGATTGAAACTTGAAATATGAAAATACCGTATTTTATAAGACATGCTTTAATGTGAATATTTATTGTATGTATGTAATGATTGACTGTAATGGCTATGTTGCTGATCAATAAACCTTTTTTGTTTGTTTTGTTTATTTGTTTGTACCAGGGGTCCTTTATCCACTTAATATGATTGTTGTCCCATTACCTCAGACCTGGTTCACGCAGTTACAATGGATAACCTTTGAGTTTTGATGGAAAGATAAAAAAATCTCATATCACTTTTTCTAAATTATATTTAGGGAAATGCTATGGAGGGCTTCAACTTCCAAATTTTATTGGTATTATTTAGTTTTGTAGGTGAGTAAGTTTTTGGTTTGGTGTCTTCCAGACATGAGAGGAGTAGCACTGCCCAACCAAATCTACTATAGAAGGATACAGAGTTAGATTATTGTAACATCAATGTCATTTTGCCCAAGGCCCTAGCATATATACCCTGGTCAAAACTACCTGTGGAATTGAGGGATACTCCAATTGGTTAGTCAATATGGATTAACATGCAGTTCTGCCACCTCCATAATTATGTCCCACAAAGAGACTCCCAACAACTACTTAGACAAAATCCCAATTTAAAGATAGCTAATAAGCCCATATCACTGGCCTTTTTGATGTATGCAAATCTCCAAACTATATTTGACCTCCTACTGAAGGAAAAGATTATCATCTTTGAGGAATTTTGAAATAGGTTTTCTATACTTAATTCTGCAATTTTTGCCTTCCTCCAACTCAAGCACTCTTTTCAGGGATTCCTGGGCCCTCGTCCTTGGTGCTTTTCTGATGGTTCAACTTATTGTACGTTAGCAGAGTTGGTGACCCAACCACATGTTTTTTCTGCCTTATATAAAACACTTAGGGACATGTTGGGGGTAGAAGCCAATGTGAAATGTGGTTATTGAGAAAAGGAATTTCACAAATCTGTGCCTATCATTTAAACTATGGCCCCTTGGGAGTTCATTCATAGATACATGAAAATTGACAAGCTCAGATTAATGCAGTACAAAATACTACACATTGCATATTATACACCACAACATTTATTTGTTCTCGGGAAGTTAGAGGCTCCGATGTGTAGGAAATGTAGTACACAGGAGGGAATTTTAAAACACCATTTATGGGATTGCCCTCACATACAAGGTTTCTGGAATCATATTAAGTCACATTTAGACTCCCTTCTAGGGTTTCAAGATCGTTTCACTCCAGAATTATGTCTCTTATGGATAGGTATTAGGCATTTGTTAGGTCCTCAGAGATATCACATGGCCTTAAATTCAGCAGTAGCCAAGCTGGTAATCTTGAGATATTGGATAGATACTTAGCCCCCCAGCTATAAGGAATGGCATGCTGAAATGTTGACCATTTTAAAGATGGAAAGGTCAGTAGTCAGCTTATGACACAATCTTTCTGCATATAACAAAAGATGGAAGAAGCTGGATGCTTTTCTCCAGCTGACCTAGAAATGGAACAATTTATTTTCCTAGTTTTATTAGCAGGCTCCCTAGTTTAGATTGGTTTTCCACTGTATTGCTTATTGTGTTATTCCTCCTGGTTTCCATTACTTGTGTTTGCTACATGCTGTATAATTTTGGGATATTTTAATTGTCTACCAATTCTTATTATTTGAATATTTTTTTTCTCACTGTCTTATTCTAGTTATTGTTTTACTCAGTCTTTGTTATGCATGATAAATTATTATCATTGTTACACCCTGTATTTATTTGAAATGAAATGGTGAATTTTACATGTCTTTGTGTTTACCCTGTGCTCTTCAAACTTTAATAAAGTTTATTAAGTTTAAAAAAGTATGTATAGATGTTCATTAGCTGAGTCCAAATCCTAATTACATAAGTCACTCATGTATGGACACCAATAATTTAGACTAATACTTGACTGGAAGTCATTGCTTTTGCAACAGTCCTTCTTAACCAGACTAGAAACATATGAAAAATGGAAAAGATCAACTATGGCAAGTCCAAAAGAGTACTTAATGGAAAGGAATACTTTCCTGCCCAATCTCCTATAACCCTACCATTAATCAGTCTGAGAAAGTTCTCACCTAATAGAGACAGTAATATTTTGCCATCTTGACTGATCTTTTTATCCAACAAATTCCTGATATAGACAGATAGTAACATAGATAGATAGTAACATAGATAGATTGATAGATAGATAGATAGATAAGCTGCAAAAAGCTTCATTAATGCTCCAGTTAGAGTCAAAGTGACACATTTTGGGAAATGAGTCTTTAGGGTATGCCTAACATCCCACATTCCCAAACCAGGCAGGAGAGAAGGTGTGGTGTGTGCTTTGAACTTCTCAAGCCTACCACTCACCCCATTCCATCTGTAAATAAGGTCAGATGTGAAGACATTATGAGAAAGGGGTGATTAGGCTTGAGAAGCCAAAGGCACACCTAACACCTGCTTTCCTGCCTGGTTTGGGAGAGTGAGGTGTTAGGGAACCCCCAATGCCTCATTTACTAACTTTTGTCACTTTGACCCTAACTGGAGCATTAATGAATTTTTTTGCAATGTATTGCCTTACTTTTTGAGATAGTATAAAAGTATCCTTAATTTACTGTGGGATCACAGGGCAGACCCTGTGCTCCCATCCCTCTGCAGATGCATATACAGCACATATGTAGCTGTGGAAGCACAGAGCCCTCCAGGCCCTGCACTTCCATTTATAGGACAACAGTGACCAAATTGTCAGCATAGCCTCCTTATTACCCCACGTCAGGTACCCGTTACAGAAAATGTTCAAATCCCCAACAAAATGTAATTCTGCACAGTTGCAATGCCATTCTGCACCACAGGTGTGAAAACACATTTTATTTATTTATTTAGTTTTACCAGAAAGGCACACTGAGCAGAATACTGCTCAATTCCGGATGCGTACAGGGCAGAGGGGAAGGGGGAATACTGAACAATAAATACAATGCAATAACCAACAATAATCAGAAAATTTTACAATTACAGCCTGTGCATAGAAGTACATAACAGAGATTAGGGCATGGTACATGCAGCAAGATGCATGAGAAAAATGCTTGAGTACCATGCAATACCATGAGCAAGCACATTAATGTCACAATATAGCAGGCAGAGAAGAAGCAGCATTTAGTTTAATCACATGTGCAGGTGGAGGAGAAGTGATCTGTGAGGCATGCATAGAGGTGCCAGGTGGTAGGGGCATGCCGGATGTCTGCTGGGAGGGAGTTCCAGAGCTTAGGCATGTGAAATTTGACTACAGACTGGCCTATGGTGGTGGAAATGTGTGGGATAGAAAAGAGTCTAGTATCATTGTATCTGAGTGAGTAAGCTGGCAAAGGAGAGGCTGATAGTGTAGAAGAGAGGTATGGGGGGTAGGGTCTGGGACCAGAACTTCGCAGTAAAGTGAACGCAGTGTGTAAGGCAGAGGTCCTGCAGTGAGGGGAAGCCCAGCAACTGGTACAGGACACAGTGATGGGTGGAGTAGGGACAGTGGAGGGTGAAGTGACTGAAGGTGTGGAAGAGAGAGTTCATTCTGGCCAGGGTGGACTTGGTAATGGCACTGTAGACTACATCCCTGTAGTTGATAACAGACAGAATCATTTTCTGTGCCATAGCATGGTGAGTTGCAGTGGTATTATCCATGATTATGGTGGAGGGCACCCAGTCTGATGTGAAGTTTTTGTGGATGGCATCGATATGCACAGAAAGGTCTATGTGCTGGTTGAGCCAGACCCTAAGATACTTAAAGGAGGAGCTAATCTCCAGAGTTGTCCCATTGAGGGTATGGAAGGTAGAGGCGGAGGAGTGCCTTGAAAGTTTCTGCCTAGTTCCAAAGATCATGGAGACTGTTTTCTTGGCATTTAGGTAGAACTGATTTGAGCGAAACCAGAGCTGGACATTGTTGAAGTCCTGCTGGAGTCTGGTTGCCACTTCAGTGGATGAGGGGCCAGACATACACAGAACTGTGTCATCAGCATACATGTGAATGGATGTGTGTGGACAGACAGAGAGCAAGTCATTGAGGAAGACAGAGATCAGAGTGCCCCCAGGATTAAGCCCTGTGGCACTCCTGACATGATGGGGAAGGGGCAGAAGTTGAGCTACCATTTCTTACTGATTGTGACTGGCCTATCAGATAGGAGTGGAACCATTCTGTTGCTGGATCAGAGAGCTTTGCATTGTAGAGCTTGGTCAGAAGGAGAGGGTTGGAGACAGTGTCAAACGCCTTTGCAAGGTTGACAAAAATTGTTGAGGTGATATGGTCTTTGTCCATGGTGGAGAGTATGGTGTCAGTGAGCCTCAGCAAGGAGGTGGAGGTTGAGTGGGACTTCTTGAAGTCAGATTGGTAAGGCATGAAGAAGGAAGAGGAGTCGAGGAAGGATGAGAGTTGGGAGAGGACAAAGCATTCCTGGATTTTAGCCAGTATAGGGAGGAGGGAAATGAGGCAGTAGTTGGCAGGGGCAGAGGGATCACCACCCTTAGGGAGTGGGATGACAGTGGCATGCTTCCACTCTGAAGGGATAGTGGCTAGAGAGAAAGATAAATTATAGAGAGCTGCCAGTGGGATAGCGATGGCAGTAGCCAATAGATACATCATTTTAGTGGCCATACCAGAGGGGCATTTACCCTTGGATGGATTGAGAGCAAGCAAGGTGTTTAGTAGCTCTAGCAGGGTTACACAGTGGAGGGAGAAGGAGAAGGTGGGTGGAAGGGTTTGAGCGGGGATGGATGAAGAGCTGTGAAAATTCTTCCTTTAACATTTTGGAGATGCACTTGAGACACATATACAGTCAACTTTTTTTCTTTTTTTACAGGCTTCCAGTTTCAAACAATGTAATGGACCGGAGGACAGGAGTACTGCAGTACTGTCCACAACCACCTATAGGTTATCAGTTTCATGTAAGTATATCAATCTTATTTCATCACTTCTTTTAGGTATTTCATTTTTTCAAGCCAGTGTAAATCATACAAAGTAGTTGACATGTACTGCAGATAATATATTTTTCGTGCACATCAGTCACTGACTTACTTCAGCAGGCCATGGGGTTGAACAAAGTTTTATATGGGTCATGACAAGACATCTTGGAATGTAACTTAACTTAATACACTGGGCCTGTGCATGTCACATGCACCAAACTTGTTAGTTGGTCTTGGTGTGGCTTACTATTAGCTTGGTATCTGTTAAGCAGGATACAACACACAGTAACAGCCACACTTAGAACAGAATGTGTTAGTGCAATGAAGTAAGAATTATTTCTTCTTCATCTGTGTACAGATAATATTTCAGTGCTGTGTGCTGCCATCGGTGCTTTCTTCAAATAAGAGCACATGCAACTGGTATGAATCCGGAGGATACACAGAAAACCTGTAAAGACGTCAAAACAAAACCATTAATGAAACTTTCTTCCAAATGATACCCCCCTCCTAAAAAAAATACTTACCTTTCCTGGCTTGACAGTTTTCCTACAGCAAACTCCACAGCAAGCCAAAATATGCACAACCCAAGTATGACTGCATGATCTGTGAGAGAAAAAACAGCAATGATTACAGATGTGTATATATATATATATATATATATAAATTAAACATCTGGTTCTGCGGAAAAACATGAGCGTGCAAGATATAGTAACTTACCAATGGTAGTATGAGTACACACACACACACACACACATACACACAGGACATCTTGTAACAGCCAGCACAGCAGACCAGCAGACTTTCTAACCGCCATAGCATCATCACATCATTGTTCACACAATGGTCATCTGTGGCTATCATCATTTGTCAAGACACTGTGCATCAGCCCAGTCAGTGTAGGCAGCAGAAGATAGACGTACAGGAACAGTAGCAGGTACCATAGTTGTTGTGGGAGTGGGTGCATGCATTACGCAGTGTGTCAGAAAAAATCGGAGAATTTTCAACACATTTTATCATGTTATTTCTCTTCATCTGGAGGACTGTGGCATTTTTGGGATACTGACAGCAACCATTTCTGGGGGCACACTTATGGAGAGCGGGTGCATGTATAAAGCAGTGCATCAGGAAATATCTGAGAATTGTCAGCACATTTTATTATGTTATTTCTCTTCATCTGGAGGATGCTGGCATTTTCAGGATGCTTTGACAGCAGCCATTTCTGAGGGCACATTTATGGAGAGTGGGTGCATGCATAAAGCACTTGCCTCAGGAAATATCTGAGAATTGTTAGCACTTTTTATCATGTTATTTCTCTTCATCTGGAGGACTCTGGCATTTTCGGGGCACTTTGACAGCAGCCATTTCTGGGGCGCACTTAGGGAGAGTGGGTGCATGCATAAAATAGTGCATCAGGAAATAATTGAGAATTTTCAGCACATTTTATCATGTTATTTCTCTTCATCTGGAGTCTGGCAATTTTGGGACACTTTAAGTGCAGTAAAGCGTGCAGTTCTGGAGACCATATCTGAAAAGGACATTGACAAGGACATACACAGGGTGGAGGTGGTCCAAAGGAGGGCAACTAAAATGGTGCAGGGACTGCACTGGAACCAATATGAAGAAGACAGACTAAAGGAGATTAATATGTATACCCTTAAGGAAAGGGGATAGCATGATAGAAACTTTAAAATACACAAAGGGAATCAACAATGTCCAAGAGAGTAGCATCTTTCAGGAAAAGAGATGTGCAAGAACAAGGGGGCCAAATTTGAAGATAGAGGAGGGACAGATTAGGGGCAACATCAGAAAGTATTTTGTAATGGAGAGGGTGGTGGATGCATGGACAATCAAAAACTAATGCTTCACATTATGGTGTGAGAGCAGCAGTTAGAGCATGGCCATAATTTAGAGTTGGTGACCCTCAATGCGCTCCAACTGCTGCTCAATGTTCGACACCCTGTTGCTCAGGTGGTCCACCTCACTCCACATCAGGCCCAAATAGGCCTGTGTGGCAGGCATTAGTGCAGGAATTCCAGCATCCCCTGCAGGTGCTGGGGCAGCTGCTTGCTTCATGGCACAACCACACTTAACCTCACATGCATGTGGAGGCCGTGCTGCCACCTGTTGCCCAGCAGGGACAGCAGGTGCAGTCCATCCCTGTTCAGCAACTTTGGCCTCCCACTCTGCACAGTGGTGGTTTGTAAGGTGGATGTGCTGCCCACCTATCCCCAGATGACTCCCCTTGGGACCACGATGCACAACCACACCACAGATATTACACTTCACAACACTGGGGTCATCAGCACCAGGCACTGGACTGTAAAAAGTCCACACAACAGAGGTGCGCTGTTTCAATTATGACTCCCTTCACGTTTAATAGAAAGCAACACAAAGTGAATGCAAAGTCAGCGTAACGCCAAGTCATAATGGAGCAAATTCATTATAAGGCAAAGTGGTGAGTTTCTATGGAGACTTCGCGTAGAAGATATCGAGGTGGAGTGGGCGACTTCATTGGCAGAGTAAAACTTTGCTGCATCTCTATTGGGGGGAGCTTGTACTGAACCTGGGGTTTGAATTCAGTGGGCATGAGAATGTCTTGCAGTTCTTGGGAGGGACCGAGTAGTCTGGCCTTCGTGACCATCCACCCACGGGTGAGCTTGTCCTTGTAGCTGAACTTGGGGTTTGGATTCAGCGGGTGGGAGAATGTCTTGCAGCTCTGGGAAGGGACAGAGTAGCCTGGCCCTCGTGACTGTCCCCCACGAGGGAAGCTTGGGCAGGATTTGAAAAATGACAGCTGTGGCATAAATGAGGTGGGGCAATAAAAAGGTTATCTTGAAAATCTGGGGTCAAAATATTTAAAATGTCAACAGTTACAAGAGGGTGTAGCAAAATTGCAGCAAATGTTCATAAGTTTGTCATTTTTTCATATTTTGACCCCAAATTTTCAACACAGTCTTCTCATGATCCTACCTCATAACACCCACAGATGAAAATGTTAAAATTCATTCCAAAACACCATTCTGTGCCACAGGCGTAAAAACATGTTTTGGACAGGATGTAAAAAATGGCAGCTGTACTGTTCATGAAGTGGTGTGAAAAAATGCAAGTGTTGAAAATTTGGACTCAAAATATTGAAAATTACCAAAGTTATGCACGTGCACAGAAAAGTTCCAAGAAACGCTCATAACTTGGCCATTTTTAAGATTTTCTTCACCAAATTTTCAAAGTAGCTTTTTTAAGACCCCACCTCATGAACACTGTTGGTGAAATTTCATTATTCAGTTCTGAAAGGTAATTTCATGCAGCAACCATGAAATCACCTTCTGGGCCTGATTAACGAAATAACAAAGACAGTATTCATAAGCTGTGGTCCCAAAAAGGCTATGTTGAAAATCTGGTGAATAAATTACAAAAAATGTAAATGTTATGATCATTCAAAATGCCATTGAAATATATTATATTGCATTTACCTTGATTCCTCAATTTATGGATCGGCTTTGAAGAGTGCAGACGTGTCACAGTCCATAGAAAATGACAGCTGACGACCTCAAGTAGTAAGTATAAGGTAAGGGGGGGTGGTGCTCAGTGGGAGGGTTGGGATGAAGGAAGGAGATGGCGTGGACAAAGAGGAACCATTTTCTTTTTCTCAGGTATAAAAAAATAAAAAGACATTGGCAAACTGTTTTCTTGTTACAGGATTAAATAAAGAAATATGTTGGAACACTGGGGGTGTGCTGCTAAGTGTTTCACATTGCTGGGGGGACTCTATATGCTAACATGGGAATTGGGCCCCCCAATGTTGGTTAAGAAATAAAATAAAAGGCAGCTGGGTGGGGGGGCATCCAACACTGAGGATCGGCATCCCGATGTCGGATAATATAAAAAAAAAATAAACAAGAGAGTATGGGACATTTATAGAAAGCAGCACTCATAAACAATACATAGTGTGCCTGTCAGTCCAGAGAAAAGGAAACACAACTCACACACTCTGTTGGTTGCCAGACAGTCCTGTAATGGTGTATAAGTCAATATTTCCTCAAATAACCTGTGTAAGCAGTTTAAGCTGCAAGCCAAACGTTAACTTGTGCAAACAGACAACACTGTGGCTGCAAAAAAAAAGCTATTACAATCCACAAGATTACAAACATTCCCAGTTCCAGGCTTGTGTGGCAAAAAAAATTAAACCAGGGTACCATTACCTCCACAGACATGCCAGCAGGTAGGGAAAGTGGATACTCTGGTGATGACCACCTGAGGGTCAATAAATAAGCGTGTAAAATCCACCTTGTTCTACCTGCCAGCATGACTCTGCTGTTGTCTGACTTTGCACAAGTTAATGTTTGCCTTGCATCTTTCTATAAGTAGTGCTTTCTTTTTTTTATATATATACTTTTTTCTCTGTCTTCAATGGAGCTGGCAGGCAGCTCTGGCCTGGGTATCTCCAGCTCCAGACCCTCCCAGTAATCCCCAATGGGTTTCCCCACTGTGACAGGGCAGATGGGGAAGGGTGTTGACTTCCCTCTTCCGCCAGAAACCAACATCCAGACTCTGGGGAGCTGAGGCAGGCACTATAGACTATCATGAAGACTGCCGGCTCCCTTTTCCACCATTTTATTTCCCTCCTCTCGCTGCAGCTGCTTGAGCACATGTGGAGGCACGCGCAGACAGCAATCCGTGGCACTCTTCCTATCCTAGCCACTCCTGTCTGCACTACCATTGAATCTCCACCTAGGGGCAGCCTCTCAGTGGTCATAACTGAATCCCCACCTGGGAGAAGAGAGCTAATCTACAGCCACTCAATCCATCTCCTGGCCTCCCCCCTGCCAACCCCTGGCAACTCAGGCTCATTCCAGAACCCAGGTCACTGGTGTGGTACTCGGTGATACACCACCCGGGATTGGACAGCGGGGGGGTAGTGGTTTGTTTCAAGACCGAGTTGGGCCTCACTGGTGTACCAGTAGAGGAAGCTGAATCCTTTGAATATACTGTGGTAACTGGTGTGGGCTGCAGGATAGCTCTCATTTACCATCCACCCAGAGACAAAAAGCGATTCCTGCAGGAAGTGGCAGATTCCACCGCCGACATGGCATTGGAGTCACCCAGACAGATGGTTCTGGGTGACTTCAATGCCTGGGTCAATGACAAACTCTCACCTTTTGGTCAGCATTTCCTCCAGCTTATGGCATTGTTGGACTTCACACAGCTTGTTTCTTCAGCTACCCATAATCATGGTCACTCTCTGGATTTGGTTTTCCTCCAGGGGATTGAGGCCTCTGATTTGGGGGTGGAACCGGTCAGTTGGTCTGATCACTACACCATGAGGTTCATCTTTTGTGCCCATCTTTGTAGATCTGCCCCTATGGAGATGGTCAGTTAGCACCCTTTATGGGATGTGTGCCCTGAAGACCTGGTGTCAGTGATTGACCTCTCGGAGTTTCCTGTTGCCAGCTCGAGTCTGGAGTTGTTGGTTGTGGCCTACAATCAGGCCATTTCCTCAACTCTAGACCTGATAGCTCCTGTCTGCATTCATCCTTTCCCACTCCACCATTGGGCCCCTTGGTTTGATGGGTCCTTGAGGGAGTTGCAGTGGGTGGGATGAAGGTTAGAACATCGCTGATGGAAATCTGCCCTGGAGGTTGACCACCTTAGTTTGGTGGAGCACCATCAGTTCTACCAATCAGTGATCTCTCGTAAGAAGGCAGAGTTCCTGTCCAGGGAGATCACTGTCACTCAGAATCAACCAGCCCAACTCTTCCGAACTGTGGACAGGTTGTGTAACCCAGCCTGTCTGCAGCTCCATCAAGCTTTTTCACAAAAAGAGTGTGATGAGCTCGCTCAATTCTTTGCGAATAAGGTGGCCGACATCAAGGTCAGAGATCCACTTGATTCGCTGTATGGGGGACCCGGTTGGTCGGTGCTTGGTTACGATACTTTGTACTTCCTGAAGTATCTTTGACCTGCTGGAGTTCGAGGATATTATGCAGATTGTACATGCTGTAGTTTAGATCTGGGCCCAACTTCCCTGATCTTGGGTTGTTATGAGACCATTGGCCCGTTTCTGGCTCAAATTGTCTGGTGCTCCTTGGAATCAGGTGAATTTCCCAGCTCCTTGAGGGAGGCGGTGGTGACACCCCTTCTGAAGAAAGCTTCATTGGACCCAAACATTTTTACTAACTACAGACCTACCTTGAACCTTCACTTTATAGGAAAGGTTATTGAGAAAGTAGTGGCAATACAGCTGGAGAACCATTTGACCATTCATAATGTCTACAAACCTCTCCAGTTGGGTTTTCATAAGAGGCATAGTACTGAGACTGCTCTTGTTCGGGTGCTCAATGATCTCATAGTGAGAGATCAGAGAAACTGTTCCATTCTGGTACTCCTTGTTCTCTTTTCAGCTTTTGACACTGTATACCATGGAGTCCTGCTCACGTGCCTCAGGTCCATCTTTGGCCTGACAATTACAGTGCTCAGATGTTTTACATCTTTCCTCTCTGGAAGAACACAGAGAGTTGTGTTGGGGAGTTTTTCTTCTGACCCTTTCTTTCTGTCATGTGGGGTTCCTCAGGGCTTGGTGCTAACCCTTTGTTGTTTGCAGTGCATATGCTACCCCTCGGAGACATTGTAAGATGGTATGGTCTGAGGTTTCACTGCTATGCTGATGCTACCCAGATCTACCTGTCTTTTGTTCCAGACCAGGTTAGTGCTCTCTCAGTATTTAATAATTGCCTTGCTGAAATCCAAGACTGGATTCATTCGAGCTGGTTAAAGTTGAACATGGGAAAGACTGAGGTTATGGTTGTGGACCTGGGCCACAGGATAGAGGGGCTGAGGACTGATCAGCCCACTAGATTATTTCTGGGGGGTGTTCAGATCCTTACCTCAGAATGGGTGCGCAACCTGAGAGTGGTGCTTGACAATGGGCTGACCCTTCGTTATCAGGTGTCAGCAGTCATTAAGTCAGCCTTTTATCATCTTAGGAACATTGCCAGGTTCAAACACCTCGTTCCATCTAGCGATCTGCCTGTGTTGGTCCACGCCTTCATGACCTCCTGCCTCAACTACTGCAAATCCCTTTACTTAGGGCTTCCTGGGGTTGATATCTGCCACTTGCAGCTAGTGCAGAACGCTGCAGCTCAATTGCTGACAGAGGTGTCTAGAGGATCACATATCACCCCGTGTTGCACGATCTGCACTGACTGCTGATTCAGTGGCAGATCACCTTTAAGGTAGGTTTATTGATCTACAAAGCCCTACACAGACTTGGTCCTGACTACTTGAAAGAGCTTTTGATTCCTTACATCCCTGTGCGACAGCTCCGTTTGGCTGGTGAGAGGTTGCTGCAGGTTCTGATGGTTACTTTGAAATCTTCTGGGGCCCGTGCTTTTATGTTTGCGGTCCCAACCCTCTGGAATTGTCTGCCCCATCAGCTTCAGAAATGTATGACCATGGGGAGCTCTAAGCAGGAACTTAAGACCTTCCTGTGGAGACAAACCTTTTATGAACTGTTATGATTTTTAATAGTCTATTTTTAATTTCAACTATTTATGGAATTTGTTGTTATGATTGTAAAGTGCCTTGGTACCCGAAAGGTGCTCAATAAATGAAGTTTTATTATTTATTTATTATAGGTAGAGTCCAGCAAAGTGCTGCTTTCTATAAATGAAATAAAAATGAATTTTACTTTATTTACTAACAATAAAGGTATTTAAGCAAGGCTATGGGTCCGCAGCATTTTCTGTGTTGCTAACCTCCTCATTTTCTTTAGTTGGTTTTGTTGTGAAGTCCACAAGACAGCAGCAATAATAGGGCAGCGTAGTACAACATTTGCCAATAGTGATTGCCTGCTCTGCTCCAGTCTGCTGATGAATCCCCCAGTTTTTGATTGTCTGCTCTGCTGCAGTCCACTGATGAATCCTCTTGTAGTTGGGTTTGCTGCAGACCATGACCACCACCATCCCAATCTAGCCAGTGGATAACTGAATGCAGGATTGGCGTTTTTCTAGGCAGGGCTCTAACCACTCGGGTCTGCAGAACTCAGGATCCTCCTTGGGTGATAAACAGGTACAGTGTTGTTCAGGCCAGGATCAGAAGGAACACACAAAAAAAAACACCACGACTAGATCAGACAGCTCAATACATATGTGCTAATGGTTTTTATGGGAAATGAAGGGGCAGGGTATGGGAGGGTGGAGGGCCACTAGACACCAGGGAAATATGATTCAGTACTGGGGAAGGCAATGGAGAAACAAGCAGGAATTTTATGTTACAAAAAATGATCCTTTTTCATGACTCGTGATATGAAAAAGGATTCCTTTTTCATATTATGAGTCATGAAAAAGGATCCAATATTTAAAAAACAACACATTTCAAGGACATATTTATAACTTTGAAGTGCAGATTGCACCTATTGGGGTCCCAATGAGGCAGCTAGGTATGGTGGTGTCACTCCAGGGTATCATTTTTGTGGTCTTTGGAAAAAAAAGAAAACAAGATGGCGGCTGGTGAAAAGGGAATTTTGCTTCATGAAAAAAGATTTCAGTCTCAAGAAAAAAGAATTGATCTCACAAGAATGATTCCTTTTTCATGAGGTCAATCCTTGGTCTAACTTAATCGCTAGAAAATCGACAGGAGATTTCCCATTGAAAACAATGGCAAACTTAAACATTTAATAGTTTTGCAACAGATTAATAATTTGTCACCAGACTAAGCATGGCAGTTCTGTTACCCAAGCTTGTTATACCACAATAAGAAAAAAAAAATACACCAAAATTCCACACCATGTGTACACCAGGCAATGAGGAAAAAACTGCAAAAAAAAAAAAAAGAGTCAGCTTTTAAGGTTTTAGCACTATCCGGATCTCAGAGTCAGTACATCTGACCAGAAAGAAACTTGTCACATCAAGAGATCTACCCCATTGGACAGTGCCTACCAAATTTTGTGCAGAATTTTCTCTGAATAATATACGGGATATCCTTTAGAAGTACTGTACCAAAATGTCCCCTATTTATTTGCACAGCTGGCAGGGGGAATTTAGGAATTAATAATTCTAAACAATCAAAATTTAAAATATGGACACATAAAAAATATGGATCACCAAACTCTGACTTACTGGTGCATTTTAAGTATTTGGTAGAAAAAAGGGGGGTCATTAGGCCTCCCTTGGCTCTTTCCATTTTCATCTGTCTAGTTGCCATGCACATAAAGGATGAATAATCTTGTAGTGCAAAGCTTTTATCATGAACCCATGTTTCTTGGAAAAGAACTAAATTACATGAGCAGATCTCATTTGCCCAGGCCAAATCATTATATTTATCCCCCAAACCAGCTATATTCCAACTTGATAATTTTATTTATCAGTCCGACTCTATAGCCTTATTTTTATCATCATTCTCTTTTGTGGTGACATCCTCATCATAGAAACATAGAAATTGTCAGCAGATGAGGACTGCTGGAGCTAGCCAGTCTGCCCATAAGCCCTATACTTGTTTGTGGGCTCTGACCTTATCTGGTCAGTGGTTTTATATCACTTCTTCCCACCTCAAGGTTCCTTTGTGCCTGTCCAAGGCATGTTTAAAACCCTCTACTGTGCTCATTCCCACTATCTCGTGGCAGACTATTTCCTGTGTCCACCACCCTCTCTGTGAAGAAAATGCCCTCACATTTCCTCTTAATCTCCCTTCCCCCTCCAATTTCATATCATGACCCTCATTCTTGAACTTGTTCTACACTGAAAGATGTCACCCACACCACATTGTTTATGCCCTTTGAGGTACTTGAAAGTTTCTATCATGTCACCCCGCTCTCTTCTCTCCTCCACTGAGTACATATTGAGGTCCTTTAATCTCTCTGCATATGTTTTGTGGTGCAAGCCATGTGCCATCTTGGTCATCCTTCTCTGGACTGGCTCCACCCTGTCAATGTCTTCCCACAGGTGTGGCCTTCAGAATTGCACACAGTACTCTAGGTGAGGCCTCACTAGTGTTTTATACAATAACATCACAACCTCCTGCCTTCTGCTAATGATACTTCTGCCTATGCACCCCAGCATGCCACTGGCCTTCCCTGCAGCCTATGTGCTCTGCTTTGACACCTTTTGATAATCAGAAATGATAACCCATAGATCCTTTTCCTCCTTGATGACCGTCATCCTGTAGCTCTCCCCAGGTTCCCTCTGCCCAGGTGCATTATTTTGCACTTCCTTGCGTTGAACCTCAGTTGCCACACCTGAGACCATACCTCAAGCTTCCCCATGTCCCTCATCACTTTCTCCACCCCTTCTGGAGTATTCATCCTATTAAAGATCTTGGTATCATCTGCAAACAAGCAGACCCTTCCTTCCAGCCCTTCTGCAATGTCACTAATAAAGACATTGAACAGCGCTGGTACAGGAACAGATCCCTGAGGTATCACGCTGGTCATTCCCTCTCCCCCGGAATGGATCCCATTTACCACAACCCTCTGCCTCCTGTCTGTCAGCCAGTTACTATCCAGTTTATCACCTTGTGTGCCATGCACAGACTACCCTTCTTGTTAACCAGCATTCTATGTGGGACAGTGTTGAAGGCTTTGCTAAAAATGAGATAAGCGAGGTGACATCCATTGCTGCTCCCTGATTTACTTCCTTGTCACCCAACCAAAAAATCTATAAAATTCATTTGACACAATCTTCCTGCTGTGAATCCATGTTGTCTTGGATCTGGGCACTATTGGACTCCTGGTGTGCAACTATCTTTTCTTTCAGCAGTGCCTCCATGATCTTCCCCACCACTGAGTTGAGGCTGACCAGCCAGTAGTTCCCTGCCTCCACCCTATAGTACTTCTGGTCTTGGGCAGAGGGACTACATGTGCCTTCCTCCAGTCCTCTGGAACCACTCCTGTGTTGAGTGACTCAGTGAACATGGCTGCCAAAGGTGCTGCTGTTTCCCTTTGCAGCTCCCTTAATATCCTTGGGTGTATGCCATCTGGTCCCATAGACTTGTCCACCTTCAGTTTTGTAAGCTCTTTCAGAACCCCCTCCTCTGTGAATGGACTGGTGTCCACCTCTCCCCTTCCCCTTTGCATCTGCTAGCCAGCTATGGTCCCTGACCCTTCCTCTCTTCAGTGAATATGGAACAGAAGCATTTATTCAGTATTTCTGCCTTTTCTATGTCTCCCTCCTTACACTCTCTCTCTTTCTCTTGGAGTCTTACAATACTTCCTCTGTTTTTTCCTTTTTTGCTGATGTATCTATACAATTTCTTGTCCCCTGTTTTTGCTGTCTGTGCTAATCCTTCCTCTGCCCATGCCTTTCCACTCCTAATAGCTTTCCCCACTTCCCTTAAACTCTCAAGGTGCACCTCCCTGTCTTCCTCCCTTTGGCTCCCCTTCTACTTTCTGAAGCTCACCCTTTTAGCCCTTACTTTGTCTGCCAACTCCTTAGAGAACCATAGTGGCTTTCTTCTTCTCTTCCCTTTGGACACCAACCTGATTCATTGATTTGTTACCTCCTCTATGGCTCCTGTCAGTATCCCCCTACTGTTCCTCAACCCCCTCTCTTACCTCCCCTTCCAATGGGCTACCCTGATACATCTCCCCATGTCCACAAAGTCTGCCCTTCTGAAGTCTAATACCTTTGCCTTTGGGTGACTTGATTGAGTCCCTGTAGCCATGCTAAACCACACTATGTGGTGGTTGCTGGACCCCAGCTGTCCTTCTACCCGGACTTCTGCAACTTTGTCCACATTGCTCAATACCAGGCCCTGAATTGCCTTATTCCTGGTAGGATCTAGCACCAGCTGCCTTAGACCTATCCCTGTAGGTAATCTAGGATGGCTCTGCTTCTAACTGAAGCAACTGCCTGGGTAGTCCTATCCACGTCCAACATATTGAAATTCCCGAGCAGTAGGACTTCACCTTTTGATGCCTTGTCATGTATTTTATCCACTAGTTCCCTGTCCACTTCCCCTGTGCTGAAGGTCTGTAGATCACCGCTGTGTGTATTGCTGTGCCATTGCCTGGTTTAAGGGTGACACACAGTGCCTCAGCAACCCCTTGTTTTCCCTTCACGTCTGTAGCCTTTATACCATCCCTGATGTACAGGGCCACCCCTCAAACACCATTTTTACCTTCCCTATCCCTTTTGAACAGAGCATAGCCCAGCACATTGATGTGCCACCCATGATTGGCAGTGTACCACGTCTCTGTTATCGCTGCTATGTACAGGTCTGTGTCTGCTAAAAAGGACTCCAGGTCTGGGATTTTATTTTCCAGGCTGTTGGCATTTGTTACCATGGGTTTCCATATTTTGCAGCCTATCTTCCCTCTGCTCTTATTCTTGCTGTCTTGCCTCTCCCTCCTCAAATTTTTCTTTCTTATGTGCTCTTGACTCCTCTGTTTCTCCCTTTCTACCTGCTTCCTCTGATTGTACCTCTCTGCCTGTGTCAGTTGTACCTGGTGTCAACTGATTTTCATGCATGTGCACCATGGGGGAGTTGATATTAAGCCTTTTGTCCCTCCTGGCTATCCCCTCTTGACCAGTTTAAATCCTTGCTGGTGAGGCATTCAAACATCTCACTAAGGACTGAGGTCCCCTTCTCAGATGGATGTAGGCCTATTTCCTTTATACAAGCTCACACCTGCCCAGGTCATGCCCTAGTCCACCATGAAGTCAAAATCCTCCTTTCAGCACCAATCTTTAACTAGGAGTTGAATTTTTGGATGCGGAGTGACCTAGCCTCACCCATACATTGAACAGGTAGTACCTCCAAGAATGAGATGGGGTCTTCTTGGACTCTTGCTAACCCCAACCTACTCCTCATCAGGTCATTGGTACCCAGGTGGACAATGACATCAAGTTCCTCCCTCCTGATTATAACCCTAGTGATCCTATGAATATGCTTCCCATCCCACCATGCAGTTCTTCCTGGGATGCACTTGACCTCCCTCTCCCCCTGCCAGCTCTCCCTGTGTTCCCTTCCCAGACAATAGTCCCCGACCAGGAGCACTTCCCCCTCCTCCAGGGTCCTCTGCCTCCCTTCCATGGGCTCCATCTTGGAGGACCCACCCATCAACCTTGGTCACAGCTTCAGGTGCCCATGTGGGGCTTCCCCCTCCTCAAATACAGCGTAGGAGTTTCTAAGATGGACTGGTTGGGGTATGTGTTTCGAACCCCCCCTCAGTCTCCCTGAGCCCACTGTGGTACAATCACTAGTCTTCCAGGGCATCCTTTGAGGTTCAGGATGCAAACCCGGTGGCCTTTATGTGGTGGTGGATGCACCCTGTAACCTGGGCAACTCTGCTCAGAGACAGGAAACCTCCTCCCTCAGCCCAGGGAGGTGCCTGCAGATAGGGCAGCATTGCAGCCTCCAGAATGTCTCCCTGAAGACTGCTGTTCCACAACCACTATTTTGCACCACTCCCATCATGTCTGTGTGTTTCCTTCTGCTATCAATTGTCTGCTTCTGCCTTTTATTCTATATTCCTTTGTTGGCTAGCCCTCTCACCCTTTTATTAGTTTAGTTACTTCCTGTTTGGATGCAGGATGGTGCAATGCACTATGGGCCCTGTCCTATGAATGGAGGTCTAGCCTGGGGGGGTGGGTTGAGGAGAGGGAGTATCCCTTGGGCTGTGTCCAGAAACAGTGAACCTAGGAGCCCTCTGGCTATGGCTCCTCACTCCACTTTCAATGCTTGTATATGTGGGCTACAGGCTACTCCCTTGCAGCACACCTGGTTCCCACTAGGTTGGCTTCTGTGTTTTCCCTGCTCCATGAGCTGGATTAAAAGGCTTCCAATTTCAAATTCAAAATCTAGCTCCTAGGCAGCCTATCGCTCCTGATTGGTTGATGCTGCACCTACGTCAGGGGGAGATTTAATTGCAAGAGCGTGGATGAAACTTAAACAAACCGTTACATTTAAATCAAGTGGAACAGCTCTGCCCAATCTTGGCTACTGTGCAATCCCACTACACCTGAAGGAAAAGCTACAGCCAGGTAATACAATGTCAGTAAATGCAACCAGAACACTAAGTGATTTAAAATCTTAGTGTCTGAGTGTTCTCCAGCATGTCACGGTATCACACAGTCCAAGTATTCTAAAACCCAAAGGTCTAATTCACTTTAACTCAAATCAGCACATAGTAACTAAGTGTACAAAATACAATCAAAACTCACTTGTACCTGAAAGTGTTCTCACAGCCCAAGTTTTCTAAAATCAAGGTCTAAATGAATATTCACTAAAAGTAGCTCACAGTAAATGCTGTATATGTAGAAAATACAACCTCCAAACATCACTTGTTGCAGAAATTACCACTTTAGCGTGGCTCAGTTGGTAGCACATCCGCCTCTGGACCAGAAGGTCATGGGTTCTCGTCCCACACCAGGATTGGACTTGCACCTAAAAATCGCTGGCATCCGAGTGCAGTATTGGGGGGTGCTGTACTGCTGGGGTGTGCCGTCCTTCGGATGAGACGTTAAACCGAGGTCCCTTCTACCCATCCTGGTGTTGTCCTGGTGGGTGTCCAGGTGGAAGTAAAAGAACCCAGGCACTCTTTGCAAAGAGTAGGGAACATTCCCGGTGTCCTGGCCAACATTCCCCTTCCCATAAACCAGTTCATGCAATTATCCAGGCTGTGTGTGGGTGATGATGTGCGATATGGCCACCACCACACACTCAGTCACTTCACTACCAGTCTAACATTGCTTGTAAAGCGCTTTGGATGTATGAAAAGCGCTATATAAATGCTGATTCTTCTTCTTCTTCTTCTTCTTTAAGCAATACAGTCCCTTTCTTCCACACTCGCTTTGTCACAGCCAGCCTCCACACCAGCAAGCTGCCTGAAAAAACTCTGCCATGGCCCCACCTGTGCTGGTCACAAGTGCCCCTCCCAGAACCTTCTTTTTCCCAATGTAAATGGACTAGGAGCCCTCTGACTATGTCTCCTCACTCCACTTTCACTGCTTATTTATGTGGGTTGCAGGCTACTCCCTTGCAGCCCACCTACTTGCCACTAGGTCAGTTTCTATATTGTCTCTTTCTCTGATAGCTCAGCCTCTGGCACTGACTCTGATAGCACAATGCTGTTATTTATCCTTGACCCCTTCTGTTTCTTTCCCCAGTCTCATTCTTTATCTATCAGTACATACATGTGTTGCCCCCTTTGTGGGAATGTATAGTTTCTATAGGGTTTGCAAATTCAGTTATCTGTATTTGATACTTACTGTAGGTGGTGTATTACAAACCTTAGCCTTGTTCCAAGCCATCTTTTTTTTGGTTCATTTTTGATTTGTTAACCCTATGTTCCCTTGTTGGAACTTCACTTCCTTTGAATATTTACTTTTCATGATCAGTGTATTTATAGTTGTATCTGATTTGACACCCCCCCCATGGGTTTAAATTCTTTGCTTACATTTATTAGCACTTTTTTAATAGCTGGATTACATAAAGTAAGAAACAAAATTCCCACCCAGCCTTTGTACTTGTATAGAGATGAATTTAAATTTAATTTCATCAGTGAAATTCTGGCAAAATTGTGAATTTCATCATGTGAAATATTTTGTGAAATTCATGCATTCCATGAACTATTTTGAGGGTCCAAAATGTGGAATTTCACCCACAAAATGTGGAATTTCACCAGAGAGTGGTGAAATTCCACCATTCAAGGGCAAAATACAATATTTCACGGACAACATTTTGCATTTCGCATGCACAAAATATTTCACAAAATGCATGAATTTTGCGAAATATTTCACAAAACGAAATTTGCAGATTTCGCCCATCTCTACACTTGTATGCTGTCACCAGATCCTCTCATCTGAATTTATTTACAAGTGCCCCTTGACAAATATTGTAGGCCTTTATTCTTAGTACTTCTGATGTTTCACTTCTGGCTTTCAAAACTCCCATCACATATAATGCAACCAGTCGCAACCCTAAATTAATTTCTTTTTCTTTTCTCTCCTGAACTTCAATTGGTGATTCACAACATTTTTTCAGTCTTTTGTTGCCTTTTTGTCTACTTGAAGATCTATACTGCATAACAGTTTGCATTACTGTCTATTTCTGATTAACTCTACTTTATTTTCTACCTTCCTGTTTTAATTGCCATTATTCAGCTGACCCCCTTCACTCTTATTATTTACTGGCACATTTTGAGCATAATATTGTGTCCCTTTTGAAACTTGTTTAATAAAGTGCTCTCTGTCATGTTTATTCAACTCATTAACCAGGTTAGTAATTTCTTTGCTTCTTTTTCTGCTATCACTATTGTTGTTTCCTTAATTATGTTTTGATTGTTTAGCACCAGACTATCTTGGTTAACATGTTTCATAGAAACTACTATACCTCTTGATTCAGCAGTCATTGTTGGAGCCTTTAAAACACTTTGTTTTCTACCTCCTGCATTGCTGTGTATCTATTAGCAGCACACAGTAAATAGTGGGGCTACATTTTAATAGTTTTAAAGTTTCTTTGGGCACTGTTTGGTTGTGAAGGTCGGGAGGGTAGGTCATGTGACCCACAATATTCCATGTCCTGCCAGTATAAATTCGTTGCCCTGTGCATCTAGCCACTATTTTGTACCTGTGCCTATGCTGTGAGACCCTTGTGGTGAGACAGTACAGACAGGGAATGCCTGGATGAACTGTGGAGCAGTGTAGAAAATGATGGAATATTATATTAGAGAGCTGGGGACAGGAAGCATCTTGGGAGACATAGTTCAGAGAGGGTTCTCAAAGAACTGCTGTACATCCTGATTTAGCAATCATTGTTGGAGCCTTTAAAACACTCCATTCTCTACCTCCTGGAGTGCTGTGCAGCTATTAGCAGTGCACAGTAAATAGTGGGACTGCATTTTTATATTTTTAAAGTTCCTTTGGGCACTGTTTGGCTATAAAGTTCAGGAGGGTAGGTCACATGACCTGCAATACTTCTGGGTACCACCAGCATAAATTCACTGCCCTGTATGAGCGGGCTGAGAATGGGCATGGTGAGCATGCATATGATGCATGTGATCTGATAGTAGCTGTGATATTGTGCTTGTAGCCCTGGTCCTTTAGTGTACCTCTGTATTAATACAGGCAAAGAAGCATCTGAAGTATAAATAAACCCTTCCTTAAGTGGTACTTCATGCACATGGAGTAAAAGATTAATAATACATACAATTAACTGCTATTTCAATAAATAAAAAAATTAAAAAAAGGGGTAACTGTCTCGTTTGAAGTGTGTTGTTCATTTTTAAGGCTTAAATTTTTCGTGACTCTTTAGGTGTTTCCTGAAAGATCTCTTAGATATGGCAGAGACCATCACAACATTGCAGGGGGCTAGGGTGTCAAATGTTCAATATGCCACGTATTTAATTATGGAAACATGAATTACAGTCATAACTTTTAGATTTGACTAATGCAAGCAAAATGGAGTACTGACAAAGGAAATAAACGTATTTAATAATAGATTAATGGCAATAGAAAGTAGCCAAAGGGATATGGCTCAGAGACTGCAGATGAGAACAGAGGTTATGAAAACAAATCTGAAGTGACCAAGATTAGAAAAGCAACAGATCACCACCATAATGGTTATGAGTAGGAATATCACAAGGTACATTAATGCAAATACAGGTAGCATGGATTCACAGCAGGAAGGTCATGTCAGACAAATCTAATTGATTTATTTGACTGGGTGACCAAAGTAGTAGACAAGAGAGGGGCTGTGGACATGGTCTACATAGACATTAGTAAGGCATTTGACACAGTCCCACACAAAAGATTAATAAACAAATTAGCCAGCCTGGGAGTGGGTCACAGGGTGGTAGCCTGGGTATAACCCTGGCTGGACAACAGGATACAGCAGGTAATAGTAAATGGAGTCCACACTGAAGAAAGGGGGTTCCTAGTGGGGTACCACAGTGTTCAGTACTGGGGCCAGTCCTTTTCAATGTCTTTATAAGTGACATTGCAGGGGGACTGGAAGGGAAAGCATGTCTCTTTGCAGATGACACCAAGATCTGCACGAGGGTTGATACACAAGGTGGGGTAGAAAGGATGAAAAGGGACTTTACAAGGTTAGAGAAAAGGTCAAATGTATGGCAGCTTAGATTCGATGAAAAGAAGTGCAAAATAATGCACCTGGGAAACAAAAACCCAGGGGAAGAGTACACAATGGGGGGTGAGATACTGACAACAGCAAAAATGGAAAGGGACCTGGGGGTAGTCATATCAGATGACCTAAAGGTGGGCCAGTAATGTGAGAAGGCAGTAAGGAGGGCTGGGGGATACTGGGATTCATAGGGAGAGGCATCACTAGTAGAAAACAACAAGTTGTTGGCCCTCTGTACAGACAGCTGGTAAGACCACATCTGGAGTACTGTGTACAGTTCTGGAGACCCCATCTCCACAAAGACATAGACAGGGTAGAGACTGTTCAGAGGAGGGCAACCAAAATGGTGCAGGGTCTGTACCAGAAGACATATGAAGAAAGACTAAAGGAACTTAAGATGTATAGCCTCTAGGAAAGGAGGGAGGGAGGGACATGACGGAAACTTTCAAATACCTCAAGGGAATCAACAAAGTCCAAGAGGGTAGCATCTTTCAGAAAAAGAGATGTGCAAGAACAAGGGAGCACAATTTGAAAATAGAGGGGGGACAGGTCAGAGGTAATGTGAGGAAGTATTTCTTCACAGAGAGGGTTGTAGATGCATGGAATGGCCTTCCTGAGGAGGTCGTAGCATTAAAAACAGTGGGGGAATTCAAGAATGCATGGGACAGACATAATGCAATTCTAGTGGGGAGTAGGAGAAAGTAGGATATTGGTTAACTAGGATCTGCAGCTTATCCGTGAGGTAGGGAAATGAGCAGACTAGGTGGGCCAAGCAGTCCTTATCTGCCATCAAATTCTATGTTTCTACATTTCTATTTTATAGTAGTAACTTGCCAAGCACCTCTACAGCTGAACAAATAATTCCGGAAAAAAACAACACAGTATGCTGCCAGGTTCAAATGACGAAAAACGCCTTCCCCAGACTCCACCCATTGTACATACAGAGTTACCTAACCTAGACAAAACAAAACACCAAACAGGAAAAGGTCAAGAGAAGAAGAACAAGTAGGTAGTGCAGATGAAGAGTGGTATCAATTCAAAGTAAAAAAATAACAGAAAAGGGAAGATCAGTAGACCTTTTCAGTCTCCCACTATTAAAACGTTTTGACCCCCTAAGTGAGTACACACAGGAAAACGTATCCACCTCCACAGACACAAATGGTAAACGTAATGAAACTCTTGCACAGAGTGGATCTGGCTCTACAGCAGCCTCTAGTGTCTGACTCAATAGCCAGCTAACTATGAGCTCAGTCCCTCATAGTGATAATCATCATAGTTTTATTAGTTCCTCCAGTAGTCAAATACTGAAAAATGATAATATACCATGCATTCACTCAATAGGAGCTGAGTAATGCTTGTGAGGAAAGAGTCTGCCTGCATGCAGTGAACACTGAGGAGTAGTCTTTACAGCAGGGTTCAACTTCGCTTTTTTCTGCCTTAGTAAAGGTATGCCACCGGTTTATTAGCTGAAACCTTGCCGGACTTTCTTGTGGTATTCTGTCTCTCGGTCCTTGGCTCCCAGTGCTCTCTGTCTCTGCAGGTGATCCACAGAGGTGGCAGTGGAATCTTATAGCCACGGAGATTGGAGTGTCCCTTCAGGAAGGTCAAAAACTGGGAGTTGCATGGTTCCGCAACTATTGACTATCGACTCTTTCTAGTTCTGCCTGCAGTATAATCAAAGCTTGAAGTCAAAGTCAAAGATGTTGGGAGAAGCATAAAAAAAACTAAAAACTCAAATTTAAGTATTGTGTATTGAGTTTTGATTCGACCTGCTACCTCAGCCTACCTCAAACTATCTTGTATCTTTATTTCAGCTGTTATTGTAACTGCTTTTTATAAAACTGGGAGTGAGGGAGTTTTGGTATTCCCCTGCTTGAAGTTTTTAGCTTGTAAGTTTTTATGCCATTTTCTTATATTTTCTTTTCTCCTCTAAATATATTTGGACTTTTTTTTTTTTAGCTTTGTGATAGCTTTTGTGTGATGTATTTCTGCACTGTTAATATATCTCCCTATACTTATTCATTGTGTCATTTTATTTATTATATGTACTGGTATTCTAAAGTATTTTTTTTATATTTCGTGTCATTGGTGTTTATCTAAACTTAGGCCTTGATACTGTCACGTGGTCCCAGTCCGTTTAGCCCTTATAAGCATGCTTGGTGTTCTCTAGTCATTCTTGACCTGGCTGAAGTCTTAGACACTACTACTACGCTGTTACACTTGCTGAGCTCTCTATGCCTGTATTTTTTTAGTTTTTTGCTTGCACCTTTTGTATTTGCATTCGGACTTTACCTTTTGAAGCTATCGGTATTTGGAAGTATTATATTTGGTGAGCTAAGTCTGGTGTTGGCTGTTGACTGTTAAGCATCACTTCTCCTAGCCCATGTGTTCTGCCTTCATATGGCTTGCACCCTTTTGATAATGCTCTGTATTCTGTAAGTACTGTTTTACTGTTTTTTTACTTTTTAAGTCCCTTAGTTAGATAAATTCCTTTTAGTTGACTGGACTGTTTTAATGGTCGATTTTGATTGTGATTGACCCTATTTTGAAACCCTTTTTTTGTGTTTTTATGCAGTGTTTGGTATATATTCTTTTTGAAGATAAATTGTTATCTTTTGCGGACAAAAATTTAAAAGTACAATATTCATTGTGAGAGAGAGTGTGACTAGCTCTTGAATATCTCTGGCTGATGATCTATCAAACAGCATAATGAACATTGCATAACTGAACTTTCTCCTGGCTCTCCACAATGCTTCATGTTGGATTTTACGGAAATCATAGAAGCCTTGTGCATGTCCTCATAGATTTAACATTTTAGTCCTTTATTTCTGCATATTGACTACGATCTAGCTTCTTGTGACTGAGAGAAGATTTCTTATTAGTAGCTTTTTGGACCCAAGATTTTCTGGACTTGTGATTTATATATATATATATATATATATATATATATATATATATATATATGTTTTTTTTTCTCTCCCCTTAAACAGTGATGATGGCTGACAAAAAGTCTAAATTAATTGTAAAAAGGGAGGCATCTAGAAATTGTAGTAGGAACAACATGAAAAAGAATAATAAAGATATCCTGAAAGGGAAAACTAAAGGGAAAGTAAAGATGGGTGATAAAAAAAGAATAAGAGATAACAAGAAGGTGGTTAAAAATTTTAACCCAAAAATAACCTCTTCCCCATCTTTCTCATCAGGTTCCATTTATATCAATAGTACCTCTTTAACACATCCTTTGATGAAACAAATCCAAAGTTTTGAAGAGCCTTCATCTAGGAGACTGCAAGAGCCATCCATTAGTTGTAAAGGCAAACAAGAAATAGTTAGTATTATAAATCATACCATTCCTGGCCCATCTTTAATAGACCTTTTAACAAAAAATTGTAAAAAGGGGACTAAATTATCCTATGATGGTAAAAATATGACTGCGTTCAGTAACAGTGCAACTAACCCAGGCAGGGAAAATATTGTAAAAACATTTCCAGAAACTGCTATCTTCTCACAAGTTTTGGATTTAACTCAACATCTAGAATCTCAAACTTTGTCTAAGGGCTCATTTCTTGATAATTTTGAAACTTTTTTAGCTCCATATATAACTAAGACTCTTAAGGATTACTTAAGGTGTCCTGATTTATCTAGTCTTCCTGATAAAGGTAAAGGACAATGTAATAGTGAAGTAATTAATGTTGGCAAGGAAATTCAAAAGGAGTATGAAACCCCAGTGTCCCCTAATAAGAATATAATAAACATTTTGAATGATTTAAAAACTGAAGTCCAACTTGGAAAAAAGCAGCTTATGGAACTGGTTACATTGTTTGGTTCCTTTATAAAAAAATTTGTTAAAGTTAATGAGGGGGTCTTGGGTGAGGCTTATTTCAGTAAGAGGGACAGAAATCTAGATACACGGTGTAATGATAGGCAAGTAAATGAACCTGTCAGTACTTCTGTACCAGTAGCTGAGGTTTCCTTGGTTAACACGGATTATTCTTTGTTAGTCCAAAATGGTCCCAGGTCATTAAAAAATATCAGAGATGAAATCTCAAGGAAAGAGATAGAAGAAATAGAGAATGTAATAAAAGAACTAAAGGAAAGGAAATTTTATATCTAAAATAACGGAATGATGAAACTAAAGAACTATAAAGACTTAAGCAAGAAAAAAAGAAGAGATGACAGCAATACATTGAAATTGAGCAATGTGCCAGTAGAACAAAATACTTCTAAGCTAGACCTTGGAAGGAAGAAAAAAGGGATTAGAATGGAGTAAAATGTAACTTTAGAGAAGAAAGTGAATGTTGGGAAACCCAATGATCCAGGTATACTAATAATAAAAGACAGGATTACTGAATCTAGAGAGGTTACTAAAGAGCATTTAATAGCAGCCGGAGATACGCTCCCTACTTTATTTATAAATGGTCTTCCCAAAGGGAGATCAGAAAATAATTATATATTGAAGTTAACTATTTATCATTTTTTTAAAGGTGTAGCTGGTTCCAAAATTTGATGGCTGGATTTATTCTCAACTTACAGATATAAGTATGGTGGCCTGAAGGGCTGGGTCTGTATACTGCTTAGAAACATAGTAGTGAGATATAAAATTCTTGCCATAAAGAAAAAATTATGGATATAGGCATCACACTGGATGTGATGACAAGTGAGCCATATAGGACTGAAAGTAGAAAATATATCCAAAAGTAGGAAATCTGGGGGAAAGTGGGGACAGAAATGAGAAATGCTCCTGCTTTTAAACAACCTTGAATAACAGCCTTTATTAGACCAAAAGAAATTATTCACAACTTCAAGGGAAACGAGGATAGAGCTATGCTTAGAAGTGTCTGAAAACAGTTGGGGACTAGAATAAATACTAGCATCATTTTGCTGGATGACAACACTCTAAGTGAATTAGTATATTCTTTGGACGAAAGTGCACATGGCATTAGAGAATATACTAATAGTACTATAAATTTAACAGAAGATTCTATATGACAGTCATATGTAATTAAGAATACTGACAAAGGAGCTGTAGACATTTTAAGTTGGAATATTGCCAGTCTGAAAGAAAAGTTAATGGATAAAGAATGTCTGCGATGATTAAAAAGTTTTGCAATTATATGCATTCAGGAAACTTGGGTAAAACAGTTGTGACCATTTGTTAGAGGGATACAGTTTCTGGATAGCTCCAGCTCATAAAGAAAAAAAAATGGGACATTTTAAAGGGGGTCTAGTCATTTTTGTGGCTACTAGTTTGGTCTTTGAAAGCAACAAGTGTCCAAAATGTTTTAGTGTCCTTTCTTAATATGCTTTCTTGTAATTTAACCCATTGATTAGGAAAGTCGTTTTTTTTCTTACTAGCCAATAACTACTTATATTCATTTTTAAGGTGTTTAGAAGCACCAAGTACTGGATAGGATGGAGTTTTAATCCTCAATGTCCCTACTTTTTTGATTGCTTTCCTCATAACATAACACTCATGATCAAACCATGGTTTATCCCATCCTAAAACATTTTGGACACTTGTTGCTTTCAGTTGTAAGGAAAGTAATATTTCTTATAATATTTTGGGTATGATTAATGAAGAAAAATGGGTCCAACATTTTAAAGAGATTTTTAAAATCACACTTGGAAACCAGGAAGCTTTAGTTCCATGTGATAATAGTGTTTATGATCAGGGAAAGGTCAGAAATGGTGCTTTTCAATTTTCAATAGACGATGTAATAAGAGCTATTACTGCACAAAAAAGAAACAAAGCGGCAGGAGTAGCTGGCCTACCAGCAGAAGTTTTTCTACATAGCCCAGAATATTGGGCATCTATCTGTGCCTCAATTGTTACTGAAATGAGCAACTACCTAATATTACCAAAAGATTGGAGTTGACGTACCGTGGTCCCCCTATTTAAGAAAGGAAATAGATCTGATCCAAGCTGTTATAGACCTGTTACCTTATTCCCTGTTCTTCAGAAAATGTTTTCACCATTAATTTTGGACAGGTTGATGGTTTGGGTGGAAGAGAAAGCTCTGCTATCAAAATTCCAAGGGGGATTTAAGAAAGGTCATAACACATTGGACCTGCTTTTTTCCGTTAATTTTTGGTTGATAAATATGTTAAGTACAAGAAGGGTACTCTTTTTTTGTATTTTTTAGACATTAAAAGTGCTTTTGACTCTGTTAACAGAGCAAAATTATGGGAGATATTGACACAATTGAATACTGATTCTCAACTATTAGACATTATTAAAAATGTTACACTCCAATACTAGTATAGAGATTCGTTATGGCAGAGATGGGGATCTATCAAGGGAATTACCCATTAATATTGGCATGAAGCAGGGCTGTTTATTAGCCCCAATTTTGTTTAATCTCTATATTGAAAAACTCCTTTGCACCTGCTATAAATAAGGAAGAAGTTAAAATAAAGTTATGTGCAGATGACGCCATTCTTGTGTCTAGAACACCGCTGGGTCTCAAACGTGCCATATCCAATGTCATGTGCTCACTGAATCAACTTGATCTTAAGCTAAATGTTAGTAAATCTAAGATTTTAGTAATTGGGAAATCAAAATATGTTAAAAAAATGTGGGTCTTTGACGATTGTAAATTTGAGGTGGTGAGAGAATTTAAAATATCTGGGGGTAAAGGCTGATAAGAATATGACCTGGAATAATCACCTGACAGATATAAAAAAATAATGCTGCCCAAACAGTAGGAGCTATACATAACTTTGCAGCTAAATTTGCCAATAACTCCTTTGTTTCTTTAAAAAGGACGTTTGAAGCCAAATTGATGAACCAACTACTTTATGGCAGTGAGGTGTGGGGTTTGTATTTATATATAGTTAATTTGGAAACCATAAAAATCATTTTCTGAGACTAACGCTAAATCTTCTGAGGGATTGTATACCCTGTTTCCTTAGACTGGAGTCAGGGATGATTAAGGTTAAAATGAGAATACTAATATGATCTATTAAATTTTGGGGTAGGTTAATGAAATTAAACAAGACTTGTCTTCCTCAGCTATGCTGGGCTGAAGAATTGGCGGCCCTAAGGCTGAGAAGGCAGTTATCATCTTGGTTTTTTAGACTGAATTCTGTTTTAAAAAGCCTGGGGCTCACTGATATATGGGATGATTATGCTCTGGCAAATATTGACAGTTACGTTACTGCAGCCATACAGAGGGTTAAAGATATCGCAGTCCAGCAGGATTTTGCATCTATGCATGACTTGGATACAGGTGGCCTCTGTTCATCTATAAAGTGTGTTTGGGGCTTAGAGGCTTTTTTGTCTCTTTGTGAAAATAGTGTTCATAGAAATATCTTAAGTAGAATAAGATTGGCGTGCTTAGATATCCCTTGTCATAAATGGAATAATTACTATAATTGGTATTTTAGAAAATTTAAAACTGGTTCTGAGTGTGATAATAATGGTGAAGGTATTTTGCATTCCTTGTTTGAATGTAAAAAATGGAACAAGGAACAAGAGCAATATATCATGTCTTTATATCCAAAGAATTTTTCACTCCAAAGTCAGGAAGGTAAAAAAAATCTGTTCTCAAACTGAATTCAGTTAAATTAATGTATGGCATTGCAAGATTTTGCCTATGTTAGTTAACTGCTGTTATAAAGATTTTATGTAGGAATTTATCATTGTTGTTTTTAAAGTGTTTTTGTTACATTGTTGAGGTATTTATGGAGTTTTTATTAAATTATGTATGAATGTCAGCGTTGTTATTGTATATTATATTAGAGGTACCCTCTATCAGCCAATCAGAAACCCAAACCACTGCCATTTATAGCACTACAAACCTTAAAAAATACCTCAGAGTCATTTATTGAGAAAAACACCACCCACAGTCGTTTAATCAGATACACAAACCATGTCCACAGTTGTTTAATCAGATCTCGAGCATCCGAAGCTGGAAACAAAAATGGCGTCAGAACAGCCATCCGCCTCAGCACCAAACACAACCCTTGCCCACTCCCTCCACATGCTATATCACTAATCCTCATCTTCCAACTACACTCAACAATATACTTAATTTAAAGCTCAAAAACCTTCTTTTATTTTGCTGTGTTACAGCCTGACCATGACTCCCCCCCTTCACTCGCTCCCATAAGGTACATCAACGCTGCACTTGAGGCGCATTTCATTCTTCCGACATTGTTCACATGACCAGCCAGCTCACCTCCATTTCTTAACCTGAAGAAGACTCTGAAGTTCTCACAGTCTGACACAACATATTACTTCTCTGTGTTTCTCAAATCTCTCTGTCTCACTGTCTTTGTTCTTCATACATAGAGCCCGGAAGCCACACGTGGTCACTTGCACTAACACTGAAACAGCTACCAGACCCACAAACACAATGAAAACTCATACAGAATACAGGAAGTTCTTTTTTGCGCTCTGTTTCTACCAGTGACCCTTACAATACTGGAACATTATAATAATTTTTTTATACCCACCCAAACTCATATAATAGTGATAACATCCAGTGAGTTGGAGTATACTCTCAATAACTGGCTTCTATTTGGATTAAATGCCTCAGCTTCACCTCAGCATTTAATCCCCACAGAAGCTGGTTATTGCTTCGTATACTTCAACTCACTGGATGTTATCACTTAATTATATATCGTATATGCACAATGATATGAATTTTTGAATGTAACAAACTTTGTTTTATGCATTAAATAAAATATCTTTGAAAAAATAAAATAGGAGCTGAGACAACGGAACCAGTAATAGGAGTAAATGATGCTGCCCCAGGGAGGTTTTCATCTTGGGAGACTCCATTATTAATCATCTGAACCAACAAATCTGTTTTCAAATAAAGCAAACTACCAGCCCAGTGGAGCTGAGGGTTGAGGCGCTGGACGCCACACCTTGCGCTACGCCGGTGACCCGGGTTCGGGAATGAGCCTGGGTAGGCAGGGGTCAGCAGGGGAAGAGAAGGATGGAGCATCCATAGGACTGCTCTCCTTCTCTGGGGAGGGGGACGAGTTGCCATCGGTGCTCTAGCAGCCTCTGGCAGCAGCTGAGGGTGGCTGTAGAGCACTGGCAGAGACATGGAGGGAACGTGCTTGGGCAGACGCTTGGCTTGGAGTGTGTGCAGATGTGCATGTGCTCGGGGCCTTAGGTGTCATTGCACACCTCAAGCCATTGGGAATGAAAAGTGTAAATTAGGGGCAGTAGTTGTGGCAGCATGATGGCCATCTCTAGAGGGGACTCGATTGGTGCAGAGGGCGCGTGGCATTACTGAATCCTGATCTGGATGTGTTGAGCTTGGCGAAAGCTCCCCTCCACCCCACCATGGGGGTAATCCATGAGGATAGCTGCAAGCCTGAATGTGGAGCCAGACAGTAGTCACAGGAAATGGTGGCCTGAATACCCAGAGGATGCCAGACATGCAAAGGTGAGGCAGACTGGTGGCCCCAGGGAGAAAAAGTATATCAAATAAAGCAAACTGGACTTTAAGTAGTTTCAGTGGAGCCTAGATATCAGATATTACATTCATGTTGAATATTATACAATGGCAATAACATTTCTTGTTCCCCTGATTGGTCAGTGTGTGCCTTGGACAGGGATGTTATTGAACAATAACATCACTGTATGACATCCAGACACACAAGTGACCACAGAACAGTGACAGAAATCCCCCCTCCCTCCCCACGCAAGCCACTAGGAAAGTGATAGTACCTTGAAGCATCACAGCTCACTGATGATTGTGGCCATTGTAGCGCATGTACCCTACAGCCGACACTCGTTCCTTGACTGTGACGGCGCATTTCTGTGTTTTACACAGCTTTAGAAATAAAAAAACAAAACAAAAATAAAACAAATACAAAGCCGTACCTGCAATCGGCTTTTTTCACACACAGCAAGAGCCCCGAGTAGCTGCATTCCCGAATGTGCTGGAGGTCTGCTGCATTCACCCATCGGCTTGGCATCCAGGCTTTCTACTCAACAAAATAAATGACCCCACTGTAAAATGCTTCATTTCCAACAGATTTTAAAAATGTTAAAAGTGGCAAGGTGATAAGCTGGAGCCACGATTTGCCACTGTGACAACACAAAGGTGTGTGTGATGACAGAAAGAAACCTGTAGACAGGCAAACTGAAGGCAGCATCTGCTTACAGCACCATCTAGTGGGTGAAACAGAAACTGTGGATTTTTTTTAAAACATGTAATTCCACACATAAAAAATTATCAAAAAAAGCCTCAAAAATAAATATTTTTCTTTTTTTCTTGTATCATAAAAAAATTAGCCATTGTATAATATCAATAAGGCACTCCAGGGATGTGTGTTATTGTGTAATAACGCTTCACCTTGTGCTTCAACCCGCCCCAGCAGTGACCTTATTACACAATAATACACACCCTGTCATGCCTTATTGCGTAAATATCTTACATAATGCAATGGACTAGCTATTAGTTATTCACGCTGGGGCTAATAATATCTTTCAAGACTCAGAGCTAACAATAAAACACGAAATTGTCTCCATTACTAATAAAATAATTGAGATGGGAGGAGAAGTTGACATCTCAGAGATTCTCCCCATTCCAAAAGCTTCAGAACCTCAGTAAATGAAACTCAAATCAATAAATGAATGGATTAGGAACTGGTGCCTACATCAGAATATAAAATGCATCACCCATTGGGAGGACTTTGTAAATAGACAAGAAATGTACCGCTGGGATGGGCTACATCTTGGCAGAAGGGGAAATAGAGAACTGGGAAAGGGACTAGTAGATCACATAAACAAACATTTAAAATGACATTGAGGGAAATAGCGAGCTAGGGATACAGGCAAGATTCAGGGAGCTCGCCAGGGTCTGTCATGACATAGGATGCACAGTTTCCTTCTCAGAAATCCTGCCAGTGCCAAGGGCTAGTGGGGAACACAAAAGAAAAATTAGGGAGATAAACCAGTGGCTCAGGGAGTGGTGTGAGGCCAGAGGGTATGGGTTGATGGGGGATTGGGGGGAGACCTGGGAGGATAAGGAGCTGTATGCTAGAGATAGACTACATCTCAATTTGGAGGGGAGGGGAATCCTTAAGTTGAAAATGGAGGAGTTCATTGGTGAAAAGTGGGGTTTAAACTTGTGAAGGGGGTGGATGGGAGAAAAGGCAGTCAAGGGGATGCCGATAAAGGAGGGACTCTGTCTCCACCCCCCTGGGGACCAGGAGGATTGCAGGAAAAGACCAACTGGCAAAGTGCAGACCAGGAGAAAACAGAATCCCCAAGGGAACACGAGCAGGGGAAATGAAACTATAGGAAAGGGTGAAGGTAGTCCATGAATGCCAGGAGCTTGAACAAAATGCCTGAGCTCCAGGTGATGTTAACTGAGGGAGCAGTGGATGTGGCAGCGGTCACTGAGACTTGGGCCACTGCAAGACATGACTGGGACCTGAACCTGGAGGGTTACACTATGTTCAGGAAGGACAGGGGGGAGGGAAGGGGAGGAGGGGTAGCAATGATAGTAAAAAACTGCATTGGCATAGGGGGAGTTGAGGAGGCAGAGGGAACCGTGGAGGCAATTTGGGTCACCTTGATAACAAGGGGGGGCAAGAGAGTAAAAATAGGAGTGGTGTATAGACCCCCTGCCCTGGCGGAGGAGCTGGAGGACAGTCTGGTGGCAGATGCTAGGAGATACTGCAGACTGGGCAGAGGAAAGGTGGTGGTGTTAGGGGACTTAAACATGCCAGGAACAGACTGGGACACTATGACATCCTCTGTGACCAGGGAACAGAGGTTGTTGGATGTCTTTCAAGACGCGTTCCTAACTCAGCAGGTGAGGGAACCGACCAGGGAGGCACGGGTACTGGATGTGGTCCTGGCAGACAGTGACCAGATTGGGGGCCTGGAGGTAAGGGACCCATTGGCGGGGAGTGACCATGCCACGGTCTGGTTCTGCCTGGACCTAGGAGGGGTAGAAGGCTGCACAAAGACGAAAGTAACCGACTTCAGGGGTGGATTTTAAGGAAATGGGAAGGATCCTTAAGGAGCATTTGGATGGGATTGGGTCAGACATGGACGCTGGATAGTAGGTGGGAAAGCATCAGGAGAGGGTGCAGGATGCTACCAGCACCTGTGCAAGAGTAAGACGAAAATGCGGTGGGGCCCAAAAACCCTGTTGGTGGACCAGGGAGGTCCAGGAGGTGGTGCGGGGAAAGAAAGCAGCCTATAAGAAATTCAAGTGCTCAAGGAGTGAAAGGGATCGAGGAGAGTATGAGCTGTTGGCTAGAAGGGCCACTAGAGTGGTGAGGGCGGCTAAGGCAAGGAAGGAGCAGAACCAGGCCAGGGAAATTAGGAGAGGGAAAAAGGGGTTCTTTAGATGCATTGGGGAAAGACGAAGGGTGAAGGGGCAGATTAGCAGGATTAAATCAGGGGAGAGATGGGCACAAGACCCAGAGGAGCAGGCTGAGGTACTAAATGAGTACTTCACCTCAGTTTTCACCAGGGAAAATGGGGATGCTGCATCATACATGGGAGGAGACAGAGATAATGAGGAGGGAGGGCCCCTTACCAATCGGCAGGTCTGGGGAGAGGGGCATCACTGGCAGGTGGGGGAGGCCAAGCAGGAGAAGAGGTACTGGAAGTGGAAATCACAGCAGAGAGAGTGAGGGAAGCCCTCAGCCCCTTTAAGATGGAGAAAGCACCGGGCCGGATAAATTACATCCTAGAGTGCTGAAGGAACTTGCAGATGTCCTGCGAAACCCCTGGCAGAGCTTTTCACCATCTCTCTGAGGACAGGTGGGCGCCAAGACTGGAAGGTGGTGCACGAGTGCCCATCCACAAGGGGGATCAAGGGAGCTGGAGGAACTACAGGCCTGTCAGCCTGACATCAGTGGTGGCAAGGTGATGGAGGGCATTGTCAAGGAGAGGCTAGGGGCCTGGATAAGTCAGTGCCTGGACGATAGACAGCATGGATTCATCCTGGGAAATCATGTCAGACAAACCTGGTGGAGTTCTATGACTGGGTGACAAGTGCCTTGGACCTGGGTAGACCAGTGGATGTCCTCTTTCTGGACTTCAGCAAGGCATTTGACTCTGTTCCTCACGTGGGCCTGTTGGATAAACTAGGAGAAATGGGGGTGGGAAACCAGATGATCCGATGGATAGGCAATTGGCTCCAGGACCGGACCCAGAGGGTCGAGTTGGTGGGATAATCTCTTCCCCAAGGAGGGTCATTAGTGGGGTCCCACAGGGATCAGTCCTTGGGCCCCTTCTGTTCAACGCCTACGTATCTGACATAAGGACTGGAATCAGGAGTGAGATGAGTCTCTTTGCAGATGACTCGAAACTGGGGGCAGTGGTGGATGGGGAGGTGGGGAGGGTGGCCCTGCAGGGGGACCTGGATGCTCTGGAAAGATGGTCTAGAAAGTGGAAGCTGAGGTTTAATGCAGGAAATGCAAGGTACTCCACCTGGGGCCAGAAACCCAGGCCAAGTGTACACCCTGGGGAAGATACAAGTCTCAATGGCTGAGAGGGACCTGGGGTGGTGGTGGATGTCAAGATGAACAACCTGAGACTTGTAGAAGGGCAGCAGCTAAGGCCAATAGGATGCTGGGATGCATCGCTAGGGGATCACCTTCAGAAGGAGGGAAGTGATACTCCTCTGTATAACTGCTTGGTGAGGCCGCACCTGGAGTACTGTGTGCAGTTTGGAGGCCACACTTGAAGAGGGACATTAACCTCCTGGAGAGGGTCCAGAGGAGGCAACAAAATGATTTGGGGCTTGGGGACAGGACCTATGAGGAGAGGCTCAAGAGCTAAATATGTACACTTTGAAGAGAGAAGGGACCGGGGGACATGATAGAGGTCTTCAGGTACATGAAGAGGGTAAATAGGGAGGAACAGTGAGGGTGCTTGAAGGAAGGAGGAAGGGCCACTAGAGGGCATGGGTGGAAGCTGGAGGGGAAGATTCAGGGAGAAAGGAGGAGGTGCTACTTACTGAGAGTGGTAGAGCCATGGAATGCACTACCTAGGGGGCTGGTGGAGGCAGAGACAGTGGAGGGGTTCAAGAGGGGGTTGGACAGGTACAGGGGAAGGGTTCAGGAAGCAAAATCCAATGCAGCAAGAATATCCAGAACTGGGAAGGGAGAAGCCAGAGAAGGCGAGGGGGACAGCAAGGTCAGCACCCAGGGTGGGGGCTGACCAAACGAGCAGACACGAAAGACCATTAGGCCTATTCTGCTGGCATTTTAGTATGTTAGTATGTTAGTAAAATAGGTACCCAGGTGGAGAGGCAGAATCAATATGCCCCTCCAGAACAAAGGACTACTTTGTCTACTAGTAACCTCCCCAATAAGGAAGAAAACATCAGTAGAGGTAATAGACTAACAAACAACAAAATCAAGTGTTTCCCAATCAATGCCAGAAGTCTTAGGAACAAAATTGAAAAACTTAAATATCTGCTGACCACTGACAACATTGTTATATGTGGTGTTACTGTGACTTGGTACAGGGACATGGAGTGGAACACTGACATACCTGGCTTCACAAAGATTAGTAAGACCAGGAAAAAAAGAAAAGTAGGTAGAGTAGCCATGTACATAAATGACATGTTTAAAGTTCATGAAATTGCCTTTAGTAATGGCACAGGGTAAAATAGGAATGAAACAGTATGGGCATAAATAAAACTTCAAAATAAAGATTTCACTGTGGGTTTAACATACTGCTAACCAAACCTTGACCCAATCCAGAATAATCAATTCCTTATGGAATAAGAGAATATGATGGCTGGAAAAGATTTCATACTTATGGGAGAGTTAAACTTCCCGAATATAAATTGGAATACTCTAGAAGGGACTGGAGTAATAGAATACTGATTTACAGATTTAACTATTTGAGATAATCTAGAACAATTAGTTAACAAGAGCACCAGCAAGAATAACATTCTAGACTTTATATTCACAAATTTAGAAGAAGAAATAACTGGACCCAACATACTGGCTCCACTAGGGCATACAATAGTGACCTTAATGTAGTGGAACTTGAGGTTGAGTTAAGGAGAGTGTTTAACAAAGGTATAACTACTATTAAAGACTTTATAAAGCAGATTATGCTAATATTAAGCATTTTCTAATAAACTAGAATTGGGAAGAAGATCTAACTAACCTAGATTTGTATGAAATCTGGACCAAAATCAAAACTAAAATTAATGACTGCATTGACAGCTGGCTTTGAGAAAGGAAAAATGCTCAACAACTGAAAAATACCACCCTGGTGGAATAACAATACAAAGAAAAATATTCAAAAGAAAAGAAGGATGTACACCAAATTAAAAAAAAGCCCACTGATAAAAATTGGCAGCAGTATAAAAAAGCGGTAACAGAACTAAAAAACTAATTAGTAAAGCAAAACACAATTTGAAATAAACTTAGCCACTGAAATCAGGGACAACAAGAAAAAATGTTACCACTATGTGGGGGATATGACAAGCAAACAAATAGGGGTTGGACCTCTAGTAACCGACAAAGGAAATGTCAGCCACAAAACCAGAATGGCTTCTGTACTTAATGATTATTTCCTAAGTGTTTACAAATCAAAAGAACACACTAATATTGACAACATTAACTGTGCATCTGATATTGTACCATTCACAAAAGAGGAAGTAATTAATGTAATACAAAATATTAAAATAAATAGTGCAGCTGGGCCAGATGGAATTCCCCCAAAATTTTTAAAGGAATTAATTCCTGAATTAGTAGGACCAATAAGAGCTTTGTTCAGGGCTTCATTGTTGGAGAGCACAGCTTTACCAGAATGGAAACTAGCCATTATAACACCCACATACTGTATATATATAAAGCAGGTAGTAGAACAGATGTTAAAAATTACAGGCCTATCAGCTTAACATCTGTCTTTGGTAAAATCTTAGAAAGAATGTTACAACAGTGTATTAACGAACACCTAAAGAATATGGATTTAATAGACATAACGCAACATGGCTTCACTCCTGGTCAGTCCTGTCTTACAAATCTTTTACATTTCTTTGAACCATTCAGTGTTGCAATTGATTAGGGTTTCCAGGTAGACATTGTGTTTCTGGATTACTGTAAATCATTTGATATGGTATCGCATAGGATACTTTTTGAACAACTGATTAGCGATACAGCTCCATCCTAATATAATCTGCTTGATCAAATCCTGGCTTAAAGAATAGATTTCAGAGCATTGCAATAAGGGGCTATCAGTCTAACTGGGCACATGTTACAAGTCGGGTCCCACAGGGCTCTGTCCTTGGCCCAGTTTTATTTAACATATTAATCTCATCTATGTAAATATCCAACAATGCATGGATCTGCTAATATGCAGAGAACTGCAAAATTGGAGGAATTGTAAAGAATTTGTTATCTATGGAAAAATTCCATGAAAATATAAATGAATTAGAGCATTGGACAAAAGAAAACAAAATAAGCTTTAATGAAAGCAAGTGTAAGGTAATTCACTTAGGCTATAATAACCCTAAAATGGAGTACAAACTAAATAACATGACTGTCCAGCAAAAACATGGGTATATTTAAAAAAGAACTGGATAATTACATGGGCAATAAAAAAATGGTTATACCATGACTAGAGATTAGTGGTGAGCTCCTCTAAAGGCCAACAGCTACTTGAACTCATAAACACCTATGAACCTATGTTTCTCAGGTTCATCCTTTGAGTCAACCTCTACCTCTCCCAAGTTTTTCCTCTGGTTGGCTTCAGCTAATACTGTCAGTATTGAAACAGCCTGTTCTAAAAGCATGTTATTTTCTTTAGTTTGTTTTTAATTTCATGTAACAACAAGGGCACCAAATGATGATCCATCTTATGGATTTGAAAATTGTTTTCCATGCCATTAAAATTTTTCATTTTTCCCCCTACTTTAGACTCGGTATTTTGCCAATAATGTGGTAGATCTGTTTGTGCTTGGGATGGGGTGTTTAGGATTAGCCTTGTCACATATGAAGAAATAAAGTTCTCAAAATTTTGTAGAAAATAACATTTATCCCCATCTCTTTCATTCTCAATAATGACACTACTTTGGAGATGTTTTAACCCCTGGCTTAAGTCTACTGCATGTCTTTGGGATTAACAATAGTTCCCTTTTTTCTCTTTTCATATCCATATTTACCGAACCATGTTGAATATTTATTTTGTTCTCAATTTGAATCTCTTCTTTTTCCGTATTTCTAATTTCTATTAAAATGGGATGGTCTAGATCCATTGGCAGGACTCTACCAGTTATAACAGGAGTGGATGAAACAATGGGAAGCAAAGAATTCTTAATGCATACACAGTCATTGCCATCAACTATTCAGTTCATTTACCTGGTGTCACAAAATAGTTAAAACGTGTTATGGTTATGAAAACCCTTTGTAATATCATCTTTTTCTTTGGGGTGATGCTGGTTATGGGCTTACTTACATTGTCTGATACACCACCCTTCCATTTAGAGGGCATTCTTTAGCTTTATTTGTATAAAGTGGAGGTTTAAAGAAAATAGAGTATAAGTGTGGCTATCTACCTGTGCAAAATGTTTATGAAACAGAGGATCACCAAAATAACTTAAATAAATGGCAATGATGTTCTAAATAAATAGATAAAAATAGACCTCTTACCATATTTAAAAAAGACAAAAAATCATTAAAAACTTAAACTTAAGTCCATCAAACTCCAGTGTAGCAAGGTGCAGTGAAATATGTCCTTGCTTCTACCGAGCTGAGCACCTAGACTCAAATGGCTAATTTGTTCCTAGGATAATTCATAGTCTAATGTTCAGTCTTTATTGCTTTTCCAGCTATAACTTTAATTCAGCTGCTTTTGGAAGTTTTTTTTATCACAGTGAATAGTCTGACCATTCTATAGAAGAACACAATTAACTTATTGAGTAAATTCACCTCGGGCCAGGGAGATAATGGGCTCTATTCATTAATGTGCTGGATGTACATGTAATATGTGCATACAGAGCCCATACAGCTCTGCACCCCAGGGCAGGGCACACACTGACCAGTATTCATCATTGCCTGCCACCTGTTCATGCCCCAGTGCCCCCCCCAGGTGAGCAGCTGTGCATGGGGTAGTGCACAGCCGGGTGGTAATGGATCATGGGTTGCAAGTGAGCATCCAATCAGATGCCTGTCTTGGGTCCTGAAGTGGATCCCCTACTGCAAGCATGCAGGGGGTCCTGGGAAGGTGTCAACTCCAGAAGCAAATACTGATGGACGAATGCCCAAATGGCTGCCCCCAGCCCTCCCTGCCAGCCCAGTGCATATTTCACGACCATTTATGCCTGCAGTAAGAGGTGTCAACATCCAAACTGAGGGAAAACAGTGGATATTGACCCTCATAGTGACACATCTTCAATTATGAAGAAATAAACTCTGAAACTGTGAAGACCATTGTGTATATGTGTGACAAGGTTATGGTAGCTTTGGCAAGTTAGAGTTAATGAATGTTTGCTGCAATGTCTGATTTCCATGCACTTACTGTGCATGGGTGACATCTTCCCAATGCAGGATGGCTGAGGTACAAAGGACTTTTGAGGGGTAACACGAGGGACATCCCTTGTATTCAGGGACAGTTGAGAGGTATGGCCCTGTTGGATGGAGCAGCAGTGTGGAGGGAAATCCTGCTGCTGCAGCTGGCAGTTATCCATTGGTTGGGCACAGAAGAGATATGGCAGGGTGCCCCATCACATAACTTGTGCCCCCTGGCCCAGCAATCCATGCCTTAGTGAATGGTGTGAAGTGTGGGCACACGCCCTGGCAAACATTCTGACCGCCCATGGTATACAGCTGTGTAGACAGCCAGGGGATCTAGTACACAAGGCACTAGCATGCCTGTATTGAATGCTGCTGGGGGTCTGCTGGACCCCATTGCACAACATTCAGTCATAGGCATGCCTATGCATCGCACATGCATAGTGCATAGTCATAGTGAATAGACCCCAATATCCTCAAAGACGCTGGACAGGATTTTCAAAGCACGGTACAGGGCTTGCATCTGGCACTGTGCCATGGCACTTAGATTCTGTCAGTGCGCCAAACCCTTTGCTGCAACTGCACCTGGTTTTACAATCTCTGGAGCAGTTGCAACAGTTTCCACAAAATATAGCAGCTTGCACCAAATACTGTATCTGAAAAAGGTCTGAAAAAAGAGCCCCCAGGATCGCCGCAGGTTTGACCAGAAAAATGTGGTCTAAATTTTGGCAATTGACTCATGGGATAGAAAATCTCATTAAATCACCACAATCCCCATGCACTGTGTTGTTGCCACACTGGGGCTTGCAGCAGTCTAAGGCTTTTGAAAATCCTGCCCACTATATATAAAAATGAAAATGGGAGCAGATGTAGCAAGCAGCCTTAGTTCAACACAATGTGAAGTCTTAAAATGCAAAAGGAAACTAAAAAAAATAACTTTTAAATATTAGCACACATCTATATATGTAAAATATGCCCTGTGGTATATACTTTAAATGAATAGCTGAGCCCATTAGTGCATTTAACAAAATCATATATATTACAAACATCCATTCGTAATGTTACTTACTATTTCAAAAAGTGCTACAGCCATTTTACAGCTACTGTTGGTACTTGCCAGCACCAAGAAAAAGGCACTTTTGACTTATTTAGCAAAAAAAAAAATGGGTACTTAGCACCAATCATTGGAATATAAAACAACTTTTTTAGAATTCTTCTAACATCATAAAAGAAGTGTTTTTTGTTATAACTATCTGACTGCTGATGAATGCATTAGTGTCTTGATCGCTAACATGAGTCTAACAAGGCCACTCTTATGTTATGAAGAACAACTGATATATCCAACTTGCAAATGTGATTATTGGAGCACTGGCTTCCTAATTGGCAAATTTCCACCAAAATAAAATGCAGGTGAAATAAAATCTGTATGTAAAAAATAACAGAAACAGTACAAGAATTATTCACAGTAACAAAAGTGTGGAAAGGAGAACAGTAAAATGTACATAGAAATGTGCAGGATCATAACTTAAGGTGACCTCCTTTTGTACCCATACACCAAAATACGCACAAGAAATAAAAGCCATATATTCCAATGCCAGTATTTTCTAAGTTAAGAAAAAAAAATGGCAACTAGTGGGAAGAGGAAACTGTCCCCAGTCCTACTGGTTCTTTTGTGTGCTTTAATATCCACATGCTTATTGATTAGTTCCCCTCAGGCTGCTGCCACAAGCTGCTGCCTTCAGTCAGCAACACTCTCAGCACTCTCCCTCACTCAGTTGCCATCACCTTCAAGCACCTTCACCTAGTCTGCATCACTCTTCTGCCAGTTCCTCCAACTGTTCCTAGGACCCATGCTCAGCTTCTGGTCCACCGATCTCCACTCTTCCATTTCCATGGGTCTCCATCCCATCAACTTCCAGACTCCAAGTTCCCCATTGTTCCTATGACCCTTCACAGCACCTCACAACACTTCTTCAGAAAGAATGGCAGATATGTGGGCATGCTAAGCTACTAAAAGTAAACTGAAGGAACAGAAAGGAGCTGTGTCTAGGATAAAAGACCAAAATGCTCCAAGCTCCAAAAAGTAAAATAACCATAAGTTTACTCTGCATAGATTGCATACCTATTAAAACAATTTTCAAAAAGTCCAATTTTGGTTAGTCTGCTCACTCCTTCACCGGCTTGAGTCACATGGTCACCATCTTGCTCCACTCTTCCAGGCACTAAATCAGTCTAGATCAATGGAGAGTAAAACAGATGTAATAAAGTCAAGGAATTTGGATGTGGCATTGCATCAGCACCACAGTAATGTATCAAGTGCTGCTGACCATACCCAGCAGTTGCCCCCAAAATGATCTTCTCATTGCTGCATTTGGAAGCTACTTGAAGGAAGTCAAGTGCCAAGCCTGACTGAAACATTCCATCACAGATTTACCATTGTTATTTTTTTGACTGCTAACCATAGGCTAGATTATGTTTCCCTGCATTTATATTGCTGACATCAGTGCCTTTATTGTTCCATATTTGTAGTTTGCTTTACCCTAGGCCAATCACTTCACTGGTAGCAAAAGTGTTTTGCCCACATTTCTGAAGTTAAACAGAATTCATGGGGCCCATCCCGAACTGAACTGAAGTTGTAAATGGACCACTTCTCTTACTCTTACTCAGCTGCCACATTAGAGATTTGTGATACTGCAGCCCCTTCACTCAGGAATGTAGAGATACAGAACATGTGAACGTTTCTTTCAATGTTCCCTGCAATGCACCATACCAGTGGCCAAGTAGTCTGTAATTATAATGAAGGAAATCATGGGACCCAATTTTCGAAGGATGATACAGTGCTTGTGTCAAACCCTGTGTCAACCTCTTTTTTGGCACAGCTGCACCAAACACCTTTGCTGCAACTTCACCTGATTTTAGTAGGTCAGGCATAAGTGTGACACTTTACCCAATTTACGTCAGCTTGCACCAAATATTTGGTGTAACCCTGTAAAAAGGGTACCTGGGATTGCCGCAAGGTAAATAAGAAAAAGTTGTTCTAATGTGGCAATTGGGGCACCGGATAGAACATCCCAGTCACTGGCAGGGAGAATGCTGCAAGCTCTATGCTCAATATGTTCAGCACACCTGCGGCTCACAGCATTTGAGGCCATTTGAAAATCTGACTGATATTGTTCCTTCTTTGTCTTGTGCATTTTTAGATTTTCCTGTCTCTGACTGTCCCTGGACAGGAGCTGTCCTGTATACAACATGGGTAAAGAAGCACAGGCTGTGGGACAGGATCAACACTTGTTGCTCAGAAGTAGTTATACAGATGGGTCTGAAATTCAGACTTCATCCCCCTTTTCTAGAAGAGCATTTTGTCCTCTCAATGATCTGCAGACATATGGAGATATTATTGCCTTATAAGTTTCAAGTTGCACTGTCATATATGTTTATGATCCTAGTAGAGGAAGTCTCATACTATATAGGAATGTTATCTCATGCAATTTGTGCAAACAACTATGGAGTGAAGCTGAGTGGTTCTGTCAGCTGAAAGCATGCAAGATAATGTTCTTAAACTGTAAAAGATAGTCTGACTAGCATCAAAAAACATATTCTAAATCAATGGATTAGTTAAAGTGGGTCTGCTGCTAGGAATTCAATCCATGCCAGTGCTGTATTCAGACTAGCTACGGCTTCATTGTTGGAGGGTCTCTCTCAGGCTGGCATTTCCTCCTCCTCCTCTTTAGACTGCAAGGATACTTCCACTCCTCTTACTGTACACAATTTCTGCATCCAACATCTGCTCAAAAGGGGAATGGCAGTGGCATCCACAGAAAGCCAATCATACTTGAGATGCCATTAACATTGACAGACTCTAGTACAGTAGGTGGAATTCTCTTGCTATGGCGGCAATGTTTTCAGTGTCATCGAGGTCATTGGGATCTAAGGTTTCTGACTGCAGCATAGCATCAAAGGACTGGCCAAGAGTCAAGACCCAGCAGCGTAGCACTGTAGTTGGAGAAAACTTTTCCAATCCCTTCCCTGAGAGGTGAATGGCATCTTTCACTATGCAAGTTTAAAATAATTTGGTTACACTCTCTTCATTCTTTTTTGAGACCAGATTGCTAAGAAGCTGTTTCTGATCATGCGTCTTGAAATTAGGGATTATGCTGTCATCCAGTGACTGAATACAGGATGCAATGTTCTTTAGCAGAAATGTTGCTTTGATGTGCCCATCTCTCAATTTTAGTTCTGCCTCTGGCGGGTTGGCAGGGCCCTGGTCAAGGAACAGGAGTGTTTTTCTAGGTAACCTGTTTTGATCTCAGATGGGCAGACACAGAAAGCAGAAAACAGATGTCAAAAACGTTTGAAAAATGTCTGCTGTCATCCAGGCTTTTCTGCTGGCATCATAAGTGACAGGTAATATGGCCATGTTTATGTGGTGGAAACAGTGGGGTTTGAGAAAAATGGCTAGTTCATAGTGGGGTTACTTTATGTGTCCCTTTGGCATTTGTGTAAAATACAAATGTGAGTCTGTCTTTTGCTATTTTAAACCCCTTAATTTTGTTTGACTAATTTTTTTATCCAGAGTAACATTGGGGAGACACCTCCAGAAGAGGCCTGTCTTATCTGTATTATACACCTGTTCTGATTAAAATACCTAACAACCAGCTGACCATGCACCATGTCAAACGACTGACAAGAGCAGTGACTCAGACTTCAGGGACTTCGGATTTCATAGATTCATTGCAGCTACAGGACATTAACTGGCAGCCAAGACAAATGTTCCTTATAGCCAAATTATTGTCTGTTATAGTGAGGGAGCACTATACTTCTAACACAATGTACTCAATTGTAACTAGCTGTAATGCTTGGAATCAGCTGGTGCCCACTGTTTTCAAATTCTAAAAATATATACATTCATTTGGAAGGCTTTAGCCTGTTGTTCAATGGGGGGGGTTAGCTCCTCCCCCATTCCATACATAAACAGTAGGTCACCTCCTGCTCTGCTTCGAGCATTTCGGCAGTGCTGTAAGGCTGGTTGGCTGAGGCACACCCCTCCCTTCTGTTTGTTTCCCTCTTCCTTCTGTCTTGCCCCTGCATCTTTCTCCCTGTTCTGCTCCTGCCTTCTGTCCCCTTCCCTCCCAGGCCTTGTGTCCTCTGCCTGCTTTCTCTGTTTGTTTTCTTTTTTTGGGCTGTTTGTTTCATCCTCCACCTCGCCGCCTTCTCGCGCCCTCTGGATTGCTTTTGTTCACTGCCACTGCTCCCCACAGCTCCTCCTGCTTCCTCTCACCGCTTCTGCAGTTTCAACAGTAGCCTTCCTCCGGTTGCTATTCTGTCCCTGCCTTGTGCTTTCATTTCATCACATTTTCACTCACCAGTTCTCCCAGGATTTTAGCCTTCCTCTTCTCAGGCCATAGCGGCCCTCACACAGATTACCACTGCTGCAGCTTTGAGAGGTGCACACCATACAGAGCTCTTGAAAGGATCTCCACCTTCCAATGGATGCCTGGTTCCTCCCGGGCTATCTATTTGCTACCAGTTCTTTGCTTCTTTCCCACTGCCAGGACAAGAAGGCTGCCTTCTTTCAGTTCCATATCACAGCTATCCCCACTGGAGGTATGGATTCCCCTTCTTCATCTGCACTCCGAATCCCCCACCCTGTGCTGGAGCATTCCCTGCATCCAAGACCTATACCTATTATTTGCCTTTCCATTACTTGCTGGCTACTTCAGTTACCACACATTGCACTGTTTTCGAGTTTCTGGGAGTAAGGGGATCTTCATTCCTCCACTACATCTAAGAAGAAAACAAGTTACGGTAAGCTGCAGGTCAGCGTCCCAGGGTTCACTGAAAGCCTGTTGTATGGCTTATTACCCTCGTTTGTGATAGTGCAGGTCCTGTATCAAGTGGATTGTGGATACTTAACATCTGCACTAGTTTAGGCTTTTGCATGTACTTACATGTACTCCAGTGCTTAAGGTGGTGGGCTGATTGGTCGTTAATCCCACTAAAATTGCCAATTACTTCAACAGCTTTAACTGACCTCAGTTCTATCATCTTCTCTGAGCCTGCCAAGACCCCTGCAGTATTTCCTGGTTGTTTAAGATGGCCCATTGCATTCTGGGGTTTTATTGCAGTCCAGCCAGATCTTCCTTGGCTGGTAAGGTTGTGAGTAATGCGTTATTCCAGGAATCTGTCTAACATATTACTAGCCTCAAGAACTCCTACTTCTCCAGGATCATGCGGCCAGACTTCCACTATTTATTTCCTGTTCCTTACTTCAGCAGCTCTACATGCACGGATAACTTTAGCCATACTTGAATTAGGGGGTCCTCTTCCCATACTGCCATGCCCAAAGGGGGCTCTTCTCATATCGCAACTGTTTTTACTCTCACACTCAGCCCCTGAGTGTCCCCTCCTTTCCTCGAACCATTTATTATCGCCAACAAGAAGGCATTAACTTAATATTTGCCTGTGCAGCCCATGATGCTTTGCATTGTGTGGGCATGTGTGATTTTGTATCTTCTTGAAACTTGGCTTCCCAGCCAAATGCCCTTTGGGGTAACCCTTGTCTCAGTGTTTGCACACAGAGGTTCTTTGTCTACTTAATATTTGATCTCAATATATTAATTTTAGATGGTTCCCCGAATCATACCCTTCCATGGCGAAGCTGAACCATGTGAGGTCTTGTCTTGCCAGTCTTGTACTGCTCCTGATATGGCAATTGTGGACCATGTGGTGTCCCACCATCTCTAGCATGCACTACTCAATGGAAGGAATCACATTACTCAGATACAACGATGGCAGACCATGTGGGGTCTCGCCACCCCTATCAGGCACTATTGCTTACAATGGTGAAAGTGAACCATGTGGGGTCTCGCCTTCCCAGTTATGCTCTACTCGAGCGATACAGCGATAGCGGAGCACGTGAGGTGCTGCTATCCCTATCCCACTCTAATCCATGAGGCAAAGGTTCCCTTCTTTCATTTCCTGGACTATTTCTGCTACATGATGATGGATCATGGAGGGTCCCACCTTCCCACCTACCATCTACTCCAAGGGATTCAACTTATTGCTCCATCAAGTCCCCATACTGCATATTTCTTGATGTCGAGTTGTCCTCCTTCCTTGACAACATGCTTCAGCACAGCAGACAGCGGCATCCTGCATCTGTTCCTTCTTCAGCGATCACTAGGGTCAGCTATCCCTCTTATACTCTACTCCATTCCAAAGCGATGGTGAACCATGTGGGGTCTCGCCATCCCAAACATTTAAGCCCTATGAAATGGACTTGCCATACTGCAAGTATTTCCTATTCACTTCAAGAGTTCATAAAAGGGGAATAGCCTTTCTTACCATGAACTGCAACACACTCTGGTCCTGAGGGTTCCCCTTGCCACCTAGATCATTCTATGCTATGGCGATGGTGGACCACATGGGGTCCCGTCATCCCTTTTCTACATGCCACTTGACACCCTTCCCATTATTCCTCATCTCCCATTACAACTTCTGTGACCCTCACTTTCCCTTCAACTCACTAATAGGACATCATTGATGGACTTATCTTGGACCCGGTTTTAATCAGTGATTTAATTCATGCAGGTATCTCCCCTATCTCTCCACACCGCACCCTTGTTGGACCCTTCTTCCTCAATTTGCATCTCATATTGCCAGTTTCGGTGGACTTTCACACCTTCATCTCAGAATCATCATTCTATGGCACTCGTGAACCCTTTGAGGGTCTCACCATCCCTCCAGTTGCATTCCCCCTCAACAGGAACCTATCCTTTACTAAAAATGGATTTCTTCTGGCACTATGGCAGACCCTAATCAAGGTCTCACCTCCCAGTATTGACCACCTGAGACTACAGTCACTCACACATGACTTCTTCATTCATCAAGACACCATGGGAGTATCATTCTATAGCTAGCCTACCTCTGAGCCTACTATCTTCATCACCGGTAAATGCCTAACATCTCCATCATTATGGCGAACCATGTGGTGTCTCGCCATTCCATTTACCCATGCCCCACGATGGGCCTTACCTGGTACTTTTCTCATGTCAATCAGCCTCAGTGACTCTCATCCTGTATGTCTTTCATTATTCTGTACTGCTGCAATAGTGGACCACATGAGCTCCTGCCATTCCTACAAAGGCTATCACCTTCCTATCCTCGGATTAAGCTCATAATACAATGAAGGTGAACCTGCTGCAGGTTCCAGCAATTTCAACAAACAGTCCCACTATGCAGCTCTATCTAGTATCCAAAGGTCGCGCTATGGATCTACAGCATTCATCTATCTCAGACTTGGCTTAACCATTGTCTCAGCATCCGGTCATAATTCCAGTTGGAAATTCCATCTGCTCAAATCTTGCTTATATCAACCATGAACTGGAATCCTCCACCAACTACACCAGACCATACTCCTGGACATACTATACCTAAACCTAGTGCATTTAGGATTATTCTCCTCTTAGTATGCCCAGAGGACGGGCAGGTCAGTAGTCATGGGTCCTCGGAGGTTCCCCCAAAGGGGGGGGGGTTCCTCTACTGCATGCTACGGACCACACTCTCCAGAGTTGGAGGAGGTAGTCCATTTCACTATTTCTTTCGGGCTATAAGTCTACACCTACATACTATTCTACCCAGGGTGGGATGAGAAGATGCGCCAAAAATCACGTTATAAACACCAAGCATATACCAGTCAGCTCATAAGTATACACAAGCACTAAGCTATTTACCGCACACTGAATTAGAAGACTTTAGCCTATTGTTCAATGGAGGGAAATAGCTCCTCCCCCATTCCCTACATAAACAGTAGGCCACCTCCCACTCTGCTTCAAGTGTTTCGTGGCACCCTACATCCTCCACTGCCTCCTCCTCCTTCTCCAGGACTTCTGTCTCACTCTCTCCGCTGGGCCTTAAGTCTATACCTAACCACTATTCTACCCAGGGTGGGATGCGGAGAAGCAGCAAAGCTCACGTTATAAACACCAAGCATATACCAGTCAGCTCATATGCACACAGACATTAAGCTATTTGCCGCACATTGAACTAAAGGGTTGGTAATGAGTCAGCAGGTGGCATTGTACAGAAACAATTCTGAACATACATGTGCTTCCACAATCCATTTAGTAAGAAAGTTCTAGTGGTTAGCTGGCTTATTGCAAGAAGACAGACTAGTATATTGTGATGTCCATGAGTATTTATTATGGTCCTTCATTCAATATACTGACCTGATGCTTGGCAGCACTATATTTCTACTATGCAGCCTCTATGACTACTACCTTATTACCATGCTACCCAGTCTTTTTATTCCTCCACATTGGCAGCTCAAATGTATGGATAGGCCAAATGTATGGATATGGCTACCGCAAAAGTATCACAAAATTCCAGTTTTCACACAAGCTCAAGAAATTCAACTTTACTGATGTTATTTTGCAACATTTGGCTACTTATAGCTTGGAGAGCCGCTGAACAACAGATTAGGGCAATGATACACACATAGCCTCATTTTCATGTCAGGAAACCTAACATAATGGTGATATGTTGTTCTATTGTATTAAAGTTATAGGGGCTTCAATTTCTGCAGTTTACATACTTAACAAGTGTAATTTCAAAATTTCCCAAATGTTTTGAGGCTTCTAACTCCATCACCATTGATGACAGAGATCTGAAACTTAGAATACTTCTCCATGGGGATTGGTACATTCACCACCCCAAATATGTTGCAGTTCTGATGGAAACTTTGTGAATTGATGGTAATAACTGCAATTACAAATTTGGCAGACTTTTGTGAGATTTTCACCAAGATTTCACAAACTTTCACAGAAGCAAAATCTTAACATTGCAAGAATTTCACCAGAAGACAAATTTCTCCCAGTCCTACTTTTAGTTCTTCTGCAATGTCCCTGTGAAGACGTTGAAGAGGATTGGTCCCAGTACCAAGCCATGAGACATCCTGCTGATCACTTAAGCAATAATGCACGACAGGGTGTGTGTTGTGCTGGGATAACGTCACGCCTGGGGTGATTAGGCACGAGGCCGCAGGCCGAGTGCGACTAATCATCCCAGAAGTGACGTTATCCCAGCACAACACACACCCTGGAGTGCATTATTGTTATTATACAATGGCTCGCTTTGTAAAGAAAACAAAAATGATAAAAAACTACATTTAAAGTAGATTTTCTGTCATTTTTGAAATGGGTAGGGTTACTTGAAGGAAAGTAGTGCCAATTTAGCCAGCAGGTGGAGCTAATGTGTTTTTCAGCAGCTGTACAGTCCCCATAGCAATGTTTTAACCTTTGTCAGTGGTGCTACTCTTTGTTTGTATGACCTATGGCCTCACTGTTTGTTGACTTTGTTTTTTACGTCGTTTTCATCTGTTTATGAGTGACCGTTTTAAATTACAGTTCTTGTGCTGTATTATGGACTGCCGCCCCGTAGTGCTGTGTGGATGTGTCAAGCCGTAAGAAAGGATGTAGGGAGAACATTTTAAACAGCTTTACTGTCCATCTGAAAAATTTAGACAGAGAAAAGTAAAGAGTGAGTGAGGGTAGCTTGGCGAGGCGGTCTGTGTGAGAACTCGCTTGCAGCTCGGCGTCTAAGCTCTTGGCGAGTGGGGAGCTGACAGCAGTCTGTGTAAAGACTCACTTGCGCTGTCGTCTCGCTCGCTTTTAATCTGATGGTCATTGCGGTTTTAGCTGCATGTCATTTTTGCGATAAGGGAAGGTTGTTGCTTTTTGTTTGTGCTGGGGGGGTTTCGGGACATTGAGGATGGCTGCCGGCTGCACAGTGAGTGACGTTGGCTGCAGAGCGGGAAGTACTGAAACTTGCTGCATGTACTGATTTACAGTTAATGCGGTCTTTTTGTGTGTTGGGACTAGATCCGTGATGTTGTGCTGGGATAACATCACGGGTCCAGTCTCAGACTGACCAATCAAAGGTCAGCATTTTTTTATGCCATTGTATAATGTCCCTTCCCTTAGACAAAGTGCTGTTAACCACCACCACCCTCTGTCTCCTATCCATTAAACAGTTTCTAATCCAATTAATCACTTTGGATCTCACTGCTAGACTGATCAACTACTTAATCAGCCTCCTGTGGGGCACAGTTGTGAAGGCCTTGATAAAATCCAGATAGTCCATGTCCATTGTCTTTACCTGATCTAGTTCCCTGGTTACCAAGACAAATAACTCTATCAGATTCATCTGGCATGACTTTCCCTCATGAATTCATGCTGGCTATGGTCTTACAGTGCACTGGATTCAAGGTACGCTACCAACTTCTTTCAGTAAGTTTTCCATTAATTTCCCCACCACTGAAGTAAGACTATTAGGCCTATAATGGCTAGCCTCCTCCCTGCTGCAGCTCTTATTAGAGGGACAATGTCAGTCCTCCTCCAGTAATCCAGAACCTTACCCATTTCCAGTGAGATGTTGAGCAAGGTTGCCAGTGGGGCGGCCAGCTAGCACCTCTTTGAGTTCTTTTAGTACCCTGGTCTCTTTCTTGTCTGATCCCATACCCTTGTCTACCTTTAGGGTTGCAAGCCTTTCCATGACTTTTTCTTCTGAAAATGAACATTTGACCACCTAATCCTTGCTTCTCCCTGGTGGTCTGTCCCCTCCACCATTCACTGTGAAGACTGAGCATTAGTAAGTGTTTAAGATATCAGCTTTTTCTTTGTCTCATCTGCCCAGAATCCCCCTTCTGCTCTTCTAAACTTTATTATCCCTCCTCTTGCTTTCTTCTTCTCATTTATGTACCTGAAGAAAGTCTTACCCCATTTTGTGACCCCATTGCCAATACTTTCTTCTGTCTGCACCTTTACTACCCTAATCACCGTACCTGTTTCCTTCTGCTTAGCTTGACACACCTCCCTGACCTCTTCCCTCTGCATTTCCCCATAACTCTTGAATGCCACGCTTTTTTCTTTTACCGTTCCTGAAACTTCCTTGGAGAACCATAAGTGTCTAATTTTCCTTCAGATTCTGATCACTTCCTTCATAGAGTTTGGTTGCTTTAATTACATCCTCCCTTATTTTTCTCCACTGTGTCTCCATCCCCCCAGCTTGACATGCTTTGGATGTGATCCTTTTTCAAAAGCTTTTGAAAAAGGACTTACGTCCGAAACATGTCAAGCTGAATTTTCAGAGCTGGTGTGCATTTTAATAAAATGTAAAATTAGCACTTTAAAAGAAGTAGTGTGGTGTCCCTCATTACAGGTTTGTGTTGTGTAGAAAACTTTTTGTTTTTACATGGACTTTGTTGCTTCCTAGCACCACGTCCGAGTGCATACTCCTTGGATGGAATAAATCCAGGTTAGCCTCTGCCATAATGACTTTCAGATCTAGAATTTTGTTTCAAAGGTTTGTTGCTTTAGCACACATGGTTCTCCTCAACTTCTTTTCCCCCTGGTTACTGCTCTGCTTCTCCCTCTAATTCCTACCTGTGTTGTTCTGTGAAGCCCCCCATCTTATCTCTTCCCCTTCTACTTTCAACATTCCTGATCTCAGTCAATCCTCAGTCCTCCCCTACCTGAGTTTTATCCTCTTTTCTTCCATCTTGTCCCATTCCATGCCTTTCTGTGCTTCTGCCCAAGGGGAGTTTTCTCCTCATGGGTCCTCCCTCCCTCAGACTTTACCATCTAGGGGGCAACTTTTGCCTTCTTTGGTTTTACGGAACCTGCTAGCTAGTTAAAATACTCATTCAAGTAACAATTAAACCTCCACCTATGATCCCTTTCATAGAAGGACTCAGGCCATTTCCCTTATCCCAGGTTGGTTCCCAGACCCCCACGTAGCCAAAGCTTTCCTCCATGCACAGTGCCTTCAATCAGTCATTTAATGTCCTGGTATGGGATACCCTTGCCTCTCCCTGGCCATCTACAGGTAGCACCTCAGACAAAGCCACCATGCCTGCTACCTGCTTGAGGCCCCTCTCCTGCTCCTTGAAGTTTCTATGTGTCTAGTTTCCTGCTACCCTAGTAATGCCCTGGATATGCTTTCTATCACTTCATGCTGAATCACCACTCAGGCATGCCACCCTCATATTCTTTCCCCCCAGATCCCAATTCTATCCTTCTTACAATACAGCCCACCACCAGCAGTTGTTTTCTCTCGGAGTGGGCCCTTTCACTCCCTCCTTGGGGCTTCCACTTCTGAGGATCCCCACTTCCTTGCTTTCCACTGTAGTGGGCACATCCTCTCAGTTGCTCTGTTCCACCAGTAAGGCAAAGGTTTTCTGCAGTTGTATAGGTGAAAGAGTGTGAACTTTTACCCTCATTCCCACCATCCCTGAGCCCGTTAAGGTCCATTCACTCTACCTCTGTCTAGGTCCATTCACTCTGCCTCTGTCTAGGAACCCTCTGGGGGAATGGTGGCTGATTTGGTTAGTCCTGGGAGGGGCAGAAGGTCTGCTGTATCTTGCCAGTTTGGCCCAGAGTCCAGGAACATGTACCCATAGCCCCTTGTGATCTTTAGCTTCTTTGCTTAGTACCTCTCTAAGCTCAATTTACCCTTCTACTGCTGGTATCTCCTTGACCTACCGGAGGTGCCTACTGGTGGGTGGACACCATTCCGGGGTCATTGCTGTGGTCCCGGCCTGGGTCAGTAGCCCACTCTGGGGCAGCTATTCTCCCTCACACCACCGTTCCGATAACTATGCTCTTCGATTAGAACTGCGTATGTTTTACCCTGCTCACAAGGCAGACTGACTTTGATCATCCGGGTTGTGAGAGAGCCTGGAGTTCTTAGATCTGCAATATTGGATGCCTCTAGCTTTTTATGCTCTGACACTGAATACGCCCTATTTCTCCTAGCAGTAGGAGTCTGTGGAGATTAAAAGACCTTGAGTGAGGGGTTTAAAAGACTTGGACTGTTTGCACTTACTTTCATATCTTAGTGAGAGTCCTTGATGAATTTAAATTTATATTCTCCGGTTTTTAGTTTGAAGAATTATTATTCACCTTTTTATGTTTATATTAACTCTTTATGATGCTATTTGAGTTAAATTTTGATTCTGGTTTAACAGCTTAAATTGTAATATATTTTATTCACTTATTTTTACTTTATTTTTATTATAGGTTTTGTTTGTTTTAGTATAATATTTTGTTTGAGGGTAGGTTGTTTCTTAAGATAGTTTTATTAGACACTGATTGTTTAAGATGTGTCGGATAGGTTTTACGACAGTCAGGCGCTACTCTCCCGCTCTGCTCCGGAGCCTTGTCCTTTTCACTTTCTCCATCTGTCTGCTGATGTCTTTAATAAGTGTCGTGCAGCGGGGATAGTGAGAAGGCACTTGAGGGATGGCTGGATTGGACAGAGTGGGAGATTGGAAAGGAGTGGGCAGATAGGGGTAGTTGGGACGAGGAGACACCCTGGGGCAAAATGGGATCAGGAGAGGGGTCCTCCATGCCTGATTCCCATACCGAAGGGCTCCACAGATTGTGGGCAGGTACTGCGCTCCTCTCCGAAAACCCATCCAACCCGGGCGGTGTTATGTAATGCCAGGTCCATTAGGAACAAGACTGCAATTATTGCAGATCTTGTTGCAACATCTGACCTGGCATGTATCACCGAGACCTGGCTGGATGAGAATGCAGGTCCTATATTAGACTCTGCTGCTCCGGCTGGGTTCTCGGTGATACACCGCCTGAGATTGGATCGTAGGGGCAGGGGTGTAGCCATCTTTTTTAGAACAGATCTGAATCTTGTGGATGTGCCAGTGGGTAACACTAGATCCTTTGAGTGTATCCTGGCTGCAGGTGCAGGGTTCAGGATTCGCCTCATCTACCATCCACCCGGTGATGGTGGAGAATTCCTGAAGGAGTTCGCGGACTTCGTCGTCGACATGGCATGGGGGTCGCCCAGATGGTTAATACTGGGTGACTTCAATGCCTGGGATTGACTTCTAACCTCGTGACTTTGAAAGAACTTCCTCCAACTTATGACTATGTTGGGCCTTGTCACAGGTAGTTACCTCTGCTACCCTATATGGGGGTCACTCATTGGATCTGGTGTTCCTACTGGATTTTGAGGTTACTCATTTGGCGGTGGAACCGAATGTGTGGACGGACCATCACACCATAAGATTCAGCTTTGGGGCACTCCCTAATAGGCCTGCCTCTACGGAGATGGTCCGGTATCGCCCTTTAAGGGGAGTCACCCCAGAGGGTCTACTAGTGGTACTGGACCTATCGGGTATTGCTGGCGAGCATGGGCCCCAGGGACCCTTCGTTCTGCCTATAATAAGGTGGTGAGTGAGGCCCTGGACCTAAGTTGCTCCTGTCCATGTTCGCCCACTCACTCAGCGCCCAAGGACTCCATGGTTTGATGAGTCCTTGAAGGAACTGAGGAGAGTGGGACTAAGGCTAGAGAGGGCTCAAGGAAATCTGGCCTGGATGATGACAGACTTAGGTTGATGGATCATTATGGTATCCATCAATCAGCAATCTCCCGTAAGAAGGCAGAATTCCTGTCAGGAGATTGCTCACTGGGGCTCGACCAGCTCAACTCTTTTGGACTGTCGACAGAATGTACAATCACTCTGTCTACAGTCTGGAAGAGATTTTTCACAAATAAAGTGTGATGAGCTTGTTTTGTTCTTCACTGATAAGATTGCTAGCATTAGGTCAGATGTCAGCCAGGCTCACTCTTTAAGGGTTTGCATATGATCGGCGAGGGAAACAAACACCTGTGTCACCTGGTCTGACTTTGTAAGTCGAATTATGGATATTGTGAGGATTGTCCAGACTGTACGCCCAACCAGCTGTAGTTTGGATCCGGCCCCTACATCACTGCTATTAGGTTGCATAGATACTATTTGCCCTATCCTTGCTGAAATTGTCTGAAATCTTTGGAGCAGGGGTCTTTCCTGATCCCTAAAGGGAGGCGATCGTTAGAACTCTCCTGAAAAAACCTTCTCTGAATCCGGACTGTCTAGCCAACTACAGACCTGTCTCTAACCTGCCCTTTGTGGGTAAGGTTATTGAAAAGGTGGTTGCGCTACAACTGGATGACCATCTTACGAATCACAATATCTATGATACTCTTCAATCAGGATTTAGAAAAAGACATAGCACTGAGACTGCCCTTGTCTGGGTTTTAAATGATCTCCTGATTGTGAGAGATCGAAAGGCTCGTACTATCTTAGTCCTTCTTGATCTCTCTGCAGCATTTGATACTGTGGACCATGGTGTGCTTTTGGAACGCCTGTGGCTTCATTGTGGACTGTCTGGTACAGTTCTGCATTGGTTTCGATTTTTTCTTACAGGACGGAGACAGAGGGTTGTCACTGGAATCTATTCCTCTGATGCCATCTTCCTGTCCTGTGGGGTGCCACAGGGTTCCATTTTGGCACCCATGTTGTTCGCTGTCTATATGCTGCCATTGGGAGACATTATTAGGCGATACAGTTTGGGTTTTCACTGCTATGCAGATGATACCCAGCTGTATTTGTCCTTTAATCCCGGACAGGAAGATGCAATCTCTATGCTTAACAGCTGTCTGTCTGAGATTAAGGATTGGATGAGTGCCAGCTGGCTGAGGTTAAACCCGGATAAGACTGAGGTGTTGGTGGTGGACCCAGGTCACCTTGAGGTGGGCTGTAGGGCTGGGATTCCTTCGGGCATATGGCATGATGGTGCCCTGCTCTCAACCTCAGACCGGGTGCGTAACCTGGGCGTTATTATTGACGACGGTCTGACCCTAAAATTCCAGGTGTCATCCGTTGTCAAATCCTCTTTTTACCATTTTAGGAATATCGCCCGGGTGAAAAACCTAGTTCCTTTGGATGACCTTCCTACATTGGTCCATGCCTTTGTGACCTTTCGCCTTGATTACTGCAATGCCCTGTACCTAGGGCTACCGGGGGTTGATATCCACCACTTGCAGCTGGTGCAGAACGCAGCAGCCAGGCTTTTGACTGGGACATCTAGAAGTAGTCATATTATACATGTGCTGCGCAGACTGCACTGGCTGCCGGTTCAGTGGCGGGATCACCCTCAAGGTCGGTTACTGCCTCCACAAAACCCCACATGAGCAGGGACCGTAGTACCTACAAGATCTCCTTACTCCCTACTGTCCCTCCTCGCTCACTCCATCCACCGACGAGGGATTGCTAGAGATTCCCAGGGTTCGTTTAAAAACATCTGGGGCATGTGCATTTTCTTACGCTGCCCCCACCCTGTGGAATTCTCTACCTCGTCGGATACGAAGCTGCCTGACCGTCGAGAGTTTTAAGTTAGAGTTAAAAACCTATCTATTCTCGAAAGCATATGGAGAGCGATTTTCACTGTGATTTTATTGTTATTACTGTTATCATTATATTTTGTAATTAATTGTTTGTTCACCTGTACAGCACTTTGGTTTTTGGAAAGCGCTTAAAAATAAATTTTACTTACTTACTTACTTACTTCTACCCACTTTCTACTTCTGTGGTACTCATTTTGCTTCCCTGCAACTAGTTTTTTAACCTTGCCTAGATAGGGTGTATCCTACTTTTCCTTTCTGAAGTCAGTTGTTAAAGAAGATGCACAACTGGTGGGGGCATGTCATAGTACTATAGCATGGCAGATGCAAAATAACTGGGCTCCCGATGGCACTGTCTATAAATGGATAAAATTGTATGAAACTCCATTTGCCACTTTAAAAATTGTTGGAGCATGTAGCTTACTGTAATGGCTACCCTAAAACAACAGAAACACAATTGATCAAGATCAAGGCCTGCACTAAGTCACAGACAGTCAGCACTGCAGCAATGACCATTTTGACTGAACTTGAGAAATCACTCACCCCCATGCCAGCTGTGTTAAGTAATCTGAGGCGTGAAATGAAGGATGCCTTTACTAACATCACAGTGAGTTGACCCACTTGCAAGGGATCATTTCTGGGCTCACCGAGACAGTGGCATTATACTTTCCAACCTAGATGAAGCTGAGTGCTACACTGCGGAACTGAAGAACATGCTTGCTGATGTAAGCCCCCTTGCTGGAGGGGCATATACTCCCATTTAAGAACCCCTTTCCCCCTCCTACACACCCTCAGTGCTAGGGAATTTATTAGTGCTCTGGGGGTCAAAACTTGTTGGACGTCTCCAAGTGGCAGCAGATGGCAGGTTATGGAAGGTATATAAGCCTGGAGACAAGAAGTTCTGGGGCCTTTTCCAGCCCGGGTGTTAGGCCTGGGACTGGAGGGGGGTGGCTGGAGGAGCAGAGCAGGCAGTCAGGAAGGGAACTTTGCAGTCTGGGTGGGCCTCTGGCCTCTGGCCCCCCCCAACAGTTCCAATCATATTGATTGTGGCGACTGACTGCTCTGCGCTTCTCTTGTGGAAGGACTCTTTATACAAGCCAATAATCAGTCACTCCTTAGTTTAGTTAATGGACTAAGATCATTCTCATATTTGTTTAATGTATGGATCTTCTTTGATGTAGAACCCCTTTCAGAAGAATGTTAATTTCTTTAATGCCAATGGTTGTTTAAGTCCTCTGATATATAGTTACATTCTAGTACCCAAATAGCTTTAATAACATAAACATTTCTGACTGGGTTGATCAAAAGCTAATGCTCAAAGGATAATTTTTATTTGTTTACTATTTAGAAGTGGGGACAATCTCTACTTTCTAATGTTATAGATATCCAGCTGTACAGTAGACTTTCTTTTGAGCATATGATGAAGGTGTAATTTGGAAATTCTGATGGAAAATTAGTATTCTTTTTTGTTTTGTTTTGTTTTAATACATTGATAGTTTCTGGTGTTCTTAATTATGATGCTAGCTGGGGATATATTTCCTTCTTTGAATATGAGACATTCCTTAGGTTAAGTTTTAGTTTTTGATATTGGGCCTTTCGGCAGACTTTAATGCTTACTTTCAAAATTTTACCAGGCAGTCTTGTAGAATCATATGCTCTGATTAATAACTACAAACATACGAAAACACCAGCAGAAACAAGCCTCATGGTCTATCGAGTCTGCCCAATTGTGCATCTAGCCCCTCAACTTGCAGCTGCCCCACCCTCCCCATCCCTCTTCATCATTACCCTCCCCCCTCACTCTGTCCTACCCCTTTAAACCACCTACCATTCTACAGGATACCATCTCTTCGGGCAGAGCATTCTATTTGTCTACCACCCGTTCTGAGAAAAAAATATCTTCTGATTTCCCTCCTGAATCTTCCCCCCTTCAATATCAGCTGGTGCCCTCTCTTATGCCTCCCTCTTCTTATCTGGAAAATCCCTTCTGCATTAATCTTATTTAACCCCTTTCAGTATTTAAAAAGTTTTGATCATATCCCCCTATCTCTCCTATCCTCTCCTCTCCTCCAGGGAGTACATGTTCAGTTCACCCAGTCTATCCTCTAGGACTTTCCCCCTCTAATCCCTGGATCATCTTTATCACCCTACACTATACCCCCTCCAACAATCTGACATACTTCTTCAGGAATGGGCAGTGGGGAACCAGTACTGCGTGCAGTATTCCAGGTGTGACCTGACCAGCAACTGTACAGGGGAAGGATCATCTCCCTATTTCTGGAGGAGATTGTCCTCGCTATGCATCCCAGCATCTTGTTGGCTATTGCTGCCACTTTCCCCTGCACTGAGCTGAGTTGTTCATACTCCCCATTATAAGCACCTCTAGATCCCGTTTCTCCTCAGTGCTTTCCAATTGTACCCCTCCAAGTTGGTAGCTTCTCCCCTGGTTCCTAGCCCCGAAGTGCAGTACCTTGTACTTCTCGGTGTTGAACTCCAACTGCCATGTTTCTGACCATTCCTGTAGTTTGATCAGGTCTTCCTACAGCCCCCTCCAACCCTCGATGTCATCTACCACAACTCCCATCTTCATATTGTCTGCAAACAGACTGATCCTACACTGGATCCTAAGTGTAATATCAGCTATGAATATCCCAAGCAGCATCAGTCCCAGTACAGATCCATGTGGTACCCAACTCATCACTGCCTCTGGAATGTGAGTTCCCCCCAACTATCACCCTTTGCTGCCTTCCATTGAGCCAGTTATTGATCGATTTGACCATCCTTGTTCCCACCCCTAAATACTCCATCTTCCCCCCAGTCACTCATGTGGCATGGAATCAAAGGCCTTGCTGAAGTCTAAATGTAGGACATCCACTGCATGGCTCTTGTCCAGCTGCCTGGTCACCCAGTTGTAGTACTCAATTAGATTTGTCCGTCAGGATCTGCTGGAGACGAACCCGTCCTGTTGACCATCCCAGAGTGTATAAACCTCCAAAAAGGTCACCAGCCTTTCTTTTAGGATCGTCTCCATGAGATTACCCACAATTGACATGAGGCTCACTGGTCTTTAGTTGCCCGGTTCATCCTTAGGGCCACTTTTGTGAATGGGCACCACATGGGCCATCCTCCAGTCCTGTAGTACACATCCTGTGTCCAAGGAGGTATTGAACAGGTCAGCCAGTGGTCCTGCCAGGATCTCTGCTAGTTCCTTAAGAACCCTAGGGTGAATGCTGTTTGGTCCCAGTGCCATGTCCACTCTTAGAGCTCTTAATCATTCTAGGACCCTGTTCTCTGTAATCCCTATATCAGTCTCCCCTCCCACCCACAACCCACTCCACCCTTCCCTTGTGGTATCTGTACCCCTTTCTCCTCCGTGAACACAGAACAGAAGTACTCATTAGTGTCTCTGCCTGATCCACTCCCTTCTCCATCCAACCTCCATCCTTCTTAATCCTTACAATTTGGTCTTTGTTCTTTCTTCTCTCTCTTATGTATCTGAAAAAGTCATTTTCTCTGTCCTTAATACCCTGTGCCAGTCTTAGCCTTCTTGAAGCCTTAGCCACTCTGACTAGCCTGGTAACCTCCCTGGACCTCTTTGTTTACTCATCCTTGTCATCTTCCTCATATGATTTCTTGAGTCTCTGAAATGCTTTTCTCTTGGCCCTTACCCCTTCCATGACCTCTGGAGTCAACCAACTGAGCTTCTTTGCCCTTCCCTTCTTACTTGATGTCCTTGTACTTGTCCCATTAGCCTCTGCTAGCCCTTTTTTAATAATGTCCCATTTTTGACTAGCATCTCTGCTTGGTTGAATTCCTGCCAGATGCCTACCCATAATTTCTCCCATCCTTTTAAGGTCTGCCCCCTTAAATTCAACCAACCTGGTTCCTATACCCCCTGTTTCCCTACCCATATTGAGCATGAACCACACCGAGTGGTGGTCACCCCAGCCAGAAGGTCCTCTACCCCCAGATCCCTTACAGACTCCCCATTTGATAGTACCAGGTCCAGAGTGTTTTCCCAACTAGTCAGCTCATTGTCCAAGTGCACCAGGAAGCTGTCCTGAAATGCTTCTAATATGATCTGCTCCTTTGCACTTGTGGTAGCTGGGGTGCTCCACTCTACCCCAGGTAGGTTGAAGTCCCCCACCACCACTGTGAGACCCTTCCTACAAACCTTTTGAATTTGTTCAGCTAACTCTTTATCCAGGTCATCCCCTTGAGCTGGTGGTCTATATACTACCCCCATCCTCATTGTCCTATGTTTTGGGCCTTGAAACTGCATCCATAAGGCCTCTGTTCTGCCTTCCTCCCCCTCCTCCCTTATACACCTTATCCCCTCCTGTACATAGATTTCCACACCCCACCTTTCCCTTTATCCCTATTTTACCTGAATATCCTATACCCTAGGATCACCATATCCCAGTACTGGTACTGGGTGGCCCACATTTCCGTTATGGCTGCAATGTCCACCTTCCTTACTGCCAAGAGGGCCTGCAACCCTGCTGACTTGTTAACTAGGCTTGTTGTGTTCAGTGAGATCTCCCTCCACCCTGTTTCTTTCCTACCCCTCCCTGCTTTTCCCTGTTCCTAATCCTCCCCAGTGTCACTACCCTGATTCTTTCTCCTTTAATTTGGAGGATAAGCTTGTTTGGCTCCCCTCCATGGGATCTCTGCCTACCAGTTGTCCTCTCACCACTCCTCCACCTTGTTTAAATCCACCTTTGCTTGTATGTAACTCCTATCTTCTGCTTTAATACCCCCTTCCCCTCCCCACTCAAGTGTAGCCTGTTCCCTGCATATAGATCATTATTGTCCCAAGTTCTGCCCCAGCAACCCGGAAACCCATACCCCATGAATCAACACCATTCCCCCAGCCATGTGTTAAACTCCTCAATCATCCTTTTCCTTGCTGTACTTGTGCAGGGTACTGGGAGCACCTCTGAGAATGCCACTGATTCCCCCAACTCCTCACACAGCCTTCCCAGTAGCAGAAACCTCTCCCTTACTACTTCTATTGTCTCTCCCACCAGGTCATTTGTACCCACATGCACCATGAGATGTGGTTTCTTCCTACCCCTCTTTACACACTTAAGAATGAACTGTTCTGCCCTGTCTGCTGTTAACCCAGGTATAAATTCCACCCATAGGTGACTATGTCTTCCCCCCTTACTGCCCCATCTGATCCCTTTTAAGATGGAATCCCCAGCACCAGTACACCCTCTTCTTCATTCTTCATCTTTGTCCACACCCTAATACCAAGGTACCTATCCCTCGAGTCATCCACATTCGTAGCTCCACACTTCTCCCCTTCGGCTCCCCCCTCCCTCACACCTGACCACCTGACCCATCTGCTTCCCCCTCACCATTTTCTCACTATCCTCTGTATGCTTCCCTTCAACCCCCCATCCTCTGCTATGCCCTTGTTGTCCTCTCTGTCCACCCTGCTACTCTCCTCTGTATCCTTGCTTCCTTCGACCATTCCTCCATTGGTGTCCCTCCTCCCTTCACCCCGACACCCTGCTCTGACTGAATACCATCCCTTTTGCATCCCCACTTTCCCTCTCTTGCCCCCTCCTGGAGATCCTTCACCCTCTCCTCCCCCACCATTTTGCCAGCACTGCAAACTTATTACCTGCCCCATCTGCAATACTATGCATTGGCTGCTTCCTCCTGACCAGAGTCTTCCCTTCACTGCCAGGCCTCCTGTTTGTTTTGCCCCCACACCCCTTCCCCATCCCCTCCCTTGATCCGATGTTCCTCCCAGGCAGTGTCCTCATGTTACTCCCCATCCCTTCCCATGATCCAATGTTCATCCCCTGCAGTGTCCTCATGTTGTTCGTTGAGGGAGGATCTCCTGCCACAGCTTCCTCTACCAACCCCTCATCCTCTCCAACTCTCTACCAAGCCACAGTACCTCTTCCTTGAGTCTTTTCAGCCTGTGACAGATTGGACACCCCCCCAGCCTCCACAATATCTTCATCAAACTGTCATCTTACATCATTACAGCCCACTATCCTACCTATGATACCAGTACTAATTACAAAATACAGTTCTATCTATAAGTTTCTAACCAGTCCTGTCCCTGCTTAGAAATACATTGCATATTTAAAAATAATTCTGTTGTATTATATTTATTTTAAATATGTTTAGATGTTATCTTGCTGTCTGTATTTTGACAATACCCGGCATTGGAATTTTTCATACATTTTTGATTTTATTGGTGTACTGTCACTTTAATTGATCACTTTGTAATGTGGTGTATGGTATCATGTGTATGTGTCCCTGAGGAGGTGCTGTTTTTGGCGCAAAACCGGTCGGACGTTCCTTTGTCAGAGCTGTTTTGACCTTGCATGGCGTTACTGCATTGTGTGGCGTTTTAAATGCTTGAGCACAATACAGTTTATTCATGTGGAAGTGTTGGTGCTATGTTTTTCTTCTTCTATGTTTGGCATTATACACAGGCACAACTGGAATTTGGAGCTGCTATTTTTTGTTTTTGTTTGACTGTTATATTTTAGCCGGCTCATTTCAACTTCCACTTTAACGCTTGAGATAATCTGTGCTAGACCCGCGTATTTTTCGTGGTCGCATTGGGAGTCTGTGGTTTTTTACTTTCACTACTGACTTTCTCTAAAATATGTCTTCTAAGCTAGAAGATGTATGTGCTGGAAATGACTGCTCTTTGACATTCAGCAATTTTCTTTTTTCGGGTGTTGGAGGTTCGAATCCATTCATTGCCCCTGAATCAGCCTCGGCGGTGTCAGTGGATGCTTCTATACGGATGGTGGATTCTTCTGAGTGTGAACCAGTGGCAAGTATTTTTACAGCTTATTATGAACTGGAAAAGTTAATTTTCAAAGTGCGAAGAATCTATTGGAACTTGACTAGCCTTGAGGCATATGTTTTAGTCAATCGAGTCCCGAGGGGTCTTCGTATTATTAAATGGCCTGGGTATGGCATGGAGCGTCCTGAATTTAAGGAAGACTGGCTGAAACAATTGCAATTTGCCTCTATGTTGTTGCAAGAATGTTTAATAAGGGATTATAAAGTTCAAAAGGCAGCACTTGAGCCACTTGTAAAGCAGAAAGAAACTGTCTTTGTGAAATATAGTAATGAATTAGAATTTAAGGATTTGGAAAATAAACTAAAGACAGCTATCAGCAAACAGGATGCTCGTCTCAAGGCTATTAAAATGAAGAAATTTGAACGGGATAGACTTGATTATGTGCTCAATTGTGTGTTTACCTGGAAGGGTTCTGTGAGTATGGGTAAGAATAGACGTGGTAATTATAAAAGCAAAATGGATGGCAATAGATCCAAGTCTATACTGCGAAATAACAGCAATGCAGAGAGTAGTTTCTTTTCCACCTCAGAATCCTCTGATGACACTTTGGAGGAACTTGGCGGGGGGAGCAACAGCCAACCGCGCCGCTCAGAGAGGCTGGTCAGATTCGAGCCGGAGCACGGACCCGCAGAGGGGGCAGAAGGAGAAGACGCAAGAATAAAAATTCCTTGGGGCAAAAGACAAGTTTTTATACAGAGAAGCACGCAGAAGAACAGAGGGAGGTCGATGCCACAAATGTAATTAATTTGTCTGATATTCAACTTACATCAGCTCAAGTATCTATTTTGGAAAAGGGACTTAAGTTTGTGCCTACATGCAATACCTCTCGTTTTGATGTCTTTCTTGATATAAAAAGGTTTACCCGCAAATTAAGCTTAAAGTCATTCTTTAATAGACAGCGTGGTCAACATGTGGATGCTTCCGTAATAGACAGTGACAGTACTTTAACTTCTCCATCGGAAGGAGATGGACGATTGTTATATTTTAGAGGTGCATCTACTTTCAACCCACCACCGTCTGCAGCAATTTGGACATTTGAGATAGCATGCCTTAATGATATTGATGTTCTATTCGAAGAATGGAAACAGTCTCGATATAATAATCTGACTCGGGAAGAGAGGCAAGCATTGATTGAATTGGAAACTAATCAGTCAATTAGAATTAAGGCAGCTGATAAAGGAGGTGCTGTGGTAGTTATGAACACTTGCGATTATGTATGCGAGGTTCAACGTCAATTGAAAAATGAGATTTTCTATATCACTTTGGAAAAAGATCCAACTTTAGAATTTAAGAAGAATATAGACGTTACTCTATCACATGCACTTGAATCTGGTATACTGACTAAAGACTTTTTTGATTTTTTAATTGTTGAGTATCCGGTGAGACCGACTTTTGATGTTTTGCCTAAAGTTCATAAAAGCCTGCAGTGTCCCCCGGGGAGACCTATTGTGTCTGGTATTGGTTCCTTAACTGAACCTTTATCACAATTTGTGGATGCACATATAAGAGATATAGTTTTTACATTACCATCGTATTTAAGGGACACTACGCAGACTTTGGGTCTCCTGGGGGACATGCAGCTAGAACCACAGTGGTTCTTGGTTTCTATGGATATAGAATCACTATATACCAACATACCACATCGGGGGGGGGTTACAGGCTCTACGTTATTGGTTGGTTCTTAAACAACATTGGGTACTAATCAAATTGAATTTTGATTAAATTATCTGAGTTTGTACTTACATGCAATATTTTTTGGTTTTCAGGGGAAATATTATCATCAAGTTAAGGGCACTGCAATGGGGGTTACTTTTGCCCCGAATTACGCCAACCTGTATTTGGGATACTGGGAACAGGAATTTATTTTTGATAGTGAAAGAAATCAATTTTATGATAGAATAGATTTTTGGAGGCATTTTATTGACGATGTGCTGATGGTGTGGCGGGGAACAGCATCTGAATTAGATGAATTTGTAATGTATTTACATTCAACAAATGAACATTTGAGATTTTCGTTTCAGGCTGATATGAGGCGTGTGGAGTTTTTGGATTTGGATATTAAAAAATTACCAGATGGTACTTTAAGTATGTCTATTTATCGAAAATCCACAGATAGAAACACGCTTTTACATGCCTCTAGTTGCCACCCCCGCCACACCATCAACAATATTCCTAAGTCCCAGTTTATGAGGGTTAGGCGAAATTGTAGTGACAATGTGAATTTTGAATCGAATTTATGCAGTATGGCAGATAGATTTCTCAAGAGAGGTTATGCGAAGGGTGGGTTGGAATATAGTATGGATCAAGTATGGCGGATGCCAAGGGATAGCTTGCTTCAGTATCGGGTTCATGAACAAACCGAACATCAAAATGAGGCACCACTGAATTTTGTGACCACTTTTGGTCAAAATGCTGCTTCCATTAGGGGAATTGTTAACAAAAATTGGTTGATTTTAAGTACAGACCCTGCATTACATGATGTAATACAAACTCGTCCTAAATTTGTTTATCGAAGGGGGAAAAATATTTCTGATAGATTGGTACATTCTTATCAACCTGTTCAGGTTGATAGGACCGGCTGGCTACCAACACAACCAGTTGGATTTTTTCGTTGCGGTCACTGTAAATTTTGTAATGTTATGGAACAAACTAAATCATTTTCCACGAAGAATGTAGTTAGATATTTTGATATTGAATAGTTTATTAATTGTTCCTCTGTGGGAGTTGTATATTTAGCAACATGCTGTTGTGGGCATTTTATGGGTAAGACCTCACGAATGTTCAGATCTAGGGTGTGTGAACATTTGAGTGATATCCGTTGTCAAAATGTAAGAAATGCCTTGGTGCAGCACATACAACGGAGTTCTGATTCAGTTTCTCATAGTTTCTTATTTTGTGCAATAGAGAGAATTGTTAATGGACCTCGGGGGGGTGATGTGGACATTAACATTTTACGGAGGAAAGCTTTTTGGATCCATGCCCTGAATGCTTTATCTCATCCAGGGCTTAATGATTCGTTTGATATAGGTCCTTTTTTAAGATAAGATATTATTATTTAGTTACTAGGCATCGATTAATATTTAAGCTAGTGATTTTTGTGGTAGATCTAATCTCATGCTTCTCTTTTTCCATCCAGGATAAAATTGTGAACGTGTCATATTTAAAAATAATTTTGTTGTATTATATTTATTTTAAATATGTTTAGATGTTATATTGCTGTCTGTATTTTGACAATACCCGCATTGGAATTTTTCATACATTTTGATTTTATTGGTGTACTGTCACTTTAATTGATCACTTTATAATGTGGTGTATGGTATCCGTGTATGTGTCCCTGAAGAGGCGCTGTTTTTGGTGCGAAACCGGTCGGACGTTCCTTTGTCAGAGCTGTTTTGACCTTGCATGGCGTTACTGCATTGTGTGGCGTTTTAAATGCTTGAGCACAATACAGTTTATTCATGTGGAAGTGTTGGTGCCGTGTTTTTCTTCTTCTATGTTTGACATTATACACAGGCACAACTGAAATTTGGAGCCGCTATTTTTTGTTTTTATATTGCATCACCTTACAGCATCCCTGTATCCATTACCTCTGGGTTACGTCCACCTCATAAGTTGCAGATGCACGTGTGACTAGATTCAAAATCCAACCTGCCTAGGTCCCCTTCCTTCCCACAGGTCTCCAGTTCATACATGTGCATCTCAGAGATTGCAAGCATATTGCCTAGCTCCAGACATTGGCATTAAGGTAAGATCCTGATATTCCAATTTATTCACTATATCTATATTACTGTAATACTTATTAGCAGGGTGCACCTTTCAACTATTCTGTGATGCAAATAATTAAGCAAATGTAGATGGACTGTACCTTTAAGGATAGCCAGCAAACCTAGCTGCACTCAGAAAGCCTATAATTCAGAATGTGCCTTAAGAATAACCAGCAAACCTAGCTGTAGTCAGATATCCTAACAAGAGCAATACTAAGCAAGATATACACAAGATTCAAACCCTAGTTAACTGAAAAGTTAGTAAGCTACTCAAAAATCTCAGCACAGCCAGGCTCAAACCTCAGTGTCTGCTGCCTACTCATGCTATCGCAGGTACTACTACACATTTAAAAAAAAAAAAATGAAAAATTAAGGCTGGTTACTCCTGCTCTACTGTAAGGCAGCATCGATGAAAGCTTTGATATTTTCTGCATAGTGGATAAGGAAAAGTGCTTACAGTTCTCTAATCTGCTTTACCTCTGCGTGCTGTGGGTACACCAAGTACACAACATTTCTAGCCCATAGACAGCGTCCCTCTTGATGTTTCTAGTGCCTCATACTGATCTCACCTCCCCAGGCCTGAGAGCCCCTTGTGAGTGGCTCCGATGCCCCATGCGCAGGTCATGCCCCCTTGCTAGCGGGCTCACCTTCTTGCACCTGGAATTGTTCAGAGGAGCCCCCTCCTGAGCGGGCTGTCCACCGCGCAATGTCCTCTCATCAACCCCACAAGATGCTTCTCCCAAGCATGGGAGCAATCCTACTTGCTGGTGCAATCGCTGCCTTCTTCCTCAAATCCCCTGCAGCAAGACTGTCTCCCCTCATGCCGTAGCCTGAATCGTAGCACTGCTAGGTCCATTTCACCAGCTCACAAGGCTGACCTGGAGCTCTACAGACCCCCCCACCATCTTGCTATGGTGACCATACACCCTGACCCAACAGCAAGTCGCGCATGTGTGGAATGACTCTCCCGAACATGAGCACATGTCAGTCTCATGGGCAGCAATCCCCAGAGGCTACACGGTGCATTAACCAGGCATTATGCCTCCCAGCACCTCAAACAGTGCACCAACAAATGAGCCAACAACTTTAATAGCACACGGAAGGTGTGCACAGTTATTCTCTGAGGAAGTGATCTCCTTTTAAGGGGATACTATTTTGTCAGTGGGGGATAGCACACTACTCTCAATACAAATGAATAAATAAGGTCCAATGCCACAAGCTAAGACTGTGGGCAAATTAGTAACAAGTGGCAGGGCTTATTCCCAAGGTTTTTTCAAGTCCTGTAATTAAACCTCTTCTCCTTATGTCCCACCCCCCTTTCTCCCCTGTTTCCACGGATATAATCAGAGATGGGTAAAACAAAGAAATGCAACACCTGCCATATCACCATTCTAGGCAGCCAGGCAGGGTCACTGTGCCCCACATGCTCGATTCAACAATCTGATCCTGGGATCATTAGCGATACAGATATGGAGCAGGGGTCTGAACCCCATGAGGACTCCCCCACTGAGTTACCCTCCACAGCGGAGGATTTCTTCAGGACACAACAGGCAGTAATGCTAAAGATTCTGGAATGAATAGAGAAGCTATCCAAAAATAACAAAGAGAATAATACAGACAAACACATGGTAGATCATGACAGACAAGCACCCTTGGAGCCCCCCACACCCGGGGGGTCTGGAGGCAGACAACCCAGATAATGGTGATTCCGGAGATAAGGAACACCAGGGAGAAGATGAGGACAACATAGTACTGACAAATAAACTCACCCCAGTCGAAGCCCTACATGAGTTACTGAGAGCAATAAAAGAAACCATGGACTTCGAGATGCCGGACACCCCGCAACAATCTAAACTAATCCCACTCAATAGAGCAAAGCAAAAGAAAGATGAGGCCTTCCCAGTATGCGAAGCTCTCAGAGAGGTCATAGAAAAGGTATGACAATCCCCCGACCCATCCAGAATTTCAGAGAAGTGCACCATCGACAGGTTCTAACCAGTGCAAGAGGACGTGAACAAATCATGGTGCACTCCCCCCACAGTCGATCACCAGATTACAGGACTATGCAAGAGAACAGTCCTCCCCTCAGAAACAACTATACCACTATGTGACCCCATGGACAAGAAAATGGAGGAACTCCTAAAGAAATCCTACGAGACAGATGCAACATACACTTCAAGGGCACTTGTCACCTGGTTAGAGGAGCAAGCCTCCTCCCTAAAGCCTAACTCAAAGCTAGCCAATCTGGCAGAATATGCTATCCAGGCAGCTAAATACACTGCTGATGCATCCATCGACACACTAAAAATGTCTGCTAGACTGGCCGCAGTAACCAACAAAACTAGGCACAACATATGGCTCAAAATATGGAAGGCAGACTCAGAATCCAAGACAATGCTCAGCAGATTGCCTTACAAAGGAAAATTGCTGTTCGGAGAGGGATTAGAGAAATATGTAAAACAAAAGGGAGACAGAAAACACTGGATAAGGACAAACCCTCCACAAGTACTTACCTACCCACATTCTGGGGAAATTTTCACCCATTCCAAGGGAGACAAGATAGAAGGCAAACCTCCCAATACTCACAGATCAAAGCTTGACAGTACAAGAGAGGGAGATACCACTCTCTTTCAAATGAGGAAAGCACAGTTCAAATTGACCACTACACCAATCAATGACCAGTGCCCATCCACCACCCACCCATAGGTGCCAGACTCCTTCAATTCTCCCACATATGGCGGCAGGCGTCCACAGACAAATGGGACCTAGAGGCAGTATCACGGGGATACTTTATAGAATGCCTCAAAAAAAAACCCTCTCACACAGAAAGGTAAAATACCCAGTCTTCTGATGACCCGAGAAGATGTGGACAGTACAATCAATGCTCAACTCATTGCTAACCAACAAGGCCATCGCAGAGGTACCATAAGACCAACTAGACCAGGGCATTTACTCTGTATTCTTCCTGGTACCCAAGAAAATGGGAGACATGAGACCAGTCTTAGACCTCAAGTTCGTCAACCGATTTATACAATACAAAAAATTCAAGATGGAAACACTACAGTCCATACTACTAGCCGTTCAGCCTGGAGACTACCTAACATCCATCGACATGAAGGATGCTTATCTCCACATACCCATGCATCCAGCACACTACAAATACCTCCAATTCCAGATACTTGGCCACCACTATCAATATCAAACTCTACCATTCAGACTAGCATCAGCACCACGGGTCTTCACCAAGGTCTCGGTCACTCTCGCAGCACAGCTAAGGCAACAAGGGATACACATTATCCCTTACCTTGATGACTGGCTGATCTAAGCCAGGAGCCCCCTCATCTGTCAACAACAGACCCAAACAGCAGTATCTGGACTACAGGCACACGGCTGGATCATCAACTGGGACAAAAGCAGCCTAAGACCCAGCCAAACCATAGAACTTCTAGGGGCCATGATAGACACAGCATCAAGGAAGGCAATGCCATCACAAAAAAGAATGGAAAAAGTGCTGACAGAGGTGTGGGCACTAACAACCAACAGTAAACCAACCATATGGGACACACTGCAAACACGGGGATCCATGGCATCATGCATTGGCCTCATCCCATGGGCCCTATGGAACATGCGACCACCTGCAGAATCTGCCCATACGAGAGGGCCATCGCCTACAGCATGACCTCACACAAACAATGCAACTGGACCACAGTATGAAAATGTCAGTTAAGTGGTGGACCAACAGCCACAACCTAATCAAGGGAATGGAAATACAGAGCCAACACGACGCAGTAATCGAAACAGACACCAGCCTCTCTGTCTGGGGAGCTACGCTCAACCACACACCAGCTCAAGGAAGATGGTCAACTATAGAATCCAGAATGCAAATAAACGTCCCAGAGATTAGAGCGGTCTACCACACCCTGCAACACTTCAAAACACTTGTCAAGCACAAGAGGGTCCTCATCAAATCAGACAACAAAGCAACCATAGCTTATATCTCCAACTAGGGTGGTACAAGAAGCCCCCATATACTGCGCAAAGCAAAACGAGTACTGGACTGGGCGCAGAAGCACCTAGTGTCTATCTCAGCCATGCACCTAGCAGGCAAACTCAACATCAAGGCGGACTGGCTGAGCCACCTGCAAATAGCCCCAGGGGGATGGACACTGCATCCACACATCTTTCAACAGATCAACAAAACCTGGGGCCCACTGGAGATAAACCTCATGGCAATGGCAAAGAACAAACAGCTACCAAGATACTACTCCAGATACAAAGACTCGGGAGCCATCGGAGTAGATGCTCTGACCCAAAACTGGTCCTTCCATACAGCATACGTATTTCCGCCAATACCACTCATACAACAAGTACTACACAAAATCCAGCAATCAGAAGTGATGGTAGTGATGATCACTCTCCTCTGACCCAGAAGACAGTGGTTCACAGTACTAGTATCCATGTCGATCCAACCTCCATGGACCCTGCCACCACTCCCGGACCTTCTAACATACAGTAGGGGCCCATCCGGCACCCAGACCTCAAACCACTGCAGCTTACGGCCTGGCTAGTGAAAGGCATAGATTGCTAAATAAAGGTTACAACCAAGCTGTGGTCGAAACAATGCTGCACTCTAGGTGCACGATGACCACCAACTCGTACAAGAGGCACTGGAACATATTTGAAACATGGTGCAATACACAAGGCATCAGAACACTAGCCATTAACATCTCACATGTGCTACTGTTCTTACAGCAAGGAGTGGACAAAAGCCTATCGACCTCCTCCCTCAGAGTCCAGGTAGAGGCCATAGGAGCAGGTATAGGAGTCCTAAAGGGCTACATCCCTGGGTCACATCCCGATATTCTCAGATTCCTTAAAGGAAAACTACACCTAAAACTTGAAAAAAATATATGCTGTGCAGAGTGTTTTAATTTGTATGTGAAGTTCTAGTGTTTCCTTCCCTCTGACTGGTATTAGGAGTTTTTCCTAAATTAGCATGCTAGCTTCAGGGTAGTTTTACGAACCCTGGATATCTCCATATCAAATAGGTTTATTGCATTTCTTTGTCCTACAATGCACCTTGTTTCATGTAATGGTGATGTAGCAGAGCCCATAAATCCAGCAGAAAGCATTGCATTGCAATCAGTTCACAACAATAGAGAGGGCTATATTTTAAAATCTGTAGAATTCAGCTTGGTGACCACCCTCATCCTAAAGGTTTTACTGTCCTGAAAAACTTTGCTGCTGGTAATTTTTTTCAGCTTGTAAAGCTTCCAAGATATTTAGTTTGTTTGGCATGTGTGTGCTGAATGTTGGGTCTGTCTTACATCACAGTCACGTGAGACAAGATGCACCGTGGGAACAAGAAATACAATTACACTATCAGGTATGAAGATCCCCAGCGGTCATAAAACTAGCATAAAGCTAGCAAGCTAATTTGGGAAAAACTCCTAATACCAGTCAGAGGGAAGGAAACACTAGAACTTCACATACAAATTAAAACACTCTGCACAACATATATTTTTTTCAAGTTTTAGGTGTAGTTTTCCTTTAAGGAATCTGAGAATATCCTTAAGACAGTATCAAACATACACCCAAGGACAAGAGCCATCGTCATGCCTTGGGATCTCAACCTAGTACTCAAAGTGCTAGCCGTGCCCCCCCCCTTTGAACCTATGGCTACAGCAGACTATAAATGGCTATCCCTCAAAACAATATTGTTACTAGCCATATGCTCCACCAAAAGGGTGGGAGAAATGAGAGCCCTCTCTTGCAACCCCCCTACGTAATAACACACAACGATAGAGTCACACTAAGAACTACTGCCACATTCATACCAAAAATTCACTCTTCTTTTCACACTGGCCAACCTATGGAACTGCCAGCTTGGCCTAATCGGGAGGAAACCAAACACTGGGACATGAAGAGAGTGATCTCCACCTACTTGGACAGGACAAACAACTTCAGACAAACAGACGGACTGTTTGTGATCTATAAAGGTCCCAAAAAAGGACAGGCAGCAGCCACCTCCACCCTGTCGAACTGGATAAAACAGGCCATTATTGAGGTGTACAGATCACAAGGGGTCACTCAAGCTCAAGGGGTTAAGACCCACTCCACCAGGGAAGTGGCTACATCCTGGGTGGAAATAAATGAGGCCTCTATTCTAGACATTTGCATGGCCGCCACTTGGTCATCAATCCATACGTTCACCAGACGTTATAGGCTAGACATAGAAAACATAGATAGAGCAAATTTTGCACACAAGGTCCTATCAAATGTCACTGAGCCTTAGCCGCACAGTCATCCGACCCTCCCTCATTACTTATTCTATCACAATGCTTCTTAATACCCAGAGGTAATGGAAAAGGGGATGCTGTAAGGTGATGCAATATGCAATGGTAGTTTACTCACCTGGTAAAGGTGATTGCATGACCATCACCTTACAACATCCCCAGTCCCACCTGGGTAAGCGGATGACAGTGCAGCTAACATGATTAATAGTTCCAGAGACCAAAAACCTCCAGCACGCCATACGGGCTGGACACAGTAGTATGTAAATAATAGGAAATAAACCCCAAAATTATGAGCATTCAATCTACGACTCAGCCCATTATTAGAGCCCAAGGCCCATCTCAGACACAGGTCCAAGTTCATACACATATTACAGTAGAAGTTGTTGTACCATAACCTTTATTCCCACTGCTTAACAGCACGCAACAAAGCATTGGAAAACATTGAACTGGAGACCTGTGGGAAGGAAGGGGACCTAGGTAGGTCAGATTTCGACTCTGGTCACATGTGCATCTGCAACCTATGAGGTGGACATAACCCAGAGGTAATGGATATGGGAATGCTGTAAGGTGATGCTCTTGCAATCACCTTTACACAGTACTATCTATAAGTTTTTAACTTCTACCTCTTTAACCAGAACTACATATAGCTCTATAATATTACAAAGAAAAAAATACATCTGTTAGGGCACATTAGTGGATGCATCTAGTAGTGCTTTACACCAATCCCAATGCAGCACCACCCAATAAGTGGGGATAAGCTGGGGTGGGAGGAATGGGGGATGGTGGGATTTGGGCCAACTGCCACTCCTGTGAGAGTCAATCAGCCTCTTACACAACTGCACACCTCAGCTCCTTTCCTCAGGCAGGAGCAAACACAACCTTGTAGTTCATGCTTCTTTAGCTTCCAGTTCCAAACTGAAGCACTTTAACTAAAATGTATATTGGCTAATCTCTTGCCTCTCCCCCAAGTCTGCCTCTGTTTGCAGTTTCCAGTCTTTCAACTGGCACAGAACTGAACTCAAAATACAGCCCTAGTTCAAACAGCACTGTTTAAACACCCAAATACATATCCCTCTCCCAGAATAAGCTATTTGAACAAAAGCAAACTTAGGAAAAAATGCTTCCCTTTAGTTCAGGCTCACACAAACACCAGGACACCCCTGCAGTACATACTTCTTCAGCTTTCAGCTCCAAACTGAAGCACTTTAACTAAAATGGTTCTCGGCTAATCTCTCGCCCCTTCCCCAAGTCTGCCTCTGTTTGCAGTTTACTGTCTTTCAACTGGCACAGAACTGAACTTCAAAATACAGCCCTAATCCAAACAGCACAGTTTAAGCATTTCTGCTAATGTTTAATATTTAATATTTCTAAAAGTAGGTTTATGATGATGAATGCTCCTTTTTATTTTAAATTCATAGTTATGGGGCATTGAGCATTGTTGTTGTTTTTGGTGGTGGGAGCCTTGGAGGGTATACTTGTCGATGCCTATCTATAAAGCATTGAGTTCTTGGATTCTGGTTTCCCAGGTGCATCACTTTGCATTTTTTAACATTTAATCTAAGTTGCCAATCATTGGACCACTGTCCAAGTTTCTTGAGATCCTCCTTTATACTGGAGGCTCCCTCCTGATTGTCCACCAAATTACATAGTTTTGTATCATCTGCGAATAGGCAGACTTTACCCTCAAGCCCATCAGCAATGTTGCTGAAGAATATGGCGAAGAGGACTGGACCCAGCATTGATACCTGAGGGACTCCACTGGTCATAAAACCATCTTTGGACATGGCGCTGTTTACTGTGACTTTCTGTGTTTTATCCTGCAGCCAGTATGCTACCCAGCTTACTATCTTATGACTGACACCTGTGTGTTCGAGTTTTTTGATCAGCCTCCTATGTGGGACAATGTCAAAGGCCTTGCCAAAGTCCTGATACACCACGTCCACTGCCCCCCCCCTCCACTGCTTTGATCAGCTGCTTCTGGTTAGGGACTTTAATCTACCAGACATAGACTGATCCACATGCATAACTTCCCCACAAAAGAGCAGAGAATTTCTCATCACTCTTAAGGAAACTGAGTTGAACCAACTAGTGGACTCACCCACCAAGGATAAAGCAGACCCTGACCTGGTTCTCACTAATAGCCCCAGAATATCCAATGTCCATGCCGGCATCAGTCTAGAAACCAGTGATCCTAAGTCTCTCTGGCTACAAATCAATATTATGATTGTTCCATGACACCATACTAAAGCTTATCGACTTCAAAAAAGCTGACTTCCAGAAAATGAGATCCAGCATTAAAGCACAGTTGAGAGACAGATCTGGAGGGGATGTAGACACTTGCTGGAAAAACATAACAGACTCACTGAATGAGATAATAGCAGACTGCACAAAGCTAGTAACTAAATCTAAAAGGAAGAGAAATCCCCTCTGGTTTGCTAGAGATAGCAGTAAAGATTAAAGAAAGAAACAAGCCTTTAGGCAGTTCAAGGAGTCACAGAGGGAAGGGGATAGGGATATCTACAAGGAGAAGCTCAAGGAGGCTGGAAAGACTATCAGGTTAGTAAAAGCCCAAATGGAGGAAAAAAAAATAACACTGGGAATCAAGAAGGGGACAAAACCTTTTTTAGATACATCAACAAAAAAAGGAAGAGCAAAGGAGGGATAGTCAGAATGTCAACAAGCAATGGTCAGATAGTGGAAAAAGATGAAGCCAAAGCTGAAACATGTAATGCATTCTTTTGCTCAGTGTTCACATATGAGCAGAATGGTAGTGGTCCAGCACTAAGCAGAACAGAGCCCCCTGCATGGGAGGCAGAAACAAGCCCCTTCACAAGGGAAAGGGTGCTGAAAGAACAAGAAGAACTGAGGGCAGACAAAGCCATGGGACCAGATGGAATTCATCAAAGAATACTAGGAGAGCTTCAAAAAGAAATAGCTGCACCATTAGCTGAGCTATACAATAAATCTCTGGAATGTAGCAAAGTGCCACTTAACTGGAATAGGTCTACTTTGGTACCCTTGCATAAAAATGGCAGCAGGGAGAAGGCAGGAAATTATCACATGGTCAGCTTGACCTCAGTGGTGGGTAAAATCATGGAGACACTCCTTTTTTTTTTTAGCTGCTTTCTTTATCCCCCCCACCAACCGGTCATCTTCCACTGCCCCCCAGCCCCATCACACCAGCATCCACTGACTCTTACCTCTTGGCTTTAGAGGTGCCAGCTGGCCAGGTGCAGCATCTGGGAGGGAGCCGGCATCATCTGCTGGCCAGTAGCATTTTCGGCCTCCGTGTTTCTCCTGTCCCTGAGTATGGAGGTACAGTGTGCAATGACACCAATGGCCGAGCTGCACACACTTCTGCATGTGGCACATGGGGAATCTGCTCTGCCTCCACCCCATTCTTTGTAGAGCAGGTGTGCCAGCCTCCAGCTACTGCTAGGGGCTAGGCAAGCACTGACTCTAGTCCCACCCCTCCCAGGGAGAGGAGCGCTGTCCTCAGGATGCTTGATCCTCTCCCTCCCCAGCTGACCACTGGTAACCTGCTCACACTATGAACATGGGTGCTGGCTTGGCAGGATGTAAGGCAGTATTGCCTCAGCCTTCTACACCACTGGGCCGGTCCGTAGAGACACTCCTTAAAGTAAGGATAATAGACTTCCTAAAAGAGGCAGGAAAACTCAATCCCAAACAACACAGATTTACCTCAGGTAGATCATGTCATACTAGCCTGATCAAATTCTTTGATTGGGTGACCAAAGCAGTGGACTGGGGGGAGTGGACATGGGGGGAAGTGGACATGGTGTACCTGGACTTCAGCAAGGCCTTTGACACCGTCCCACATAGGAGGCTGATCAATAAACTTGAACACACAGGGGTTGGTCATACAATAGTAAGCTGGATAGCACACTGGCTGCAGGATAGAACTCAGAATGTCACAGTAAACAGTGCCATGTCCAAAGAGGGTTATGTGACCAGCAGAGTCCCTCAGGGATCAGTGCTGGGTCTAGTCCTATTCACTGTATTCTTCAACGACATTGCTGATGATCTTGAGGGTAAAGTCTGTCTATTCACAGATGATACAAAACTATGTCATAGGGTGGACAATCAGGAGAGAGCATCCAGTATGAAGGAGGATCTCAAGAAACTTGAACAGTTGTCCAATGACTGGCAACTTTGATTTAATGCTAAAAAATGCAAAGTAATGCACCTGGGAAAACAGAACCCAAGAACTCAATACTTCCTAGATGGGCATTGACTTGAAGATACCAGGACTGAATGGGACTTAGGAGTAATCATATCAGATGACCTTAAAGCAGGGAATCAATGCAGAAAAGTGGCATGAAAAGCAAGCAGCATAAACAGATGCATAGGCAGGGGAATAACTACTGTAGCAGTAAAGAAGAAGTTAGCATTCCACTCTATAGATCCCTGGTGAGGCCACACCTGGAGTACTCTGTGCAGTTCTGGTGGTCCCACCTGAAGAAGGACAGAGAGCACTTGGAATCAATTCAGAGAATGACCACAAGGATGGTGCAGGGCCTCCATCACAAGCCATATGAGTCTAGACTCCAAGACCTAAACTTGTACTCCCTGGAACAGAGATGGGAAAGTGGGAATATGATAGAAATATTCAAATTCATCAAGGGTATAAACACTGTTCAGGTAGACAAACTCTTTCATGCAAACAGAGAGTAGTAGTAGTAAAAACCTTTATTTTTATACAGGATAGTTGTTGACAATTTTACATCATTAGGACATAGTCCTATTTGCAAGATGCTCCTGTTGTATAAAATTAAGCAACTGAATGCAGGTACTGTATAGTTATACCATAAGACAGCAAAGTAGACTAGACAATCCATTCATTTAACAATACAAATAAGTTAGTGCAAAAATCGTATCACAATACACTTTATCATCTATTAACGAGGATACATATATTGTACTTCACTGTTCTAGATATATTTTAAGTTTTCTAGTTTCTAGTCATAACATTCACACTTAGTTCTTAATTCTAACTTTAAACTTGTTGAGAATGATTTCACATCTTCAAATTGTTTACTTGTTATTGATTTTAACATGCTCCATATTCTATCTACAATCACTGGGAAACGCAGATTACTATAAGTATTTTTAAGTTTGGGAAAAACACAATTTCTTAAATTTATATTTCGAAAATTTTGAACATGCTTTTCACTTCCAATTTATCACTTAGGTACTCTGGCTGTTTCTGATTTAGCACTCTATAAATCTGCGTTGCCCATGCAATCCGCCTTTTAGCTTCCTGCAAGAGCCAACCTAGTTCCTCCAGTAGATCACAATGATGAACTTTATAATCCTTTCTCATTATAAATCTAGCCATTCTATTATACTTTATATAAATGTTTTGTAAAAGGCCTTTTGATGCCAGGCCATATACATGGTTGCCATATTCTAGTACTGGTAAAAGAAGTTGCTTTATTACAGTTTCCCTTATTGTTTTATTCATACAAAAACTAGTCTGTCTAAACGCTCCCAACCTTTTATTTACCTTTGATACTGTATCTAATACATGTTTATCAAATTTTAAGACATCATCAATCCATACCCCCAAGTATCTATATTCTGATACGTGTTCTAATACTTCATTTTGTAATGTTTTTATAGTTATTATTTCTTTACTTTTGTTCAGCATTCGATGAGTTTTACAAAAAAAAACATAAGCTTTGTTTTTTGCTATTAACTATTAATCCCGATTCAGTCAACCATGTCACCAGACAGTCGCGTACAAGAGGGCACAACCTACGCCTGAGAGAGGGAAGGCTCAGAAGTTATATCAGGAAGTACTTTTTTTACAGTGAGGGTAATAGATACAGTACATTGAACAGCCTGCACCCAGAGGTAGTTGCAGCAAAGATGGTGAATGCATTTAAACACACATGGGACTGGCACTATGGTATAAAAAACAGCAAAATAAAGAGGAGGGGGTTCAGCTCATGGGCAGAATAGATGGGCCACTTCAGTCCCCATCTGCCATCAAATTCTTCTGTTCTTTTGTTCTTATAGACTTCTTTAATTGAGTTGCAAAAACAGTGAATCAAGGCAAGGCAGTTGATATGGTGTACTTAGATTTCAGTAAAGCCTTTGATTCCATCCCTCACAGGGGGTTCATAAATAAGTTGGAGGACACAGGGGAAGGAGAGAAAATTGTTAACTGGGTACACAATTGGCTTCGGGAAGAATCCAGAATGTAATGGTGAATGGCTCACAGTTGCAAGAGGGAGGAGCAACCAGTGGGGTTCCACAGGGATTAGTGATGGGTTCAGACCTCTTAAACATATTTATCAGTGATATTGCAGATGGGTTGGTGGGGAAGGTGTGCATGTTTGCAGATGACACCAAGCTCTGCAACAGAGTAAGCACACAGGAAGGGGCCTCAGCTATGGAATCAGATCTCAGAAAGCTGGAGGAATGGTCAACAACTTGGCAATTGACGTTCAATGCCAAGAAGTGCAAGGTTATGCACCTAGGGAGAAATAACCCAGGTAAAGTGTACATGTTAGGGGGAGAACAATTATTTGTTTCAAACCTAGAAAGAGACCTTGGGGTCATGGTTTCCAATGATCTGAAGGTGGGTAGGCAGTGTGAAAAGGTGGCACAAAAAGCCAAGAGCATCCTAGGATGCATAGACAGGGGTATTACAAGCAGAAAATGTGAACTAACTGCCCCATTGCACAGATCATTGGTAAGGCCACACCTGGAGTAGTGTGTCCAGTTCTGGAGACCTCACCTGAAAAAGGACATAGACCAGTTTGAAACAGTAGAGAGAAGAGCCACTACAATGGTTTGAGACCTCCACCAGGAACCCTATGAAGCAAGACTTAGAATCATTCAAATCCCTCAAGGGAATCAACTCAGTGCAGGAACCGAGCCTATTTATAGAAAGCAAAGAAAACAGAACTAGAGGTCACAGCATGTGCCTAGCAGGAGGAAAGTTTAGGACCAACATCAGGAAATTCTTCTTCACTGAGACAGTGGTTGAGCCTTGGAACAGACTGCCACAAGGGGTGGTGGAGGCAAAAACAGTTAAGGAATTAAAGCTTTCTTGGGATAGGCATTACAGTAACCAGAAACAATGAATCTACTAGGGAGGGGGGTATTCACAGGGCAGACTAGATGGATCATGTGGCCCCCATCTGCTGACACATTCTTATGTCCTTATGTACATTGGGCTTGATTAATCTTTGACAGGGATCCAGGCAGGGCTGTCCTCTAGCCCCGATTCTTTTCAACCTTTTTTTGGAACCCCTGATCAGGAAGATTAATACTACCCCAGCCATTCAAGGTATATTGATTGGTCCAAAACAATATAAATTATTGTTCAAAGCACATGAAGTCTTGCTGTATTCTGACTGTTGCAGTTAGCCCCTGCACTCGAATTGCCCTGGAGAGAAGAGGGTTAATTTTCTATGCAGAGCATAGAACGTTGAGCTCGAGATCAGTTCAAACCTCTGTCTGCTGCACTCTGAAGCACAACCATCAGATTCTTTAGTCCACCTGACTTGAACGGTCGCTCTGGAGATTTCTCCTTTGCTCGCGGTTTGAAAGTCAATTAAAGTCCTCAGTTTTACAGATTACTTTTTTGCAAGTTTCGGTTCAGATCTCTGTCTGTGGTACAGTAAGTACTAGGCAGTGAACTAGACATAGTAACTTGTGGAAATTGTTAAAATTGATTTTTTCGAATGGTTCGGCTGAACCAGCCGTTTAGTGAATTACATATTCTGTCTTTGTTTCTAAATGTAGAGTGTGGTTACCGGTCCTTATCGGTTAAAAAAAAAAAGTATTTTCTTGTGTTTTTTTCCAATACCCATGTCATGGTTAGAAACTGATAAGGGTGTCTTGCCTGGTTGTTTGCCATAAAAAGGGTAAGTTTGTGGTTAGGATGGCTATGTCTGAGAAACCCAAAAGAAAAACCAGGCCCACTGGGTTTCAACACTGCAGTGTGTGTGGGGAGGTCTTTGCTAAGGCTGAGCCCCACACCACCTGTGTTTATTGTCTGGGGTTTGGCCACCTTGATTCAGACTGGCAAATCTGAAAAAAGTTCCCTAAGTCTACCCTGGAAAAAAGATTTGGTAGGCTTAGGGATAAGGAGGCCAAGAAGTCCGCTGACTCAGAAGGCCAGCCCGGTTCAGTTCTGACCGAACCTGAGGGAGTGCCCTCTGACCAGGGAGATTGTTCTTCTTTGGGCACGAGGAGAGCTGATCCTGAGGGATTGGTTCCTACAAAAAGACAAAGAAAAGAAAAATCGTCCGGTTCGGATCCAGAGACCCATTTTCCGACCACTGAAGAGACTGCCAAAGTGATAAGGATTTTAGAATTGCTTCGCCCGGTTCTGTCTGATCCGGCGCCTTCTGGCAGGAACTCGGTTCGGTTGGTTCCTCTGGTTCAAGGTTATGCCTCTGAAGATTTTATGAACTGGATTTGGAGGGGGATGAAGATTATGATGATGATGACGATGATGACGACGATGGTGTGGAAGGTCTGGATGAGCCCATTGAACCGGACATCTCCCCATTCAGGCCTTCTGGTATTTTCCCTCCTAGGCTTTCTGAGTCCCCTTCCCACTACATGTTTTACAGGAAAGTGGCAGAAACCCTCCAGCTCCCTGTGGAAGAAGCAGTAGAGGAACAAGAGGAACCTGATTATGTGGAGATGATGGACATCACAGAGTCCATGAGACTGTCTAATCCCCTTCATAAGTCTTTTGGAAAACAGACACAAAAGATTTTAAAAACTCCAAATTCTCTACCTCTTACTGACAGAAGGATGGACAAAAGGTACACCTTGTCAGGTTCAGGTACAGAGTACTTGTATCAACAATGCAGCCATGTTGGAGTTGTGCAGGCTGCAGCCTGTGATAAGCTAATATGCCCTTGGCATCACACCCCCCAGATAAAGACTCTAGGAAGCTGGATGCCATGGCAAAGAAACAGTACATGGCATCCGCCTTGGGAGTCAGGCAGGCTAATTATATGGCCTATGCAGCCAGGTACCAGAAGTCCATGTGGAGTACTGTACTGGCACTGGATAAGCAGCCCCCCCAGCTAGCCTTGGAGATGGAGGTGGTGGCTGCTAATGGGATTGAGGCATCCAAGGAAATGCTGCTGTGGATTCCAATGATGTGTCATCTAGAGTCCTGGCTACATCTGTGGCTCTTTGTAGAATGGCTTGGCTCAGATGTAGTAGCCTCTCACAGGACACCCAGACTAAGGCCATGGATTTCCCTGTGGTGGTTAATTCTCTGTTTGGGGAGCAGACAAAGAATTACATGAAAAAGATGGATGAGTATAGGACCACCTATAGGAGTGCACAGGCCAAGGAAAGGCAGGCAACTCCTCAAAGGCAGCATGCTAGGGGCAGGGGCAGGCTTTTTCATAGGCCTTTCTACCAAGCACAGGCCTCTTCTCTTTTTTCTCAAAATAGGTTCTTAAGAGGGAGAGGCAGAAGGAGGATAAGCAGGGCTGCATCCACCCCTCAACCACAGGCTCCTGCCAAGCAGACATTCTGATGTGTCAGCCTGGGTTGATTCCCCCATTCCTGTAGGAGGCAGGCTGACTTACTTCATCCAGGACTGAATGTCTGTTACCTCAGACAGGTGGGTCCTGGAGGTGGTAAACCAGGGTCTGGTTCTCAGCTTCAAGAAATGTCCAAAGCTGAGGGCCAGATCTTTTCCACCTGCAAGCATCTCCGAAATCATTGCCATAGAGGCAGAGGTGTCATCTTTTCTAGCTCTAAAAGCTGTAGAGAGAGTTCCTACATTGCACAGGGGCAAAGGTCTGTACTCCAGGTACTTCCTTACCCCAGAAAAGAGAGGGGAGTGGTGACCCATCCTAGAATTAAGATACCTGAACAAACATCTTTTAAAACCAAAATTCAAATTAGTGACTCTGGGAATAATCCTTCCCTCTCTAAGGCCAGGGGACTGGCTAGCCTACCTGGACTTAAAAGATACCTACTTTCACATTCCCATCAGGTGCTCCCACAGAAAGTACCTCAGGTTTGAACTGCCTTCAGGCCATTATCAGTTCAAAGCTATGCCCTTCGGCCTGACATCAGCTCCAAGGGTATTCACAAAATGCCTAGCAGTAGTAGTGGCCTTTTTAAGAAGGAAGAATATTTCTATATTTCCATACCTGGATGACTGGCTCATTGTGGGCCAGTCCCCAGACCAAGTCAAGTCAGACCTGCAAGTGACTCAGCAAGTGCTCACTTTCCTAGGATTCCTTCTCAATCTTCCTAAGTCAGTTCTTGAGCCTGTACAGCTCCTCACCTTCATAGGTGCAGAGTTGGATACAGTCAAAGCAAGAGCTTTTCTTCCCCTGGAAAGGGCAAGGGCTATTGTGGAGCTGGCTTCTTCATTCCACCTTCTGCCCTCTCAGCCAGCAAGGTACTTCCTTCAGCTTCTGGGTCACATGGAAGCTTCTACAGCAGTGGTCCAAGGGGCCAGATTTCAGATAAGGGACATTCAGTTTCACCTGAGGGCCTTTTGGTCTCAGAAGAAAGATTCTTTAACCAAATTAGTTCCAGTGATTCAGACTCTGAGGGTCTCCAATGGTGGCAGGATCTGGGCAACCTCAGACAAGGAGTTCCATTCGTCACTCAGTCTCACTCTGTGGTCCTGACCATGGATGCTTCTCTATTGGGGTGGGGAGCCCATCTGGGGGCTCTCACAGCCCAGGGACTGTGGTCCCCTCAGGAATCCCTTCTTCATATCAATCTCTTGGAACTCAGGGCCTGCAAGTTTTCTCTCAGTCAGTACAGAACAAGGTGGTTCAGGTCAGGACAGACAACACCACCACCATGTGGTACATCAACAAGCAAGGAGGCACTCAGTCCACGGCCTTGTGCATGGAAGCCATGAAATTGTAGTCCCTAGCTTATTCTCTGTGGACCTCTCTGATAGCAGTTCACCTTCCAGGGAAGGACAATGTGCTAGCAGATGCATTGAGCAGGATCTCCCAGGGCCATCATGCATGGTCCCTGGACCCTCCAGTGTTGAAAGTGATTTTTTCAAGGTGGGGCACTCCAGAGATAGATCTCTTTGCAGCCCCAGACAATCACCAATTTCCTCTGTTTTGTTGCAGACCCCCAGTCTTGGGCTCAGTCCCTCTGAATGCTCTGATTTTGAACTGGGAGGGGAAATTTCTATATGCCTTCCCTCCCTTTCCTCTACTGTTCAAGGATCTGGTCAAGATAAGTTCACAACTCTGCAAAGTGATTCTGATTGCTCCAGACTGGGCCAGGCTGCCATGGTACCCCCTGTTGTTGTTGTCCATAGCAGTCCATCTTCCCCTGTCTCATCCCAGGAATTACAACCTGACAACCTCCTCTCAGGGGAGGATTTGGTACCCCAATCTTTGGTCTCTCAATCTCAAGGCATGGCTCTTAAAGAGTTAGAGTATGCAGATTTGCATCTGTCCCAAGGGGTTCCCGATATTCTTAAAGCCTCTCGAAAGCCTGCCACCAGAAAAACGTATAACTCCAAATGGAAAAGATTCAGCATTTGGTGTTCCAAGAAGTATATATCCCCAGACACTGCTGAATTGTGTACAGTTCTGGATTATATGGTTCATCTTAATGTCCTAGGCCTCAGACCAGCTACTCTCAAAGTACATTTGTCAGCTATTTCTGCTTTTCTGTCATTGAGAAAGCCTTCTTCACTGTCATCTCGCCCTGTATTCTGTAAATTTTTCAAGGGATTGCTTCATACCAATCCCCCCTTTAGGGATCCTACCCCTGCTTGGGATCTTAATGCTTGCATTGCTCAGCTTATGCAACCCCCTTTTGAGCCTTTGTCTTCAGCAGAGCTTAAGTACTTGACATGGAAAACAGTGTTCCTGGTAGCTATTACCTCTGCCAGGTGTATCAGTGAATTGCAAGCTCTGTCAGTGGAGCCTGATTTTATCTCATTCCATAGAGATAAGGTGGTCCTTAGAACTAAAAGGAGTTTTTTCACCTAAAGTGGTTTCAGATTTTCATCTGAACCAATCTATGTCTCTCTCTGTGATCTTCACTGATCACTCTTCTTCAGGAGAAAGAAGTTTACACAGTTTGGATGTTAAAAGAGCCCTTAGTTACTACATTGAGCGTACTAAGGCTCGCAGGTTTGACTCCCTCCAGTTGTTTCTCACTTATGGGGAAGTGGGGAAGGGCAAACCTGCCACTAAGAGAACTATTGCCAGGTGAATTATCTCTTGTATTCAATTCTGCTATGAGAAGCTAGGCAAAATACCTCCCTCTGGTCTGAGGGCTCATTCGACTAGAAGTACAGCTGCTTTCCTGGCTGCAGCCAGGAGTATTCCTTTGCTAGAGGTATGTAAAGTAGCCACCTGGAAAACAGTCCATACATTTACCAAACATTGCTCCCTGGACATCCAGGCTAGGAGTGATGCTCGGTTTGGTACAGCAGTACTGCAGAGCCTATTGCCAGGGTAGGTTCGATTTCCTCCTCCATGAAGGCACTGCTTGGTAGACTGCAATAGTCAGAATACAACAAGACTTCATGCGGTTTGAAGAAAAATTTACTCACCCTAGTAATTATGTTTCTTCTAATGGAGACTTCCTGTATTCTGACCTCCCTCCCTGCTTCCCCTCTCAGAACCTGTTTAGGGAAGTGGGCTGGCAGGTGCAGTGTTGCACCCCAGGGGTGCATTTGGACACTCCCTCCTTTTAGAGAGGGGGAGTGGGTTATATTATTAATTTAACAGTCTTATGTTGTTCACTACCTGGTTTTTGATTTTGGATTTCTTGACTTGAGTCTTTTGGTGATTCAAAATATTTGGTTGCCATTTGGCTAGTAAAAATTTTACAACTTCCTCATAGTAGTTCATTAGTATTAGCTCATAAGAATCTGACAGTTGTGCTTCAGAGTGCAGCAGTTGGAGGTTTGAACTGAGCTCAAGCTCAACATTCTATGCTCTGCATAGAAAATTAACCCTCTTCTCTCCGGGGCAGTTTGAATGCTGGGGCTAACTGCAATAGTCAGAATACAGCAAGACTCCATTAGAAGAAACATAATTACTAAGGTGAGTAATTTTTTTATTTATGCAGATGATGTCCTACTACATTTAGCCCATCCTGTTACCTCACTGCCTGCTGCCCTAGAGATAATTAAACAATTCTGTGTGCTAAATTAGGATAAAACTGAAGTCATGCCGCTGAATGTTCATTTGAAAAGGGCAAGCCTAGAACATCTAGAGCTGGTATGGGTAAAGGACAAACATAAATATCTTGGAATAAATGTTAGTGTATCCCATATTAAAATGAAAAAATATAATTTGGATTTATTGGTTGACCAAACTGAACGTGATGCAAGCCATTGAACAGTTCTCCCTATTTCTTTCTGGGGATGAGTAAATATATTAAAAATGAATGTGTTATCCTTTGTTTTACATCCCTTCCTAATGTCTACTCAAGTTATTCCCTAAGCTTAGCTTAACAACCTCCATAGAATTATATCAACTTTTCTTTGGCAAGGTAAACCACCTCGGAGGGTGTTTGCAAAACTGGTGGCACCTAAATATAGTGGGGTCTTCATATTCCCAATTTATACTTATACTATTTGGCCATACATAGCACTTATTATTTGCAGTAGTATAGAAATCCTTTAGAATATTCTCAGTCAGAATGCATACTGCAATGTTTAGAAATCGAACTGTTCCAGTGTGATCAATTAAAGATAAATATTACCTTTTTATTACGTACTCCATGTACTAAACTTCCCCGTTCTTGGTAGGATGCCCCACTAGTCATGTCAGCCCAGGTACACAAACAATTGTGTTCTTTGCTGCATTTAGATTCTACAAAGGATGTAACACAACCCTTGTTGGGGGATATGAATTTTAAAATTGCTGGACAGCTTTTATCTTCTGCTATTTGGCCATATCCGGAGGCCCGGCTGATAGAACATTCACTGCGGAATGGTATAATGAAATCATTCCTCAATGCTCAGCAAATCTGATTGTAGAAATGAAAGGAAAAGTGTGCTCCTACTGGGATTCAAACCCAGGTACTTTGCATACCATGCCTTGCTCTCTATCATCTGAGCTATAGGAGCTGCAGACAATCAAGCCTCCCGAGTTTTCCCTTAAAACACACACACATTCCTTTCAGGGGTGTTGTGACATCAGCAACTGTAGATAGTCTCTCAAAGTCTCAAATAACTTTCTTCTTACTCACACTCCATGCAGTTTTAGCCACTGTCAGGTAATTTAGCAAATCCAATTGTAGAAATGAAAGGAAAAGTCTGCTCCTACTGGAATTTGAATCCAAGACCTTAGCATATCGTGCCTTGCTCTCAACCATATGAACTATAGCAGCTGCAGACAATTAAGCCTCCTGAGTTATATATAGTGACCCACAGCTCAGATGGTTGAGAGCAAGGCATGGTGTGCCAAAGTCCTGGTTTCAAATCCCAGTAGGAGCTTTCCTTTCTACAATAGGATTTTCTACATTGCCTGGCAGTGGCTAAAACTGCATGCAATGTGAGTAAGAGGAAAGTTATTTGAGTCTTTAAGAGACTGCCTACAGTTGCTGATGTCGCAACACCCCTGAAAGGAATGTGTGCGTTTCAAGGGAAAACTCAGGAGGCTTGATTGTCTGCAGCTCCTATAGCTCAGCTGGTTGAGAGCAAATTACAATATACTAAGGCTCTGAGTTTGAATCCCAGTAGGTGCATACTTTCATTTCTACAACTGGATTTTCTAAATTGTCTGGCAGTGGCTAAAACTGCATGGAGTGTGAGTAAGAGAAAAGTTATTTGAGTCGATACTCAGTAGAATTGTCATATATTCAACAAGCACTGTTTTAAATACTTTCAAATTTGTCATTTATTATACCAACATTTTGGCTGGGTGCCTGATCCAATATGTATGGTCAACAGATACTTGATTTAGCACTGAAGACGGCTTCCTCTCAAGCTATATTTTTCTTTTATAATATATTTTATGAGCTATTTCCCAATAAGGAGACAGGAAATGCTCCTTACTGGGACCATGCCCTTCCATTAAATGGTGCACCCCCATGACAGGCCTCGTTTATAGAAACACATTTATAAATTCATAAGATGGGATAAGTACCATTTTATGCAATTTCAAATATTTCATAATCTTTACCACACCCCTGTAAAATTATATAAAATGGGTTAACTTTTATCTGCTATCCATACACAATGTGGTAAAGAACAGGGCACTTTACTACACATATTGTGGGAATATGAGAAAGTTCACCTTTTTTGGGATACAATACACCTTTATCTAGACCTTCTCCTAGGGTTGGGATCAGCATGTTTAGCAGAGGTATGCATTTTGGGGTATTTCAATGTTTTTATTGATTGTTAATCAACAACTTCATATGGTCTTAATTTCGGCTTGTGCTAAAAAAATTATTTTATGGCATTGGTGTGACCAGGTTGTTCCCACATACTTGGAGTGGTTAAAAGAAATTGTATTTGCCCTTTAAGTCGAAAAAATTATTGCAAGCCTATCAGATTGCCTCTCCGCATATGAAGAAACATGGGAGTAGTGGACACTTAGAATGTGCTGCCGGAAGAGGTGATCTTATTGAAGACAGTGAGCATCTTTAAAAGAGGCTGGGATAGGCATAGGGGAAGGTAAAGATCATGGGTAGTGAGGATGGGAGGTGTGGGGAGGGAGGGCAGGGACAGTAGCTCAAGCTGTGTACCCCGCAATACGAGCAGACTAGATAGACCAAATGGTCTTCTTCGGCTGGCTTCTTCATATGTTTGTATATGTACTACTGACCTTAGGAGGTGCTTAAGACCACTTTGTTAACCTTAGTTTGGTCTGGATGTAGAATATGATATTACCTTTTTACTTCTTTTTGATTATAGGCTATCATAAATAATACAGTCTTAGATTTGCTTTGTGTTCCTCCCAATGGTACAGCCTCATCAGAATGTGTAAAATTTCTCACTTTATGAAGAAGGTCCCTTTCTGGAGTGGGGTAGGAAGGGAGGTAGGGCTGATGGTTGGGGGTTAGTGATGTGTTTCCATGTCTTGTATGAATACTACTGTTGTGTTAATGTTGATGTCTGTGCTTTTGAAATTCCTTAATAAAGTATAGTCAATAAAACAAAAAATGAAAAACCTATCCTTTCATTTTTGTATACCCAGAGCAAGTAGGAACTGAACTGGAAGTAGCGTTTAAAAGATTGGATAAATTTGGGGAACTGCAAGAAGTACAGATATACCCTGTTTTAGTTGGTAAACAGTTAGGATATGTACAGCAGATGTTGCAGAAATTTAAGAAGGCTTTCATCAGCACATTAGGGCATGCAAAGGGGGTAGATACCTGAGATCACTGTGACCCAAGGAAAGTCCCTTTGTCAAAAGCCCTATATGCTATCCGAAAAAGTGAGAAAAGAGGTTATACAAGAAGTCCAGAAAATGAAGTAATTAGGCATTATTAGACTCTAGAACAATGCATGGTCCTCCCCTGTGGTGGTGGTAGAAAAGAAAGAGGGTGGGATAAGGCTATGTCTGGACTTAAGAAAGTTAAATGCCATATCACTATTCAATGGTTATCCCATGCCTTGCATAGATATTTTGAACAAGCTTGGAACTGCACAGTACATCAGTACATTAGATCTTACAAAAGGTTGCTGGTAGATTCCATTAGCCCCAGACTCACAGAACAAGACAGCATTCTGTAACCTCATTGGCCTCTTCCAATTTATCGCAACGCCATTTGACCTCCAGTGTGCCCCTGCAACTATTCAAAGGTACATGGACAAAATTCTCAGTATTGTGCAGCCTACCTAGATGACATAGTCATCTACAGTCCTAACTGGAAGTCTCACCTCAGACATCTTTCTGCTGTGATAAAATCTATTTCTGAGGCTGGTTTAACCATTAACCTATTGAAATGTGCAGTACCCAGAACTGAGACCAAGTATTTAGGCTTCATTTTGGGGAATGGTAACGTGAAACCCAATGAAGGAAAGGTGGAGGCTGTGGCTAACAGTCTGATCCCTTGTACACAAAAACATGTGAGGTCTTTTCTTGGGCTAGCTAGTTACTATTGTAGGTTCATACCAAACTTTGCTGTGATAGCTAGTCTCCTATTGGACCTCACCAAGAAAAGATGTCCAAACAAAGTACAGTGGTCCTCAGCCTGTGATGAAACCTTTAGAAATATCAAAGCCATCCTGTGTTCTACTCCAGTCTTAGCCAGTGCTAATTTCCAACAGCCCTTTGAAGTGCATACAGATGCCTCAGAAACTGGAATTCGGGTTGTGCTATCCCAGAGACTAGAGGGAGAGGAGCATCCTGTCATTTTCATCTGCAGGAAGCTACGTGAAAGGCAGCAGAAATATTCTACTATTAAGAAAGAATGCCTGGAAATGCATTGGGCCATTGAGGCCTTAAAGTATTAACTATGGGGAATTGAGTTTACAGGAGTGGCTGACCATAATCCATTGTGCTGGATCAATTAAATGAAAGAAAAAATGCAAGGATTATGAGACGGTACCTAGCATTTCAGTCCTACCATTTTTCAGTCACTCATAGAGCTGGATTGCAACAAAAAATTCAGACTTCCTGTGCCGTTATGGGGCAAGTTCTGCTTCTAGTGATTCATAACACTATTTTAGTAAATAACTGATGTGTTTCACAAGGCCCAATTTGACATTGTACAGTGTACAGTATACCTGTACAGAAAGCTTCAGGGAATTTGATAAGTATCAAAGGATACATTCGTATCATACATATGATACTTTCAATTTTAATTCAAGAATGCCTGAGCCAGAGCTTCTGCAGAGGGTAAGAAGAAGCTCAAACCCTTCCAGGGTATTGGGAAGGTGGAAAACAGTCCAGATCTGTTTCTCTCTTGTGCGGGGGGGGGGAGTATATTGTAGGGTGGACCCTACTCTGCATTTTTGGAACTCGACCCCCCAAGTCTGTTGTAACAGCACCTTTCTCTCTTTAGTACTCTATGCCCTCTTTTTCTATTCCTTTACTGCCAGGCTGGCCACCTGCAATACCCTTTTTATTTTCTGTGTCTGGATTTATTCTTTTCCAATTTCTTTTTTTTCTTCTTTCCTCTACCCCCCCCCCCTTTCAGGTCCTAGCTGTTTTATTTATTTATTTTTTTATTCACTCTCCGATTACCGAGTCACTTTGAGCTTAACACAGCTCATTTACAAAGGTTCCACATCAGTGGGGGTAAACAGACAAAGGAGGAGCTAAACAATTGAGTTTCTAGCAAACATTGGCAAAACATCATACATTATGGTAAACAGCAATAATTAAAAGAAAGCAAATGTTATAAGTGCAATGGGGAAAGAAGGGTGGAAGTAAGATTTTAAAGAATCATAGGTAGAAAGGTAGCAACCCACGGCTTTGTCAAAGTTGTTGAGGTGGGGTATGAAGGAAGATAGGGGCAAAAGAAGAAGCTGGAAGTGAGAACTGGGGTAGGAAGGAGATAGGGAGCAGGAGAAGGGAAAAGGAAGAAGGAGTAGACAGTGAGAGAAGAAGAAAAAACAGGGTGGGGGAGAGGAAAGGCAGGGAATGGGAGCAGCCATAGGCCTTGTCTTGAAATGAACTCAAGCTGAAATTAAGGTGTGATACGAGCGCAGCCGGGGGGGACGGGATGAGGGCAGGTATAACTAGGATTAGGGGAGGTACAATCACAGTAGCTTTCAATTGTAAGATGCTGCCATAGCATATGATTGTTCTGGCCAAGTTTGGGTAGGTTTGTTAATTCATGGTGCAGTCCATTGTACCAGAGAGGCACCCTATATATAAAGGGTCACTGGCATTGGGCAGTCCGGCACCTAGGAGCAAGAAGATGTTCAGTTGTTGAGGTGTGAATGAGTTGGGTCTTGAGAGATTTGTTCAGAAGGCATCCCACTCCCAGAGGCAAGAGCCCAAGAAGTGCTTTTTTAGTATGCAAGCATGTCTGATATTTGATACTACCACTGAGCTGAAGCCACCCAGACTGCATATAAAGCTCACATGTCCACATGTTTTGTCCTCTTGAATAAGTAAGATGAGCAGCATCCATGTAAAGTCTACACACCTTGTTTAGAACAGCAGTTTGCTTTCTGAGTGAGGTAATGGTAGCAGCTCCATATATAACCAAGCCATAATCAATGACTGACAGTACTGAACTATAAATTGTAAGCTTGAGAGCTCCTGGAGTCAGACATCATCTGTATCTATAGAGGAGCCCAATCCTAATGTTGACCACCATGGCAACATTCTTGATGTGAGGCACATAGATGAGATAACTGTCCAGGGTTATACCTGTAGGTACTTTAAGTGCTGGATTTGTTAAAAGGGGGCTCCTATGTTATTTCTAATATTAAGAGAATGAGATTTGAACTTATGCAAGAGGACAAAAACAACAAAACATTTGCTTTCCTATAGTTCAGTACTAATTTGTGTATACTAAATCATTGCTCAACTTCCTCAAAGCCAAGTTGAAGCATGCTTTCAAGTAGTCTAGGATCCTTGTGGCTTGCAAAGATGACCCCATCATCAGCATAAAGGAGAGTCCATTGGTGACATGCTGACGAAAAGTTGTGCAGAAAGATACTGAACAGGAGTGGACCCAGTATTGAGCCTTCAGGTGCTCCAGATCTGACAACCTGTTGATTGGAGGTGACATTAGCTATTTTCACCCACTGGGATCTATCTCCAAGATAGCTTCTGAACCATTGCAGCATATCACTGGAAAGACCAATTTTAGTTAGTTGAATAAGGACAAGTGGGTGATTAACTGTGTTGAATGCCTTCATTAAATCTATGAAGGCTGCTCCTACAAGATTGCCTTGATCAAAAGATTGCTAAATGAAGCTGGTAAATCAGAGTAGTGCAGTGGTGGTACTGTGCCCTTTTCTAGAACCTTGCTTTTTTGGACTTTGGATTGAGTATTTTTCAAGGTGATCCACAAGCTGATTGGCAACAGTATGCTCCAACACTTTAGATAGCGGAGGGAGGATTGATATAGGCCTATAGTTGTTAAGCAAGGCCTGAGCACCAGATTTATGTACCGGAGTCACAAGGACTATTTTCCATACCTGCTGGAATTGTGACAGGGTTAGAGAGAGGTTAAGGATCTTTGTTATGGGTACAGAAGTGTTGCTAAGTTAAATTTTGCCAACAAAATTGCAGTGAAATTGGTAGTTTGTCCTTCTCAAAACATTTTGTGAAATTCCACCAATCCGCAAAATTTTTTGCCAGGTGCAAAATTGCTAAATTTCTCCTGCCGGACCCCTGCAGACTCATCTCCTCACAGGGAAAAAAGGAACAGCTGTTGTGGTCGTGAGGGCCCTTAGTTGCTTCTCCCTCCCCCCAGCCTGACCTCTGCAGACTCATCTCCCCGCATGGAAAAAAGGAACAGGTACGTACACAAGGAGCTCAGCCGTGCCTACCTACTTCGGTGAACTGCTGCCAGTGGAGGACAAAAACTTCTGTTCTTTGGCACCATTTTCAAAACAAACCTGCTATACTTTAAGTCGCCAGAGTAGTGAAGATATTTTTTTTAACACTAAAAATCTGCTAAGCTTGTACAGAAATCTCTCTGATTGCACAGGAACCTTAAGTGTAATTTTAACTTCAGACTGTAGAATCTCCTGGCTGCCTCTGGTGCCTTAATTTTAAACTGCACAGCATAAGAAATTGTAGTTAACTGCCTTATTAAGCTGCAAAAGTCTCCATTGTGCCCCAGGTGCTTGTAATTAATTTGCACAGGAATTTCAGCCAGTAAAACCTTCCAGTAGCTTCTGGTGCATTCATTTTAAACTGCACAGCATAAGAAATCATAGTTAACTGCCTTACTAAGCTGAAAAAGTCTCCATTGTGCCCCAGGTGCTTGTAATTAATTTGCACGGGAATGTTAGACTGCCCCTCCCTCTGCTTACCTGCGTATAAATACAGTGCCTTTTTCTCTTTCTTCCTTAGCTGCGGGGGTCATGAGGGCCCTCAGTTGCTTCACCCTCCCCCCTAGCCAGACCCCTGTAGACTCATCTTCCCACAGGGAAAAAAGGATCAGGTACGCACACAAGGAGTTCAGCCATGCCTACCTACTTCAGTGGGCTGCTGCCAGTGGAGACCCTGCCAGTGTTGCGCTCTGGCTCCCCACCACCACCCTTGGTGAGCATCTACTTATATAACTGAGATCATGTGAGCTGCAGAACATATCAGCTCACTTTACCATTTGCAGGTTCGCAGTTTCCTCCACTAGTGGGCGCATCTCAAATCTCTTGTTCGCTCTAACCCACATCTGCTGGCTAAATAAGCAGGATGTTTTGTCCCTTCACATTTCTAGCTGCAGTTTCTGTCATGGTGGAGCAAGCAGTAGGAAAAGTCTGCAAAACAACTCTTACAAAACAAACATAGCTCGCTGTGGCCCTGCCCTCTCTAGATTGGGGACTCGTGGCAACAAACTGCTCTGAACCTAAATCATACTGTGCTCAGCCTGTTTCACTCTCCTCTGAACCCCCAGAGGTGGCCAGACAATATTGAATATACTTAGCCCCATTTTTAACCTGATCCCCACCTGTAGTCTCCCAGCACATTATCCGACCAAATCAATTACAGCTAAATTTGATGGGTGATTCTCACTTAGCACACTTGCTTCCTAACCTAGCTGACTGGTGCTGAGGTTACAGCCTGAAGCCTACTTCCAATCCCCTCATATACATAACTCATCATGCTGTCCACACAGTGGGAAGAGGTAAAGGGTCTAAAGATTGCCCACCTCAATATACAGAGCATCCTTGCCAATCACTCAGATCTAACAGCATGGGTCACCTACTACAAACCTGACATCCTTGGGGTCTCTGAAACCTGGCTCAAACCTGCGTACACCGACTCTGTCTGTGCTCTCCCTGGCTACCTTGTGATTAGAAAGGACAGGGTGGGCAAAAAAGCATGGTGGTGGGTTGGTGCTCTATTACAAATCTAATCTAAATGTGACTGACATACCTCACCCCCCCCTTCTGTGAGTTTATACATGCCCTCCTCCTATTAGGTAACACTAAGAAGTTTCACCTCACCTGTGTATACAACCCCCCGGAAGGTGGTGTTCGTGGGCTCTCCTACCTACTTGACTGCCTTAGCCCCAAGGTGAGGACTAGTGAACTCCTAATGTTTGAGGACTTCCACCTTAACTGGCTGAGTGGGAATGCAAAAATCTATGAACCCCTTCTATCTGGCCTTGCCCTCAGCCAACTTATCACCAAACCCACCAGACCCTCCTCCTCCGTGGAAAATGGCTCTTTGCTTGACTGGATGCTGTGTAATAGGCCTGACCGAATTACCACCTCAGGTCTCCTCCCTGATTCGATCTCAGACCATTGCCCAACATACTGCATCTGGAAGGTTCAAAATTCCAGGGTTCCACCAAAAGTCTTACAGATGAGAGATTACTCAAACTTTGACCTAAACAACTTCCATACTGACCTCAGCCTGACAGACTGGTCCCCGGTATATGCAGACCTGGACCCCGCGGTTGCTCTAGACAGCTTCTTGACTATATTCACCCCCACTATAAGACAGACATGCTCCACTCATTAAAAAAAGAGTGAGGGGCACAGTCACTAAATGGTTACAAGGGGAATTGTTTGCTCTGATGAAGCACTGGGACAAAAGTTGGCTAACATACAAAGCCTCTGGGAACAGATCAGATTTTGAGGTCTACAGGGAGCTTAGAAATTCATGCAAATGGTCAATCCGCTCTGCAAAGAGTGATTTCTGCAAAGCATCCCTCGAAGTGTCCTCCAAGAACCCGAGGAGTCTCTGGCGCACTATAAAGCACATGGTAAATGGTCCGGCCTGCCAGAAGGTCCCTGACCTGCAAATAAATGGAGTCAGTTGCAATAATCCCCAAACGATAGCTAATGCATTCAATTACCTGTTCTGGGACCTATCTGATTATACCTCTATGCCTTCAATTTCTAAGGAAATGGGTCCTGCTCCTGGTGCTGCACCCGATCCTCCCCTCCCTCCCTTTTAGTTTAAGTCTGTCTCCTTCAAAGAAACCCAGAAGCTTCCGGTAGGTTTCTCCCCTTACTCCAGTGCAGGGCACGACAACCTTGTTCCCAAATTGCTAAACCTTGGGGCCCCCTTCTTGGCCCGCCTGATCTCCCATATTCTAAACTCCTCACTCACGATGGGGACTGTCCCTCCCATTTGGAAGGTGGCCCATGTGACCCCTGTCCTCAAGCATGGAAATCCCAAATTACTTAAGAACTTTGACCCATAGCGATTCTATCCACAGTCAACAAACTGCTTGAGAAAGTAGTGGCCTCCCAGATTGCCCTCTTCCTCCAAACCTATGGCCTTCTCTACCCTGAGCAGCATGGGTTCCGAAAAGGACATAGCTCATCCAGTGCCCTAGCACAGGTCACCTCCAACATTAGAACCACGACTGATCAAGGCAAACTCACAGGGCCTGTCTTCATAGACCTGTCCAAGGCCTTCGACTTGGTCGATCACACCCTCCTGGGCTCTGCTCTCCAGTCTTTTGGTCTCTCCCCTCCCATCCAAGCCTGGTTCTCTAACTATATCTTGGGTAGAAAACAGTACATGAGGTTCCAAAATGCCATATCCGTCCTATCACCAGTAGCCTGTGGGGTACCTCAGGGGTAGGTCCTTGGTCCTCTCCTGTTTTCCCTCTTTATAAACCTGTTGCCCTCAATCCCAACCTTTGGACAAGTTACTCTATATGCCGATGATATGGTGCTCCCTGCCAGTTCACAAAGTATTGATGACATTAACTTTGGACTCAACTTGGATTTCGGTCGCATCCAATCCTGGCTCAAGGCAAGTAAGCTTGTCATCAACCTTCAGAAGACGCAGGCAATGTTATTCGGCTCCATCGCATCCAATCCTGGCTCAAGGCAAGTAAGCTGGTTATCAACCTTCAGAAGACGCAGGCAATGTTATTCGGCTCCATTCCCGAGTCGATGGCACTGAAGGTACCCATTTGAAGGTGGTGGAATCGTTCAAGTACTTGGGGGTGACTCTTGACCCACAAATGGATCTCACCTTGCACATACTTAACTCCTGTAAGGCAACCAACTGCAAACTAGGACTTGTGTACAGAGCAAAAATTTGCATCACCCCAGCTGCCAGACTTACCCTGGTAAAAGGGGTCTTCCTCCCCTCACTTTGTTACAGGCTTACCTCCTTCACGAATGCCCCCAAAGCCTGGCTCTGCAAATGGGACACCTAACATAACAACATATGCTGGTTCACCCTATCAGCCCCTCGTCTCACCCATCATTGTCTACTTTACTCTAGACTGGGTTGGCTTTCCCCAAGCAACCATCGCTCATTCGTTATGGGCAACTTTACGGATAACATCATCCGATCATCTACTCCTCCAGCACTTGCTGACCTCCTCCAGCCTGTCCCCTTTGGCTATCAGTTGAGGTCCACTGAATCCCAGGTGCTGATGGTTTTAAAGACTCTCTCCCTTTCGGGAGATCAAGCATTTGCAGCTCTTGCCCCAAAAACCTGGAACCTCCTACTTCCTCACGTAAGAACTGCCCCCACCCACAGTTGTTTCAGGTCCTCCCTTTGGGATTACCTAAAACAAGCCTCAAGCTGCCTCTGTCCCCTGTAGTCCCTCCATCCGTGACGTGCTTGAAATAAAAAAAATAAAATAAAAATCCTGGCTGCGGGTGTGCACTTATTCCAAAAATAAATAACAAATAAGCAATATTCACAAATATTGTTGCTGCTAACACTGGCTCTAATTTTTCCTGACTGCCCTCCCTGGGTTGTTTTGCCTCATATTGAACTGCACTAAAATTGTTCTGTGCCTGTTACCTGACTGTAGATGATTGCTTATACCTGTCTGTACCTTGCCTGACAGTTGGACCCAAGCCTTTGTACTTTGTTTCAGGTGGTCCTTCTTGCTTGTATTCTGACTGTACCTTTGTGTACCTTGATGCTAGCCTCTGTACTGTTATTGCTTGTATCTCTGTAATTCTCCCAAGTCACACCTGAAAATAGGCACGTGACTGTCTAGTGTGCTTACCTGGTAAACAAAAGCTAAATAAATAAATTTCACCGCAAAATGCACAATTACACCAAATGTAGCCTACATTTTGCCAAACTGTGCCCAAATTTCACCATTTCACAGGTGAAATTTCACATTCCATTGTGAAATTTCACATTTTGCTGGTGAAATTTTGCATTTTTCCCACAGAACTTTGCATGTCGCTCCCATGAAATATTTTGCGAAATGCGTAAATTTCATAAAATATTTCACGGAAAAAATTTTTCTAATTTTCACACATCTCTATATGGGCAGTAGTACTTCCTCTAAGGTAAGTGCAATAAGTTTGAGGTCTAGAGAGTCACTACTGTGTCTGGATTGTCCCAGTACTTTAATCAGGTGTTTTCTAACCTGGGTTACTGAGACCTTTTTAAAGTAGAAAGGGGGATGTTCAGGGATCTTGTCCATGTAGTGACTAGCTGTGTTTTCAGAGGTATCACCAAATAAGTCACATGGAAGGACACTGCTCAAATTAGTGAAGGCAGCATTAAAAGCATTTGTAATTTTAAGCAAGTCCAAGGTGGATGTGCCATCAAGATTTAGCATTGAGGTTGAGACTTTAGGGTCGTTACCTGTGATATCATTGATATTCGACCAGAATTTTCTGCTGTCCCCCCACCCATTAGTAAGAAGTTCCCTATGGTGTTGACTTTTCACCTGTTGAATAGCCCATGTGCAGGCATTTCTTGTGGCTTTATATGCTTGCAGGTCCTGTTGTTTATCTGAAGCTTTGGCTCGGTGCCATAGATGGTCCCTTTGTTTCATGCCAGAGATAATGTCAGGAATTATCCAGAAATGCACTGTGCCATGAACCTTTATCTTTTTAAATGGGGCATGTACATCACAGGCAGGACTGAAGACCTTAATTAAGTGTTCAAGTGCTGCATTGATGTTGCCTGTGGAGTCCAGTAGAGACCAGTCCTGGTAGTGCAGCTGTTGTTTTAAGAGATCAAGATGACCACTTTTTAGCACTCTATTGTAGATAGTTTGGGGTAGGGGTATGACATTTGTTGGACCAGCTGCAGGAGATGGGGGAGTGGTCACTAAGGGAGTCAGGGTGAATGGTTACATTAGAGGTGTGATCAGGGTGATTAGAGAATATCCAGTCCAGGGTGGTGCTTGTTCCAGTCTTATAGTTTATTCTGGTTGGGGAGCTGACACACTGAATGAGGTGAAGGGCAGATAATGTATCCTTTATAGGATCGATGATTGGCGACAGCCAGTTTGTGTTGAAATCACCCAAAAGTATTGTCTCAGCAATGTGATTTTGGGCATGGAGATAGTCCAGAATGCTGTTGAAGCTGGAGGTTGGGTCTTTAGGGGGAATGTAGACTGAATATATCATAAGTGTTTTGCAATGGGCACCTAGGAGCACTTTAATTGGCAGTACCTGGGTGGGGCATCCTAGGTCAACAACAGGCAAGGACAGCCCCTTTAGCAAGTTTTTTAGATAGATGGTGCAACCATCTCCATATTTGGAAGACTTATCCAGTCTGAATATGGTATAACTGGGTAGGGTTACCGCTGTGTTAGGTATTTTGGGGGACAGCCAGGTTTCAACAAATGACAGGATGTCAGGATCATGTCCTATGACCCACACTTTGAGGATGTTGATTTTGTGATAAGGACTACAAATGTTGATTGTAGCCAGTTTTAAAGTACCCTGTTTATGGCGAGCACCATTTAGGGTCTGGTCAGCTGGTCAAGGGTTAGGGTGGATGTTGCCAGCAAGTAGAAGCAACAATAGGGTGATTCCAAGCAGGTATTCTCTTAGCAGCTTTGATGAATGTTTAATAGTCCTTTTGGTGTGGAGGCTCCATTTGCTTTTCCCTTTCTTGTTTAAAGTGAGGAAGAGTATGGGATCAGAGAGTGTGGTGATATGAGCATGTGCACTATACAGCACCCAGTCATGATGGTGAGGATGGCTCATAAAAGGGGACCATTGTCCTTTCCTGATGTAAGAAAAGTTTCCAGTAGTGCCACCCTTGTGGTAGTGGAGGTAGTAGTCAATGTCAATATTGAGAGGTTGTTCTTTGTTGGAGTTAGGGCTTCCAGAGGGACTGGGTAGAATAAGGAGGATAAGAAGGTGAGTAGGGCACTCACTGCAGGCATGTGCATTTTTAGCCAGGAAGGCTTAGCCTGTAACAAGTGAGCAAGGATATACTTAACACCACGAATAGGAGCTGGAAAAGATCAACATTGCAAAGATCCCTCTAGTGGCCATATGGTATAATATCTTAGATTGAGTTAGTCGGTAGTATTCAGCCAATAGGAAGGGAAAGGTGGAGAGGGTGGTGCTTAGCATATTTAATAGGGGATGGGTTGGGGCGGATGGGCGGGAGAAAGATAAAAATATAGAATACAAGCTAAAACAGGTAGCAGGAAAACCAAGCTCTTGGGCTAGCAGCCGATAGCAAGGGGTTGTAAAGTCAGCCAATGGCAGGGCCAGAAAGTCAACAGTGTCCAATCGCAGTTCAGCTCAGAGAGCGCGGGCCAATTGGGCAGCTGCTGGAGGAGCTGGAGAAGTCCCCGAGAAATGTACCTTGCTTGATCTGAGGCGGTGGCATCTGGTGGTGATTTGCGGTTTGAGCGGCCGTCGGCTGGAGGAGCTGAGGCCTCGGGCACTTCAAAGCCTGAGTCAGGGCTTTGAAGCCCAAGGAAAAAATTAGAAAGACTGCCAATTAGCTGGCCTGTGGCACTGAGGGCTGAGGCACTGGTCACCTTACCTCACGCTACACCGGCGACCCATGTTTGGGAATGAGCATAGGCCACCAGGGGTCAGCAGGAAGGAGAGGGATCGAGCACCATAGGACTGCTCTCCCTCTCCGTCTCCAAGAAGGGGGGACATCTGCACTTCAGTGCATGACTGGCTCCTAGCAGAGGCTAGGGACTAGCACACTGAAAACACTACAGAATGGGGGTAGATGAGGCAGACGCTCTGAGGTGCACGTAAGGGAGCATGTGTGCTCACTCCTAGTGGTGTCATTGCACACCTTGCCTATGATAGACACAAAATTACAGGTGGAAAATCTAGGTACTGGTGCTCCAGAATGACAGTCAGTCCCCACAGGTGCTGCCCTTGTAATGGGAAATAACCCCTCCAGCACCAAATCCAGAGATAGGTGGGTTGAGGGATCCCCGCTGATCCACCACAGGGGGCAAGTCATGGGGCAGCTGGAGGGGTAGGTTGTGAGCGGGGGATGGGGCTGGGGGATTCGATAGGAGGTACCGCTGCCAGGGACTGGGAGGATAAAGTGAGTAAAAAAAAAATGAAAGACTACCAATTAAAAGTAGAGAGCAAGCTATATTAGATAAATTGCAGACAGAATTATCTGAAGTGTTGCTCGCTCTTGTATCCTGTACACAAGCTGGATTTTGCTGAATATAGGAATCGCCCATATGTATGGGTGCATGTGAAAGCACCAAATATGTAACTTAAATTTAACTTTAATTTTTTTTTTATTTTGCATTTTGAATAAAACATAACTCAAGCCTGCATTTTCTACACCTGATTCCTGTGACTTGGCATCTGTTTATTCCACCAACCTTCACAACTATCCTAGATACCATTGCTCTCCAAGTAGTTCTCGAGGTCCTCTTTGACCAGTGATTTCATCAGCTCCTGTACAATGAAAGAAAGACTGACTGTTCTGTATTTCCCTGCTTGTTCCTTGTTCCCCCTTATGGAGGTAACTAAGTCCACCAAACTCCAGTCCTTCAGAACTAATCCCATGCTGAATAGTCCTACCAGGGGTTCAGCCAGTTCAACTGCCAGTTCCCTAAGTGCCCTTGGATACAACCCATCTTGTCCCAGGGCTTTATCTATCTTTAGTGCTGCAAGCTGTTTCTGGACCCTTTTGCTTGTAAATATTGCCTATTGATCTCTGGAAGTCACTTAGTGGCCACTTTGATGCCACTGTATGGCAAGGACCCACTGTCCTCCCTAGTGAAAATCGAGCAACAGTAATCATTAAGGATGGCAGCCTTTTGCCTGTCCTCGTCTGTGACCCTACTCCCCTCAGATAGCCCATTTTTCCCCCTCCATTATTTCTTTTTTCCCTACTATAATGGCAGAAATGTTTTTCTTCAACCTTGTCCCCCTCTGCAAGATTCAGCTCTGTGTGTCTGCTTTTGCCTCCCTAACTGCCCTCCTTGCCTCATTATTTCTCTGTAAGTATTTGCCCCATTTTTCTTTCTCCTGTTTTTCTTTTCACTTGTAGAAGGCCTTTTTCTTGGCCCTTTCCACTTTCTTGACTCTTGCCAAGAACCATACCTGTCTCTAGAACCTGTTCCTTTTGGTTACTGTTCTTATGCATAACTTAGGTGCCTCTAGAAAGTCCCCTTTATTGCCTCATCTCTCATCTGCACCACCTGTGTTGTCAACCCAAACTAACTTTTCCCTGACCAGCTCCCTCAGCATATTGAAGTCCACCCATATAAAATCTAGGATTTCACTCTCAGTTGATGTTTTTCTGTCTTGACTTCAAGTTTGAATGAAATGGAGTTATGGTCTCTGTTTCTAGTGGCTCCTTTCTCTCACAGCTCCTATTACATTGGAGCTGGTGAGCATCACATCAAGAATGGAAGCCTGCTTGGTGGGTTCCATAACCAGCTGTATCAGTAGACAGTCCTGGAACGCATCCAGCAAGGCCTGACCTGTGGTGCTCCTGGCCACTGGAACATCCCAGTTGATGTCCAGCAGGTTCAGATTACCCACTACCACTTCTCCCCTCTTTGCCACCCCTCCTTTTTTGAGTTCTTCCCTGAGTTCTCTGTCCTTCTCTTCCATTTGCACTAGAGGACTTACAGATCATCCCCAATCATAATTTCTTGCACAAAGCTGCCATGAGTTGCATCCACAATGACTCTCTCTCCCCAATACTAACCCTGATGCACTCATCTTCCACCACCTCAGTGCCATCACTGATCAAGGGCTACTACATCATGTCTACCTATTCCTCTATCCCTCCTGAACATTGAGTACCCAGGGACATTCAAGTCCCAGATGTTATTTTCTGTAGCCCACATTTCTGTGATGGCCACAAGGTCCACCTCAGTGACTGCCATCAGCACATGGAGTACACTGATTTTATTACCCAGGCTCCTGTCATTTAAGCATACCCTTTTCAATCTGACCCTTGATCCCACTGCTATTACCCTGCCTATTGCACTTATACTTTCTTTGTCCTCTTAAACTCTTGTTTTTCATGCTGTTTACACACTTTGAATTCCCTTTATCTAATGTTCCCTCACATGGCCCAGTTATGACCAAAACTCTCTTTATCCTCACTGTGCTGCTAAATGCCCCCAGATGTGGGAAAGTACTAGCTAGGATTCCCTCCCAAACACCTGTCACCCTGGTCCCCTTGCTGTAATCCTAGGCACTTGGCAGATAGATAGCGGTGGTGATGGCTGGAGGGAGCTGGTGCCCTGTTGTGGTATGAGTGATTCTCTTACAACTGGCTTTAGCAGATTGAATTGGGTACATTTTGGTGGAAACTACATACCATTTTGATTGCAATAAGTCAAGTGTAGTACTGTTCTTGTTTTTTTTTTGTTTTGTTTTTTACATTGAATGCTCCATTAGAATCAGAGATCAGTTGACGTCTAATTGCCTTGGTTCAGGCAACACACAGCAAAGAGATGTCTGACCCAAGGGTCTAAATCACCATTAAAAGTTTTGGAAGCAATAATTGTTTTCCATATTTGGTGCCATCATCTTGCTTGCTGATCCCCAGGGTGACCGCCTAACATCATTACCCATCACTCACAACTCTAAAGTATCCCTTGAATACACTTTGGTGGGATCTTCAGGGTGGCTTCACTCTCTGTTAAAATACTATCCAGCACTGGAGAAGATGGGCAGGCACAGGTTTCAAGAGTGGGTGTGATTATGAATGCAACAACAATTTGCCATTTTTTCTCCCCTTTCTTGAGACCTTCTACCTCCCTGATGTCAATCATGCCTCTCGTGATCACACACTGTAACACCACTTAGCAAGAGGTTGCTAGGCTGGTGGACTCTGGTGGACTCCTTTCCAGGGTTGCCATATGTTGCACATGGCAGAACTTTGCTGTGCTCAGGCCACCTGAATTCAACTCCTGGGTTCACTGTTGAACTAAGAATGCTGGCACAGAAGTACAGCAAAGCTGTGTTGGGCCATAAGTTGGCCAGGTAGTTGTTCTTGAGTATATCAACCTATTAAGACTTGTTCATGACTTCCAGCACCTGCACTATTCAGCTGTTGACCACTGCAGCCCCAACCCAAAAACAGTAGCTTGATGCCAGTAAGGAGGTTAGAGAGCTGTAGTCCCTGGATAGACACCACATGGGATGCAGTGGGAGGGGGAGGTTGTACAGTTATTAAATTTTGTTTGCCACATTTCTTCTTTAGGGGCAGTACAGAAAATCAGTAATGTGCCAGCAAAGTTTAATAACTGTTTAATTCATAGTGCCTCTCCAAATGCTGATGGTTTCCATTCACCCTCAATTCTGATTGGTTTCTTCTGTTCAATGGACTGATGCCCCATTCACTACTGTGAAGTTATCAAAACGTTGTTCTAGAGTGGTACTGCAAAGTTAAGTGGCACCAAGGTCTGAAAAATCTTCAGTACCAGGATGTAGGAAAAACTATGCAAGGCCTTGGGTTATTTTCTTTTTCATGAAGAGCTCCTATTTCCTGAGGGATGCCTGTTGGCCCAGTGGCATAGAAACATAGAATTTACCATCAGATAAGAACCACTGGGGCCACCTAATCTCGCCACTTTTCCCTGTCTATGTATCACTGCAGAGTCTACACGATTTCTGGCCCATTCACCCACTCCACCTTTACTTTTCCTAAGATTCACATATGCCTATCCTATGCATTCTTGAACTAAGACACTGTTTTCACCCCCACAGCCTCTGCTGGAAGACTGTTACAGGAATTAACCACTCTTTCTGTGAAGAAGTACTTTCTCATATCTCTACAGAATCTACCCCCTTCAGCTTCTTCTCATGCCCCTGTGTCCTTGAACACCTTTTTTTTCTGAAAAATACTTCCCTGCTTTACCTTGTTTACCCCCTGAGGTATTTAAAGATCTCAATCATATCCCCCCCCATCTTCCAGGGTGTACATGATTAGGTCCTTTAATCTCTCCTCATAGGGCTTCTGATGCAGACCCTGTTCCATTTTAGTTGCTCTTTTCTGGACCACCTCCACTCTATGTCCATCCGGAGATGTGGTCTCTAGGACTGGACACAGTAATCTGAGTGGATTCTTACCAGTGATTTCTACAGAGGCAATGTCTCCTCCCTCTTCCTACTGGTAATACCCCTTACCCCTTCCTATGTATCGCAGTATCCCATTATCCTTCCCTAATGCATTGTCAAACTGCCTGGCCACCTTTAGGTCATCGAATGTGATGCCACCCAGGTCTGTTTCCTGCTTGATGGTCATCAGTACCACTCCTCCCATTTTGATTTCTGCCCCTGTGTTTCTGTGCCCCAAGTACATTTCTTTGCACTTTTTTGTGTTGAAACCCAGATGCCATATCCTTGCCCACTCCTTGAGTTTTCTCATGTCTCTGTTCATTCTTTCAACACCCCTCCCCAAGTGTCACTCCTGTGATTCCATGCTGTCTTGGGTATTGTAACCCATTGGTTTCAAGATATGGCACAATCCTTTCCTTCAGCAGTGATTCCATTAACCTTCCTACCACAAATGTCAGGCTAACTAGTCTGTAGTTGCCAGCCTCCTCCCTGCTACCAGTTTTGTGAAGTGAGACTACAGTACATCTGCCCTCCTCCAGTCCTCCAGAACCTCTCCTGTTTCCAATGAGCTATTAAAGAGGACTGTCTGAAGTGCAGTCAGTACCTCACTGAGCTCCCTCAATACCCTTGGATGTACCCTAAGTGGCCCGATTGCTTTGTCCACTTTCAGATTAGTGAGTCCCTTCAGGAAAATCTTGTACACAAATGTCCACAATCTGGGAAAAAGATCCCAGACCTGTAGGCAATAATGACAGAGGCTAAACTGGACATAGTAGCCATTAACAAGACATGGTTCACCAGTAACCATACTTGGGAGACTTCAGTATCCAGCTATGTACAGTTCAGAAGAGACTGAGGTGCAAAAAAGTGTGGGGGGGAGTGGCCCTTTATGTCAATGAAAATATCAAAGCTACGGAAATTCAGAATACACATAACGAGTCAGAAGAACTGTGGGTCACCCTGGAAACAGGAAATGGGACAGCCATACAAACTAGGGTTGTCTACAGGCCTTCAGACCTGGCAGAGGACATAGACACATTACTGTTAGAAGATATAAAAACATGACAGTTAAAGTGGAGGTTCTGATAATGGGTGACTTCAACATGCCAGATACAGATTGGTCAATACCAGCAGTAACATCCACCAGAACTAGACACATAGTGGATTCCCTGCAGGGGGAGGACCTCAGAAAACTGGTACAACAACCCACAAGAGACAGGGCTACCCTAGATCTAGTACTGACTAATGGGGAAATGATCACAGATCTCCAGGTAGAAGGTCACCTGGGGGCCAGTGACAATCACATGGTATGGTTCAATTTGGCCAATAGAACTAAATCATCCCATTCCAAGGCAAAAATATGGAACTTTAGAGGAGCTGACTTTGATAAGATGGCCAACTGAGTTAAGCGAGCCCTTGCAAGAAGAAATACAGGTGAGGGGATACAGGCAAAGTGGTCAAGCATTAAGGATGCAATACTTGAAGAAACATCCCATTGTGTTAGAGAGAAAAGCAAGGGCAAAAGAAGAAGGAAACCACTTTGGTTCTCAAAAACAGTAGCAGAAAAGGTAAGAGCCAAAAGGCTGGCCTTTAGGAAATATAAGGGAACGCAGCAGGACGAAGAAAGGGAGGCATACCAAACTTCCCTAAGGGAAGCAGGGAAAGCAGTAAGGAAGGCAAAGGCCCAAACCAAGGAAACACTGGCACGCACAGTAAAAGAAGGGGACAAGACTTTCTATAGATACATTAGTGAAAGGAGAAAGTCCAAAGGGGCTTTTGCTAAGATCTACGGGATAAGGGAAGTGTGTGGAGAAGGACCAAGGAAAAGCATATATCCTAAATAGATACTTCTGCTCAGTATTTACTGAGGAGACGGTAGGGCATGGCCCACAGCTCAGCACCATGGACACGGGGGGAGGGAGGTGTGCAGAAGTCCTTTCACAAAAGAAAGGGTCTTACAAGAGCTCGCTAATCTCAGGGTGGACAAGGCAATGGGGCCTGATTGTATACATCCGAGGTACTAAAGGAGCTACGGGTGGAACTAGCAGAGCCATTATCAGAACTGTTTAGTGAGTCTCTGAGCACAGGAGAGGTCCCAGAAGACTGGAGAAGGGTTCATGTGATCCCGCTCCACAAGAATGGTAGCAGAGAGGAGACAGGGAACTACAGACCAGTCAGTCTTACCTCAGTAGTGGCAAGATTATGGAGGCACTCCTTAAGGAAATGATAGTGTAACACCTGGAATCCCTAGGAGCACAAAGTCCAAAGCAGTATGGCTTTCCAACAGGAAGGTCCTGTCAAACTCATTTCATAGATTTCTTTGACTGGGTAACCAGAGTGGTGGATCAAGGGGGTGCGGTTGATGTTGCCTATCTTGATTTCAACAAAGCTTTCGATACTGTTCCACATAGAAGATTGATTAATAAGCTGGGTAGGCTCGGGTGGGTCAGAAGTTGGACAGCTGGGTGGCAAACTGGTAGGTAGACAGAAAACAGAGAGTGGTGGTAAACAGTATACAGTCGAAAGAGATGCAAGTCACAAGTGGGGTACCTCAGGGATCAGTCCTGGGGCAGTAATCTTCAATATCTTCATCAGTGACATTGCAGATGGACTGGAGGGTAAGGTTTGTCTGTTTGCAGATGACACCAAGTTCTGCAACAGAGTAGATGATCCAGATGGGTCAGGCAGAATGAGAAGAGATCTGAATAAACTGGCAAAATGGTCAGAAGTGTAGCTGCTGGGGGGTTTAACGGAAAGAAGTGCAAGATCATGCACATAGGGAAGAGAAACCCTGAAGCCACCTATAGGTTGGCAGGGGAGTTGCTGGCAATCACAAGGGAAGAAAGAGACTTGGGCATCATCATCACTGATGACCTGAAATCATCCAAGCAGACCTCTAAAGCAGTAGGTAAGGCTAGAGGGATGCTGGGGTGTATTAATAGGGGTATTGCAAGTCGTAAGAGGGGAGGTAACAATCCCTCTTTACAAGACACTGGTTAGGCCCCATCTGGAGTACTGCATGCAATACTGGAGGCTGCACCTGCACAAGGACATTAACAAAATGGAGGCAGTCCAGAGAAGGGCAACCAAAATGGTGCAGGAACTGTATCAGAAAACATATGAGAACGGGTTCACGGAGCTCGATATTTATACCCAACAGCAAAGGAGGGAGAGAGGTGATATGATTGAAACATTCAAACATCTTAAGGGCATTAACAAGGTGAAAGAGTCTAACATGTTTCACTATAAGAAAAATAGCAGGACAAGACGCCATGCCATTAGATTAGGGGGAGGCTGATTAAGGGGTAATGTGAGGAAGTTCTTTTTCACAGAAAGAGTGGTGGAACAGCCTACCTCAGGAAGTGGTGGATATGAATACAGTGCAGGGCTTCAGACAGGCATGGGATAGGCATAAAGGGGCAATACAGATGAGTATGAACAGATAGGCCATTGGCAGAATACAGGGCTATGACATAAGGTAAAGTAAGGCACAAACTGAAGAGAGCAGGTAAAAAAAATAGGCTGACTGGATGGGCCTTGTGATCCTTATCTGCCGTCAACTTCTATAGTATGTTTCTATGTTTCTAGGACACTTTCCTCTAGAAATGAATTAATATCCACCTCCCTCCCTCCAATTCTCCTATTGCTTTTTTGTGTACTCTCCCTTCTTCTTCCTCTGTGAACACTGAACAAAGATATTTTTTCAGAATGTCTGCATTTTCCTGGTCCCCCTGTGCACAGTCCCCCTATTCCCTTTTTAATCTTATGATCCCACCCCTGGTCTTCTTCTTTTCAATTACATTCCTTAAAAAGATCTTGTGCCCCTTCGTCACTGCCTGGTCTGTTCTCTCTTCAGTTTGTGCCTTACTTTCCCTGTTGCATTCCCTGCTTCCCTCTGTTTCCCTTGATAGACCACCCTATCCTCCTCGCTTTGCATCTTCTTATACCTTCTGAATGCTACCCTTTCAGCAGAATTGCACTAATGCACTGGCAACCCAGTTATGGTAGTGTACTCAGGGCATAACAGCAGCCAAGGTCTGGAGGCAGTGCTACTGACTGCAGTGCTTACCAGCCTGGAAAGGGAGATGGTACCATAGCATCCCCAGTGGAGTGACATAAATGTTGCTATGCATAGGAAATTGCTGCAATATTTGAGGCCACCAGTGGGCTGTATGGCACCATCAGACAGCTGGAGGATGAAACAGAAAAGAAATCATAAAAGAACCATCAGGCTACTGGGATGATGGTCTTGGGTACTTTCAGGCCTTGCAGAGCTTGGACTTCCATTGTAGGGATGGTGGGGATTGCAGCAGAGAGAGCTGGGAGGTTGCTAAGGGCAAATAGGCCCGTTTCTTCAGGATTGCACAGGTTGCTTTGGAAGATATTTATTGGTCTTGATGTTAGCAGTCACAAATGGGGGTTACACCTGATGATGTCTTTATATGTGACTGCAGACACTGCACACTGAGCTATTGTGACATGCACCTGGCATGTAATATGATGCATACATTTGTGCTATAGGCCACACACTGGTCATTCATTCCAAGTGATTAACACTCTCCATAACCTCATATTAAGTTACTCTGGTGGCCCAGTGCCCCCTAACAATGGCCCAAGAGCTATGGTGCTCTAGTGGTTCCCTTCCCCCTCAGCCCAGCTCCATAGAGTCACCGGTGGTTCCCCAACAAACATGGCTGGGCTCATTGTCCAGGCTGCCACCAGTTGCTCTATTTCACAGGACTGCAATCTCAGAGTGGATTGTTGCCTATATGGAAAATAACTATATTCTGTTAATATGTAAACTGTATCTGAATATGCTCAACTACATCACATATTTCAGCTATATATACATTTTTACAGATACATGTTAGATATTTACAGAATTCAATGAGATTTGCCTTATAGTAGGCACAGATATATCAAGCTGGACTCATTGTCCAGGCTGCCACCAGCTGCACTAATTCACAGGACTGCAATCTCAGAGGGATTTAGTGCCCATATGGGAAAGAGCTATATTCTTTTATTATGTAAGCCATATCTGAATATGCCTAAATATATCACATATTTCAGCTATATATACATTTTTACAGATACATATTAGATATTTACAGACTTCAGTGAGAAATGCATTATAGTAGGCACAGATATATTAAATACCTAGTTTTGTTATACTATCAAAAATATGAGGGGCTGGATATTCAGACTGTGCTCAAGCCTGGGCACAATGCAACTGAGCTGCACCAGAGTATGGACCAGGCGATATTCAACGGAGCTGCACCATGGCTCAGCACCTTTGAATATGGCATTGAGGGCCCATGCACTGCACATGGTGCAGTGGCACTGCAACAGCACAAGTGGCAGAAGGGGAGCAGGGGGATGCGCCAGTGCAAGTGTGGTTGTGCCAGGTGCAGCAAACACGATATTCAGCACTGAGCATGCAAATCACGCCATCATGCATGCAAGGTGCAAATGGGGCCATTAACATGTCATTATGGCCCCATTTGCATGCAATGTGCTGATCCCCGACGACTTGTGCCTGGCACCCTGCTGGGCTGCAGCCATCGGAGACCGACACCCTGCAGTTCCATTGCAGACCCACTCCTGTACGCCCAATCATGAGCATATGTTTAGTGTATTTCTGGTGGTCCAGTGGACCACTCCCCAATGCCTGATCATTGGCATATGTTAGGATCATTGACAAAGTGCTGTTTCAGTGAGAATTAAGTGCTGCTTTATGAAGCTTGTCCTGTTCATTGTTTGCTGTGTAGATCCTAATGCTCTCTGTTCTGTATTATTTAAGTTATGCCATGATGTAGCAACAGTGTTACACTCCTGAAACCTCTCCGTATCTGAGTTAGAGCCAGGAGCATGCTGTACAGCCATGACACAAGTTTAGTGTTGTCAGGAATACTGTCAGAGGTTCCCGCTACAGCTGTCATTACACCTCAGCGTAGCTGCCAGTGTTGTTAGTATCTGTCATCCTTTGATGGCAATCAGTGAATACTGTTTCGGCAAGCTAAATACTTATCTGAACCTCATCTGTTTGTGTTTTATAGCTGTTCAGTCCATTTGTATTAATTGTCACCCCAATCTGCTCTCCATTTCTTCATCAGTCCGCTCATGATCTGTATTGGGTAATTATGGTCAGCATCCACCAAAGAGGTGATGGTTCAATTGTTTGTGAGGTCTTGTTTTCGTATCCTTGTATCAGCAATTACTCTACTCTTCTCAATGTTCGTGATTGGATGGAAAGTACAGACTACATACCTTACAAATGTAGTCTGTGTGCGGACATCGTGGTTTGCTGCAAGTGTCATCTGTTAGGCTGTACTGAAAAAGGACATATTCTGCTTCCCAACTGCTGCCTTATACTTATTTCATATCCTGCTATTATTGCAATCACATCATCTGCACTATGCAGCATTCTGGTTCAAACTTGCATACAGTGTGAACCAACTTGCTGTTACTGAAAGTGCATAAACAGTCCATGTCAGTCTTGAAGCGGTACTGATTCCTGATGCTTTATTTGGGTCGGTGAACACTGAAGACACAAACAAAGAGGGAGTGTACAGTACAAAGGTGATAAGTGTTTGCAAGTAATGCTGACAAACAAATGAAAATGTAAGGACTGGGACAAGGGACCTGGAGTTATGTTCCCTGTGAATGAATCTTGTCAGATCACAGATCCACAGCTAAAAGAGAAATACCCAGTGCAAACAATGCTTGCTTTCCATACAAACAACACAAAACAAAACAGGAGATATAAAAACAGGAAACCACAGAACTGCAAAAGCAAGGGTCACATATTTAAAAGGAGGGAACTGACATCTGCACTGTGCATTCACAGTTAATGTCGTGGCAGTGCTGTGATGTGTAATTCAGAGATGCACCATTATTAGGCAATTAGTAAATAAAAAGCAGTCTAAGAGAAAGGCAGTAATGTTATTTGGCACAATGAGAGGCAGCATTGCATGCCATCTAGCCAGCGACAATAAGCCTATAATACATGCATCTCTGACAAGTTATGCAGCACACAGCGCACAGAGCCATGCATAGCAGTAAACCAGCTATGACAGCCAGGGAGTGCTATGTCAGTGGATACACACCAAAACACATACCATTGTTACAAAAGTGAACTTAGCTTTACTGTGCTCTGCATGGATTGAGTGGTGAAAACACACAGCATGGTGTACAATGCAAATACATATGCCTATGAAGTGTATATCAACACTGTCAGCAAGGGAGACACCGTGATGTATCATATAGACGGTGTCTAGAGACTATGAGCAAACAGTGACATTCCATATACAGTGTGGATGAGGTTACATGCAACTTTCCTGAATGTAGGTACCTGAATATATTACTGATGAATTCCAGGTTAGGATGATTAGAGGAGGACTGCGTTCTGCAGAAGGTATGGAATATGAACTGCCCAGAAGAAGGACAGACCTGGGTAGAGCGCATTTCTTTCATTTGGGTCCCTATATATGGAATTCATTGCCACTTCACCTTAGGCCAATTAATTGTAGCCTTTGTACAGGATAAATAAAAAGATTGTTCAAAATTGATGCTAATAGAAGGTTTAATGTTGATCCACCTTGAATATTATATATTAAATGTGATGAAGGTTTGCACATGTATGTGAATGAATGTGTCCTGTGTTGTATATGTGTATCTATTATATAGATCCTAAGTAGTTAATTGTAATTTAGTAATTGTTGTGATGTTAGTTTATACTGTATGTATATTTATATATATAAGCTTATTGTAATTTTTTTATAATTATGTTGTGATTAGGAATGATTGCATGAAGGACCTCGCTGGAAATGAGCTTGCCTCAGTCGAGTCTCCTATTCTTTTGCTTGTCAATTGAATAAAAATGTTTACTACTACTACTACTTTCCTATATGCACATCTCAAAACCAGGGCATGTAAACTTCATGGTGATATGGGACAGTGCAAACAGCCCATCTAATGCAACACAGAGACTCTTGAATTATGAGGGGAATTAGTGGAAATGTGATGTGAAGGACAGGGCATACATATGGTCAGATGCAGGTAGGAATGAGATCACACTGAAAGAAAACATACCTTTCATCCACAGGCACTATACACTCAGCATTATTTAACTCAGTCTCTGGATTACTGCTGCTGCTGCTGCTGCTGCTGCAGCTGCCATAGCACCACCACTAGCTGCCAACAGCTCATAGGAATATGGCTATATTGCCACTCCAAAGACAACAGAATCATTCTTCTCATACTGAAGGTGACATCTTCATAGTCAGATCACTGACAGTGCCTATATTTATTTATATCATGATTTCAGTGTACATATTGACAGATACTTGCCTATGCACACATAAAACTAAGTGCACCTAATGACAGCTCCACTGCAGTTCAAACGCCCCCTCCTAATTCACTTCACAGCGCATTCTGCGGTAACAGCCGAACACTACACAGTCGAAGTATAACAGCATGCTCCTCACTATTTTTAAAGCTTAAACACAGCAGAAATATGCAAGGCACATTAATAACACAACTTTCCTAGTTCCAGACATCATGCCTTAACACACAGGTCAGTAATTCAGCTGTTTATATAGACTTGACACAAACGGGTTTGCCAATGATTTGTACATCATCCTTGGTGGTCCAGTGGAACCCCCCAGTGCCTGATCACGGGCTGATTTGGTAAAAGTACTCCAGGTGGTCCAGTGGTACCCTTTGATGATTTAAACATGTGCCGGCAATTGGGCGATGGGGACCGGTCCACTGGTACACCATGGATTTCTTTACAAGAAACCCATGATAGGGCTATGGGACAGGGCACAGCACTCCCAGGACAGGGGGCTTAAGGACACTGTTCTGGGTGGGCAGGTGGCCATCCAAGGCTGGCAGCTGCTGTGTTGAACACTGCAATATGGCAGCTTGCCTGTGGGTGGCCAGGACTTGCTCCTGGTTTTCCCAGGCACATATTTGTGCCCCTCATAGCAGCGCAAGGTGGGTTTATGCCAGCATATGCATCACACAACTTGGACTGAATATCGGATTGTGCCGCATATGCATGGGCATGCCCCTGCACTTGCACTGCATACATTTCAGTTGTGCAGCACAACTTGTCCCTTTGAATATCGCACTGGGGCGCATTGGTGGGTTGCGCATGGTGCAGCTCATATGACTATCCAGGCCAAGATGTTTTTATTTTGTTTTAATTGTTAATGTTTTAACAGAGTCTCTAATGAAAAATTCTTTTTTTCTGTTTTGTAATTTCTTTTTACAGCTGTACAGTGATGTCACCATGCTGACATATTGCTATGAGTTGGGGAAAGGACTGACCGGATTGTGAGACTATGGTCTTCCACTAAGTAGTTTGGTTTGGACATGATGACTCATATTACTGTGCTGCTCTCTCCATTTACTACAGCGGTGTGTGTGTCTGCACCTCTGCCTGCAGTAGGCAGCACTATTTCTAGAGCTCCTTTAATAACTGTGCCTGTTAAAAAAGCTTAATAAATTAACTGCTGTAATTCCTATTAAAACACATTCATCATTTTATGGGCATATCAGATAAATAGCTTTGGAACAGCTACCTTCCATAAACAATGATACTATGCTTTTCTTGACATGGCACTTCTTTGGCTGCACTCTATCCTACATTCTACTGTTTAGCATTCCAGTTCCCTACACTTAGATTACCTTGCAACACATTTCAGTTGTAACCCTTGATTATCCTGGTAGTTTATCTTCAGCCTTCTTGTGTGCATTTAAAATAGCTACATAGAAACTGACATTTTATTTTAACTGCCTGTAGCTTAGTGCATTTTGCTGCTCAGACCCATAAAGGCTTTGTGTTTTTCCTGAGTTTTTAAAATTCCTCACCACTCTCATTTTATTTTTCTGTTCAAGGTCCAACTCCAAATTTACATTTTTTTATTTCTATTTGATCAAGCATCACAGCATTGAGGCTAGCTAAGAGGAAATGTTCACAACTGTAGCTGTAGCAGTCTGTATTTTGAGGACCCAACAATCCCCAAACAGTTTTCTTCCCCTCTGTGCATGCAGAGGTCCTGGAAGAGCTAGTAAGGAGCTCTGGGTCCATCATGTCCAACCCCCAAGGTAACATAGTAATTTAATGTTGTAAGGGATTCTACAGTAGGTTCATCATGTCCAATCCCTCACTGTAACATAGTAATTAAATGTTGTAAGGGACATTAAGTTCATTATGTCTAATCCTCACTGTATTAAAGTAATTTAATTTGGAAAGGGAGTCTGGGTCCATCATCTCCAACCCCTTACCATAACATATTAATTTAATATTGTAATAGACTCTAGATCCATCATGCCTAGCCCCTCACTGTAGCATAGTAATTTAAGGTTGTCAGGGATTCTAGGTCCATCATCTTCAACCCCTCACTGTAACAAAGTAATTTCATGTTGTAAGGGACTCAGGGTCCATCATGTCCAGCCCATCACTGTAGCATAGGAATTTAATGTTGTAAGAGACTCTGGGTCCATCATGTCCAACCCCTCACTGTAACATAGTAATTTAATTTTATAAGGGACTTGCGGTCCATCATCTCCAACCCCTCGCTGTAGCATAGTAATTTAAAGTTGTCAGGAATTCTAGATCCATCATGCTCAACCTTTCACTGTGTCATAGTAATTTAATGTTGTATGGGACTCTAGATTGATCATGTCCAACTCCTCAGTGAAACACAATAAATTAAATATTGTAAGGAACACTAGGTCCATCATGTCCAACCCCTCACTGTAACATAATAATTTAATGTTGTAAGGGACTCTAGGCCCACTGTGTCCCACTCATCACTGTAACATAGTAATTTAATGTTGTTAGGTACTCTGGCTTCATCATGTCCAGCCACTCACTGCATCATAGTAACTGAATCTTGTAAGGGGGACTCTATGTCCATCGTGTCCAACAACTCACTGTAACATAGTAACTTAAGGCTGTCAGGGACTTTAGGTCCATCATGTCCAACCACTCACTATAACATAGTAATTAAATACTGTGAGGTATACTATGTCCATCATGTCCAATCCTTCATTGCAACATAGTAGTTTAATGTTGTAAGGGACTCTGAGTCAATTATGTCTAATCCCTCACTGTAAAATAGTAATTTAATGTTGTCAGGGACTCTAGGTCCATCCTGTCCAACCCCTCATTGTAACATAGTAATTAATTTTTTTTCACAGAGAGAGTGGCGGATGCATGGAACCGCCTTCCTGGGGAGGTTGTTGGGTCTAAAACAGTGGAGGAATTCAAACATGCATGGGATAGGCATAAGGCAATTGTAGTGGGGGTGGCAGGAAGTAGGCTATTGGTTAACTAGAATCTGCAGCTTATCCAGTAGATAGGGAAATGGGTAGACTGGATAGGCCAAGTGGTCCTTATCTGCCGTCAAAGTCTTAAATGTTATAAGGGACACTAGAACCATCATGTTCAGACCCTCACTGTAACATAGTAATTAAAGGTTCACAGGGACTATAGGTCCATCATGTCCAACCCCTCTCTGTAACATAGTAATTTAATGTTGTTAGGGACTCTGGGTCCATCATGTCCAACCCCTCACTGTAACATAGTAATTAAATGTTGTAAGAGACACTAGGTCCATTATCTCCAACCCCTCACTGTACCACAGTAATTTAATGTTGCAAGGGAATCTGGGTCTGTCATGGCCTACCCCACACTGTAACATTGTAATTTAATGTTGTAAGGGACTTAAGGTCCATCATGTCCAACTCATAACTGTTACATAATAATTTAATGTTGTCATGGACTCTAGGTCCATCATGTCCAACCTCTCACTGTAACTTAGTTATTTAATGTTGTAAGGGACACTAGGTCCACCTTGTCCAACCCCTCAATGTAACATAGTAATTTAATGTTGTAAGGGACTCTAGGCTCATCATGTCCAGCCCCTCACTGTAATATAATAATTTAATGTTGTAAAGGACTCTAGGTCCATTATGCTCAATCCCTCACTGTTTAACAAGAGGTATTATAAGTCTTAAGAGGTATCTGCATTCCAAAAGAGACTTGCTACTTTATTTTAATTAAATGAAGAAAAGTTAATCCCTCCTGATACATGGAAGTGAGTGGATTAAACTTTTTATAAAACCAAACCCACATTTCACCTGGGTTTGAGCAGACAACCTCAGCTAGATGCAGTGGACTGATAACTGGGCTTCAACTATACAGGATTCCAGGGCATGCCACTTTCACAGAGAGGGCTGTGTGTGGGCACAGGAAATGGTGAGGGGCAAACACAGGTGAGGGTCTGCAGCAGTCAGGTGCAAGAGGCATGCTGGTTAAGGCATGGCTGGGGGATTTGTGACAAAAACACAGAGCAGTCAGAGGCATATGAAAATTGCTTCAGTTTGAAAACATGAAGTTGCCACTTTCAATATAGTTAGGCAGTTACCAGGAGCCAAGTCCCAGTGCTGCTTCCCCTTCCCCTCCAACACTGGGTGCCCAATTCCAAAGTTGGATGGTAAACTAAAATTAAAATTAAGTAGCTACTTGCTGTCCAACTCTGGTGCCATAAAACTCACTCCATTCTCACACCAAGTGCCCAACCCTAGAGTCAGACAGTAAATAAAAAGCTGACAATGACATCCAAACCCAGGTGCTACCAATCCCCCTATTCTGACACCATGTGCCCAGCCACCAGGTCCAAGAGTCAATTTTAAAAATTAATCAGTCACTGGGAGCCTAACTCCAGTGATGTTTTAGAAAGAAATATTAGGTTGTATTTTTTTACACTAATCTATTGTATCTTTGCTCCCAGCTATTCATTGTACTATTGCACTTTTTTGTACTTGCCTCTCGTACATCAAATACAAAGCAGCTTTATTCCATAATCAGCAGTAAAACTTTAACCAGCTTCATAAAAAAACATTTGCAAATGCATAGGATGAATACTCAAAATAACAAAAGTGCAGTAGTGCAATGAATAGCAGAGAGCAATGCTATGCCAGACTGGGGCAAACACAACTAATGTTTCACTCCAGAAGCAGAGCTTCATCAGAGTTGGTAACTTAATGCATAAATGCCCTTATATTATCCACCACCAGTGATGTGTACAAATTAAAAATTTTAAATGAGTGTGACACATCGTCAGGATATGAGGAGGCACTAATAAAATTACAACTGACAATTATAGTAATGGAAAGTATAATATTAAACTGCCCACAAGGCACATTTTCACAGTTGGTTAATGCATGTAATTAGAAAAAAAACTTTACATATAAACTATGCTATCAAGAAATATAAATGTACTGTATATAGAAGTCAATTTTGTGGATGTTGGGGTGAAGCACTGAGGATATAAAATGTACAGGTATTCATATATATATATATATATATATATATATATATATATATATACCCTTCTCTTGAGAGGCCTTTTCTTTAGGACCTTGGAATCAATGAATGCTGCAGTACAATGATTCCAAATGTCAGAAATCTTTTCTAAAAATACAGATAAAAAGCAGGATATTATTATATCAGATGCTCAGGCATAATAGATATATACCTTGGGAAGCTCGCTATAGCCCAAGTGTGAATGATTGCTTTGAATATGTGTACTTTCTGTAAGATTTCTATAGACAATCTTTGTTTCCAGTATATGAAGATGGCATTGTTACACAAGGTCCCTGCACCCTTACTGGTACCCTCAGAAGTACACTGTAGATAGCTAGTGCTTAAGCATATGTTATACTAACATATAGGGCTAAGGGCATCTACCGTACAAGAGTAGATGTCAGGATATGTACGCATATCGTTGTAATACACTTTGCTTGCTAATACATATATTCTTCTATGTATTTTCTATGTATTTCTTACTTATAAGATGACAAGGCACCTGTGTCCTTGGAATAATTATGATATGTAAGTCAGCATTGCCACCATTTGGTGATTTTACTACTACACTGAGTTATGTAAGACTCCGTATAAGAACTCTTTTGTTTCACAAAGTAATAACTACTACAAAATTGTATAATGTTATCTTGAACTGTGGAGCCTTCTCTAATTTAGCCAATAGGGCTCATCTCTGTAACTAGAAATGTTTCTAGCTTATAGTACCCATAGTAATTATCATAGGTATATAATGTGATATACTAGGTCTTGTACTTCGGAGATCCCAAGAGACACAAAGAAACCTTGAGGTATAGGGAACGCTTAGCACTGGCTCCCAGTTTGTATTGGTAAGAACTGCTTAGGGCAACTGTGATTTTATCCTTTTTGGTAGTAATAAACAAATGTATTACTCTTATGCAATGTGTCTGTGATTACTTGCATTCCCAATGTTGCCAAGAACCTGAAAATGAGGTTTAGACCTCCTGACAATTGGTGACCGCATGCAGGCAATGTTTGGTGTTTGTAGGTTTTTACTAGTTGCTATAACTTTTCCCTTTCCCACAGGGACAGTAGGTGTACATTCCCATATCACCTCTTCCATTTTAAAACCAGTTTGTAGTCCCTTACAAAGTCTGGCTGTCTTCTTTTCAGGTGTGGTCGATGCCGACTCAACTCACTCCATTACTGCTTTGAATTGTAAGACTACAACTGTTACAGTAGCCCGACTGTGTATAAAGAACTCCTGCTGTGGATCTATACATAGCATGGCGCCTTTTTCACAGTTTGATTTTTTGTTCCCTCCCACATAATGGCCACCGTATCAAATATCTGCGAAGAACTGAGACTCGATGTCTCAAAATTCCTTGCTTCCCATGGAGGATGGGCTGACTTCGCATGGAATGCAAGTCAATCTGAAAACCCTATACTGGGGATTTCAACCCAGTACCCAGAGATGAGACAATTGACCAATAAGCATCAAGCTAAAGGGCTGATGGTCGCGACTCTCTACTCTGTTCTGGAACCCTCCCAAGCGAGGTTTCAAACCCTTGATCTGCAAATTTAATCTCTTAAGCAACAGATGGGTTTGCAGGAAAGTGAATGTATTAGATTGCATCAGAATTTGGAGTCTGAACTTCAGACTCTGCAGAATGAAAAGGATTCACGTTTGCATCATTCAGCTCAAGCTGGAGAACAGGAACTTTGTATGTTGAAACAGGAGTGTGAAAGTTTGAGACAGGATAAGGGACAGGCATTGCATATGAATGACTTGTTAAGTACAGCGAATGCACATTTGAGTGAGGAGATGGGAGAGCTACAGGACTAAATGAACCAGGTACGTAATGACTTAGAAGTGGCTACTAGGGACAATCACGAACTGATCGACGTGTATAGAGTGTTGCAGAAGTAAATGCAGGATGAAGTTGATATGGCTGTTGCAACTGTGAGTCATGCTGAATGCAAAACTAAGATGGAGAAACTGCGCCATCAGCGGGAGGTATTGGTTGGACATGTTAAGGTGATGGGAGACGTAGCCCCTGCCTTACACACGTCATCTGAAGGGGAGATATCAGATGACGACATCTCTCAGTACAATGCCCAGTCACACCCCTACTATGGACCAGAAACCCCACCCAGCCATCCACAACATGGTGGGTCCCCACTCCACCCACACCATGTCACACGTCATCGACGTCGTGATGCCCATCATGGAAGATGCCAACATGGTGGCCCCCATGATAGGTGGGGAACAGGCCCAGGCCTGGTCCCAATGGCACCACCAATAGCCATTATTAATGTGGAAGACAGGCAAGCGATAGAAACTGCAATGGTTAATGTACCTCTTCTTGAAATAAGTAAACGGGCCATTAAAATCCAGATAAGGCAGCTTCTACAAGATGCTGGCATTCAGGATAATATTGTTCATATTGCGGCCGAGGCTGCAGCTGGGGCTGCCCTAGACAGCACCCAAGACAATCTACCTCTGCCTGATCAACCCAATAATCCCCTACAAATGGCATACTCTGTTCCACAAATAGTTGACAGTATTGGTCAGATGAACCCATCCGACAATCTCAGCTGTCACTTAGAAAAGGTACATTCTAAATGTGAGATGCTTAGCCTCACTGCAGAATACCAGGTCCAGATACTAAGCCAAACCATCGATCCTAGTTTGTGGGCTAAACTCCCCGATGCCATCCACCAGGATGGGAATGCTACCTTTGATGAGGTTGCAGCTGAGCTCATTTCTGCTCACACCCCAGGTGTGGTATGAGTGATGCTTGCTTACCCTGTGAAACAAAATGCAAAGGAAAGTCCAGCGACTTACCACCAGAGGCTTTAGATGTCCTACCAAGCAGGAAAGCACCTGGCACAAGAAGCTACAGATGTAGATCTTACTGAGTATAAGACCCTGTTCCTTAGGAGCATGATTCCTGCAGTACAAGAAAAGGTAGAGCCAACCACCTACCCGAATACGGACAGGTTTGCTGACATCCTTCAGAAAACTGAGACAGTTTACCAACTCTACATCCATGATCTGGGCTCCGGTTCCAAGAAAGTAGCTGCCGCGGAGCCTATTTTGGAGGCCATGATGCACTACACTGTGGAAGGGCAGGCCCAATACCAACAGGCCCAACATCAACAAGCCCCTCCAGCTGATAACCAACACCCACAACAGACCCAACACCAACAGCAACCACAACAGCAGCAACAATGGGGTGGGAACTGGAATTGGCATAAGAATAAAAAGCATAAGAACAAGGATAAATCACAACAACAAAGAACAGGCCTTTCATATAGGGAGATAGCCAAGGAAAATCGGAAATTCTGAGAGCTCCTGGGGCAAGTGTGCTCTGTGGCAGATGCTGTTCCCACTTAGGCCCTTGTGGCTGTACAACCAGTGACCCAGACCCCAACGGGTCATGGTGACACTGGAAGTGCAGGCCCTCAGGCTCATACAGGCCTGAACCTGGAAGCTCCTTCCTATATAGCATCGGTGCAGCATGGTGAAGTGATACAAAGAAGCCAGGCCCAACCTCTCCATGCTCCCAGCAGTACAGATTGACAATTACAGGCCCCAGTCCGGATTGTAAACAAGCTGGTCTTGGATACAAACGGAAGACCCTGCACTGAGGCCAAGGTCAGGGGCCGCCTACTTGTAGTCTTGTTAGATACAGGTGTGGCTGTGTCTGTATTACATGATGAACACCCAGACACATCTCCTTGGTCCACCGGATGGAGGACCAACATGTCAGAAGTAGATGGTACTAGGCTACCTGCATACCAATCTCTACCCTGCCGGTAGAGTTAGGCCATTTAAAGGCCTCACACACCTTCCAACTGATGGTCCATTTTGGTCCCTGATTCACACATTGTGGCGACAGTCTCTGCTAACAACAAAGAGTATGACTCATAGATTCGTTCAAAGATCATGAGCTTTTTCCAAAGTTTCTCTCCATTTTGCAGTGACATTTGAAAGTGTTTGCAATCAACAAACATGACTGTGGCAGAATGCACACTGTCATCAAAGTGCCAGACCCAGCACATGAGAGGCAAAGGCAGTATTTTCCAACTGAGGCCTTGCCTTCTCTCAGAGAAACAATCAAGTCACTCCTCAAGCAAGGAGTAATCAGAACTTGTGTTTCTACTGCTAACTCCCCAGTGTGGCCTGTGAAAAAATCCACAGGCACCTGGAGACTTACTACTTACTACAGGAAACTGAATCAGGTCACCCCCAGTTGTTCTCCAAATGTGGCATCAGCATCTGATGTGCAATGGCTTTTGACCCCGACCTGAAATGGTTCGGTACCCTGGACATCTCCAATGGTTTTTGGTCATTACCATTGGCTCTCAAGAGTCAATATAAGTTTGTCTTCACCTTTGAGGGTACACAGTACACATTCACTTGCTTACCACAGGGATTCCATAATAGCCCGTCCCTGTTCCATCTGCATATGCTGGATGCCCTTGAGGGTTTCTCTACTTCCCAATGTCTCTTGCGGTATGTGGATGACCTGTTGCTGGCAAATGCCACACAGGAACAACACCTGGATCTCTTGGACGAACTACTGACTCTCATTCAGAGAGCAGACCTGAAATACAATCCAGCAAAAGCACAACTATGTCAGAAAGAAGTACTCTTTCTGACCAAGGTTGAAGCCCTACCTGGAAGAAGATACAAGGATTGCAAGACTTGCCATTGCCTACCAGCGTGGCAACTCTTCAATGGTTTCTAGGTATGGTGAATTATTCAAGGGATTTTATTTGTGATTTTGCTCAGAAAGCTGCTCCTCTGTATGAGCTACTGAAAAAGGACATCCCATGGACTTGGGGCCCTATACATACTAAGGCTGTGACATCACTGAAGCAGGCCTTGGCCTTCGCCCCAGCTCTGGTCAACCCCAATCCAGCATTGCCATTCCATCTGGAAAGTGCCACCTCTGACATTGCCATGTCAGCAGTACTGGCTCAGAAGGTTCATGGCACCCTGAGACCTATTGCATATGCATCACAGCTCTTGATCCCTGTGGAACAGAAGTACAGCCTTTGTGAAATGAACCTTCTGGCTACCTACTGGGCTGTCAAGCACTTTCTGTATATCATTGGGTACTCTACACTGATAATCAACACCAACCACACCCCAACTACCTTTCTGCTCTCAGATAGAGTGAAAGATGGGTCAGTCTCTAACACCAGACTGACATACTGGTCACTTCTTCTCTAGGATAGAGACATACAGGTACACCCAACAAAAATTCCATCTATGCTGACTCATGTACTCCTTTTCCAAGGAGAACCCCATGACTGTACACTGCAATCACCTGATCTTCCAGATCCAGGTCCTTTCCTCCCTGCCATGCCACAAATACTTGATAACACTTCTTTGTGTCACATCTTTACTGATGGTTCAGCATCCTACTATCAGGGAGAACAAATTGCAGGGATGGGTATTCTAGTGATGTACTCTTATGGGAACACCATTAAAATATCTAAACATTGCAGTTTAGCATCATCACAGTATGCAGAGATGGCAGCGGTGGCCTGTGCCCTCGAGCATGGGACTGAGGATACCATAATTTTTACAGACTTTAATTGGGTTTGTTGTTCTCTTACAGAATTCCTTCCTTTCTGGCAGAACTCCTTCCTCTCCTCTGAAGGCAGCCCAGTGAAGTACAAAGAATTGGTAATATACATACATTCACTGGCACAAAGATTTGCACACAGACTCTATGTACACAAAGTCAAAGCTTATTCCCTTCATGATCCTTATCATGCCTTCAATGACACAGCAGACACCCTTGCCAAGGAAGGGGCCCGAGGGAGGGACATCTGGATGATAGACCATCCAGAGGCCAATGCGGCCGTTCATATTGCAGCACTCAGGAAGAAACCTGAACCCTTTTCCCCCTTCGACCTCTCAGCAGCCCAACATGTTGAAACTGAACTCAAAGAAGTGTTCAGATTCCTTGACAAGAGTACCGAAGAGAAAATTCCCACACATAGCCCCTACAGGAAGCATGAGGGTAAGTTACGCTTGTCACCAGATGACAAGCTCATCTGGTACCAGCCAGATGATTCCACCACTATGTTGTGGGTGGTCCCCAGACACCTCAGGTCTGAATTTTTGCACCAAGTGCATGATACACCCACTGGTGGACAACAGGGAGTGGAAAACACCCTCCAAAGGCTTAAGACCACCGCCTGGTGGTCTGGTGTCACCAAAGATGTTGAACAGTACATAGACAATTGTCTCGTTTGTGCACAAAACAAACCCATCCCTACCAAGTGAAATGCCAGACTCTTACCACAACGACACTCTGGCCCTTGGCATGCCATACAGATTGATTTTATTGGCCCACTGACCAATACCAGCAGAAATAACAAGTATGTTCTTGTGGTAATTGACCTCTTCTCTAAGTGGGTTGAAGCTTTCCCCACTAAGACATGCACTGCTAAAACCACTGCCAAAATCCTGGTAGAACAGATTTTATCCAGGGGGGCCTACCTCTTAAGGTAGACTCTGATAAAGGAACCAGTTTTACAGGTGAGTTGATGAAAGAATCTCTTGAACTCCTTGGAGTTCAACAAAAGTTTCACATACCCTACCACCCCCAATCTTCAGGTCAAGTAGAGAGAGCCAACAGATGGATTAAGCAAAGGCTTTCCAAAGTCATTGAGGACAATTCCAAAACCTAGGATTCCCTACTGCTGTTACTCCTTATGACAATTAGGGGCACACCCTCAGCCACCACCCAGCTCACACCCTTTGAGATGATGACTGGAAGACAGATTAGATTACCTGAACACCTATTGTTTGACCTGCACACCCCCATTGTAGACCGTGTGTCTGTAGATCAATATGTGGAAAAACTCAGAAAAGACCTCATACACACACATTTGTATGTTGCCAACTGCATGGGCAAGGCCCAGCAACAATCCAAAATACAGTTTGACAAACACGCACAAGAAGTGGATTGGCAGGTTGGAGATCAGGTAATGGTACTCCGATTTGCACATCCCACCCATTCCTTCTCCAATAAGTGGAAAGACCCATACCTCATTGTCAACAAGCTCAGTCCGGCAGTCTATCAAGTTAGACTCTTGCATAACCCTAAACTGACTAACAAATGGTTACATGTAAACCAACTGAAACTGTATAAAGGAGCTTAATTACTTTTCCTCACCCAATTGGGCAGAATAGTACTAACTTACTAATGTTTCATTTTGCTTTTCAGATACACTGACAATATGGCTATCTTGTTCCATTATCTCCTCATCTCAGGAGTTATCCCCTACATCCAAGGCATGGTACCGAACCTCCTACCATACCTTGATCATCCAGCATCTCCTTCAGAGGAAGAATCCATCAATATACCCTATAGTCTGATTACTGTCCAGGAAGGTTCTGATGCTTACCTCACTGCCTTGGTTGTTGCTCCTGATAAATCTACCCTACAAATTGAGTGGCAAACCACATCGTAAGGACAAATTCTCCCTGTGGCCAAACTCCCCAAAGGAACTTTCCAGGGTTGGCCCAATGCTAAATTATCCCCAAATGGTTCTTTGTCCTTGCTACAAACTGCTCTTAGACATTCTGGTTTAAACAATATTAATGTCTTAATTGATCTTTCTTACTGTAATTCTTTGTCTAAGGATTCTGCTCGAAAATGTTGTGCTGTACACCACATGGCTTCTGCTGCCATGTATCTCTCTGTATTGCCACCCACTGATAAACAGCTCTTGGAATGTCCAAAGCACACTCCTGGTCCCCGTAGTGGTCTAACAGCCACTGCCCTCTGTGGTTCATTGATCAATAACTTACAATTTATGCATATACCTGTTTACTTACTGGAATATGAAAGAATTTCGTATGTGTCACAATACTAATACATCAGCATTTTATAGTACATTATTGCTTGACAGTTTAGCTGCATTTCAGATTCGTACTCAAGACCCTATTGCCGGGGTCCATTCTACTAAACATAGAGGCAACTTCAGGAGAAAACCCAGTCCTGATGATCAAAATCATAATCGTAATACACATGAAGTTGACAGTTCTGATGTCACAGGTGCAACAGGTACTGGCACAGGCCTTTTTGGTATGGCTATGTCTATTTGGAATAAAGAAGACATTGCTGCTGTCAAATCTCATTCTGCCAAGTTCTCCACTGGTTTGGTTAACAATATACTACCCCCATTATTACATGGTGTGGATGGCCTTAGTCAGGAAGAAAGGTACACTGTATACAATATGCATGACATTGCTAAGGCATTTACAGACTCTAAAGACAAGATTAATACACTCATTGCACAAAACAACAAGGAAGCAGATCAAGAATAAATTGCTAGAAAAATCCTCTGTTTTGCCTATGGCTCATAAATTATCACTACCATCAATAATCTCTTCCATGATCTAGAATCTGGAAGGATCCCTGATATCATACATGACAGATGCATTTCCAAATAGTATTGTCCACAATTTAAAACCCCTAGCCGTATTGCTATGTGTATGCAACAAACTCTAACCATTCCTCTCTCCACAGCTAAGAACTTGGGGTTTGTGACCAGACACCCTAACACTGGTCCTTGTTTCACTACTAAGAAATGTTACATAAGAGATACTATGTTTGTTTCTTTTACTGTCTCTTTACCACATTTTGATCCCACTACAGCCTTGTTTGACAGGCTTGCACTGGTACATTCTATTGGGCACCTGGATGAAGACATCTACAGAGAACACCTGGATCTACCGCCTCTACTGGTTTTCCATCCTTTCCTGGATGCATGGGTGGCTCCACACACGGACTGCTGTATGAAGAAGCAATACATTTACTTGTGCCGATGTGATGTTCTTGATGTTATTCAACCTGTTTGTGGTTATTCTACAGATAGCATTGATTGAACATTCACCATGGATGATGACACCGCCAAGAATGGCACGGATTTCTCGGACTCTACTTTGGCTCCGGATAAGCTCTACCAATCATATCATGAGGAGGTTCATCGCCTGTCAACACAGATTTTGAAGATGACCTACACTTGCCCTGTCCAGTTGCAAAAGTGGAGACTCCCTACTGTTCGCTCTCAGTACACTTCTGAAGGGGAGTACTGTGTGGTAACTAACTTTAAAAGCTATACTTATGGATCTGTGACATGTGTTATTGATAACCCCAATTTTTGTTTTGTCCCCCACCAGAAGACTGTCATTGGACATACCGTTGTAACCCCCTGTCCCCCTTATGGATGCAGACATCATTGGTGGTAACCCCGATTATCTGCTCACACCTTTTGAATATTTACCATATTTTAATGTACACATAGACCCACTCACACTTACATTAAAATCACTTTTAGACAGGAAGGACACACACCTCATCCACATCAGCAATAATATAACCAAGGCCAATGAAGCTATTCTTTCATTGATTAATGATGGTGACATGAATGACACATTGACTAACACCTAGTTAGAAATTACTTTTAAAGGTTTTGTTATTAAACAAGCATTTTTGATATTTGTTCTGATTATCATGCTATGCTGCCTATGACGCACACTGCACCAACACTGTGAGCAGCTCGAGTTCCTTTACAAAGCTTGCGCATCGGGTTTGTAAATGACCACTGCTCCCTGGCCTTTCCCTAGATTTGCCTGTGTTGCTCTTGGAAGCAACAAGGGGGGGGGAAAGTAACACATGGTCCCTGCACCCTTATTGGTACCCTCAGAGGTACACTGTAGACAGCTGGTGCTTAAGCATATGTTATGCTAATATATAGGGCTAAGGGCATCTACTGTACAAGAGTAGATGCCAGGATATCTACTCATATTGTTGTAATACACTTTGCTTGCTAATACATATATACTTCTATGTATTTTCTGTGTATTTCTTATCTATAAGATACCAAGACACCTGTGTCCTTGGAATAATTATGATATGAAAGTTGGCATTAGCACCTTTTGGTGATTTGTACTACTACACTGAGTTATGTAAGAATCTGTATAAGAACTCTTTTTGTTTCACAAACTGATAATTACTACAAAATTGTATAATGTTATCTTGGACCATGGAGCCTCCTCTAATTTAGCCAATAGGGCTCATCTCTGTAACTAGAAATGTTTCTATCTTATAGTAACCATAGTAATTATCATAGGTATATAATGTGATATACTAGGTCTTGTACCTCGGTGATCCCAAGAGACACAAAGAAACCTTGAGGTATAGGAAACTCCTAGCACTGGCTCCCGATTCGTATTGGTAAGAACTGCTTTGGGCAACTGTGGTTTTATCCTTTTTGGTAGTAATAAACAAGTTTATTACTCTTATGCAACATGTCTATGATTACTTGCATTCCCAATATTGCCAAGAACCTGAAAGTGAGGTTTAGACCTCCTGACAGCATACTTTGCAATAGAAGTGTTTCTTTGTTGTATTATGACTGAATGGCCATCTGATATAATAATGCCCCACTTTTTTATTGTTTCTCAGAATATATGCCTTACATTTGTAGTTTGTATCACAGAGTTCATTGGATCTACAGTGCTGGAGAAAATGTCTCTCAAGAAAAGGAATATATATGAATGAACACCTGAACATTTTACATCCTCAGTGCTTCACCCCAACATGTGCAAAATAGACTTCTATACACATTTACATTTCCTGATATTGTGGTTTATATATAAAACTTATTTTACATGTACTAACCAACTGTTAAAATATACCTCTTGGGTAGTTAATACCAGGCTTGATGTTATACTTTTCATTACCTCTATTGCCAGTTGTAACTTTATGAGCCTCCTCATATCTTGATGATGTGTCGCATTAGTTACAGACTGCTAATGTCTCTTTCATATATGACATTGTATGCCATATTACATGTAATATGACAAATTTTCAATAGAACCTTTAACACCAACACCATGCTAATTCCTGATATCATGGAAATTCATTTTGCAGCCATATTGGCTCTGCCTAGAATTTGTTATTCATAGCGATTGAACTGATTAATTACAGATATTGTATGTAAGAAAGAGTATTCTGAAATGGATTGCATACAGTAATAACAATAACCAAATATAGTACAAACATAATACTTTTTTTTATTATAGGATGTAAATTAAAAATATTTAATGTTTTATACTAGAAATCTTAATTCTTGAAATCCTTAGAATATAAACTGAAGCAAGATGCACTACTTTAGAACCCTTGCTTCACTTACTTCTTTTTTAGGCCCCTTGGTGGGCTGGTGTTGGCAGCTATTCAAGGAACAATTGGCAGATCAAGTACATATTTTCTTCAATCATATTAGACCGTGCTCAAGTGATTTCTCTTATTTTTGGCTTGATTCAATTTCTTCCTCTGGAGTTGTTTTTTTTTTTTTTTTAAATTGTAATTTGTCTCTGTCCTTCTCTACACCAGAGTCCCACTCTGTCGGGAGTCGCTAAGGGTATTGCCCCACTGCTGCCTTGCCTGAAACCCTGGTGGACCCCATGGAGCCATGGCTGTGTCCCCCAGGTGGGTACAAGGTGGGGCCCGTACCCTCTGATCAATCAACTTTCATCGGGTCCCCTCCGGCAATCTGGCAGGCAGCAGTCATGAGGGCCTATACCCAGCGCTCCTTCCCCTCGGCACTCCGGTGTGTGTTTTTCCCTTGTTCTAAGGGAGTGGCTATGCCCAGACGGCAAGGCGCCCCTGCCGACATTCTCACTCCCAACCCTCTGTGTACTCATGTGCTTGTTGTGCCTACAGATTCTGGCTTCTGCCAGAGGCTAGACAAGTGTCGAGTAGGCACCCCCCACCCTCCCAGGAGAGGAGAGCTGTCCTCTGGATGCTTAATCCTCTCCCTCCCCTGCCAACCCCTGATGACCTGGGCTCATTCCCTAACCTGGGTCACTGGTGTGGTGCGAGGTGTGGCATCCAGCGCCTCAACCCTCAGCACCACCGGGCCAGACCCCTGGAGTTGGTTTTACTTCATATTCCCTGGCAGAATGTTTTGGTCTGGGACAAGGCCTTGAAATTATTATTGATCTTACTGGTCTGTGTGAAGAAAACCATATTTAGGTTGTAGCATCAATCCCACCTTCTTCAGGTTTTTCACTGCTTTAGTTGAGTCCATTTATAGACATGAAAGATGTAGTTATAAATATTTAAATATGCTCCCCATATTTGATCAGATCTGGGGCTGTTTTTTTTTTATCAGGTGGAGACTGACATCCCTTTGTCCCTTAGTGTGTTTTGTGAACTGTGTATCTTTTGCTGTTTCTATAATGATTTGGGAGCGGGATCAGGGGTAAGGGGTTAATGGGGGTGGTGAACACTTTGTTTCTTTCTTTCTACTACTTTTTACCATACCCCCTGCCTCCAACTCTGGATTGCAGCTTGTTATTTTCCAACTTATTTTTATTGTATGTTTAAAAGTTATTTATTCATATCCTAGCCACCAGTAGTTGTTCTGTTGGGGTGTGCATTATTCTTTGCACCTAGTTCTACATAGTCTATGTATTTATCTTCTAACATGACATGCATAATTTTTTTTTCTGTTAATAAGCAAACACTGTTCTGAATTATTTGTACTGTCAATTTGCTATAAAACCTATTAAACGTGTCATTATAAAAAAAGGAATATAAAGTGAAGAGCTTATTGCTTAATCATCTACTTCATAGAACAACTAAACTTAATTCGTGGCCCTACTATACACCAAGTTACTGTTTAAAACTATATACTGAAAAATTAAACAACATTTTGAGATTACCCTTAACAAGAATTCAACAAGGCAGGAAAAAAAAGCATAGAATAATGGGGAAAAACAAAGTGCAATCACAGAACAACCTTATTATCTAGTAGGCACAGGATGATACTCAATTATATCAGCTGTGTCTTCCTCATAGTCTGATCCTAGTTCATGTAGGCAGCTGAACATTTACCTCAGAAAAGCTCTGGCTTGGGCAAGGTCATTAAAACATAAATCTTTGCCTTGAAATTATATTATTAGTCTAGCAGGTGCAAGTAGCAGAATGGGAATATCAGTTTATTTGAATTCTGACATAATTGCAAGGAGTCTTTTCCTCCTATGTTGTGTAGGCAGAGAGATGTCCAGATAGAAGTGAAGTCTAACACCTGAATAGAATTTGATTTTCTGCCTAACAGGCTGGAGGATCTTATTTATTTCTGGCAAAGTCTTAAATGATAAAATAACATCTCTTGTACCACTGACCTGTCAAGGTATCTTCAAAGCAGTATCCATTTTCCCTGAACTCTTTTTCTTAATTTTGGTCATAAAACCAAATCTAATTGTAATGGAGGCTCCAAAGACAAAACAGAAGTTTAAGGCGCCTTTGTTTCAGCATTTATGTCCCTATCAGGGGTATGTGCTGGGAAATCAATAAGCCTTACAATGTTCGAAGATAACATATTCTCCAGTGGTTCCACCTTAGCAGCTTGTGCATGTTGTTCGTGTGGAGCTGCATTAACTGTGCTTTCCACTGTTAGGGTCCTTGTACTCAATACTTTGATCTCTGCGCCATTCCTTTTCATCACTGTTTCTAAAGCTTCCTGTCCGAATTTCATAGCAGCACATCATTTAGAAATTTCCTCCAGCTTTGTCCCATTCTCTGAGATGACAGTCACATGTCTGCTTGGAACTCTGCCAGAAGTGTCTATATGGATAGAAGTATTGTCTTGGCTTGTTTGGGATTAGTACTCTCTTCTGGGTGAGCTGCAACTTGCAAGACACCTGCTTTGACCACTATGAGATGGTTTGCAGGCCCCTGGATCAGAGCCCCTCTCCCAGCAAGTTCTGGAGAAACACATTTTTCTTAGTTAACAGAGTAAAAGCTGATATTTAGGAAAGTATTGTTGCCACTGTATATACAAAAAGGATCACTTTAAAAGATTTTAATCAGCTTTTGGAATCTTGGGTTTGTGTAGCTCTTCTAACGTGCGTCCGATCAGCTCAAAGTGCTCAACAGCTCTTATATCTGCATGCAAATGTAAGTTTACTCTATAAGTCCTACAATAAATGTATCCTAACAAATATATACTTTCAATATATTAAAGATACATATTCTGAAATATATTTAATGTATAGTTAAAATATTTTTTTTTGCTTGATATACATCTGGAAAATATGTGTAATATATATGTTATTTATCACCATGATATACGGATAACAAATGTTAAATAATTGTTTTACATAGTAAATAAATATATTTTGTAGTTGATAAATATGATATGCATACTGTATATATTTTACTTACATCATATGTTACATGCTAGGTATATGTTAAATGTGTGGGACCGGATTTTCTATGATATGGGACTGCCGCAAGCCCCTAGTGTACCAAACATATGATGCACAGGGCTTGTGGCATTCCCCTGTCAGTGATCAGGATTTTCCATCCCTTGCACCAATCACTGCAGCTTAAACCACAGTTTTGTGGTCTAGTGTGTGCCACACCTGGGAGTCTAAGTAACGGTGCTTGTGCCCTGAGTATTGGCGTAAGCAGCCATAAAGCATGGAAACTGTTTCAACTGCACCTGATAATGGAAATTCAGGTGCCATTGCAGTAAAGGGGGTTGGCACACTGCAGAAGTTAAAGTCCTGTGGCGCAGGGCTGGATGCAAGCCCTGTGCCCACGTTTGAAAATGTAGCCTGTTATGTCTACATATATTCATACAGTAAAATATATATCTTGTTTACATGCAGGATACATTATATGTAGAATGTATTTTCTGTATATATGGTAAATATATTTTTGTAAGTGTTTACTTTGGCACTGTGTACATATTTGCATAACTAATTTGCATATTTCAAATGTACAGTTTATGAATCAAAATTATGGTAGTTTGTATTTTTTAAATAATTTTGAATTGACAACATTACCTTACAGACTAAAGGGAAAGTAAAGGTATCCCTTTAAAAGAGTGAGTCAGTATGAGTGAGTCATTTTGAGCAAATAAAAAATAGTGAGTTCTATGTGACATGGTAATTATAGTGAATGGTTAAGTTAGTGAAGATTCACTTGTGTAGGTGGAAAGTTGAGAAACCATGTAAGCAGTTATTGGTGGCTGAGGATCTTTGCTGGCAGTTTAGTGGACAGGATAGAGTAGCTGCCTGTGTACTCCATTCTTATTGCTGGCAGACCTGGGTTCGAGACTTAAATAGCTAAGTGTTTTTTTTCATTTGTTTTGTGTTTTGTTTTTGGTTTTACATTTGCAGCTGGTTTTGTCCTCCTGAGTTTTGCCCCACAGAGTAGTAGTTTGTTATTTAATACCCACCCCCCACATTCTCCCTGTCCCCAAGTTGGGTCCTCCACTCTGAATAATAATATTTTATTTGCCTCTAACTTTCTCCCCATCTCCCCATCTCTGAGTTATGTCCCCCTTGGTATTGATTATAAATAGTTAGGGGGTGTTGGGGCAAAGCCCCCCCGCAGACAGTCACTAACAGTTTTTTTTCACTTGTTTTTGCTCCACACTGTAGTGCAGGTCACAGTTTTGGATGTCACTATTTTTTGTTCACTGTTTTTGTCCATGTGGTTTTACTGGCACTGTCATCACATGGAACCAGCTTAAAATAGTTAAATCCAAGTATATTAGGAACTCACCTGAACCTAAAAGGCAGTCAAATAGGGGTGATATGAATGCCAATCTGAGCCTTTCTTCCAAACCATCTTCTTACTTTTCCTACTTTGGCCCACCCAAAACATCTAATAACCCTTACCTGGCCCCAAGTTGACTCAACCATGTTTTGTAAATAATTGCTGTTTTTATTTAACAATGGAAGAGATTGTATTTGGCTCCATGGAGCCATCATACAAAATGCTATCACTTCTCTATTGTTGCGACATACCCCGTGCTTGCACATTTTGTGATGTCAGTAAATAAAGACCACAGGGATACACTCCATAGACTAGAATAGGGATTTTTTTTAACTGCTTTTTATTATACTTTAAAGTTCTGATTATATAAAATCAAGGCCACTGCTCAACTAACAAGGTCCTTGTTAGTTGAGTGGTGGCCTGAATTTGGCATAGTCAGAACTCTAAAGTATAATAAAAAGTAGTTAAAATCATTCCTATTCTACTGTATGAGGTGCACCCCTTTGATCTCCATTTACTGACATCACAAAACATGTTAGAGCTGGAGCACAGCTCAACAATTGGGGAGTGGCAGAGTTTTGGCTGTCAGCTTCACAGAGCCAATTACAATCTCTTTCCTTCATAAATACAGCAAGCAATTAATTATAAAAGATTTCAGCTTAGTGTGTCTCTTCTGGTTAACAAAAAAAAAAAAAAAAACATATTTCAGTCCACTTGGGGATAGTTAAGGGTTATTATATGTTTGAGGTAGGAGGTACTAGGAGGCTGCTCTTTAAGTATGAAATTGAGAAGTCAGTCCTATGTTTAACTATAGATGTATTATCTGTATGCCTGACTTAAAAGTACATTATAAAATGGTCAGGAAAAATCTAGCCGTGACCTTATCAGGACATATCCATTCAACGGGCACTACTTGTGCCAACCTGAACGCAGCACAAAGACGAATCAATCCATGCCACCGACAGCTTCACACCTAGAATGCCACATAACTTCAAAAGCTGCACCGCACTGCCACTGCTTTCCCAATACTAGCTCTCACACAGCATCCCACAGAACCACAACAGCTGCAGCAGAGGAGTGCTGGCCCCAATAGACAAAACAGAACAATTCTCCACAACGACTAAATATTTTATTTACTCATTGACAGTGTGTTCATAGCAGGTCCCGCTGCTCAAAACCCTGCCCAGTGCACAGTGAATATCTCTGCCATCTCTGGACCCGATTCTCCCCCACAACGTCCTCTCTGTCAAATGAGAGCCACAGCAACCAGAAATTCCTGAGAAGAATTTTAAAAAGCAGCCCTTTTCTCTCATCAGAAAAGTAAAAACCGGTTTCTTTCTCTTCAGAGGCAGATTTAGAAAGCACGAAGGCGGAAACCATTGTCTACAATGGCAGATGAGGGACATACTCGCTCCCACTCAAGACGGTCGTGTAACGTAAAAACAAACACAAAAAAAGAGAAACTGGAATTAATAACGTGAGTGAATGTAAGGAAAATACATTCAACTGACATGACTTTAAACTCCTTAGCTTAAGTTCGAAACACAGTAAACCTGACCGGAAAGAACTTTCTACAGCAGCTGCCGATGGACACCTTCAATCTTGTCCTGCTAGCAGAACAACTGCATGGCTAAAGCAGTAAACATAACAAAAGAAAAGAGCATGTTTTTAGTTGTTTCTATGTGGGGCGGGGGCGGGTACCGTAGCTGTCTACTGGTAGAGATAATACAAGCTCCTGCATTTACTTTCAATGAAAAAGGTCCACTGCAAGAAAATGAGAGGGAGTACTTTTTTTTTTTGCACTGATCTGATTATATTTCTTTTTTATTTACAATTATGTGCATTTTTTTATTTTTAAAATTAAATTCTTTAATGGTGGCCCATTTTATAAGCGTAATAAGACACTCCGAGGTGTGGTTTATGGCATGATAAGAGCACTTCCCAGATGCAAAAGGCACTCAGCGCAAGCACCTCATGCCTCATAACGCACCTGGGGCATGCTCTTATCAGGCCATAACCCACACCTCATTGTGTCTTATTGCTGGCTTATAAAATGTTAGTTCCAGTATAGATCTTTAAATGGTTGCTAAAAAATGAATTCCAAATGTGCAGCTAAAGGTATGTTATATCATGATTAATTTATAATAATTTTTGTTTGGGTTTTTTAAAATACTGCTTACAATGTATACTATTATATCATGATTAATTCATAATCATTTTTGTGTGGGAGTTTTAAAATAGTTTTACAAAGTATATATTTACACAATATTTTGATATGCAGTATAACAACTACAGAAAACGTATAACTAGTAAGTATTCATGATGTATAAGCAGATATATAAAACATATATTATTCACCTTTAATAGCTATATCATTGGAATGTATGTATAACGTATATTAAATATATTTATTACATACATTTTGCATATAAATCAGGTATTTCAAATCATCCAATTTGAGATATGTTGCATATACTTCAGACATATGATGAAAATATATTTCCAAATTTAATTGCATATATATTTGAAATATACATAAAGAACTATATTTAAAATATATTTATTTTCCATGAGGTTGGTTAGAGCAATTGCTTGGGATCTGGGAGATCACAGATTCAAATTCCAAAATGCCAATGTGTGACCTTGGGCAAGTCACTTAATGTCTCAGCTTCCAGTTTACCCAGCTGGGAAAATTTGCAGAAGCAGGACCCCACATGAAATGAGATGTTGCATCTCACCTGAGCTAGATACATTGGTTATAAAAAAACATAAATGTACTTTGGTCCTTCATGCCCTTTTAAATGTATTATTAAACTTTTAAGGCATCCCATAGGATCACCTTCACAGAGCAGTTCCTTGACTTTAATTGGCATGGAGAGAGACAGTACCCTTTCTTTAAAGTTTTATAATGATGTTTGCATCAGTCTCCAAAGCATGTGTCATTATTTTGCCGTAAAGTAGTGTCAACTGCTGTAAATACAGCAAAACATTTGAAAAAATTATTAAAATGTTTTCTGCATTTACTTTGACAAAGGTGTGCCCCAAACTTGGAAGTTGTACCTGTGGCAAAGAATTTGGAATTCGTGCCTTTAGTTTTCTTTAACAGTGAGCAACACATCTTATTGGAACAAGCTGATGTAACTAAGTATTTGCAGCAAATGCAACTCAGTCAAAAAAATGATAAATTTGTTTGGCATGACCTCCCCGACATATAATCATGTTGTCTGTCATGCTGGAGCCTGTTCATCTCAATGAACTCAAGTAACCATTTCTAAAGAGTGGTTTACATCAGGTGACCCGGTGGCACCAAGGATTGAGGCACTGGACACCAAACCTTGCACTATGCCGGTGACCTGGGTTTGGGAATGACCTTGGGGTGGCGGCACGGGGGTCAGAGCAGGATTGAGTGTTGGCTCTTCTCTCCTGGATAAGGGTTGGGGTCGCCAGCCCGTAGTCCCTCCATCAACGAATGGAGGTTCCTGTCAGTACAGGTGGTCAATGGTGTGACTGGAAGGGAGAACCATCCCAAATAATGTGTGTGTACATGCCTCCACATGCATACCCTACAACAGGGACATTTTTATTTATTTATTTATGACTTTGATAACTGGGTGGGTGTAGGGGCCGGGAGAAAACCCACAAAAACCCAGAAACTACATATGAAAAAAAAGAGTGGTTTCCATTAAAATGCCAACCATTAATGTTGAATTGACTGGTCTGTAGTTCCCTGTTTATCCCCTTCCTCACTGCTGTATGGGATATATCAGTTGTCCTCCACTCTTGTGGCACCACACCTGTATCCAGAAAGCAGTTGAACAGGTCAGCCAAGGAGGCTGCAAGAATTGCTGCCATTTCTCTCACCACCCTGGGGTCCTTGCCATCTGGCCCAGGAAATGTATTCATTTTGAGGACCTTGTGTCCCTTGAGGACCCTGTCCTCCATAATCACCTCCTCACACATCCTCCAACCCTGCTCACTATCACTGTCTTTCCCTGGTGAACAGATCCATCTTTTCTTTTGTGAATACTGAGCAGAAGTATTCATTTAATACCTCAGTCTTTCCTCTATTGTGATCCACACACTCAGACCCCCTTCGCTGCTTTGCAGCACTGTACCTTCTTTTGACATCCTTTTTTTTACAGTTTTTTTTTTCTGTTGTTAAACTTTTTGTTGAAAACTAGAACACAACAAAACAACAAATAGCAAACAATTCATACAGCAAAGCAATGGTCCATAAATGGTGGCCTTACAGAGTATAACCATTAAACTGATGAACTAGATAAGATTACAGAAAGGAAGAAATGCACAACAACTTGTAAGGGATTCAACAATGTTCCAACTTGTACATGGGAAGGGGAAAGTCTGCAAAAACATTGTATGTGGAATACTGAAATGGTTAAGAAGGAAAAGAATGAATCAGGCCCATCTTGGGATAACTATAATAACATTAACTACTCGAACAAGGAAAACACAGTACAGGTTGGATCCTATATAAAAACAAACCACAGATACGGGGTTAGAGGGGGATGTCTATGTGCCCCCCCACTAGGCTGAGACCCTGAGATGGTACTATGGCACCATCTGAAGCTCAGAAATGGGGCCCACCATTGACAACATTTTGCTAGAGAGCTGGAAGCAAAGTTAGACATTTTTTCAGATGAGACAAGTTGCCTAACTGCTAAAATCCACTCAGATACAGAAGGGCATTTGCCAGATCTCCAGTTATTCAGCAGGAGTCTTGTGGCAACTGCCCTGACTGCAGTGACCCATAGAGTTCTAGAATAATTTACATATAGAGAGAGCTACAGCCCAGGAGAAACAGTTGTGCATCCTCCTGCATCGTGTTCCCCATGACTTCTCGACAGATACCTATAATTTGTCACCAGAAGGGCTGTATGACAGAACAGTGCCACAGAATGTGATAAAGTTGGGCTCTGGGCTGAGCACAATACCAGCACTGGTTATGACTCATGAGTTCCATCTGCTTGAGAATGTGGGGGATTTGGTACCATCTCAGTAGGGTGTTATTTTTAATCAACATGCTTCTGCCATCTCTACATGCTCTATGGATCCTTTCCCAACAGTGAGCCAATGTTGCTTGGTCTTCATAAATGGGTCAGGGAGGGCCTCCCTTAGGGAACTGGTTCAGCATGACAATATGGACTCACGTATGCCACACAAGGGCAAAAATATTAGACTTAGGTGGTCGAATTCACTGAAATGGGTAGATGTATACAAGCTATCCTGGGGAAGGGAAAGGTCATAGAGGGGGTGGAGGAACAATGGGAGAAACTGAAAGGAGCCATAGCGGGGATAACAAACAAATGTGTTAGGATAGTGGCCAAAGGGAAAGGAAGAAATAAACCACTGTGGTTCTCTAAGGAAGTGGGGGACAAAGTTAGGGCTAAAAGACTGAGTTTCAGGGAATATAAGGGGACTCAAAGGGAAGAAGACAGGGAGGTGTACCTTGAATATCTAAGTGAAGCAGGGAAGGCTGTTAGGAGAGATAAGGTGCAGACAGAGGAGGATTTAGCACGGTCTGGGAAAAAAGGGAACAATGCATTTTATAGGTAAATCAGTGAAAGAAGAAAAACTGGGAAGGGGAATGTGATGCTCAATGGGGAGGAGGAAGAGTGTAAGGAGGGGGATCTGGACAAGGCAGAAATACTGAACAAATACTTCTGCTCAGTATTTACTATGGAGGGAGAGGGTCAAGGACCACAGATGGGTAGCAGAGGCAATGGGGGGAGAAGTAGACACCAGTCCATTCACAGTGGAGACAGTTCTGAAAGAACTCACAAAGCTGAAGTTGGATAAGGTCATGGGGCCAGATGGCATCCACCCGAGGATATTAAGGGAGCTGTGATCAGAACTGGCAGTGCCTCTGGCAGCTGTGTTCACAGAGTCACTCAACACGGGTGTGGTTCCAGAGGACTGGAGGAGGGCACATGTGGTCCCACTTCACATAAGTGGCTATAGGGAGGAGGCGGGGAACTATAGGCCAGTCAGCATCACCTCAGTGGTGGGAAAGATCATGGAGACACTGCTGAAAGAAAGGATAGTAACACACCTGGAATCCAGGTGTGCCCAGGATCTGAGGCAACATGGATGCACAGCAGGAAGGTCATGTCAAATGAATCTGATAGATTTTTTTGATTGGGTGACTAGGGAAGTAAATCAGGAGGGGCAGTAGATGTCACCTACCTATATTTCAGCAAAGCCTTTGACAGTGTCCCACATAGAAGGCTGGTTAACAAAATCTGTAGTCTGAACATGGTAAACAAGGTGGTGAACTGGATTAGGAACTGGTTAACAGGCAGAAGACAGACGGTTTTGGTAAATGGGGTACAATCTGGGGAGGGGGTGATCAGCAGGGTACTGCAGGGATCAGTACTGGGAACAGTCCTGTTCAATGTCTTCATTAGTGACATTGCAGAGGGGCTGGAAGGAAAGGATACCCCAGAAGGGGTGCAGAAAATGAACAGGGACCTGGAGAAGCTTGAAAGATGGTTGGAGATGTGGCAACTGATGGTCAACGCAAAAAAGTGTAAAATAATGCAGCTGGGTAGAGGGAACCCTGATCAAGAGCTACAGAATGGAGAAGGAGCTGACTGTCACCAAACAGGAAAGGAACCTAGAGGTTATCATCTCTGATGTCCTTAAGGTATCAAAGCAGTGCGCAAAAGTGGCAGGGAGGGCCAGTGGCGGGTGCATATGCAGGGGTATCACTAGCAGGAGGTGGTCATGCCATTGTAGAAAACATTGGTAAGGCCTCACCTGGAGTACTGCATGCAGTTCTGGACGTCACACCTGTGCAATGACATAAACAAGGTGGAGACTATCCAGAGAAGGGCGACAATGATGGTGCAGGGCTTTTACCACAAACTATATGAGAGACAAAGGGACCTCAATATGTACTCACTGGAGGAGAGGAGACAGTGAGGGGGAAATGATTGAAACTTTCAAGTACCTTAAGGGCATAAGCATGGTGCCGGTGGAGGACCTTTTCCAATGAAGAAAACGTACTAGAACAAGGTAGTGTGATATGAAATCAGTGGGGGGGGGGTAGATTAAGAGGTAATGTGAGGATGTTTTTCTACACAGAAATGGTAGTTGACACTTGGAATAGTCTGCCAAAGGAGGTAGTCGGGGCAAGCACAGTGGAGGGGTTGAAGCATGCCTGGGACAGGCACAAGGGAACCTTGAGAGGGGAAGGAGTGATGAAAAGTCATTGACTACATAGGGTCAGTGGTCACATTCAATGTATACGGCATATGGGAAGACTGGATGGGCTGGCGGTCCTTATCTGCCAACAATTTCTATGTTTCTGTGTTCTATTTATGTACTACTGGCTCTGCCCTTGGGAAGAATGCCCCATTTACACAGAGATGGTGTATACATGGATAAAAGACAGGAGGAATGCTCCCGACTGATCTTTAAGACCACATCCCTAATCTGTAAACATCTCCAAAAGTCCCTCTAGGAGAATATGGTATCACTTTTTGATGGAGGCAAAGATGTCAGTGATAAAGGAACTGGGTACCAAAAGATCTTGAACCAGTTTGATACCTGGTAGATCCCCAAACTTCCAATGGACCATTGCCCCACCAATTTTGATTAGGGGGTTATGCCATAGAGGAACATACAATTAGGGATTCGGGGTTCACCTAGGCTCTTATGGACCTTCAGCCAGTATGTTCTTGAGACATCCATTGGAGGAGTAAGCCCTGGTGGGGACTGGGCTTTGAAAAAAGTAGAACTGCAGGGGAGGCTCCCTGCATGATGACAATTTCTATGTGATGCCAAGCAGGGGATGGAGCATTTAGTGGGGAAAACCACCATACTGTTTTGTCTGCGATATAGGCCATGTGATAGCATTGGAACCATGGTAACCCCCAGCCCACAGGTCTCCAGTGATGTCAGAGTTTAGCACGACTGTATCCGGGAGTTTGCCCTCCCAAAGAAACTGGCGTATAAGTGTGTCCAGTTTCTGAGATCATTTAGAAGGTATTTTGATTAAGAGGTCAGCGAAAATATGTAGAAACTTGGAGCCTGTAATAAGTTTAATGGCATCAATTTTCCCAGATAATGACAGGTGTAAAAACTTCCACCTTTCCAGGTCCAGCTTCATGGATGCAATCAATTATTCAAAATTTAGAGGGAACAGTTTGTTGAAGTTGGATGGAGTTTAATCCCCAATTATGTGATGCCCTTGGGTGCCCATTTGAGGCCCAGGGATATGAAGGGATCAGGAAAACAAGTCTTATTTAGGGGTAAAAGCTCTGTCTTTGATGGGTGGTTCTTAAGCCAGAGACTATAAGAAAGTTTTTTTTAGGAGGGGCTGGACTTGACACACTGACTGAGGAGCATTATCAAATGTGATGAGCAGGTCATCAGCATTCAGAAAGGTTTCAAAATCCTCAAGCCCCACTTTTACTCCCAGGATGCTTGTGTCCTCCTGAATGGTTATAGCCACAGGCTAAATAGCAGGAATGAAGAGAAGGAGGGAGAGGGACAGCCCTGGTGGTGTCCTTCTGCAGACAAAAGGGGGAAGAGTTAAATCCATTCATTGGCACAGCAGCTAGTGGAGATGCATATAGGAAGTGCACCCAGGTTCTGAAGGCAGGGCCTATACCCATCATCTCCAGGGTTTCAAGGAGATACAGTGAAGCCCACTCAGATGAAGCACAGTGTGACAGGTTTACTGCATGACAAAAGGGATTAACTCCCTTTGAAATTACATTGTTTGTTGCAGTAACTCTACTGCAGAATTCTGTAGCACTGCGCTTCATCCTGGTGGACTTCACTGTAGGTCCATTCAGCAGAGTCAAAGGCCTTCTCAAAATCAACTGCAAGTACCCCTACTGGAGTTGGGCAATTTTGTTCTTGGTGGATAAGTGAGACCACAGCCCTGATATGGTCTGAACTGATCCTACCCTTGACAAAACCCACCTGGGAAGGATGGAGCAGACCAGAGTGCATATTTTAATCTGGTCACCAGCACCTTTGCCAAAATTTTGGCAGCTGTGTTAATAAGAGACATGAGGTGATAGCAACATGGGGATGTTGGATCCTTGCCCTTTTTGGGGAGAACAGTAATTACTGCCTCTCTTGTTGACTGGGGCATGATCCCATTAGCAAGAGAATCCTTGAACATCCTAAGAAGGAAGGTTCCAACCTCCTCTTCAAAAGATTAATAAAAGTCAACTGGAAAGCCATACCCTCTTGGGGCTCAGTGGTAGTTCATGGCTTTGATCTCTGCACAGACCGCCTCACAGGAGATCAGTGCATCCAGGGTGGCTGCTTGTGCTAGGGTGATGGTAGGGATGGGGAGGTTTGATAAAAAGGCTCCAATGGCAGTATGCATAGATGGTGAAGGAGATTCATACAGCTCTTTGTAAAAGCATTTCATTACCTCATTTATGTCCTTCTGTTTGGTATTGAGGGAGTTAGTGGAGTCCTTCAAGCCTGCAATTGCTCTGGTATCTTGTCAGCACTTTAGCCTGTAGGTAAGCAATTTGCTAGATTTCTCCACTCCTTCCCAGAAGGAAAGGCAAAGCCTTCATAGCACCTACTTGGCTTTGCTGGAAAGAGATAATTTAATCTGGTATAAGGGTTGATGAGTTGAGACAGTAGGTAAGAAGGGGGAGCAGAGGAGCCAATCAGCATGTATCACTTTTCCAAACCTTTTAACTCATCCTCCAACTTAACCTGTTCTTTTTCCTGCTGCCTGCACCTATGAGCAGCACAACATAATTATTTTCCCATATGTAGTTGCTTTAAAGGCCTCCCACAGTATGGAGTCTGAGACCTCACCATTATCATCCATCTCCCAACATCCTGTGGCAGCTTGTTTGCACCAAGCAATAACTCCTTTATCCTCCAGCAACAACAGATCCAGCCTCCAAGACAAGGATTTAGTTTGAGGAGGCCCCCACAATAGACTAAAATATCTGGGTGTATGATCCAAAATGATAATGGGATAGATAGACACATGCATGAGGTGGTGTAGCACTCCCTGGGAGATAACCAGAGATCAGTACCTCTGGACAAGCCATGAGGGGTAGAGAAGCAGGTAAAGTCTCTCACTCTGGGGTGGTGTGTCCTCCAAGCATTGATCAGGAGCTGTTCTTGCAATAGAGTGTAGACCAACTTCATTGCCCTGGAGTGCTGTTCAGGGGTTCCCTACTCTGGTCCATCAGGGCATTTAAAGGCAGATTTAAGTCCTCACCCAAAAACATAGGAGACTGACTGATGTCAAATCCAACACCTCCTGGCTAAGACTATGAAAAAATGCAAGGTAATTTGCATTAGGTATGTATAGATTCTCCAGAATAGTCTGCCCCTCCAGCGTAGAAACCAGTGCCATAACCCATCACACTTCCCTGTCTGACTTAACCTTTTGAGTAGACCACCCTAGATCTTTATGCAGCAGTATCGACACCCCACTTTTTTGGGAGGAGGTGGCATAGTGTAACTCCTCCCCCACCCACCCTCTTTTCATTTTGCAGCCTTAGAGGCAGTGAGCCTTGTTTCCTGAAGGAAGGCTATGTGTAGTTTCAGTTTCTTTACATGAGCCATCATCTTATTAGGGATGCAGTGGGCATAGCCCTGCAGACCTTTTGGGATGAGTAAAGGGACTCTGCATTCCTTCCTAAGTTGTCACCCACTGTTCTGCCCACTGTACCTGATTGCCTTTTAGGATGAGTAAATGGACTCCACATTCCTTCCTAAGTTTCCACCCACTGCTTACCCAATGTGCCTGACTGCCTTTCAGAATGAGTAAAGGGTCTGCACATTCATTCCTGGTTTCTACCCACTTTTTCACCCACTGTTCCTTACTACATTGCCTGAATTGTGCCTTTTTCTCACTCATTTCAAGTAAAAAGTGGAGAAAAAAAAATAAAACAGAATCAAGTCCTGTTTCTTTGAAGTAACTCCAACAAGTATACTGATCATAAAACAACTGCTGTGAATGGCTTTGTGATATGTGTTTGTGGGGGTGCATTATCAACTACAGCAGGCAGTAGTGGAGGATTCAATAACCCATAGTGCATGGTGCATGGCAGAGCTTTTATTTAATCTCCAGTTATATCAGCCCTGTGTGTAGGTACATGGCCCAGGGAGGATGACAGAACCAGCAAACAAAATAGCAGAACTTATATAAACTCTAACATACAATGCAGGCTAAATCTTTTACTTCTGTATACTGTTCTAAGGCCAGCTGCAGAGTATTCTGAGATTTGAAGTAACAGAAGATGTAAAAAGTGTTAATAACCCTTTTTGTTCTGATGGTGATTGCTACGATTTACTTCAGCTTTCAAATCACAGAGCCACATTGAAACAGCTAATTCAGTTGAAGAGAACATACACACCAACTATCATACAGTACAGTGCAAGCAATAGAGGAACTCCAACAAGTATACTGATCATAAAACAACTGCTGTGAATGCCTTTGTGATATGTGTGTGTGTGTGGGGGGGCAGGCGGGGTTGCATTATCAGCTACATAAGAACAGTAGGCAGCAGTGGGAGATTCAATAGCCCATAGTGCATGATACTGCTTTTGTTTAATCTCCAGTTAGATCATCCCTGTGTGACTATACATGGCCCAGGGAGGATGACAGGACCAGTAAACAAAGTATCAATCAGTCAATCAATCAATCAGTTCTTTATTTTTCCAGGTGGAACACCGTTGAGGAGAACTCATTTACAAGGTGGACCTGGGATCAGATATACAGCAGGTAGTTCATAATACATAGCAGCACATAACTAACATAGTGCATAATACATAGCAGCACATAACTATCAGATGGCCATGTAAAAAACAATACCATTGCATAATCACAACCACTCATGATCATAAGATCACATAAACACAACTACAAGTAATCACACATTATAAATGTGTATAAGTGCATTGTTACTTAACCAGAAGGATGTACAACATCTTATGCACTAAATAGTACTGAGTTTACAGACTAGGTATACATGACTAATGCAGTGATATATATATGTATATATATATACATATATATATATACAGTATATATATTTATATACAGTATATATACAAATTCATAAGCCATACAACTTATATAAACTCTAATAATTCATAAGCCATCAGAACTGATATAAACTCTGACATACAATGCAGGCTACTGAATCTCTCACTGCTGCATACTGTTCTAAGGCTAGCTGCAGGAGATTCTAAGATGTGTTGTAACAGAATATGTAAAAAGTGTTGATAACCCCATTTGTTCTGATGATGATTGCTACGATTTATTACAGCTTACAAATTACAGAGCCACATTAAAACAGCTAATTCAGTTGAAGGGAACATACACACCAATTATCATACAGTACTGTGCAAGCAACAGAGGAGGAATAGATAGGCAACTCATCTCATATAGGATTGTGAACTTTCCTTAGGCGGAAGCCCCAATGTACCTGTTACAGAACATATACCCTGGTAACACCCTTGCTTGCAATTTTTATACATTTTAGTTTACTAAGCATTATTGGTTAGCCTTGTTTTCATATATGAACTGCAGTGTAACTTTGACCCCCCCCAACTCACACACACTGCTATGAAGAGTGCCTGACCCACCATTAGTGCACACCCCTTTAATTCTGGATCCACCTCCAGGTTGCCTTGTTTGGTACTGGGCTTCTCCCATTTAAACTACATTTCCTTTATACTGAGGTTGGCTGGGCTGGACCCACTTTATGAACTTATATAAACTCTAACATACTATGTTGGCTACTGAACCTCTCTCTGCTGCATACTGATCTAAGGTCAGCCAGCTGCATGATATTTTGGGATTTGCAATAACTTTTGAAACTTCAATTTTATTTCATGAAATGCTGAACCTAAGACAATTGTTCATACAATTGATCAGGTCTGCCTAATTAGAAGAGATACAAAGTGATTTGATACAGTAATCAAAATCATTTAAACTGCTTATATTAATATATCTTCTTTTCCAGATATTCTTTGCTGGTTTTCTTGACCTTCAATCCATGAGTAGAGTCTGCTTTTTCTTCCAATACCTGTTGTTAGTTAAATAATTTCCACAAAAAATATGTATGTCCAGACATCCATAACTTATATACAGAAAAATGAAAATATAATAGAATATCTAACATAAATAACTTAGTGTATGGCTGGTTTGTTCTGAACTCAAATGCTACAGTTACCTAAAGGAGGAGGTGCCCATAAAGAGGCAAACAGGAATCGGGGGTTGTCTCCAGTAGGAGTGTTAAGTGGCCAGAAAGCATTCCGTAAGGACAGACCAGTGGCAAAAGCAGTAGGCCACCTCCACTTCATCTGGTTTCAATCTAGTTGGAGAGATTCTTCTAATTTAACACCTTAGAACTAATTGTTCCAAGACTGGGGTACCTTGCAGGTCCTCTATCAGGTGCATAAAGGGAAGCCAGATTTGGTTATATTTATCTTTCTGCAGATGTAAGTCAGCTGTGATTTTTTCTACCCTTGAGATACAGTATCTTTTACAATGGTAATCCATTCTATTTCTGTGGGGGCAGTCTGAGACAGCCATCATCTTCTGATGGCCTTACTTGCTGCCACCAACAGTATACCAATGTATGATTTCTGACCATTAGATCTTCTATCCTAAGGGAGTATACCCAGAATCAAGTTCCGAAAATCTGGTTCTCCCTCCCATTCCAACATCCACCTAAGATGTGTGCCAGCTTTAGCCCAATAAGGTCTTACTACAGAGCAGTCCCAGAAAATGTGGAGATGGGACCCCACTCCTCCACAGCCCCTCCAACATAAATCAGTGTTCACGGGCTTATAGTATTTTGTTCTTGTAGGAGTATTGAAGAATCTGGTGACAATTTTCCATCCAAATTCTTTCCAGTTATTAGATAAAGAGGTATGTTTAACCCCATCCCAATCAGTCTTCCAAGTGGCCTCGTCCAACTGGGTGTGTAACCCTTGTTCCCATTCAGTTTGGCAAAGGGAGGGTGACAACTCCTTGGTGGCTGTGTGGGCCTCCATAAGTCTGGAAATTAATTTCTTTTTGCCCTCCATAAGGACTGAGTCCCATATGGTCTGTGTCAACAAATGAGGAGGTTGTTGTACAGTAGTTAAATTTTTTACCATTTTAAGGAAAGATGTTACCTGAAAGTATCTGAAAAAGTGGGAGTTAGGAAGCTGGAAGTCTTGCTGAAGGGCCTGGAAAGCTCTGATTTGGCCTGAATGAATGAGCTGACTGAAAAATCTGAGACCTTTGCTTTCCAATGGGTAAAGGTCAGATCCATCCTTGGATGGGTAGAGAGAGTACAATAAATGATTTCTATCTTGTTGGACAAAGTGTACCTTTAAGCTAAATCTTTTTTAATTTCCCCCCAAATTCTGTAAGTTTGTTTAGTCCAAGGGTTCCCTATGTCTTTTTTGAAAAGGTAAGCTGAGAGTCCATTAAAATCTAATTGTGGGGTTAAACCTGGTTCGCCTTGAATTTCCTGTGAGACCCATGTATTATTTGAGTCATTCCCTAGATAGTTTACTCAGGCTCCGAGTTGTGCTATTTGATATTAGGATTTTAGGTTAGGAAGCCCAAGTCCCCCACCCACCCTGGACCTCTGTAATGTCTCCCAAGCAATTCAAGCCCTCCTGCCACCCCAGACAAACTGGTGCAAAGCTTTGGTGATTGTTTTTCCATTCAGTGCCCGGGATCTGCAGGGGGAGGGAGATAAACAAAAATAAAAAGTGGGGGAGTATGTTCATTTTAATAGATTCAATTCTCCCGAGTAAGGACAGGGGAAGAGTGCTCCATCTCTTCAGGTCAGTTGCAATCTCTTGCAATAGTTTATTATAATTCACATGGTACAATTGTTTCAAGTAGATGGGGATATAGATACCTAAATACCTAATCTGGGAGGAGACCCATCTATTGGGGATTAACTGCTCCAACTCCATGGTATGCTGGCCACTAACTAAAATTACTTCTGTCTTGTCATTATTTATTTGAAACTCTGACACTTTGCTGTAGTCCATTAAAATCTTTTTTAATATAGGGAATGTTTTCAGAGGGTCTCTTAAATATAACATGGTATCATCGGCATAAAGGGAAATTCTATTCTCCTCTCCTCCAACTGTGATACCCACTATATTCTTATGTGTTCTGACTTATTGGGCCAGGGGCTCTATACTAAGGGCAAAGAGAATTGGGGATAATGGGCAACCCTGTCTGGTGCCCCTCTTGATCTCTAATGCATTTGAGATCATGCCATTCACTTGAACTTTTGCTAAGGGGTTATTGTAGATTCCTTCCACCCATTCTATGAATTGATCCCCAAATCCAAGTTTTGTAAGTACTTCTAAGAGAAAATCCCAATGTAAGTGATCAAACGCTTTTTCTGTGTCAATTGCTATTGCCACCTGTTGTTCCTTTCTCTGTTTACCAACATGTAATATATTTAGGCAGCATCTAATGTTGTCCTTGAGATATCTATTTTGCATGAAACCTGCTTGGTCTGGGTGGACCAGATCTGGGAGAACTGCATTGACTCTATCTGCTAAAAACTTCGTAAAGATCTTAGAGTGAACATTCAACAGAGATATATATATATATATATATATATATATATACAGTAAAACCCTGGTTATCCGAATCTATTGGGGGACGTAAAAAACATTCGGATAACCAGGGTTTCGGTTAAATGGGAGACTGTGTTCTAAGACCAAACGTTCATTTGGGAGATTTTGTCAGAGGCTGAACATTACAGTACTGTGCAGTTTAGATGCATTACTTAGTACTGAGTTGAGACACAAGAGGGAGCTACAGTGCCTTCAGAAAGTTCCCCCCCATTGGATTTTGTCACATTTTGTTGTGTTACTACCAGAATTTTTAATGCATTGAAATGATTTGTTTCCCCCTTGATTCACACAGCATACTCAACAATTTAAAGGGGCCAAAATATTTTTATTGTGTAACAAAATGTATGAAATATTAAAAACTGAAATATCTTGTTTACTTAAGTATTCACCCCCCTGAGTCAATACTTTGTAGAAGTGCCTTTGGCAGCAATTACAGCTTTGAGTCTTCTTGGGTATGTCTGTATCAGCTTTGCACATATGGATTTGGGGATTTTCGCCCATTCTTCCTTGCAGATTTTCTCAAGCTCTGTCAAGTTGATTGGGGAGCGTCGGTGAACCGCAATCTTTAAGTCTTTCCACAGATTCTCAATGGGATTCAAGTCTGGGCTTTGGCTGGGCCACTCAAGGACATTCACCTTCTTGTTCTGAAGCCACTCCAGTGTTGCTTTGGCTGTATGCTTGGGGTTGTTGTCCTGTTGGAACGTAAATCTTCGCCCCAGTCCAAGGTCTATTGCAGACTGATGCAGGTTCTCCTCAAGGATGTGCTTGTATTTGGCGCCATTCATTGTTCCCTCTATCCTGACAAATGCCCCAGTCCCTACCGCTGAAAAGCATCCCCATAACATGATGCTGCCACCACCATGCTTCATGGTAGGAATGGTGTTACATGGGTGCTGAGCTGTGTTCAGTTTGCGCCAGGCATAGCGCTTTGCATTCAGGCCAAAGAGTTCAATTTTTGTTTCATCAGACCAGAGAATCTTTTGCCACATGGTCTCAGTCTGCCACATGCCTTCTTGCAAACTCCATGCATGCTATTATGTGGCCTTTTCTCAGGAGTGGCTTCCGTCTAGCCACTCTCCCATAGAGGCTACATCTGTGAAGTGCTGCAGAGGTTGTTGTCCTCTGGACAGGTTCTCCCATCTCAGTCATGGAACTCTGTAGTTCTGTCAGGGTGGTCATTGGGTTCTTGGTCACTTCCCTGACCAAGGTCCTTCTTGCCTGGTTGCTCAATTTGGGAGGACGGCCTGCTCTAAGAAGAGTCTGAGTGGTTCTGTAATCTTTCCATTTCCTAATGATGGGCTTGACTGTGCTCCTGGGAACGTTCAACACCCTAGAAATGTTTTTATACCCCTCCCCAGATCTATGCCTCCTCACAATTCTATCACGGAGTTCTACGGACAGCTCCTTGGTCTTCATGGTAGAGTTTCTGCTCTGACATGCACTGTCAACAGTGGGACCTTATATAGACAGGTGTATTTTCTCTGAAATCATGTCAACCATTTGAACTGACCACAGGTGTACTACATTCAAGTTTTAGAGTGATCTCACAAGGAAATTGGATGCACCTGAGCTCAGTTTGGAGTGTCATAACAAAGGGGGTGAATACTTATCAAATCAAGACATTTCAGGTTTTTATTTTAAATTACATGTACAAAAATTCCAGAAGTTTCATTTCACTTTGACATTATAGAGTAATTTGTGTAGGTACGTGACAAAAAAATCCCATATAAATGTATTTTAATTTGAATTTGCAACATCACAAAATATGACAAAATCCAAGGGGGGTGAATACTTTCTGAAGGCACTGCATACACCCAATTTACTGCACACTGTGTAAAAAAAAAAAAAGTCAGAAACCAGATCGTTACTGCAGGTCATTCACTTTATTGTAGAAAAGATAACATTTACTTTACTGTGCAAACTTTATAGAATATGTTAATCCACTAGATCTTGTTAAAAAAGTTGCTTATGGTTGTCTGCTTTTTCTTGTCATTCTGCTGTTTTACCACTTTCATTCTCAGCTGTCTTAGAAGAAGCAGTTGCACTCCATCCGCATTGTGCTGGCTTGCAAGCCATGAAATGCATGTATCGAAACAATCAGCTGCTTCAGCATCCGATGGTGCAGTTAGAGCAACTGTGGCATGTAGAGTGTCCTCCTCATCCTCCTCTTCCTCTGCCGGCGCACTCTGTACCATTTCGAGGATCTCTGCATCTGTCATCTCGCCGTATCCTGTATCACCCTCATCAGCCCATAGCAATTCCTCAAACAAGTACCCATCAAGTTTAATCTGCTGTGCTGTAGATTGTAGGGCTTCTGTGATCTCGTCCATCTGATCAGCCAAATTTTTAAGTTCAGGCTCTGCTTCCACAGTCACTTCAGGTAGGTATAACAAGCCAAACTTGTGCCAGCATTTCTTAATTGTGTCTGCTCTGATTTCCTTCCAGGACTCTGCACGCATTAGCAGGACATCCTTTACTGTAATTCCCTTAATGATGTCCACCAGTGTTTTTATTTCATTTTCCTCAAGCAGGACAGCAGTTAGTAACCGAGATCTATACATTTTCTTTAAAGTCGCAAGATTGCCCTGGTCCATCTGTTGAATTGAGGCTGTTGTATTAGCTGGGAGAAACTCGCACCTAATCGAGCCATCAGGTGTCCGTAACAGGTCAGAACTTGGGTGTGCCCCAGCATTATCAATTAGCAATATGGCCTTCATTGGTAACCGGAGGGACTGTAGGTGTGTTTTAACTGCAGGGACAAATTGTGTTAAAAACCATTCTTTGAATATCTCAGAGTTCATCCAAGCACTTGATTGAGCACGATACACAGCAGGTAGGCTATTCATGTTCATGTGCTTAAAACACCTTGATGACTTCGCTTTACCGATGATAAGAAGGGGTAGCTTATGTGAGCCGCTAGCATTGCTTGCTGCTAACACAGTTAAACATTCTTTGTTTTTCTTAAAACTGGGTGCATTTTTTTCATTTGAGGATGCTAATGTCTTTTTTGGTAACAGACGCCAGTAGCACCTGGTTTCATCTGCATTGTAGATGGACTCTGGGGATAAATTTTCTTTCTGCATCATGGCTAGCAGTTTCTTTTTGAAGGGCTCGATACTTTCAGTTCGGCTTGACATGATCTCACCTGCCACTGAAAGCTGGTGAATTCCATGTCGTTGTTTAAATCGATCGAGCCAACCCTCACTGACACTAAACGGGTTAGCAGAGTTCAGTTGCTGATGAAACTGAATGGCCTTCTGTTTTAATATCGGACCTGATATTGGAGTACCCTTACAGCGATTCTGAACAAACCAGGTAAAGACAGCCTTATCGAGGGTATTGTCCCTACATGAATGCATGGTCTTGCGGCTCTCGTGACTAATGCTGCTGTCCATTGTAGAAGCAAAGTCCCGTATTTTATTTTTAGCCTTTTTTATATCACACACGATGGCATTTACAAGTTCAAATTGTCTAGCCACATCATCTGTCTTTTGTCCTCTATCTAGGCAGTCTATACATTGTAGTTTCTGGCTGATGTCTAGAATGGACCATTTGCGTTTAGCCATCGTGAACGCCAGCAATTCAAAGAGCAGCAAGGAATGTGAATGAACAAATGCTCTTAGTAGCAGTTAAATACAGTGCTCATTAACAGCTGCTAACACCTAACAATTACAATTACTTTAATTATCCACAGACCAGCAAGTCTAATTAACCGCAAATGACCGCGATTATGCAAACATTACCTGTTTGTTGGAGAAAAAAGTGAACAGCAGGGGGACAATCAGGACTTTCAGTTAATTGAGAGTTTGGGTTTTGTGGGGTTCAGTTAAACGGGGTTTTACTGTATATGTATATAAGAACTGCAGGAGTCCAGGGGCTTCCCTTCCTAAGGGATAACTGTTAAATAGGCCTCATTCCAGGATGCTGGGAATCCCCCTTCCTTTTTCCATTTGTTGAAAACCTGGACCAGGGTGGGAATCAGAAGTTTACTAAATCTTTAATAAAATAGAGCATTAAACCTGTCTGGGCCTTGGGATTTGCCTCCTTTCACGTTACGAATAACCTGGGCCACCTCCACAGAGGTGATGTGGGAGTCCAAATGTGTTTTAAGGTGTTCTGTTAGTTTCGGGTGGGAGACCCTATTTAAAAAGCCCCAGATTAAGATTTTAGTGTTAGAAGTCCTGGGGAGCAAATCATATAAGTTTCTATAATATTCTCCAAATGCTTCTGCAATATCTGTGGGTGTGTATATCTGGGTGGGAGAGCCCTGTTCGGTGGTTTTTGTAACCTTGCCATATCTGTCAGCCTGCGCTTTTCTTAACCGAAAAGCAAGCAGTCTGCTGGATCTATTGTCATGCTCATAGTATTTCTGGTTTCCATACCTTAGCTTCCCTTCTATTTGACAGTCTAAAAGGTCTTGCAGCTGTTTTCTCTTTTATTTTAAATCCTTATCTAGATCCTCCCTGTGGGATCCCTCCTGCTTGGCTCGAAGATTCAGCTGCTTTAGTTTAGTCTCAAGAGTTTTCTATTTTTCTAAATGTGTTTTTTTAAAGATGGGATGCATAGGGGATGATCTCTCCCCATAGTACAGCTTTTAGGCCATCCCAAAAACATTTAGAGTCTGGGCCCTCCACTGAATTATGTGATTGGTAATCCTTAATTCTATCCTGTATGTGGGACCTAAACTCTTACCTATCAAGCAGATAAGAATTAATTCTCGACTGTGATTTTCGTGTCCAATTTCCTAGTTACAGTATAAGTGCAACAGCAGAGTGAACCAAGACCAAACGAGAGAGGATTTCACAGTTTTTAAGCTTATGAAAATCAGGACTACTACATAAAAAATAGTCAATTCTAGAGTACACATCATTTGGAGGGGAATAAAATGTGTAGTCCTTAGCGGCATTGTTAAGATCCCTCCAGACATCTATGAAGGCTAGTTCATTCATACCTGCCCTTATTACCTTACTCATGCCTTTGTTAGTGGTTGAGTTTTGGGATCAGAGGTCATATTGTGAGTTGGGGACACAATTGAAATCCCCCCCATCAAAATCATTCCCTCTCCCAGATCCACCAACCTTTCAAAAATCCTAGTGTAGAACATGGGGTCATTCCTATTGGGTGCATGTATATTTATAATATGGATCACGTGGGAGAATATTCTCCCTGAAAGTATTTGGCCTCTCCCATTCTCCACAGTTAGTTCTGATGTAATTTCAAGTAGCAAATCCCTCCTGAGTAAGATTGCAACCCCTGCTCGCTTTCCTGAGGGGTGTGAGGTATATATTACCCTACCCACCCAACTCCTCATTAATTTCTCATGTTCCAGGTCAGAAAGCCTGGTCTCCTGGATAAGGTCAATATCATACTTTACTTGCTTTAAATAGTGAAGTATTTTTTTCCACTTAATTGGGGAGTTTATACCCTGAACATTCAGGGATGTAACCTTAGGAGTACCCATATCTTGAAATAGTGCTGTCCTCTGCCGTTAATAGTCTCCACCATATAGGTTTGTTAGGCCATGGCCTGGATCCCTTGCACCATCTAACTCCCGTACCCTCCCCAGGAACCCCCCTACCTTTTTCAGTTAAAACCACCATATTGTGAGAGAAAACATTAACTTGGTAGACAAATCTACCTAAATACCAGCACATTATAAACAAGATCGCAAACAGATCTACAAACACAGAACTGTAAACTATTAAAACTATTAAATTACTTCCTAGGTTGAATAATATGGTGATGTTACCCCACAGCCATGGAGGGAATCGAGCCTTAGCTCAAGCTTCTACAACTTGTCGGTCTAATTCTGTAGAATCAGTTATGAGAAAATGTCACCCCTCTATGGAGAGCTCAAAGGTGGCTATGAGGTTTAAAAAAGAAAAAAAAAAACACACCATTGTGCTAGGTGGTCTGCCCAGCGGCACCTCCGGGGCTGCTCAAAACTGTTAATTTATACAAAAATATTAAGTGAGGAGAAAGGCAAGGTACCTCCCCACCCTCTACCAGTGGTTTAAGTATGCACTTTCTGTCAGCTATGTTTCCCCCTGGAATACAGTTATGCTACAAGGATATTACCCTTGCCTTTCCTTCACCCTGTATGTGAGCCAAGACTCCTCAGATCAGAAGCAGATGTTCCAGGAGGAAGATCATAAGTTAAATGCCAAAGGCCCTTGCTCAAGCCTCAAATCAGCATACCCCCCCCTCAATCCACCCTGAAGTTGAGTTTTCATTTCCAGGCAATGTTCAAAATCATAAATGTCTAAAAAATAAAGTGTCCTGCCAAATTCCAGATACAGTAATGTCTATCAACTCAATCCAATTTTAAACCATTGTTAGGAGTTAGTTAAAGTCACTGTCCTTCAGATTTTTATAAGCAAGAAGGACTTACAGATTGGATGAGAGGGCCGACTCTTTCAGGTCAAAGCTCTTCGAGAAGCGTGGACCCTTTTCCACATGGAGGAAGAAAGACACCAGCAAGATGTGGCTGGAGAAGTAAATGTGAACATTGTAAATACCTTTTGGAAGTTCAGGTCAGGTTCCAGGCTGCAACTCTGCCTCGGGTCATGTCATCAGTTGGGAAAAACTGATTTTCCCTGTCCAATATTGCTTTCAGATCTTAACTCAGGTGAGAAGGCCATGAGATTACTGATGGTTGTGTTCTTTTGGGTCTGCCGGCTGTCCGCCACGCCGAGCAGGAGATTTCATGCTCCAGTGCGTTGGTGTATATTTCAGGGCAGTGGAGGCCCAGTTGTTTCAGTAATGGTGCTGCTTGTCTCAGAGTAACGAATAAGACTTGGCACTTCTTGATGTGTATGTGGAGCTTTGCAGGGTAGTAGAGTTGTATCCATATTTTTTTCTCCTTTGCTTGTTTTATAACCTCCTGAACCAACTTCCTCTTCTCATTGAGTAGATCCGAGAAATCTTGATCAAAAAACAGTCTTTGATTATCCATTTTAATTTCTTTTAATTTCCATGCTGTTTGGAGGACCAGTTGGTGGTCTTGATGATTTAACATGTGAGCTATTATTGAACGGGGTCTTGTTATTTGATCCATTGGTTTGGGTCCAGTGAATGGTGTGCTCTCTCGACTGGAAGAGGGAAATCTTCAAGGATCTTCAGTACTTCCCATAGGATATGTAGTACAAAAACCTGTACTGATTCATGGGATTTTTCCATATCTTCAGGAACTCTGTATATTCTGAAGTTGTTCCAACATGCATTGTTTTCTTGGTCATCCAGTTTTAATTGAAGCTCCCATTCCCGGTCAGTAAATAGAGGATGGCCTAGTCATGCTGGCCGGAGGAGTCAGCTACGCCCCCAACATATTCTTCCACTGCAGTGGTCCATTTGTCTACAGCTTTTAAGTCGGCTTTAAGATCTGCTACCAAGGATTCAACCCTGTAAATTGCTTTAATGATGCCATCTAGTTTTGATAAAATCATCCCTTGATCACACCCATCAAAGTTGTCCTCAGAGTCAGCAGTACTGCTTACTGGAGAGGCCAAGCATGCATCTCGGGGATGGCCCGTGGATTTGTCTGAATCCATCAGTGTTTTTAATTTGGCAGCCTGCAAATTGCAATGTCTAGATCTATTAGTTGTCATCTCCTCTCAGTCTGTGAGTAGAAATGTTTCTTCATCTGTGATGAATAACCACTGGATTGTAATAATATTAGTAGAGTAGCCCCAGAGTGCTTCAACTAGGTGGCCATCGATATGGTGATGTCACTGGAAGTCGGGATTTGCAATAACAGAAGATGTAAGCATTTGTAACCCCTTTTGTTCTGACAGTGAGTGCTATGATTTACTACAGCTTGCAAATTAAAAAGCCACATTAAAGCAGAGCTAATTGAGTTAAAAGGAACATACATAGAAACATAGAATTTGATGGCAGATAAGGACTGCTTGGCCCACCTAGTCTGCCCATTTTCCTACCTAACAGATAAGCTGCAGATCCTAGTTAACCAACAGCTTATTTCCTCCTACCCCCCACTAGGACTGACTTATGTCTGTCCCATGCATTCTTGAATTCACCCACTGTTCTTGACTCCACGACCTCCTCAGGGAGGCTGTTCCATGCATCCACAACCCTCTCCATGAAAAAATACTTCCTCACATTACCTCTGAGCTGTCCTCCCTCTATCTTCAAATTGTGCCCCCTTGTTCTTGCACATCTCTTTTTCTGAAAGATGCTACCCCCTGGGACTTTGAGGTACTTGAATGTTTCTATCATGTCCCCTCTCTCCCTTCCTTCCTCAAGGGTATACATATTAAGCTCCTTTAGTCTTTCTTCGTATGTCTTCTGGTGCAGACCCTGCACCATTTTGGTTGCCCTCCTCTGGGCAGCCTCCACTCTGTCTATGTCTTTGCGGAGATGGGGTCTCCAGAACTGCACACAGTACTCAGATGGGGTCTCACCAACTGTCTGTACAGAGGATAACAACTTCCTGTTTTCTCTATTGATGCCTCTTCCTATCCCAGTATCCCCCAGCCTTCCTTACTACCTTCTCACATTGCTTGCCCACCTTTAGGTCATCTGATATAATTACCCCGGTCCCTTTCCATTTTTACTGTTGTCAGTATCTCACCCCATTGTGTACGCTTCCCTTGGTTTTGTTTCCCATGTGCATTACCTTGCACTTCTTTGCATTGATTCTGAGCTGCCATACATTTGACCATTCCTCCAACCTTGCCAAGTCCCTTCTCATCCTTTCCACTCCATCTTGTGTATCAACCCTGTTGCAGATCTTTGTGTCGTCTGCAAAGAGACATACTTTTCCTTCCAGTTCCTCTGCGATGTCACTTATAAAGACATTAAAAAGGACCGGTCCCAGTACTGAACCCTGTGGTACCCTGCTAGTAACCCTCCTTTCTTCACTTCACTCCTTTATACACACCAAATATCACTAGTTTTTCCTTGTTATTGATAGCAAAGGAACACAATGGTGATGATAGGAGTGGGTCACATGATTTGCATCTTTTTCAATTACCTGCAAACTGCCATTTTTGCCACTTGTACTGGTTCCTGAGTGGCTAGAGTTCCAGCCTTTGGGTCTCTCAGACAAGGTTTTCCATGTTGTAATGGCCTCTCAAAAGGAGTCAACTTGTCAGTGCAATGCCTTCAAATGGGAGCAATGTTTTCATTTGGTGCCAGGGCAGGGAGCACAAACCCCTCTCTAGCCCTATGGCTAGCATCCTGGATTACTTGTGGTCCATCTCCCAATCGAGCCTAAGGTTGATGATTATCAAGGTGCACCTAGCATACTAGCCAAGTGGCATGGAGGACTGAGACTTGGGCACCTTCCTCCTGCAACACTGGTGACCCAGGGTCAGGACTGGACTTGGGTTGCTCAGGAGCTGGCAGGATGAGGGAGCATCAAAGATCCATGTACAATGAGCTTGCAGTAAGTAGCCACCACCCACCAATCTGAAGCCACCACCAGCTACCATCCAGTCAGATACCTCCAGCAGCCCAGAGTCTGGTGCCAGCATTTAATCTTTTGTGGGAGACAGCACCTCTAGTGGTTGAGCTGGTCATTTGTACTCAATGACCATTCAATGCTTTGGTGCTGTCAATCTGATCTCTTTTATAGACATTACATTCATAATAAAAATTAAGAAAATACACATTTTAGACACTTACTAATTTGAGGCAGATGCAAATCATAGCTCTGAAACCTAATGTCAAACCTTAGTGCCACCACTCCTCCATTTTCTTTCATGGCTGTGATCAAGACCCTTAATGGAAGAACAATGCTCTTTTGTGACTTGAATTTGTTTCTTGCTCTGGAGCGAATGGTTAATAGTCATTATTCTCACCTGTGCAGAGATAATGAACACTGGCTTTGGATTAGTGAAAGGTGTGGGCCTTGAGGGTACATCCAATCCCCATCGATATCCAATTCTTTGTTTCTGTGAATGTTAGATATTTAGTGTTATTGACTCAATAGGTTGCATGATTGCTTCTGGGACCAGAAGGCCAAAGGCTGGTGCTCCACACCAGGAAATTGGGCTAATATCTAGTATTGATACTGTAATGTAGCACCTGGGTATGGGATGTACTACAGTGATGTTGAGGTGCTAGCTTGTGTATGAGATGTTAAACCAAGGTCCCTTCTGTCCATCTTTTCTGGTTGTCCAGGTGGAAGTTAAAGATCCCATGGAACTTAATGCAAAAGTCAAAGAACTTTTTATTATAAAATCAGTTAGCAAATTATAATACAATATTCATAAATATATCATGTCATTATTCCCTGCCCCTAGGACCCACCCCCTTATTATATGCATTTCTTCTGCACAATTTCTGCTACAGAGTATTTCTAGTGACATCATTACGGGGTTATCGGAAGGTTTTTCCCATTAGTAATGGAAAGCTTAAGTCTCCATTATTAGCAATTCCTCCTAATATAGCAACCTAATTAAGAATTACAATTGTCCAACCATGATTTCTGGTGCCACCTCCTTGTTAGTATAAAAGATACTTGGCACTGTGCTTGCCATGGAAAATATTTGAAGATGATGAACACCAACTGCTTCATTCCTGTCTCTCACTTCCCTTGCAGAAGGGAGTTTAGGTTGTAAACAATCCATCTGTCCATCATGAGGATTGCATAAAGAAGGCTCCCTTAAGACATTTAAAACATAGCCCCAATGTTGTGAGTAAAGGAGCATTCTGAATAAGTTCTTTATTATCTTGCTTTTCTTTACAAAGGTAGCTGTTGGATAGTACTGTTTAATCAGGTTTTTATGCATTAAGTTTGCGATCAGTTATAGTCACACTAGCAGACTTAACCATTTAATTGCATCTCACTTTTTTATCAGGATCCTTGCATTTTGCATATCACAAGAGCCACACTTTAAACATAGAAATTTATGGCAGATAAGGCCCACTAGGCCCACCCAGTCTGCCCATTTTCTGTACCTGCTGCAGAAACCACAGACCCCACTTGATCTCTGGCTTTGTTCTCTTTCCTGTTGCTCAGGTTTGGCAACTTGCTTGTTGTGGTGCTTCACAAGGGACCACCATCCTACAATGGAACCAATCTGGCCCAAACTACACACCTGCAGCCACATCGGCTATGGCCAGAATTTGTTTCTCTTGATGGACGAATTAAGGTTACATACATTCCAGCTGATCATATTACTCTTCACCTTGCAGCTTTAGTCGACCATCAAGCATGGCATCAATTGCAAGTTCATCCTCTTTTACCAGAGTGCTAGGCCCCAGGGATCCACCCCCCCCCACATGCAGCAACCATTTCCCTCCAGCCTATATAGTCATCTGATGCAAACCTGGCATAAACATTCCACAACACATACAAAAGATTTAAGCTAAGAGAAACTACATGCAAAAACCAAAACTTTATTCAATAAATGACCCCTATATACACCTCTCCAACCTCATCCCACCCCCAAACCATTTGGAGAGCCTGCTACCTATGCATAGGCCTAACAAATGTCAATATGCCAGTAGCACTTTCTGGAGGGCCCACACTTGACAAGTGGCACACACTTCAGTAAAGTAAGATCTGAAACCCCTTAATATATGCTTCCGGCGTGCCAAGCCTGTTCTCCATAATGATCGAGTGGCAGAGTGTAAATGGCAGCCACATAGTAGCACCCTTCAGGGTCAGAGGGAAAAGTTACAGGGGCAAATTGCCTGAGGAAGTCTGCCCTAATGACCCCCTAAGAGGGGAAAGTATAATGGAAATAAGAGCAGACTGAGAGCCTCTAACCAGGGGATGGTGCAGTAAACAACCTCCCCCTCCAAGTGACCGAGCTTGCCGTGGGTCCATTAAACACCATCACAGAGCCCCATCATGAAACGCCCTCCATAAGCCCTTCTGAAACTCTCCATATGCCTTTTTCCCCATATAGGCCATCCGAAAGAATCTTGCCCCACTTCGCTGGCCCAAACAGAAACAAAAAAACGGGCGAGCATCGAGAGGAGGCATATAAGCAAGCCAAGGGCTGTGAAGGGGAAAATAGGGTAATGTCACAGAACAAGCGAGGGGACAGCCACCATAAAGAGGTGGCTGCATATCACATGCAGCCAGTTATAGACATAGTCCTTTCTATTAGAAGGGACCAGGGTATGGGATCTAGCTGCAATCTCAGAAAGCATATGTGCCAGTTGAAACAGCGGGGGATAGCAGCAACAAAGCCAGAGAAATCCATTTATGATTCCATTGCACATAGAGAAACTGCCATGGGAGGAGGCACCAATTATGAGCAATGTGTCCCCTTCAGTTGCACAGACCTGGGGGAGCAGCAGAGACCATAGGCGACACACTTATGTGACCCAGGATCAGCATACATAAAGAAAAAGGTGGAAAAAAGATGCAAATGGAGCAGCCCACAATAAACCCCACTATCCTTTAAATGGCATGCCCTTTTAAGATTCTACAGCCCTTAATTGCTTGGCAGCCCTGATAGGATTGAGTAAAGTGGGGATAGGACCACTTATCAAATATACATGCATGCATCATCAATATTATAACAAAATGAGAGTCCAACAAGTCTTCATGTTGCAGTTTGCAGAAATCGAACAGTTTTTCACCTGTTCTGAGAGGCAGCTTTGAGCAGAGGTTGTATGGCTTGCTGATTGGGCTGATGGCCTGGCTGTTCCTCAGCTCCTGAGGATATGCTTGAAGGAAGGGCAGTGAGGGTGTTGGCTTTGGGCCAGGAGTGAGCAGGAGGAGCTGACAGAAGAGAAGAAGATGGAGGACCAGACACCAGCAGCAGGGGAGGTAACTCCTCAGGTAAGTCCTTCAGTGGTGTTGGCCATAGTATCAGCTCTGGTTGAACCAGAGGGGTCCTTGGATTTGGTACTGAAGCATCTGCTTCAGGATCTGAAGCAGGGACATCAGTCACACCAATCTACCCCCTCTGCTTTTTTCTTCTTGTTTTTCCAACATGATTTGGATGCTGGAAGCCATAGATCATCCTTCTGAGGAGGTGAAGGGAGTTGGGTGCCATGTGGTGGGAGACCATGTGGCTGGTACCGGGAGGTGGAGTTGTAGTTATATGTTGCAGTCTGTTTCAGTCTCCTTGCCTGCAAACTTGGTCAATATTTGGCCATATTAATTTGAGGGAAATGCTTAGAAATAAAGTCTTCAGCCACCTCAAGTGCATCAAATGAGTGAGGGACCTCATTCATGGAAAGGGGAAGGGTCGCAGGGTAGCAAAAGGAATATTGGAGGCTCAGGTCAGAGCAGGCCCATTGCGCAGCCGTGAGAGCACAGCATTGTTCAGAGAGTTCCTCTGAAAAGTTCATAAAGATATGAATTTTGCAACCTTTCCAGGAGAAGTGCTGTTTTTCTCTGGCTGCCATCATACTTTCCTCACTGTCCATGAACCAAAGGAAACAGACTATGATCGACCTAGGCTTGTTGCCTTGTGGCAGCTTGGGGGCTAGAGAGTGGTGGACTCTGTCGATTTCAATGTGGCCTGCTCATTTAAGACCCAAGAGCTCCGGTAGTATTTCTGCAGAAAAGAGATGGCATTCTAGACTTCACAAGCCTCAGAGAAGCCCACAGACTGGAGGTTATTCCTCCGACTCCAATTTTATAGGTCATCAGTCATATACCAGCAAAGACAAATTGTGCAGTCTTGTTCTGTGAGGTAAGTTAGGATCTTTTCAGTGTGGACCTCAGCATCCATGATTCACTGCTCAGCAAAGTGAGTCCTGTGGGAGAAGTCAGTAATATCTGCAACAATGCACTGGGCAGCTAGCTCTAAGTTGTTCATTTGAGTCATCATTTGAGCTAACGTGATTTTAATTTCTTTCAGGTTATCTTCCAGTGAATATGATGTGGTCACTATGGCTGTGGCAGTTCCCTCGCGTGGAGTACTGCTCAAGCAATACAGCAGCAGACAACTCGGCACTACCCCGGAGCAGGGGAACTGGATGAACACTGGGAATTCAGGAGGTAAGTGGCTCTCCTGGGTAGCAGAAGGCAGGTTAGGATGGCTGGAGTGTCATGATAAAGAAGAATTTAGGTAGGGATGGTACAGCACACAGGACTCAGTCTGCCATCTTGTGGCTAGCCAATCCACAATTTATTTATAGATATACAGAAAAAAGAGATTTTGTCTCTTTCCTTGCCCTCCTCTTCTATCCTTAATTCACTTCCTGCCTTGGCCTTTCTTATCTCCTTGCTAGCTGTTTCTAGCTTTTCTAGGTAGTAGACCCTGACTTCTTCCCACTAGGTATTCCTATATTTTTGTAGAAAACACTTTTCTCCCTCATTGCATTGCCATCCTCCATTGTAAACCGGAGTGTTTTCCTCTGTTTGTGCTTTTCTGCTTTAGACAGGTTTCACTGATTGCCTGGAAACCATCCTGAATTAAGGATTCATTTTGCAACCACTCCTATGTCCACCCAGAGATTTGTCAGGCACTCATCCCAAATTTACCTCCCCATTTTAGTGAAATTTGCCCTTTTGAAGTGCAGACCTACTGTATGTGTTTCTTTGTTTAGTACCTTCCTTCCCATTATGAGATGAAACCATACTGACTGGTGAGTACAGTTTCCCTGGGACTCAGCTATGCTGATGCCTCTGACATGATTGTAGTTTGTGAGTACTAAATACAAAATGGCCCAGTCTCTAGTCGGCTCCATAATTCCCTGGATGAAGAACCCATCTTGGACTAAATCCAGGAGTGTTTGGTTCCTGCTGCTACAGTACTTGTATGTGAGATACTCCAATACATGTCAGGCTGGTTAACATCTCCCACTATCACTACCTCTCCTTACTCTGTAGCCTTACTGATCGTTTTCCCCAACTCCTGAAACAGGTATATGATTCCATGCTGATTTGGTGGCTGTTATACCACTACCACCCTTTTCTCCCTGATTCTGTTTAGATCTGATCCCAGATTGACTCAGTGGCCTCACCCCCCATGTTTTCCCTTGTGGCCATGATCCCTTCCTTAATGTGAAGCACTGCCCTTCTCCCTTATTAGTGCTTTTTCCTTCTTGTAGAGGGTAAATCTTGGAATAGAGAGATCCCAGTCATGGTTTGGGTTGCCCAGGTCTTGTTAACTGCCACCATATCCCATCAGTCCTCCTTCACTATGGCTTGCATTAAGACACCACCTTCTTCAGCACCTGAAGTTCTTCTCCCTCCCTCTTCCCACTATTCCCTCTCCTCTTCTGCTGCCTCACTGACCTTCCCCTGTTCCTGTCCCATTTTTTCCCTGCCCTCCATTTGACCACCTCCTTTTCCCTTCTCCCTTCTCCATTCCCCTTTTCACATTCCCTTCACATTTCATCCTACCCTCACCATCATTATCACCCAAGTCCTCCTTCCCCAATATGCCCTTCTTCTGGAGTGTGGCCTGCCAGCTCTCTACTCTGGAAAACTTTGGCTTCTGTGCCACATTGTAGTCCCCCACTCACTCAGATAAAATTTATGTTGTCTTTGATACACTCCTCAATCCTATCTCTTATACCTTGGTTCCCCCATCCCTGCTGAGTTGTAGCCTGTGCAGTGTGTTCAGGGGTTTCTCATCCCAAACTCCTGCCACGTCCTATGTAACTGAAGCCCTCCTCCGTACACCATTCCCTGAGCCAGCTATTGAAATTGGAGATAGTAAGCTATCATATTTAACTTGCTCTAGGCACCAGCAGCACTTCTGAGAATGCTATTGGCTATCTTAACTTCTGTTACAGTACCAGCCCCCACCTATGCTGTCCTCCTCCCTGATATTTTCTTTCTGTGCTACTAAGGAATGTCCCTCCAGCTTCCCTCCCACCTCCACTGCTTTGCCCCAACCTCATGCAATATTTGTTTATCCCCAGTCCCCCCACCCCCATTTACTACCACTTCTGTGTGCTTTAGCTGCTCCCCCTCTCTCTCTTACTATAACCAGGGTTCAGGCCCTGTCTGACCTTGTCACCCCTCCCACTTTCTGTCCCTCCAAGCTTGGTGCTCCTTACTTGCTCAGCATTTGGAATACCAGCACTTTTCCCCCTCAAAGCTTCTCCTGCATTAAATGCATATTTACTCAACACCCTCATATTACCCTCCTTGGCTACCTTCTGTCATTGACAACCTCACATCCATCCATTCTCACTGGCCATTACAGTTACAATCACCCCCCCCCCCTTTTGACTCTTGTCTGTTTTCTGCATGCCTGCCATTTCACACATTGCCATTCATCCCCCTTCCCTGCCTCCCCTGAGCTCCCATCCTTCAGATAACACCCCATAAGTTTCAATACTTCCCTGCCTCTTGGTGTACTGCTCAACCCTCTGGTACCTCTTTCCCTCTCCAAGTAGACCTTTCCCCTTTCTTCACCACTTGAGCTACCCTGGCTACCTCTCTTGTCTGGAGAGCTGAGGATCTGGTAATTATTCTTTAAAGGTACCTCCAAAAGTTGTATTATACCAACACTCCCCTTTCTTTCCCCTCCTCTCCTCTCGCACCAACTGTACTCCAGCTTGCCTCTCTTATCTTCCTCTGCAACAGAGGGGTCCACATTCCTGGAGCCCTCTGCGCTTCTATCATCTCAACCTGCTGCATTCCAAATATTTTTTTTTTATTTCTGCCCTGATCAGCTACAACTCAGCCATAACAAATCCTAGCCTTGTGCACACAATGCAGCTCCCAACATCCCAGTGTGTGCCTAGGAATACTGCCACCCCGCACCCTCTTCAGTTTACAACCTGCTCCTCCCTGATTCCTGCCTGAACATTATCCTGTGCTTTCTACCTTTCCTGAAATGTGGTCTGTACTAACCTGAGATATGGAGTACTAGACTTTCTCTTTGTTGGTTCCCTTTAGGCACTACAGATAGGGTGTAGCCACTCTGTTCTGCCCTATAGGCCTACCCCACATAGGGTGTAGTGCATCCCCTCTATTCTACTCCATAGGCCTACCCCAGATAGGCTACAGTGCTTTCTGTGTGTTCATCTGTTTTCCCCTACTTTCCTTCTTTACTACAACCTGTACTGTGGCATACCATCTGATTTATCTCAGCTGTCCCCAAGGCTCCCACCCAGTTTGAGCAGCACCCCTCATGGACCTGCTGAGCTACCTACGAATTTCCCTTCAGAAGCTGCCCTTCTACTCCATGGTCTTCAATGCTCTGGGGAGTTGCAACTCTAGCATTGTTTGGTCCACCTAAAAATAAGTACTAACAGCAAGTGGCCTATTGGCTGCTTGCAGTCCCATGCCCGAAACTCTCACACAAAAAAGTTTCTCCCTTTATTCCACCTAATCCGTGTTCCCCTTACCCTCCTCAGCTAGAAACCTCTTAACAAACATTGTTTTATTAAGCAATAAGAGCATGGGCAGGGCTTCACAAAGCCCAAACCCCTGTTTTTTTCCTCTTTACTTTTCCCACCTCCTCACTGCAGGGCCAGTACATGTGCGTGGATGCATGCTCACCCTGCATCACTATAACTTTCTTCATTCAAGTCACTCATGCCTGCACTAGCACCAGACTGGCACCTGGTGGCAGTCAAGGGGACAGCTTGACCACCTTACCCAAGGGAGGAGAGCTGCCCCTGGGTCACTCGATCTCCTACCACCCTTTCAACCCCCAGCAACCTTTGCTCATTCATAAACATGGGTTGGCGTCATGACAGGAGGCAATGTGTTGAATGACTTAGCCCTGCACACCAGTAGGCCAGCTTAATACATTGCTATTTTATGGTATTAAACTGTTAAATGTAAAATAATAGAACATTAAATTTTAATTCTGGATAGATTTGTGGGTTAAGATAAACTTAAAGTGACAGTGAAGTAGTAGCAGAGTTATTTAATAAGAAATTAAGGAATAAAACTTGTTTAAAAGCAACATTTAAGGAAGATTTAAGGGTCTAGATATTCAAAATTTGCCTGGGTGCAAACCGGGATTAGCGTTAATGGGCAATATTGAAAAGCCCAGTTAGGGCAGGCAAACTCGGTTTGTACCCGGGCAATAGTCAAAGGGGGACCAAGTGGAAAAGAAGGGGTGGGGACCTGAATATTGGCACAGTCAAATATTCAAAGTATGTGCACCTTGCAAGACTTTTTACATGGCTCCCTTGCATGGCACACATACTGTTGATCCAAACTCCAATGTACTCCTGTGCAACCCAAGCAGCTGGCAGAGGAAGTGTGGCAGCCACCCCAATCACCAACACAGCAGTCCCTGGCATTTAGTGGTGCCCCTACCACTGTTAGCCGGCTTAATATAAAATATATATTTTTCATGGTGTCTATTGTTCCCCCCCCTCCCACTGATCTCTGGCCAAATATAAACTATAAATTTTCCCTGGTGTCTAGTGGTCCCCCCCTCACTGATCTACAGCCCGATATAAACTATACAGTTTCCCTGGTGGTCTGGCAGTCCCCCCTACCTATCCTCTATCTCTCACTGTAATAACTGGACTCTTCCATGGCGGTCCAGCAGACCACACTTCCTATCCCTGATCCTTCATTGCAATACATTCAAGGCATTACTAGTGGTCTAGTGGTCCCCCCATCCCCAAATTCTCCCTGCAATAACTGGAATGCTTCCCTGGTGGTCTAGTGAACTCCCCCTCCCTATCCTCGATCCTTCCTTGCAATACATTGATGGCATCCCTGGTGGCCTAGTGGACCCCTTCCCTATCCCAGATTGTTCCATATAATACAAGACATAAATTTCCCGGGTGTCTAGTGAACCACCCACCCTGGCAGGTAGTTTCCTACCACCCCGCTCTCCCCATCCCAGTCCCAAGCCAGCAACCAGCACAGGCCTTAATGCTCCACCATGGTTGACCGCCGACTGAGCTGTTGAGTGCATACTGTATACACAGTATGCACTCGCTAATTGACAGCTCCCTCAATGAGCTGTCCATCAATGAACACATACTGTATACAATACATTCTCACTGGCAGCTCAGTCAGTGGCCGATCATGGTGGAGAGTGGAGGGCTAGGCCAGTCGCTGGCTCTGGGAAGGGATATGGGGGTGATTAAGGGATAAACAAACTCTTAACTTGCGTCCCTCCATCAAGGAAGAATTAAAAGATTTTTATGGTGTAACCCATTAATTTGACCCTGAAAAATGCACTAACTCAAAGAAAGATCAAACTAAGGTACTTTAAGTTTCAGAAATAAATGGAATTTAAGGGATTTTGCAAAGATAAATTATGCATTCTGTACAATTCAGTACGTAAGCAATAAGACACAATGGGGTGTGCATTACGGTGTGATAACCGCACTTCTAGGGGCGTAGTTAGGCATAAGGTCGAAGGCCGAGTGCCGGTCACCCCTTTGAGTGTGGTTATCACACTGTAATGCATAACCCCAGAATGTCTTATTGCGCTTATAAAATGCCCCTTTATTTTCAGAAGCAGTTTTTTTTATTTTTAAACACATTTTTAAAGAAGTAAAAATGTAAGTGAACCTGTGCTTTTAACATAAAATAGTCCTTCCGCCTATTGGTGCTAGATTAAAGTAGTGTTATACAGTGTATGCCTCCCTGCCCACTTAAGCTTCATATTCCCCTGCCAGCCACAACAATTCACAAATGCTGTTTTTTTTTCATTCTAAGTATGACACAAAGCTCCCTTATTGTATTTCATTCTCCTCACTCTGTAGACAAAACTAAAAGGAAACCATAACAGAGGCTTCTCAGTTCCCCAGTGCTGCTAGCATGAGGGTGTTTCAAAACTGCCACACTCACTGACAGCATCATGAACTGCTCACTCTGTCCTAAAAGATAAACAGCAGGGTTAGTCATTTACCACCTTTTCTCTTTGTTTATATAGTATTACTGCTTACTTTCTTGATTCTGTTTTTTATTCCCTGTGTGTTTCCCCACATCCGAGAAATTGAATGTTTATCATGGAATGTTTACCATGGAATACAGGGATTCAAAATTCTGCTCAGTTCTACTAGCAGAATGTTCCTCTACTAACATACTGTACACACAGACAACAATGTCCTGTTTTAGAGCCAGAGACTCAATTATCTCACTTGTCAGGGAAAGCAGAAGAAATTTCCCTGATGAGCAGGTAAAGATAGAAGCGGGATTTTTCACTGTTAGCAAACAAACGGTTGCAATGAAAACTGTAAACAATACTTAATGTTTAAGCAATATACCATGACAGGGAGTGGGTATATTGGTGGATTTACCACGCCTGGTGTGGTTTGGTCACAAGGCACAGCCGAGTGACTTAACCACACCAGAAGTGTAAATCCATCCATACTCTGCTCCCTGCTCATATTAATGTCTAATGTTCAACTTGGTTTTTGTTTTATAGTGATATAAAACTTATTGTGGGTATACTGGATGATTTATCATGGTCATGTGATGTGTTTTGACCAATGAGGTTACAGGATTTTCATACTATTGTATAATTCTAATTATACAATGGATGTGAAAATCCTAGTCAAACACATCTATGACACGATAAATTCTCCAGTATACCACTGCAAAAGTTTTATATCACTATAAAACAAAAAACAAGCTGAACATTGTATAATAGCAATATACCATGACAGGGAGTGGGTATATGGGTGGATTTACCACTTCTGGTGTGGTTAAGTCACTTGGCTGCACCTCGTGACTGTGTGTAAGGAGAGTGTGACAATCTGGTAAACATTTAATTAATTTGTTTTATTTTATATTTAAGATAATTTTAATTTTAGGGCCCAGTTGAAGGTTTCTACAGTGTAAAGGTAGCAGCCATGTTTGTAGTGGAAGATCAGTTCTGGTTGTAGTGAGACTGATAGAAGATAGTTCTGGTTGTAGGAGGACTGATCTGCTCATTGTGTAATGTGGTTTAGGACCAGGATGACTGTGCATATACAGAGAATTAATGTATGTTCAGCAGATCTGTTTTGTCCAATGAGATTTCTAGATTTTTTCTTGCCATTTTATAATAAAATATTTTCAGTTATAGGTATTAAGAAATTAAAGTAAGAATAAAATTAAATTATAACATATTTAATTTTAGATATTAAGAGATTACAATGATGGGGTAAAAAGCCTTTAATCTGTGTGCTTCGACTGAGAAAGAATTAAGAGGATTCAAACACAGAACCATAGAAACATAAATTTTGTTGCCAGAAAAGGACTGTTCCCATCTAGTCTGCCCCTTTTCCTTGTCAATTCTGACACCTCTGACCTTATTCTGGCACTGGTGTCCCTCCCTCCTCCCCTTCCTCTTATCAATTTGCCCCATGCCTATCCTACTCATGCTTGAAGCTCTGTAGGGTCTTTCCCCCACTACCTTCTCTAGCAGGCTGTTCCAGTTGTCTTCCACCCCTTTTTGTGAAGAAGTATTCCCTCACTTCTCTCCTAAACTCCCCCCTTAGCTTCACTGCATGCTCCCATGTTCTAGTGCCTTGTTTCTCTGATAGAAACACTGTACCTTGCATCTTGTTCACCCCTGTGAGGTGCATGTAGGCCTCAGTCATCCCTAATCTCACTCTCCTCTCCCTTAGGGAGAGCGTACATGTTGAGTGCCTGCAGCCTTTTTTTGTAACATGTGTCATGCATTTTGGTTGCAAGTCCTCTGTATCGCTTCCACCCTGTCAACGTCTCTGCAGAGTTCTGGCCTCCAAAACTGGACAGAGTATTCCAGGTGGGGCCTTACTAGTGAGAGATGCAGCGACAGCACAATCTCCTTCCTCCTGCTAGAAATCCCCCCCTCCAATGCACCCCAGCATCCTACTAGCCTTTCCAACTGCCCCGTCTCACTAACCAGCTAACTTGTGGTAATTAGATTTGATGACTCTGAGGTCTCTTTCTTTCTAGGTGGCTGTAGTACCTCTCCCACCATTTTATACACTGCTCTTGGGTTCCCTCACTCAAGATGCATAACCTTGCACTTTTTGGCATTTAAACCCAGCTGCCACATTAAATCCCTTAAGTATTAACTTAATAGATAATCAATTCTCACTGATAAAAGGGTACAATTAAAGAATTCCTAAGGAACAGAATTATGGGATGTGTGTTTCATGAAAGAACTTAGTCAAATAAAAGCCATACAGTGCTGTAGGTTAAGCAGCTATGTTGTCACTGTAAACAGCAGAAAAAAATGCATCTTTTTTCTAAATATTAACAATAATGTATCAAAATATCACAAAATGTTAAACATACAGTACAGCTATTCACATGTTTTGGTATTTTGATAGGAATTGGTGGCCAGCTAGGTAGGTCTCCAGTGGCTAAAGTTAGTGGCCAGCGAGTGTGTTAGAGATGCTCACATTACAGTGCACAGTTCATTTAGAAAGACAGTCCTTAAGTATGCAGTCTTTTTTAGGACACATTGTTAAATTTTTTCAGGTGTCTGCAGAGACTCGAGGAGTCTTAATAATTAATTGCTTGTCCCTCAGCCAACCTAAAATATCTATCTGTTTTAAGCAATTGTGAGAATTGTTCATCATAGCTGCCTCTCACAGTATGGAAGAGAAATTGTGTGCCATGGAGGACTCTTTGAATGGAAAACTTCACCTTTTAGTGACATGAGGATTCTCAATGAGGGAAGGTTTCAGAAAAACAATTTTGGAAAAAGCCTAGCATGTCATCTTGCCTCATGTTTTTGTGGTTAAGTGTCTAAAATTTGTTTAAAAATGTTTTAATAATAAATATGAAAAGTATGCACTTGTTTCCATTTTTACCTGGGGAAAAGTGTGCCACATGTAAGAGACAGGTCCTAGTAGTCTAAAAAACTCAGAATTCCAATGGTGCTTATGCAGTTGCAGGATTCCAGAAGAAGTGCATGCTGATTGGTGCTGTGGAGTGGAAAAAGGATTTGTCCACTCACAGCAAAGGATTTAATTTATGCAGGATTCTGAAGGGTTCACAAGGGTTTTCATAGCCAGTAATCAAGGCGATTAAGCAGAGTGATGAGCCATGCAAGACGGGGAGGGGGGGCTCTTAAGCCATAGAGAACTATTGTTAGGGTAGGCAGAGAGGGACTGGTCCTCATTAAGGTGTGACTAGAGATGCGTGAAGTGGCTCCAATTCGCTCCACGAAGTGATTAGCGGAGTGAAGGTGAATTCACCGAGTGCTCCGCAATGCGAAGCAGAGTACTTCGCATTATAATGGGTAACGCGGAGTCCATTGAAAACAATTACTTTTCATTACTTCACCTTCCCAAACCACTACTCCACCAATTATTAGGGTGAAGTATATTGAAAACAATGTACTTCACCTTGTCTTTAAGCTCCAACGCGGAATTTTGCAGTGGTTCATGGGATTTCAGCTCACATGGGCTCTAGATTGTTCTGCACAGCCTCAGTTCGGGGAAGTGTGTGTAGGAAGCTGTAGGACACAGTCTGCCCTGAGAGCTCCCTGCGATTCAAACCTTCTAGAAGCTGTTAAAAAATCCTTTTTGAGTCATTTTTTTTGCTAAAACTTTAGTTCATCGATTGTAGGAAACCCTGCTGTGCTCCTATCATCAAGCGTTTATTTTTTTGTGTGTGGATTTTGAATGTTAATGTACAACATTCAGTCTGTATACTGAGAAACAGTGGATGTGTGCTTTGGGGGAGGGATGTATCTGTGGTGTAGGTAGATTAACTTGGAGAAAAGGACAGTTCTTTCTGTTTTGGTGATATTTTTCTTGAATAATTGTGTTAGTGTACACACAGTAATATTTTCAATAAGTCTGGCCATTTTTTTGCTGATTGTTGTGGTGCAGCAGTGCATAACTTTAGTTTGTTTAAAATATGTGGTTATATTACTAAAGTTTTCAATTTGCTATGCATTACTTAGTGTGCGTGATTATGTGTGTGACATGTGTCATCAAATCAGACACCTTTTATTGTGCCACATAGTAATTTCAGCAATGTGAACCTGCTATCCACTGCAGCTGTGTGATTTTTGTACTTATCTGTGGTAACTTTACTGGTACTAGTACTATTGAGTATTACTGCAGCAGTGCAGTACACTGCAACCCCGTGGCCGCCCCAACCGGCAAAAGTATTCTTTTCCAGATTTGAATTTCTGATGGTGAGCACTGGTTAGGTGTTGTGCCTTTGTGTCTGCATCTCTTCAATGTGCAGCACAATCTCAATCTGTCTTTGCATTTGCATCTCTTTAGGGCCCAATCTCCATCTGTAACTTAAGTCACAGTTGTTTCTTTGGCTTCCCTTCAGAGTACTGGACAGGTGTGGTGCATAATTCTGCATGAACATTGTACTTATTAATATGCATTTTTAAGTCAGAACCATCATCACGAGTCACTCATAATACAAATCATGTTCTTCATCATCATGGTCAGAAATGAAGTCACAAATCATGAGTCACGATCACGTCATGAATCACAACATTAATATTTTCACTAGTTACTTGGATGTATTGTAAGTCTGTTTTGTAGTATCTCTCCAGGCTTCACCACCCCACCATTGTACTAATTAATACATGTTTTTAAGTCGGGGAGTTTTGTGCTACAGCTCATTGGGGAAGTACAGCTATAGGCATTCGTGTTCCTTCCTGTACAGCATGTGAGTTACAGTACTGTAAGTAGTGGTGGGCGAAGTGACCCCAATTTGCTCTGCAAAGTGATTCATGGAGTAACATGGAATCCGAGGAGTACTCCACAATGTGAAGGGAAGAACTTGACTTCATAATGAGGAACGCAAAGTCCATTGAAACAGAAACATAGAAACATAGAAGTTGACAGCAGAAAAGGACCGCAAGGCACATAAAGTCTGCCCATTTCTTTTTCTACCTTATAAATGTGCCATCAGCCTTTGCTCTGTCAGTGGCCTATCTATTCATACTCATCTATATTGCTACCTTATGCCTATCCCATGCCTGTTTGAAGCCCTGAACTATATTCCTAGCCACCACTTCCTGAGGTAGGCCGTTCCATGCATCCACCACCCTTTCTGTGAAAAAAAATTTCCTCACATTCCCCCTTAATCAGCCTCCCTCTAATCTCATGCTGTGTCCTCTTGTGCTGTTATTTTTCTTATATTTTTCTTATATTTAAACATGTTAAACCAATGACTTTGCGTTATTCCACCTTTCCAAAGCCACTTCACAAATATTAAGGTGAAGGACATTGAAATCAATGTAATTAGCCTAACTTCACCTTGTAATTGAGCTCCAAATGAAATTATGCAGTGATTCATGGGATTGCAGGTCACATAGGCTCTAGATTGTTCTGCACAGCCTCAGATCTGGCCTGGGTAGTGTGTATGTAGTGGTAGCTGGTGACAGTTGGCTCTCAAGAGCTCTGCTATTCAATGCCTCTAAAAGCTGTTTAAAATGCCTTTTTGTGTCTTTTTTTTGCTCAAAATTTAGTACATCGATTGTAGGAAATCCTTCTGTGTTCATATTATTGAGTGTTTATTGTTGTGTGTGGATTTTGAATGTTAATTTTGAACAGTCAGTCTGTGTACTGTAAAGTGTGCTTTGGGGAAGGGGTGTATTTGTGGTGTAGGTAGACTAACTGGGAGAAAAAGGCAGCCTTTCTGTTTTGGTTATATTTTTGTTGTATAACTGTGTTAATGTACACACAGTAATATTTTCACTAAATTCTTGACATTTCTTTGCTGATTGTTGTGGTGCAGCAGTGTATAATTTGTCTGTTTAAAACATTTGGTTATATTACTAAAGGTTTTCAAATTGTTACACATTACTTTTAGTGTGTGTGTGTGTGTGATGTGTGCCATTAAATCAGACACCTTTTATTGTGCCATAGAGTAGCTGCAGCAGTGTGAACCTGCTATCCACCGCACCTGCATGAATTTTTTATACTTCTTTGTGGTATCTTTACTGGTATTGGATTGTTACTGCCATGCACTAATCCCCAACTGGCAAAATGTATTCCTTTCCAGATTTGGTTTTGTGACTTGTGTGCACTGGTTAGGTGTTGTTGTGCCTTTTTGTATGCATCCCTTGAGTGCGCAGAACAATCTTAATCTGTCTGTGTATTTGCAGTGCACCATTAATTCTAGGAGACTGCATTTCTTGTTACACTCTCATTTCACTTCATAAGCACTGGGGACTTTTCTGGACATAAGACAGTAGCATTTCATCAGCAGCGGGGAATTTTCTGGAGACAAGACAGTAGCATTTTGGGATGCATATCAATTCTGGTGACTGTGTGTGATGACTGCACGCATGACTGAGAGCACCATTAATTCTGGTAGACTGCATTTCTTGCTATACTCTCATTTCACTTTGTCAGCACTGGGGAGTTTTCTGGACACAAGACAGTAGAACTTTGAGGATGTACATTAATTCTGGTGACTGTGTGGGAGGGGTGCTGCCAATATTGTTGTCACTCCACCTTACTTCTTGTTTAAAGTGGAATGACAATGTGAAGTAATAATAACAAGGTGAAATGAGCCTTTCCTATGGGGTACTCCAAGTAGCAAAGTGCGAATGTGAAGTGGCCACTTTGCATTCACTTCGCAGGTGGATTTTAAATTCACTGCATCTCTAGGTGTGACTAGCCCTCATTAAGGTACATAGGAGATAGGAGGATACCTTAGTCCTAGTGATAAAGACAGTAGGACTGTGAATGAGTGTAGGGAAAACTCAGTTTAGCCCTGCTGAATATAGGTATAGTACCTGTGTTCCTTCTGTTGCTTTATTTCTACTGGTGTGCATGTTCTAATTCAGTAAGGCTCACCATCCTCTGTCATCTTTACACATTATCACAACCTGAATGTTCAATTGTTGATCTCCAGAAGCTTCATTTGTTTTAAGCTGTGTCTGCCTGGTGTTCAAAAGGAACACTGCAAAACATTTTAAAAGGGAGACATGCAAACAGAGGAGTGAAAGAAGTAAATGCCTCAGCAGGGACTTGAACCCAGGTTGCCCAGAATACCATTCCAGTTACACTAACCAGTTGTGCCACCAGTGCAACTGGAACCTGATTCAACCCGGGGGACACATTACTCTTCCTCCACAGCACAACCTGGTGCTTCACTAACAATTACTTCATTTTCAATCACGTGGGTGTGGGATGCATATTTATGGAACACATACAGGCAAAGGAGAGAAAGAAGTAAGTGCCTTAGCTCTGACTTGAACCCAGGCCACTCAGAATACCATTCCAGTTGTGCTAGCCAGCTGTGCCACCAAGGCAACTGGAACCTGAGCCATCCCAGAGCACACATTACTCTTTCTGCAATGCACAACCTAGTGCTGCACAAATAATTACTTCATTTTCAATCACATGGGTGCAGTGTGCATATTTATGGAACACATAAAAACAGAGAAGAGAAAGAAGTAAGTGCCTCAGCTGGGACTTGAACCCAGGCCACCCAGAATACCATTCCGGTTGCACTCACCAGCTGTACCACATAGGTCACTGAAGCAATTATTTGTGCAGCACCAGGATGTGCATTGCAGAAAGAGTAATGTGTCCTCCAGGATGACTCACAATCCAGTTGCCTTGGTGGCACAACTGGTTAGCGCAACCGGAATGGTATTCCAGGCAGCCTGGGTTCATATCCCAGCTGAGGCACTTACTTCTTTCTCTCCTCTGTTTGTATGTGTTCCATAAATATGCACACTGCACCCATGCGATTGAAAATGAGGTAATTATTTGTACAGCACCAGGTTGTGCTTTGGATAAAGAGTAATGTGTCCTTTGGGATGGCACAGGTTACAGTTGTCTTGGTGGCACAGCTGGTTAGCATAACCAAAATGGCATTCCAAGTGGCCTTGATTCATGTCCCAGCTGAGGCAGTTACTTCTTTCTCTCCTCTATTTGTATATGTTCCATAAATATGCACATCGCACCCATGTGATTGAAAATTTCAAAAGGAACTCTTTCCTCAGTGAAATGGGGGAGAATAACTTTACAGCATTTCAGAGGCATTTGTTACTGAATGTTCATTGCAATTGCCAATGTATAGGAAATGTTCATGCCTGTTTGATTACAGAAGGTAAACATTTAAATAATATACAAAATGTAACTGCTATTACTGTATTTTGTTAAATATCCAGGTAAGAAACCTGGTTAATTGATGTCAGTAGTCTGCCTGAGGTTGGGATTTTGGCCTAGCCATCACTGTACAACCTTGAGGCAAAGTATTTAATGCCAATGTGTTGGTGCAGGTCTAGGAAAGGGGCCTTGGTTATTAAAGGAATGGCCATGAAGGTACTGAAGCCTTCATTCTCTTAGTATAGCAGGTAGTAGACGTGAGGGAAAAAGAAAAGGGTAAAGCTGAGAGTTTTAAAACAGAGAATATTATGTTTACATTTTTGATAAGTTTTTATTTTGTGACTTGATTTGTAATGTTTATGTTGCGTCTGTCACACTGAAAGAACAAATAAGTAAAATTATCACCGATTTTCTCTGCTGAAAACTGTGTGTAAGCTGTTACTCCCAAGACTGAGTCTCATTTGTTTCCTGTGGTCTCCAAGATCAGTCAGCTGCAGTCCCACCTTTCCTCTCACAAGGGTTTTTATGATTAGTCTGGTAGGGGTAACAGCCAAGCATACATCCCCAACTGGGCTAAAGTAGAGTTGGTAGGAATGTAGGAACCCAGGTGTTGAGCTTTTCTCCTGATAGTCTGCATGTAAGCCAACATGCCACCGAACGCAAATCATCAACCAAATATAACAAACTGGTGAGGGTTTCAGATGCAGTGCAATGTTGCACTGTGACATGCCAGGTGCATTTGATTGTTGCATCTGCAGTGCTCAGCCCCCACCCTATCATGTTTCCAAATACTCCTTAGTGTCCAGTGACACCCCTATCACTGACTTGAATATACACAGTCCCCTAACCCCCAAACCATGTGTGCTTATTCGCTGTGCTCTGTGGAAGCACACAATACCTTGATGTTGCATCCCTGTCACCAAATGCCATCCCAAGTTACTTATAATCACCCATCAACTGATTCATGATAAATTGGTACAGGTACATGCTCCTTGTTGCCCTGCCCTCACCACAATTATTTATGAACTGCCCTACATGTTCCAAAGTAATCTGCCTGTTACCAGTGTACTATCTGATTTACTTATTTAATTTTCCCATTACCGATACACCTCCATCATGTATGCACTCCTCGTGTTATCAGAGTGCACCTACATCACGGATACTACCACCACACCCCAGTTAATGATGCATACCCTATTAATGATGCACTTCACAGTTACTGTACCAATTTATGTACTATTCCTGGTTATTCATGAAAATCACACCATTACTGATGCAATCCCTCAGTATATGGCATCCTTGGTTTCCAGTTATCTCCCTGCCTCATGTTCTTTTCTACATTCTGCTATGCACCCAACCCCGGTTCATGTACTTTTTAGCAGGTAATAACTGAGTGTGACCATTGCAGGTTGTAACATTTAAGAAAATGGGGCTACAGTCCTTTGTGAATTGCATGCTGTGGCATTAGCATTTCAGACCATCCCCCTCTTTATTGCTTCTCACAGAAAACATTGCTTGAGATCAGGAAAAGGTTTTTACCCTTTTGTGCTTGACTTAATGGGGTTGCAAACTTTACACCCACCCTTGTGATTCAGTGACTGGCCCAATTGTTCTTTAGTCTTTTCTGAATGTACTGGAAATAAAATCAAAATAACAGATACAATTTAGATTATGGTGCTACCTTCTGAATGTAAATCTTGAGCACTTGGAAAAGTCTGAATCAAAGTGTTGATGTCCCATGTGAGTTGTCTTATCAAATAATTAACACATATTAATTGCACGAATTAAAGTTGGAGTGATACAAACAATGACCTTTTTTAACCTGTTTACTCCTTTTAAGGAGAAACATGGACTTTACACTTCCAAGGAATATAGAATATTTACATAAAAAAAATCTTGCTATCGATGTGTTTGTACTATATTCTATGTGAATAAAGCTGTTGTGCTTTATCTAATTAGAACTGCTGCAAACAGTACAGATGACAATATTTGTTAATGATCATCAACTAAACCTAAATGCCAATCATTGTAGAAGAGATACAAGGAGAAAAAATGCTGTAGCATTTGTCTGCCATAGGTTTTACAGGCTCATCTTGCTTATGTATATGAGGTAGTAAACAGAGCATCTGTGGGTAAGCCCCTTCCATTTCAATTAAGCTTTTGTGAGCAGAACACCCACGATGCATATGAGAAAGTGAGATGTGCATTTTATCAAACAAGAATGAATTTCTAAAACAAAACAAATCATTAGATTTTTTTTATGTATGACGTAACATTAGACATGCATCTTGGCAGGGATCTTCAATCGATGTATTTTAGTTCCTGTTGACTCCATTAGAAATATGATACAGTTCTTTTGCCTCTGTATGCTGAAATTTACTGGAGCATTACAAAGGGAGAATCAGTACATTTACTGCCTTCTTATTGCTGCCTACAGGGTGCTGTAAATGCACAAACTGGAAATAATTGAAGAACATATTAACTTACCTTCTGTTGTACAGGAAGAACATAAGCAGGCTGCTAATGTATATTCTGTTGAAACTTCTAACTTGGGGCTTCGGAATTAGCTTTCAATGGTAATTCAGTAAGCACCTGAGAATGTTGCAGGCTTCATTTCCTGCAATGTAGAATATGATTAAAAACAGAATATATTATTATCATGGGCACAATTAAAAAAATGCAGACAGCATTCTGCAGTGTTAAAATAGAAAAAGGAAGTTGTGCTCCAGTGCTGGAGAGGGCATTTGTTAATTATTATGTGCCATGGTGCACGATATTGTGAGCAGAGGTCACTTACCTGCTTTACAAATCAACATTTTAATGTGAGTGTTAATTTTGTGTTTTCCTCAGTGTGCTTAAACCAGTATATTATTACTTTACATACCTGCTCTGTTTTGCAGCAACATGTGCAACATAACAGGGATCCATGTTTACGTGATCAAGATTACTCAAACCAGTTACAGTAAAAGAGCAGCCCAATTTTCTGCCTATAATTTGGCACCCAAATATTTTTTTCTATTAAGGTTTTTCTCACTGACCAATCTTGGGTCCCACTCCTCTGGGTCTCTGGCCACCACCGAGACCCATCTGCCACTGATCAAACTACTGCTGCCTTCCCCTCATAGGTTTTCCCCTCTCTAGTAGCAGTTTTTGGGCAGGGGGTTCACTATCAATAGCCTGAGGCAGGCAGGAGGCCCCATGGGATGGGTTCTTAGAATACAAATTTCTCTCACTCAGATGGAGACTATTTTTATTTTATTTACCTTTTTTTCCTTCTTTTTCTCTAACATCCACTTAATCAAAATAAAACTAAAGTACACTAACTAGAATGTGGTGGATTTTAGGTTTAAATTCAATTTTGTTTATAAAAAAGCAATAAACAGGATGATATTATATTATATGAACTCTCATGCTTATTTATATTGATATTCTTTGCATATCTCAAATAGCTACAATAATAAACATTCAGTAAATAATAAACGTAAAAACTACAAACATTTCACATGATGAGAACATTGCAACAATTACAATATTATTTATTTTATTTTTTTATTTAAAATTAGGTTACTGGGATAGGCACAGGTAGCTGAGGCTTGTTTCCAGGTGCTACCCAGGGAAAAAGCGTACAGCAGGGTAAGTACAAACATAGTAAGGAACTTCATTTACACCGAATAGTTTTGTGCTAATGAGCAGCAATGCAAAAATGTCACTGGTCGATTGCAAAATACAGGTACAAATAGAGTATAAGTTTTCACATAATATCAGAAGGTAGAAACTGCATGAAGACTGGTAGAAGCCTTAGTAGAATTAACTTTAATGAGAGAGGAGGGAGAGGAAGGCTGGAGGGAAGAGGGCAGCAAGGTCCAGAGATCAGAAAGCTAGTGTGATAAAGCTGCTCATGCAGAACATGAGTGTGGGAGAGGGGTAGAGAGGGTGCTCAAGTTTCTGGATCATAGTTCAGAGGCAGAGGCAGCTATAGGGGAGAGGCGGGAGGATAGGTAGGGGGTAGTGAGCCAACTGAGTATTTGGCAATGAAGATGAAGCAATGTGTCAAATGGAGTAGGGGTAGGGGAAGTAAAGAAAGTGTAGAGTACAATGAGCAGTGATGTGTCCGGGGGGGGGGGCTCTTTAGTGACAAAATGATGGAATGTGTTAAAGAGAATATCCAGTCTGGCTAGTGATGAAGAGGAGGAAGAGCTGTAGACCACATTGGCAAAATCAAAGATGGGAAGAATCATTTTGGTGACCAGCTCCTGGTGGATTGGTCAGGAAAAGCTGTCCCTGTTGCAGTATAAAGTGTCAAGTTTGGGGTGGAGCTTGGAGTGGATGGTGTCAATGTGTGGAGAGTAGTCCAGACTGCTGTCCAGCCAAACTGCCAAATATTTGAAAGCTGGGACTGCGTTAGGTTGGGTGCCATCCATGATAGAGAAGACAGGGGAAGATGAGAGCCTAGCTCATTTCTGGCCAGTGAAAAAGGTCATGGCCACATTTTTTAGGTGCTAATTGTGAGTTGGTTTACCTAGAACCAGTGCAGGATGTTTAGGAAGTCATGCTGGAGTGAAGCTTCAACTATTATGCTTAAGGAACCAGATGTGTAAATTACCTTGTCATCAGCATACATGTGTATGTGCGAGGAGATACAGGCTAAGGGAAGGTCATTGAGCAAAATGGAAAATAGTATTGGGCCCAGGATGGAACTTTGATGGATGGGGGACAAGATGCCACACACCTCTACAGACTGCAGATGGCCCACTAGGTAGGAACAGAATCAGTTTATGGTGGGGGTGGAGAGGTCAGCATGTTTAAGAGGAGGTGGTGGGATACAGAGCTGAACGCTTTGGCCAGATGAATGAAAATGGCCATTCTGATGTGTTTTTTGTTCATCCCTGCGAGGATGCAGTCTGTCACTCAGAGGAGAGAGGAGATAGTTGAGTGGTTCTTTCTAAAACCAGACTGGAAGGGAGAGAGAATGAATGAGGAGTCAAGAAAGGTGGTAAGCCTGGAGAGCACAAGGGATTCCTGGAATTTCACTAGGGAGGGGAGCAGTAAGATTGGCCTGAGGTTTTCAGGGGAGGTGGGATCACCTTCTTTGTGGAGTCGCAGGACTTTGGTCATTTTCCAGGCTTGGGGAAACAGCACAGAGAGAGAGAGAAGGATAGGTTCAGGAGATGCATGAGAGAAAGGGTTATTACAATGCAATGGGGCCTGATGGGATTCATCCCAGAATTCTAAAAGAACTAAGGGTAGAACTAGTGACACCACTGACTACCCTTTTTAACAAATCATGGGAGGATGGGGTGGTACCGAGGACTGGAGGAGGGCAGATGTGATTCCCTTCACAAAAGTGGGAGCAAGGCAGAAGAAGGAAACTATAGACCTGTTAGTTTAACCTCAGTGATAGGGAAAATGATGGAATCACTTCTAAAGGAAAGAATTGTTGTGTATCTAGAGGCCAGAGGGGTACAGGACCCTAGGCAGCATGGATTCACAGCAGGAAGGTCATGCCAGACGAATCTGATAGATTTCTTTGACTGGGTGACCAAAGTAGTAGATCAGGGAGGGGCTGTGGACATGGCCTACCTAGACTTTAGCAAGGCATTTGACACAGTCCCACACAAAGATTAATATACAAGTTAGCCAGCCTGGGAGTGGGTCCCAAGATGACAGCCTGGGTAAAGAATTGGCTGGAGAATAGGACACAGAGAGTAATAGTAAATGGAGTCCACTCAGAAGAAAGGAGGGTTACTAGTGGGGTACCTGAGGGTTCAGTATTAGGACCGGTCCTCTTCAATGTCTTTATAAGCGACATTGCAGAAGGACTGGAAGGAAAAGTATGTCTCTTTGCAGATGACACTAAGATCTGCAACAGAGTTGATGCACAGGGTGGGATGGAAAGGATGAGAAGGGACTTGGCAAGGTTAGAGGAATGGTCAAATATATGGCAGCTTAGATTCAATGCTAAGAAGTGCAAGGTAATGCACCTGGGAAACAAAAACCCAGGGGAAGAGTACACAATGGGGGGTGAGATACTAACAACAACAAAAATGGAGAGGGACCTGGGGGTAGTCATATCAGATGACCTAAAGATGGGCAAGCAATGTGAGAGGGCAGCAAGGAGGGCTGGGGGGATACTGGGATGCATAGGGAGAGGCATCACCAGTAGAAAACAGGAAGTTATTATCCCTCTGTACAGACAGCTGGTGAGACCCCATCTGGAGTACTGTGTGCAGTTCTGGAGACCCAATCTGCAAAGACATAGACAGGATGGAAGCTGTCCAGAGGAGGGCAACTAAAATGGTGCAGGGTCTGCACGGAAGACATATGAAGAGAGACTTAAGGAGCTTAATATGTATAGCCTCGAGAAAGGAGGAGAGGGGGACATGATAGAAACTTTCAAGTACCTCAAGGGAATCAACAAAGTCCAAGAGGGTAGCATCTTTCAAAAGAGTGTGTGCAAGAACAAGAGGCACAATTTGAAGATAGGGGCGGCTCAGAGGTAATTTAAGGAGTATTTTTCACAGAGAGGGTTGTTGATGCATGGAGCAGGCCTTCGGAGGAAGGTTGTAGAGTCAAAATCAGTGGTGGAATTCAAGCATGCATGGGATAGTCATAAGGCAGTTCTGGGGGGTGGGGGTAGGAAGAAGTAGGCTGCTGGTTAACTAGGATCTGCAGCTTATCCAGTAGGTAGGGAAATGGGCAGACTGGGTGGGCCAAGCGGTCCTTATCTGCCGTCAAATTCTATGTTTCTATGTTTCTATTACTGGGATGGAGAGATGGAGGAGTTTAGCATGTAGCCCATCATGGCTGTGTTTTGAAGGGTTTAGGGACAAGAGTGCCTGGAGGACTTCCTGGTGGGTTACTGGAGGGAAGTTAAATGCATCTAAAGGAGTGGGTGAGGCAGTTGGGGGGAGGTCAGGAGAGAGTTGGCTGAGTAGGGCACAGGTGATGAAAAAAATGGTTGAAGAAATAGGCAACAGTTAGTGGGCCAGAAACCAGTGAGCCATCTAGTAGAAGAGACAGGGGAGAGGACTGGGCTGGTGGGTCGGAAGAGTGTAGCACATTCCAGAATGAAGTAAGCAGGGAGCATAGATTTGACCATAGGATGGTCCTGTAGTAAAGAACCTTTGCTGCTATAACTGCCTTGGTAAAGGAGTTCCTGAGTAACTTGTAGAGCTGTAAATCAGTTGCAGCATAGGTGAACTTGAAGTGAGCCCACACAGGGTCACAAGACATGAGCATCTGAATGAGTCTGAGGTGATCCATGGGTGGTGGAGGCACTTGGCTCTCAGTTTTTTGAGAAGGGCACGTATGACCCAAACCCTGTTAAGGGTGGTTATAAAGAGGGACAGGGCCTTGTTGATGTCACACATGGAGTAAACAGGGGACCAGTCAGAGGAGGTGAGATACTCAATGAGGGCCTCAGTGTTGTGGCACCTGAGGGGACTGTGTCAGATGTATTTAGGTGAGGACTGAGGAGGATGAATCTTCCTAATTCAGTACATTAGGCAGTGGTCACTGAATGAGTCAGGGAGTATTCCAGCTGCTGTGATCCGGGGGAGGGGGGTTAAATGAAGAAGATCCTTTAGGACTTCACCTTCTTCAATTTCATCAAACTCAGATCTACTATACTTAGGGATTCCAAAACTATCCTGATTACTTACCACATTTTGTGCATCTTGAAAACAGTTACCAACTGAGAGAAACATGTCATTAGAAGCATTGCTGATCACCCCAGGTCCACTATTTAAACCATTACCAGTTTTAAATGAGAAGTACTTCATTATCTTTGTTACCAGACAACTCTAAGTATTTTCCAAAGGCTGCCTGGCTGAGAATCATTTTCCTCTTCAAACCTATTTCTGAAAAACTGGCCTTTAGCCCTCCTAATTTCTTTAACATATTTTGTTTCTAACAGCCCTAAATTTATTCCAGGCTGCAATATTATTTATCATAATATCTTTTTCCCACAGGTTATCACACTGTTTTTGTAACAAATTTAATTCTTTAGTAAACCATGGATGCTTTGCACACTCACCTTTCCTGCATTTAATTGGGACATGTTCATCACACACTTTGTTAAATTTGGTCTTGAAATAATTCCAGGCCTCATTAACCAATGGAGCAATCTTAAGTCTGTCCCAATTTATTCCATCCACATCAACTAAAAAGGACAAGTAGTCAAGCCCTTTAATACTTTTGTAACAAAAGTTTGAATCCTGTTTCCTAACCTTCCTACAATTCATTATACACAGACAAAAAATAAAATCACCCTGATGATCACAGAAACTATCAAGCAGCACTCGTGAATGTAGTATTAAGTCAGGACAATTTACAAAAACAAGATCTGAAATAGCAGATTTGGAAGGGTTCATCAAATTAATCCTAGTACTGTCCTATATTAACTGCTCTAAGTCATTTTTTTCTGCGGTAAGCTTTATTAAGTCTGACTCTCCAGTGTCAACCCATCTAAAATTAAAAACCCCAATGCAGATAATTCATGAGTATCCAAGTGGGCAGGAGAACATTCCCAAACTGTGCTATTCCCTGGGGTTATTCCTGGGAGGGTGGTAGCCTCAATCCAGACAAAGTGGCTCAGAATGAGGCAGTTTTATCTCAGCAATCAACAGTTTAACACCATCATGAGGAAAATTTGCAATAAGAAGATTTGTTTCATATTTCACAGATGCATACAGTTCTATTCCACAACCCCTTTTGTTTATCCTGTCATTTCTAAATAGCTGATAACTATTTATGGCAAAAGAGACATTAAGTATCCTATGTGTAAGCCATGCCTCTGTAAAGACCAAAACATTGACAGAATTATGCTCAGCCCGAAGTCTAACTTCATCCATCTTAGGGGACCAACTTATCACGTTAACGTGGGCAAAAAACACCCCTTTTTGCCCAAAAAATTTAAATGACTGTGAGGGTATATTGGGGCCTAGGTTAGAGTGAACATCACCACAAACCATTATGCAAATTGAACCCAGTCCCATAATTTAATTATTCTTTCACCATAAATCTCCCAATCAATGTAACAGGTAGCAATTTCCCCTAATGATAAATTATAGAACTTACCCTTCATAAAATAATTTATCCCTTTCATATGAGATGCCAAGACCAAAATCTTAATCAGCAATGAGTTATCCACATAATTAGCTAGAATGATACACAACATAGTTTCCATAAGTTGTCTAAAATCAAAAACATAGTCATTAATAGCACAGAACCTTTGTGGGAGAACCATGCCACACTCAGAATTCCCCTCAAATGTTACTAATACCTGCTGACCCAGTAATAATATGGCCAGGCAGTCCACCACGATAAACTCAAACATCTTGAAAAACATTATCAGTTATCAACAGATGAACTTAGCCACAACAAACAAATACAGAAAATAATAACAATAATTATTAACAAAAAAAAAAAACAAACAGATACAACATACAATAAAATAATTTTAAAACATCTATTAATAAAATACCAGCTCATAGTTGACAACAAAACAGTAAAGTCCAAAACTCTTTGTAGCACTTTAACTGGTAGATAATACTGCCATCAGGTTGATAGATTACACCTCATGTAACCAATTCAAACCAGCTCATCAGTGTGGGAGATCCAACAAGGATTTGAAAACTGGGATACCTCAAAAGTAAAAATAATTGTTGTTTTCTCCAAGTGGCACTTATACCATTCATGCTCATGTCACAGCACTCATACTCCTGGGCAGTGTAGGGATTTAGAAACATAGAAACATAGGCTTTGATGGCAGATAAGGACCACTTGGTCCACCCAGTCTGCTCATTTTCCTGCCAACTGGATAAGCTGCATATTCTAGTTAACCAACAGCCTACTTCCTGCCACCCCCCACTACAATTGCCTTGTGTCTATCCCATGCATGTTGGAATTCCCCCACTGTTTTAGCCCCAACAGCCTCCCCAGGAAGGCAGTTCCACGCATCCACCACTCTCTCCATGAAAAAAGATTTCCTCACATTACCCCTGAGCTGTCCCCCCTCTATCTTTAAATTGTGCCCCCTTGTTCTAACACATCTCTTTTTCTGAAAGATGCTACCCTCCTGGACTTTGTTAATTCCTTTGGTACTTGAACATTTCTATCATGTCCCCCCTGTCCCTCCTTTCATCAAGGGTATACATATTAAGCTCTTTCAGTCTCTCTTCATATGATTTCTGATGCTGACCCTGCACCATTTCAGTTGCCCTCGTCTGGACTGCTTCCATCCTGTCTATGTCCTTGCATAGATGAGGTCTCCAAAACTGCACACAGTACTCCAGATGGGGTCTCACCAATTGTTTGTACAGAGGGATAACCACTTCCCTTTTCCTGCTTGTGATGCCCCTTCCTATGCATCCCAGTATCCCCCAGGCTCTCCTTACTGACTTCTCACATTGCTTACCAACCTTTAGATCATCTGATATGACTACCCCAAGTCTTGTTCCATTTTGTTGTTGTTGTACCTTGTTATTGTGTACTCTTCTCCTGGGTTTTGTTTCCAGGTGTATTACTTTGCACTTCTTTGCATTGAATCTAAGTTGCCATATGTCTGACCATTCCTCCAACCTTGCCAAGTCCCTTCTCATCCTTTCTACCCCCCTTGTGTATCAACTCTGTTACAGATCTTTGTATCATCTGCAAAGAGGCATACCTTTCTCTCCAGACCCTCTGCAATGTCACCTATAAAGATGTTAAAGAGGACTGGACCCAGTACTGAGCCCTGAGGTACTCCACTAGTGACACCCCTTTCTTCGGAATGTGTGCCACTCACTATTACCTTCTGTGTCCTGTTGTGCAGCCAGTTTGCAACCCAGGCTACCATCCTGGGACCCACTCCCAGGCTGGCTAACTTGATTATTAATCTTTTGTGCGGGACTGTGTCAAATGCCTTGCTAAAGTCTAGGTGGGCCATATCCGCAGCCCCTCCCTGGTCTATTACTTTGGTCACCCTGTCAAAGAAATCTATTAGATTCATCTGACATGACCTTCCTGCTGTAAATCCATGTTGCTTTGGGTCCTGTGCCCCGCTGGCCTCTAGGTACTCAACAATTCTTTCTTTCAGAAGTGATTCCATCATTTTCCCTATCACTGAGGTCAAACTTACAAGTCTGTAGTTTCCTGCTTCTGCCTTGCTCCCACTATTGTGAAGGGGAATCACATCTGCCCTCCTCCAGTCCTCAGGTACCACCCCATCCTCCCATGATTTGTTAAAACGTGTGGTCAGTGGTGTCACTAGGTCCTCCCTTAGTTCTTTTAGGATTCTAGGGTGAATCCCATCAGGCCCATTGCTTTGTCCACCTTGAGTTTTAGGAGTTCTTTCAGGACTCTTTCTTCTGTAAATGGACTGGTGTCAACCCCCCTACCCTGAGTGCTTCTATTGTCTGGTTTAGGTAACTCCTCCTCATCTTCTTTTGTGAATACTGAGCAAAAGTATTCATTCAGTATCTCTGCCTTTTCACTGTCTCCCTCTGCCCACCTCCCTCTCCTGATTAATCTTCACTATTCCTCCCTTAACCTTTCTATGCTCCCTAATGTACCTATAAAGGTTTATCCCTTCTTAACTGAATTGGCTATTTTTCCTCAGTTTGGGCTTTTGCTATTCTGACTGCCTTCCTACTTCTTTCTGCTTTAATTGATACAGTTCCCTGGTCGTGCTTCTTCTGTGATGCCTTGCTTTTTGAATGCAGCCTTTTTCTCCTTAACCTTCCCTTGCCACCTCTTTTGAGAACCATAGTAGTTTTTTTACTCTGCTTTGTTTTCTTTATCTGTTTCACACAAAGGCTTGTTGCCTCTATGATGGCAGTTTTGATTTTTCTCCATTGTTCTTCCACCCCTCCTTTTTGGCCATTTGCTAGTGTATTCCTCAGGTATTCACCCATTTTGTCAAAGTCAGCCCTTCTAAAGTCCAGTATGCTTGTTTTTGTATGACTTGTCTCCATGGTTTTGCTTATTGTGAAGTACACTGTGCAGTGGTCACTTGTTCCCAGATGTCTACTGACTTCTAAATTTGTGATCCTCTCTCCATTTGAGAGTACCAGGTCTAGTATTGCTCCCTCCTGAGTGGGCGCCAACACTAGCTGTCTAATGCCTGCCCCCTTCAGGGCATCGAGAATGACCCTGCTCTTAGATGTGGCTGCAGTACATGTCATCCAGTTAACATCTGGCATATTCAGGTTCCCCATCAACAGTATCTCCCCTTTTTTAGCCATTTTGAGAATGTCCTCTATCATTTTCTTGTCCATTTCCTCCCCTTGAGATGGGGGTCTGTATACAACCCCTGTGCAGATTGTGATGCCATTCCCTGGATCCAAGGTGACCCAGAGTACCTCTTGTCCTCCCCCTTTACTTTTTAGTTCTGTAGCTTTGATCCCTTCCCTTATGTATAGAGCTACTCCACCTCCTCTTTTCCCCTCCCTGTCCCTTCTGTAGACTGTGTACCCCGGTATGTTGACATCCCAGTCATGGTTCCTCTTGTACCATGTTTCTGTGACTGCCACAATATCCAATTTTTCATCTTCCATCAAGGCTACTAGATCAGGAAGCTTGTTTCCCAGACTACGGGCATTGGTACTCATTGCCATCCATTTAATGTTGGCTTTATCCTTTTTTTCCCCATGCCTGCTCTTTTTATTTATTTATTTGCTTTTGGTAACCAGGTAAGCACGCTAGACAGCAAGTGCCTATTTTCAGGTGCGACCCGGGAGAATTACAAGGTAATTACATAGGAGAAATACATAGTCAACATTACAATCTGGAGCAGCATACTCCAACTGTGGGATAAAACATCAGGGATTATAAGGCGGTAGAACAAAGCAACGGAATTACAAATCAACAATCACAGATTTCCAACATACAGGCCCGGGGGCAATAAGGAGGTATAAGACCTCCCCTAGGTTAAATAAGAAATAATAAATCACATACTTACTAGTAGAGTGCAACACCGGGGCGGCGAGGGGGCAAGAGCCTAGCTGGGGTACCAAAGCAGATAGGTTGGTGGGCTGTGGGACTGAGCATAAGGTGGCACACAGGCAGGTCGCAGCAGATTTCAGGAAGCTCCAAAGGGAGGTTTTGAAGGTGGACTATTTTTCCATTTACCCCTGTCCTGCCCTCTGTTGAGCACTGTACCTCAGTGTTTACATTACTACCCATCATGTTTTTTGGGGGGAGGCTTGAAATTTCCTGCCTCTTATTAGCACCTCCCCCCATGGCTAGTTTAAAAGTTTGCCAAGGAAGCATTTAAACCTGTCACTTAGGATCTTGGTTCCCTTCATGGACAGATGCAGACCATTGTGCCAGTATAGACCTTCATCTCTCCAGGTGTACCCCTAGTCCCCAATGAAGCCAAAGCCCTGTGCTCTGCACCAGTTTGGCAACCATTCATTAAACTGCATGGGTTTGCATGGTGTGTAGTACCCTAGCCTCACCCCTGCCATGGACTGGCAGCACCTCTGAGAAGGTCACCATGCTTACTACCTGTCTGAGGCCCCTCTCCAACTCCACAATTTCATCCTGCACTGCACTGATCCCATGTCTAGCTAGGTCATTTGTCCCAAGGTGAACAATGATATCTAGTTCCCTCTCCTGTGATGCTGCTTCTGTAATCCTGAGGATTCGCTTCTTGTCCCTTCAAGCCATGGCACCAGGCAGGCACCCTACTTCCCTCTCCTCTCCCTTCCCCAGGTCTACCCCTCTAACAATTGAGTCCCCTATCAGAAGCTGTTTCCTTCCCCTGTGGTGTCTCTTGCCACCCTTCTGTGGGTCTCCCTTGTGAGTGTCCTCAGCATTCTTCTTGGTCTCCACTGAGGGTGCCATCATAGAGGAACCTTGCTCTGCCAGACTGGCATATGGTTTGTGTAGAGGTACAACTAGGGGGCTTCGCCTCTGTTCCAGCACCCACACCCTCCCAGAACCCACTGTGGTCCAACTGCTCTTCATACTTGGCAGCCTCTGTGGCATTGGTGCTCTTTGGGTGGGGGAGGCCTCCTTAGTCCTTGCCAGTTCAGCCTGAAGGTGGGCAGCCTGCTCCCTCAGAGCTGACAGTTCCCTACAGATAGAACAGCAACGCAGTTTCCAGAATGTCTCCCAGAGAACTGCTGCCCCACAGCCAGTGCATTGCACCACTCCCCACATGTCCCTCTCCCTTATAATATACAATATGTAATATATATAAATATGTATTTTTTTTCTTCCTTTTTGTGGTGTGTACTTACCCTTTATGCACTGTGCTGGGTTATTAAGAATATGACAGTTCTGCCCCAAGACCTGTTGAGGAAGTGATGTCAGAACCTTGGCTATAAAGGAAACACCATGCCTGGGGGGGAGTGTGGGGAAGGGTGGGTGGGTAGTCCAAAACCACTGGTGACTGTTAGAAACAATCAAATACACCACTGCTCCACCACCCTGGTGAATACTGCCCTTTACAGTAATTCAGCTAACCTCCAGTAACTGATTTGTCAACTATTTAAAAGTAATTTGATGCAAACTGTTACAGAATACTAGTAGACAGTCCAGTTACCCACAAAGGAAAATCAAATATGCAGTTATTTCAACCCTTCTGAAGTTGCTCACAAGATAAGCATTTTTGAAAACCCCCTTCTTGATTTAAAAATGAAAATAATTAAACACAAAGCAATACCAATGTAAGCTCTGCATGTTTAAGCTCTGCAGCCCCGCCTCCTGTGATGACATCCTGCTGCTCCTCCTTCACTGGCTGTGGCTTAGCCCCTACAGACAGGATACTCAGTTTTCAGCCCTGGGGAGGGCAGCTCATAGGGAGAAAGTACAGGCTTCAGATGACACACATGCTAGCAAGCACACCAGCAGCAGACAGACTGATTCTGAGCAGTGGCATGCAAAGTTTGCAGTCACTGAGCTCAAATTTTAAACCCTGTCACCCCACCTCCTGTGATGAAATGCTACTGCCCCATCTCTACTGGCTCTGGTCAAGCACTCTGCAGAACAGACAATGGGTTTGTGTCTCAGGGAAGGGTAGTTCAGAGAAAGGCAGTACTGGGTAGAGTCTGCAGATGTCAGACAAGCTTGCAAGCACACTAGCAGCAGACAGATTGATTCAGAATAGTGGCATGTAAAGTTCACAATCACTGAGCTCTGCTTTTAAACCCTATTTAATGGCAGTTTCAGACCTTTTAACATGGTGGAAGTACTTGATGTAATTAAGTCCTTGAAATCCAAGCAGGCCCCTAGGCCTGACCTTATTGCTGCTGAGCTCTACTTGTAAACCCTCTTCTCTGGTCTGACTTTTTCATGTTCATTTTTAAATAAAGGTATTAGTGAGGGTCTCATTCCTGATTCATGGTGTGGGGCAGAGATTGTTCCTTTTCGTGAAAAGGGAAACAAATCAGATCCATGAATGTACTAGCCAGTTAGCCTATTAGATGTCTCTTCTAAAATATTTTGATAAATAATTCTCTCTACTGTAGATTGCATGAACACATTTCAGCCAAAGGAGATCAGTCAATCTTACAGTTAGGATTCAGAGAACAGTGCTTCTGTTCTGACAACTGTTTCATTCCTAGACACCTATGGGAAAATATGTTCTGATTTGTAGGCAGAAGCTATGTGTGGCATTCATAGATTACTCCTCTGCAATTATATTTTTCAATCAAGATTATTGCAAATGTTGCAAGATAAGGTTATTGACACTTGCCCTAGTTCCATTATTTTCTGAATTGTATAATCATACTTGGGTGAAAGTGAGATTGGGGTGTGGGTGGAAAGGTCTCTCTGAAATTTGCAACTAACAAAGGTGTGTGTCAAGGCTGCATATCAGATCCAACATTATTTAATATCCACAGTGATCATGTCATAAGGGCACGTAAGTCTACTGTTCCTGATTCACCTAGGATAGGTTTAATTGATATGCTTGTGTTGTTGTACATGGATGATGCAGTTCTTTTTCACTCTCACAGTCAGGTTTGCACAAAAAATTAAAGTATCTTGCTTCTGAATCAGAGAAGTTATCCTTATCCATGAATACAAAAAGAGGCTCAAATAATTGTATGCAGTGTATGGTTAGGGCTTATTGTGAACTGAAATCAGGCAGCTCAAAAAGCTTGTCGTGCAGGTTCTAAAGTTATAGTGCACATTCTAAAATCAACTGCAGCTGCACTTCCCTTGTGCTCAATCCTACTCCTGCATTCCTTTTTGAATAGAGCTAACATTCTTTACAGATTGTAATCATGTTGTATGCAAAACAATGTCCTCTGTGGTTTTCTCCAAAGAGGTGACTGACAGAGAAAAGTTAATTTTGGAAAATGAAATCAGCACAAAAGACTGCCTTAGACATTAAACTTGTCATTTATTATTTAAAATGTAGTAAGGCTCTGGCACTTCATTTACTATTTACTTTGCTTTTTTTATGTGCCACTCTCCCAGGCCTCAGCTCCTGCCACCTCTGACCATCCCCCGATTTACCTTCATGGCGATTGGATACCAGGCTTGTCTCCACTGGAAGGGGCCATTGGCTGGTCCCCAGGACCCATTGACCTGAAGTCGCACCTCTGGCAGGAATCCCCTACCAGAGAAACCCCCTGGCTTGCCCCCCAGGGCAGGGCCATGGGACCAGGACACACACTGGTGGACACGTGTCTATTTGTCACCTGTAGAGATCAGGTAACGGATGGGCACAGAGTGTGAAACCTGATAGAGGGAGGTGGCAGCATTTAGAATGTAGATCACTGAGGGTGGGGACATGCAATGATGTCCAATGTCCACCCTGCCCCTGTAGATGATGACACCAAAGTACCCCCAGCCTCTATCAGATGTCTGTATAGCACCAGACACTCTCCCTACCCTCCCTCTCAGAGAAGGACAGCAGTCCTTATGAATCTCAGTCCCCCCTGGCTGGCCCTTCTACTACCAAGTCCATCTCTGAATCCGGGATGTCAGCACGACAAGTGGATGCCTTGCTGCTCTGCCAATGGGCTGGCCTAAACTTGCCACCCTGTTCCTTCTAGACAAACGTGAAACTACAGAACTATACACTATACTAGTGGCAGAACTCAATCCTCTAGTAGTTGAATTCATTGTTAAAATAAGAATAGCTAGCACGGAGTATGAGCTCACAACACTCTGGGGAGTCTTAGGTAGCATAGATAATTAGTTAATATAAAAAAAAACTAACCCCATTTAATCTGTCATGGCACAGAATCCTTTTTCTTAGAAACTCTATTACTTGTGTTCTGTTCTTTATTTTAAAAACTATTCACTATAACAAATATGATATGGCAAGAATACACAACTCCTTTGTGTTTCCATCTTGGGGTCGACATAACAGAATGGACTTCTCAAGCTTTGCTCCTGAGGTCCAAATGCTGTTATCTCATCCTCTCAATTGAAACACAGTTTCACTGGGTATGGTCTTTCATACATTATTCCCTATTTGGTAGTAAAAGATTTCTAATAAATGAAAGGTAGGTAGTCAAGCTATTTTGTCATTGTCTAATTATTCATATTTGGGTGTATACTTTGCATCTTTCATACAACAGCTAAAGTTTTATAAAATGTGGGTTGAAAGGTTTCAACTCTAAACATGGTGGGAATAGCATTAGGTCCCTGGTTCAGGTTCATTCATCAGCATTTAATACACAAGCTCTTTATGGGGCTAAAATGTGGGCACCTTACAAGATTTGGGAATTGGAGTAATTATTTATTCAATTAATAAAAACGTTGTTCTGACTTAATAAGTATATTCCTATGTCATATGTAAGAGTAGAAGTGGAGTTGGATATTTTGAAATCCCAGGCTGATACATTAATTTTGGGGTACTGAATTAAAATAATTAGATTTCCTAAAGGTAATGTATTTAGGTTAGGGTTTTTTGAGAAAGAGAGATTGCTAGAACAACATGACATTAAGTCTCCCTGGCTGTTGCATGTTCTAATAATCTTAAAAGAAGATGAGTTGTCATACTTAAATATGTTAAATTGGCAATTACTATCAGATTGAAATACATGAACTACATCAAGATTAAGATTTGTTTATACTATCAGGGCTTCCATTTGAAAGTGGTATCCAAATCATGGTTCTTCCCCTGGAACACTTCAAGTGATGTTTGGTTTGGCTTTAAACCTTACTTGGACTGTATCACATATCCCAATAAAAGGTTTGTCTTTATGAGCTATAGATTTGAAATATTTCCAAGCAACATGCTCTATGCAAGATTTTCACACAGGCTTGCTGCCCATCAGACTCCATGCAATTGTACTATTGGAGATGTGGATAACTTAGTTTATGTTCTCCTGATCTGTCTAAGGTACAGTAAAATGAGACAGGGCATGATCAGTTCAATCTGGGATTGATTTATGAGTTTACTTGATGACCAAGTAATAATTTTATTAATGATACAGGATACCTTTACAGCTATTCAGCTTGCTATTTTCATTAAATTATTTGCATTTGAAAAGCACTTTCTTTATAAAGATGCATGATTTTATATAGAGATTAATTGATGCTATAATTTTCAAAGTGGTAAAGTCTGAGATTCGACTATACAAATGTGAATTTCTATGCAACTGTTTGGTTTGAGTTATAATTTGAACCTCTGTATTTAAAGAGCAGGTATTCACTGTATTTTTCTTTTTTTTTCTAGGTACAGAAGACTCCTTATCATTAAAGAATTGACACCAACCTCTGTTTATGTGTGTTACTGTTTTAATGTTTACACCAGTATCTCTCCTCATGTTTAATTGGATTCCTCCGGTTGCTGAGTTTTTTCAGCTTTAAAAAAAAATCACAGCTGTGTGGAACCCTTGAGCCTGAGTCAAAGTTACGTCAGTTAAAGACTGCTGACTTGAGCTCCCGCTGTTATTTATTCTGCACATGTTTCAGTCATCAAAGCGCACACAGACATGCTCGTTCCTGTGTGGTTGAGTGACAGCACATTGAATCTGGCGTTATGAAAATAGTAAGCACGAGTGTAGTCTGAGCTACAAACTGTTGACACAGGTCATTACTCCTTCACTGCCAAAACCAGGATTGAATAACATTTAGATGTGTCCCTAACAACAGTGGATGAAATAACTACTACTTTCTCTGTCAGGAGATCCCGTTTCAAACAAAAAAAAAATCTATAAGTAAAAAGTTAGTGTACTTGTTTAACCTAGTGGGAATCTAATTGGGTTTGAATGTGTTTGAAAAAAAAACAAAGTTCACACCAGGAGTTCATGTTTGGCACAGTTTTAAGGGCTATTGTGTCATTTCATGCTGTTAGTATAGCTATTCTTGGCTGTTTTTGTGTAGAAGTATTCATTTTCGGTACTCCATCTTCCAACCCCCCCCGCTCCACACTTGCATGCAGATTTAAACTGAAGTACATGGAGAATCACATATTCAAATCACTCCATGTTCTCTATATTACATTAAGGAATTCCATGTTAGCTTTGCTGAAAGTTGTTCAGCAGGCTTTCTGCAACCATGATCTGTGCTGTGTTGAGGATAAAAAACAAGAAAGAGGCAGTAGTTGTGGTTGAAATAGGAAGGTTGGATGAACTCAGTGTATTTGGTGTGGAGTTCTATGAATGCTGTAATTACCGACATTTAAAAAAAAAACGGAGCTTAGAGAGGCAAAGGAAAAATTCAGCCCACTGCCAGTTTCAAATCTGCAACCCTTATTCTCATGGGTAACCACCCAATCCACTGTACCACAAACTCTGTTTAGAAATGTGGTGGTTTTTACTTGCCTTTGTTTTCTTTCGTACTGCAAGGGATTTTTTTCTGGTTGCAATTCTTTTAGTTATCCTTTCCCTACTAACTATATGCTGCTCGTTCCGAAAAAAATCACACTGTGTTTGTTTATGCACTATTGGGTCTCAGAAGTACACGGCATTGAACAATTGCTGACAATGTTAAGTTTTTTGTTTTGCTTTTCTCGAGAGGCATGGACTATATATAAGGCTAAATGGCATAGACTAACAGCAAGAAATCATTAGATTTACTACAATGCTGGAAGAATATCATTTAGCTAACAGAGCCAGCAGCACTCGGTACTGAGTGTCAATTATAGTGTGGACTGTGAATGCAAAGTAGGAGCTAAAAACCGAGGCTCTATTTCTGTATAAAGGAGGATGCGTGGAAGAGCAGTCAGTAGGCTTGTTGTGTGAAGGTCCTTAAAATCTATAAGTCGCCAAGCTACTTATTTGTTTGGCACTGAAATATTTATTAAAATAAAAAAAAAAGGAGAGCCTGTGGAGATGGGAAAATAAACATACCTTGCCTGAGATTTGAACTTAGGACCCTTTACACCAGAAATAAACACATGACTCTGCACCACAAGTACTACCTATGAACTAAAAGGATGTTTTTTGTATTTGTTTAGCTGCAATATGTCCCATTCCCTCCTATTTTACAGTAATTTGATGGGAACATCTTGAATGTTTGTTTATTGTGGCAGAGGGGTGCTTGTGTAGAACTCTGAAAGTTACTGTTTGTGAGTTTAATCCATTGTAGAGTCACAGAAATTGATTTTATTATACAGGCTGCTTTGCTGGCATTGTTGTGCTTTTTTTTTAATAAGTCAAAAGTGCAATGGAATAAAAATCACTGTATTTGAAGAAATAGAGAGAAAAAAAGTGTGAGATTAAAAATATTTAATTACCCACCCCATGTTTGAATCCTGAACCTTCAGTACTGCGAACCAAACCCTAGGAGACTGTACCAACAACACAGCTTCAGTAAAAAAAGCATGTTTTTTAGACTCTTGTTTCATGCCAAATGGTAAATATAATACAGTGTGATGACTAGACAGTATTTTTTTCCCTGCTACAGCACCAATTGTCCACTCGGTCACGGCCCCTGCTTATCCCACTGTCATATGAGCCAACCTCCCTGACCCCTGGCTTACCCCCCCAGGACAGGGTCGTGCCACCAGCCAAAGTGTCATGGACACAGTTCAGGTACAGGAGTCAGCCTGAGAGCTATGAGGGATGGCGAGATGGCTTTACGAAGGTGCTGCAGCAGGATTTTTTTCTTGCTTTACTACCTCCGGAGCCGGGTGTGTGCAATGACATCAGCCGAGATGGCCCACGCAGGCTCCCGTGTGCACTTCCCTCGAGACATCTGAACCCGACCCCCACCATGTGCATGCTCATATACCTTGCTCCCCAGTCTCTGCTAGAGGGCACTCAGGTATTGGTGCTGTGATACCCCCCTCCCCAGGGAATGAGAGCAGTCCTCCATACACTTCGTCCTTCACTGCCCCTGCCGACCTCCGGCAGCCCATGTCCATTACCAAAACATGGGTCGCCAGCATGGCAAAAGGTGTGGCGTCCAGTGCCTCAACCCTCAGCGCCACTGGGCTGGATGATATACAGTATTATACCTCAGTTGGGGTTGGGAGTGGCGCTTGGTGAGGGGGAGGTGATATTTACAGGCTTTATTTTTTTTTTTATATATATTTTTTTTTGGGTGTAGGGGCTTAGTCCTGAGGTGGATATTTTCATTTGTTTATCGGACAGATCCTTATGACTTGCACCTTGGTGTGCTGCATGTCATTACAGAATGCCGACCCTCGGGCTCAGTATTTGCCCAATATAAGGTCTTACTCATCTTTTAAACTCTGATCCACATTTGCCAGATTGAGATCTATTGACATACATACACAGATTTTGACAATATATAAGGAGCGCTTGGGCCATCCAGAATGCCCATCTCCACACCCACTGTACACGCTGCATTTCCCAGTTTGAGCAGCAGCCTACTTCCTTGTACTTCCCCACCACTATAATTAGCTTACTTCTGTCACATACATTATTGAATTCTCCTACTGTTTGTTGAGGTTAGTATTGGTGCCCAGACTCAAGCATGACATTAACCCACTAATGATTGTCCAGAAGAGGGCTACAAAGATAATAATTGGTCAGCATGTCAAGGCATACAATGAAATATTGACGGCACTGAATATGTACTTCCTGGAGGATGGGTGAGAGAGAAAGAAAAATAGAGATAGGGTAAATGATTGGGACCTTCAACTACTTGACAGAGATAAATAAGGTATCATTCTGTGAATTTTGGAAACTTCTAGACAGTTAATTTTTTCAAAGTTACCTATGGGCCCATTTTATATATTAGTAATAAGACATGTTTGGATGTTGGTAGTACTGAGAAATCTGGACACACTGAGACAGAGGGAACTCGATCAGCGGTCTCGTGCCTAACTACACCTCTGGGTGTGTGGGTATCTCAGTACAACCAACACCCACTCATGTGTTATTGCTTATACTCACTGGTGACCCTCTCCCAGATGGGTTAATTTGTTTATTAATCTATTGTGTTGTATTGTGTCAAATGCCTTGCTAAGGTCTTGGTAGGACACGTCCACAGCCTTTCCCTAGCCTACTACTTTTGTCACACATTAAAAGAAATCAATTGGATTCATCTGTCATGACCTTCCCACTGTAAATCCAAAGCATCAATATTTAACACTCTGATTTTTGATTGTGTTGTTTAAATATTTATTTCTGATTTAATATTATGGTTAAATAATTAAATTACACATATTTTGCAATTGACATATTGCAATTGTTTTCTTCTACATTGCATTTTAGCTACTATTAAGACAACTGCAAAGAATGCCCAGAAGGTGTGTCGTGGGTGGTTGTGGTAAATCTTACTCTGACAAAGTAAGCTTGCACTCATGGCCTCAATGTCCATCAGTACTTGAGAAATGGCATGGTTTTGTTAGTGCTACACGACCAAAATGGAAAGGAGGGAAGGATACATCGGTTATTTGTAATGAGCACTTTAATATACAGGATGACTTTGTTGGGTTCAGGCAGTGGTTGTCTGGTTACAAACGAAAATTAGACCTGATACCTGGTGCTTACCCAATGAAAGTACAGAAGAATCACTGTGACTCTTATTGTATAACTGAAGAAGTTTTAACGGAGAGCACTGATCATATTATGAACCTGGATGATACCTCAGTAATGGCTAATGTAAGTGACTTTTGATACATCTCAGTGCTAAAATAATGGCAAGTAACATCATCAGTGACTAGTTTAACATTACACATGTTCACTTGATGAGCTGTACTAACCTTGTAAATCAAAATGGATGTCTTATGATTAACAGTGGGAAGCCGAAATAATGTGTGTGGTAAAATCTGCACCAGTTTCATAAAAGCCTTAATCAGCTGTGTGATTAATAGTTTATCAATCAGCTCCAATGGGTGTAATGTGGTATGACTTAATATCTGAATTCATCTTGGCAATGCATATTCTGAGAGTCAGAATAAACATAAGTTAGCTAAGATATTGGCATGGAAAGACTAGCAACTGTTCAATTGTACTGCTGCGAGTAAGTAGCGGGCATCAATAATATCATGTGTAACAGTGGCACATTTGATCAGTTGACATACTGCAGCATGAATATATCATGAAGTCTGTTTGCTGGTGTTGTGTTTAGGTCATTAGCATTGAAGAAATCAATCATGCAACAATTGATGATGACAACGAACACACAGTAGTTATCCAACAACTAAGTTACAAGATTTGTCAATATCCAGAGTGACTGACTGCGATACAGAAAATCATGCACAGACAGAACACTGGCCTACAGCACAGTGTCATCGCAGTTCAATGGCTGAACATTCATACAGTTTACCACCTTTACTCAAGATCTCAACATCCCGCAATACGCAGTGTAACATACAAATGTACAGGAGGAGCAATGGTACAGTATCCTTCATCAATGGAACAAGAGCTGAAAGCATGAATATAAAGTAATGATCTATTGTTTGAAATTGCAGAAAAACTATCAGTCTACTTGCATTCATTCAGTATTTTGAAACATTGCATGATCTGATTAATGTATTATATTCAGACAGCCTAAATTTTATTAAGTACATTGCTTGTCTGCAATACTAATACTTCCTCTCTCCCTCTCTCTCTCTCTCTCTATATATATATATATATAGATATATACTATGATAAAGATCAGCATGGAAAAATAGAGGGGGGATTTTTTATTAGCATCAAACAAACAGTTGCAGTGAACACAATAAACAATATTTTTAGGGCTCAGTTGAAGGTTTATTACAGTGTAAAGATATCAGCAATGTTTGAGAAGGAAGATTAGTTCCAGTTCTATGGTCCAAACTGAAAAGCCAGCATTCCAAATGGCCATTGATCAGCACTGTGGATGCTTACTTGTTGGACAGATAGAGAGTACTGGATGGGCAACCATGCAGAAACAGTGTGTTCTTCCACAGAGGGATTCTGATTCTCTCTGACCTTGAGAGCGAAGCTCAAGAGGTCCATAGGAATCAGAACCCGAAGGTTGCAAAACACACTGATTGTGCATAGAGTTGCTCATCCTGTATTTTTTGTAGTGTATAGCACTGTATTAAAAATGTGTTTTGTGAGTGCTCTTGCTTTTAAAATGAGACTGATTCATGCAGTCTCTAGAGGTTCTAGAAAATTGTTCTACCACAGTAGGGTAGAACAGTATTCCAAAGACATTGGAACTGTGGTAGAGCAGAATTCTGAAAGGGATGTAATTTTATACAGAACAGCATTCCACTATACACTATAACTACAGTACTTATTTAACAGGTATAAAACATATTTTATACATGGTCAAGAGCCAATCATATTCCTGAATTTTACCCTGTCATGTTTTAATGCTGCTTTATGGCACATCATGTGATGGTGCAGTGCATCCTGTCTGCTTCTATTGTGACTGGGCTATATTTTCTGTTTTGGATTGTGGCGATTGTTACTGGACTATATTCATTATTTAGTTGCTTTTATTATTGTGGTTACTTAAATGTTAAATTAGCAAATGATTAATAAGTAATATATGATATTTATTTGATATGCTAAGTTACTTTCTTTCCTGTGTCAAAATTGTACTAATTTTTATCTGAGTTATGTTTTTCCACAACAGCAACACAAACATCAGTGCGAACAGATGAGAAGTGTGTTCAAGCAACGGTGATGCAAAGATCGATAGGAATACAGTGTGATGTAATAGGTGAGCCGTTGGCAGAAATACTTCAAGATAACATATATGATGCATCTTTTGAGGAGAACACAAGTGAAACATTAGACATGACCTTGGACAACACTACTGACAGTGATCCAGGCTACATACCAAGCAGTTACGAGGGGGTTGACGAAGCTGCACATTGCGATGGTCAAGAATTTGGCAGGTATGTCGGAACATAATTTGAAAATATTATGCTCTTTGCCATTTTGGTGAGTCATTGACGTACTGGTTCACCACATCTCGCTATTTGCATTTTTGTGGTGATGTTTCTATTGGTTTAAATGCATTAAATGGGATGGAGTTGTATATCTATAACCATTTTTTTAAACAGTAATCTAGCTGATTCATGATTTCTTATACTCAGCATCTTATATTACTTTCTTTACAATAATATTTCCTGTTATAGACTATGAAAAGTAATTCAGAATTATATGTGATGACTGCATCATAAAGATTAATGTATTTGGCAACCATGCACGACAATTGACAGAACCCCACTTTGATAAAAACCAGCAATATTGACATTACTTTGTTCTTCCTATATCAAATTGCCAGACTTTTGAAATGTCAAGTGTGTAACTTAGTGCACTGGGTGGTTAGTAATTAGCTAGTTGTAGAATTCTTAGCAAATTTACACTTGCATGACATTTGAACTGTGCATTACAACTGTTTGAATTGTGTACGACATAAAGGATAGAGTATGGGCATCGATGGATAATCAAGCAATGCTAGCTTAAAGTGGTTTCATTGGCAATCCAGGAGAATCCCGAAAACACAGCCCATACCTGTCTTTAACAGTGTATGGGCATCAGTATTTGTTGTACACTTTGTGTTACTTTCTTGCATATAATATTAATCTCATGCTATTTGTCTGTGATTGCCAGCTTTTTTTTTTCTTGCAGTATGTCTGACACTACTAGTGGCGAAATAACGAATGAGGAGAAATATATAGTATTTAAAAGTTCACCAATGGAACTATTCAGACATTGTATTAATTGTAATATGTCAATTGAATATAACATTATCTGCAGGTGTGGTAGTGCCATTCACATATCACAGGTATGTAATGGTTGTTCATTCCAGCGTCAATGGTGCAGTCATCCATATATTGGTCATATACCAGCTGGCAATATGATTTTGTCAGGAGCCATATTATTTACTGGTAGCTTGCCAACTAAGGTGTTACGACTGTTTGCGGTAATGAATATCCAGTCCATTAACAAGACTGCATTCTTTAAGCATCAGTGAAATTATATACAGCCAGTAGTGAATCAGATGTGGGAAAAACAGAAACAGGAAATGATTGATGAATTAAACGCACTGGGAGGCCCTATAATTCTCATTGGAGATGGACGCTCAGACAGTCCTGGACATTGTGCCAAATATGGAGCATATAGCGTTATATAACAGTGAATCAATAAAGTTCTATATGTTTCTGTGGTACAGGTATTAGTACTTATATATTGACGTGTAACTGCACAGTAGGAATGCAATTGTATGGTTACGAATGGGTTACCTTTGTCAGTTTCAATCAGGGTCTTAATTTTTTCCTTTTTTTTTTGCTTTTATACTAACATTGTCAGAGTAATGAGGTTAAATCAAGCACCTGGTGTGAGCCTGAGGGACTTAAATGCACAGCTGAGTACCTACATGCAAACCATCGAGAAACTGGGACTCTAATTACAGATCGACACAGACAGATAAGAAAATGGGTGCGAGAGAATTTAACATCAACAACTCATAGGTATGACGTGTGGCATGTGGCTAAAGGTAAGGATGAATAGTGTTGCTGTTTCATGTATTTTCACTTTACATTTCTGGGCTCTACAATAGTGGTTCAATTACTATTTTATTGACCAACATCACAGAAATTGATTTATGTGGACTGCAAGTTCGGTTGACAAACAGCCATAAGGAAACACATTCAGTTTTTTATATTTGTGGGGGATGGATTACACCGTGGCTTACTTAATTACATATATTCAATTGATTGTTTATTTTAAAACTGTTTTGTGTGTATATATACGTGTATGTGTGTGTGTGTGTGTGTGTGTGTGTGTGTGTGTGTGTATAGATATAGATATATATATATATATATATATATATATATATAGGGATATGACATGGCCTGACTGAAGATATCTTATTTATCTTCACGAGAGGCCAGTGACGTGATGATATCTCATGAGTGGTGAAGCCACGAGTGAGATATCTTGATGTCACTGGCCTCGAGTGAAGATAAATATGATATCTTCAGTCAGGCCATGTCATATTCTGTTTATACAACCTATGTTTTGTTGCCCAACACAACCGATGACATGATCCTCTCAGTGCAATGGGTGACATAAAGGTGATGGCCCTAGCAATACAACCCCCCTTACAGAAAAGCTGAGAAAAGAACAGATGTAATTAGTTGCTGAAAAAATATCTGGTGTATCCTAGTTTTTATGGTTATTTTTTTAAAAGAGTTAACTGGTTTATTATGCCATGCCCCCCCCAACAGAGTTCTCCATGCCCCCCCAAACATAACAAATTATATACTATTATGAAATATCTGGTTGATCCTGTCAATTTAAAATTATTGAAAATATTTGGTTGATCCTGCTATTATTTTGTAAAAAAATAATATTTTAAATGCTTATCTGGTTGATCCTGCCACTCTGAGCACTTTCACCATCCCTGTAAATGTAATGTGGCCGAGTGCTATTCACACTGATGCTTGTTATATTGAAAGTCATTTTGTAGTAGTTATCCTGGGTTCAGAAAGTCAGAAAAGGTGCTTTATGCAGAGCTTAGTGTAATTTGTTGAAAAAAGCTGCCTACTGCATACAGAGTGCAGTAACTGAATTTGTGGCTTTAGAACAGCAGAGTTAAGCGCGAGCCTCTGTTGCTTAGCAACAGAGGCTCGCGCTTTCTTTTACTGTTCCAAAGCTGCCGAATCAGTCGCTGCAGTCTGTGTGCAGTCAGTGTTTTTTTTTTCAACAAATTACACTAAGCTGTGTATAAAACACAGAGTTTTCTGTCGTTTTGAACTCAGGATAACTCGCACAAAATGACTATCAATATAACAAGCATCAGTGTGAATAGCGCCATGCTGAGACATTTAGAGGGACAGGAAAGTGCTCAGAGTGGCAGGATCAACCAGATAAGCTTTTAAAATATTATTTTTTTCCAGCATAATGGCAGGATTAAGGAGATAAATTCTGTTTCATGAAAATATGGAGAGTTAAGATTGAAAAGGCTGTTTTGTTTCTTTTTATGCAGAGCATGTGTTATTGTAAATGTAGTAGACAGCGATGAGTTACAAGAAAGTGAAAGTTCCACATAGCACAGTAGTTTTGGTATGACGTATAGGAACATGGAGATATCATATGACGTATAGGAACACGAAGATATATATGATATCTTCACTGGCAGGCTTAGATATCACTTTTGTACATAGCTTTATCCTAAAACATAGGTTGTATATATATATATATATATATATATATATATATATATATATATATGGGTATATTATGCAACTATCCATATTTTCACATTAGCAATAGGAAAGAAAATTGACAATATATCCATGCAGCGTGGTTGTGAAGATGTCGGTTTGTGGAGGACATCTATAATAAATCATCTGCACTGGAGTGCATCTTCCAGCATAGATGTTAATGAAGAGTACATAGTCGCTAAATGGACAAGTGTAATGAACCATATGCTTTATATCCATGAGGGTCACAACACATTATTTGAAAGTTGTCTGCATGGTGAATTATCAGAAGAAGACAGACAGAAGGAGTGGTTGAAACGTAGTAAGATATATTCTTCAATTTATTTATATTGATAGTAACTTGTAATGTAGTTTTTGCTTTCAAATCAACAGTCTGTTCGTTGTCACCTGGTGTGTTATTTATGAAGTGGTGTTGCAGAGTGCCATACTGCCAATTTCTAATGACTAATTTGCTGTTTTGCTAACTTTATGGAGTGTCTCATTTCTATCATATTAATTATTACACAGCAAAAGTGATATTAATGTAATTTCTTCTAGTGTTTACTGCATTGAAACAGATAGTTTTTAAACAAATTAGTGATACTGCTAACAAGGTATAAGTAATTCACTTTTTTTCACTAATGGCCGTCATATTCTTAAGAGCACATTTGCAGGTATTTACTGGGAAAAGATGACTAAACATAATTATGATATGTTTATAGCAGCTGCTTTGAATTTACTTCCACATACTGTGTCTCATAGATTCAAAATCTGCAGTCAAACTCGAGGAAATAATAAACAACAGAACTTTACTCAATGATGTGAAGATGTTGTCTACTGGAGCTCAAACATCATCTCTGGAGGCATTCCATTGTTTGATCATACACTTTGTACCAAAACACACTGCCTTTTCATACAGTGGGATGTGCTGAGGTCATACTGCATATTCCTTTAGATATACACATTTTTTTCAATTGATTCAATTATTAATTAAAAGTTCCACAGGTAGAATGTCAATATGCTAACATACTGTATACACAGACATCACAGGCCTGTTTTACAGCCAGTTTTATTTTTATGGCACTGATGAAGGTTTTACATGTACTTGATATATATTGGACAATTAGATTTAAATATTTTTTCTTGCCATTTTGTTATGCTTTAGTTTTCATGGAATGTACCTGTAAGTCAATCCCCACCCTCAATCACACACACTCACACACAGACACACAGACACACACACACACACACACGCGGATCCAGTTTGTAAATATATTTGAAGATATATAACAATTTCTATTATTCCAATTTCTATGTAGACTGAAACTGGCAGCCATGCATTACAATGAAAATTCACACAGGAGACCAGCAATTAATAAAAGAGGTCAGGAGGTGTACCATATCCATTACCCAAAATATAAGAAAGGAGGATATGTTGTCCGTAGACAGAAGTCCAGATCCACCTATGGTGAGGAATAGTGCGTTCTTGCTGCTACTAAATAATATAGCAGCAGTATGTTAACCTCTGAGTAACATGCATGTACAGCCTACTCATGTGCTGAAACATAGAAACATAGACTTTGACAGCAGATGAGGACCGCTTGGCCCATCTAGTCTGCCCATTTTCCTACCTACAGGATAGGCCGCAGATCCTAGTTAACCAATAGCCTATTTTTTCCTAACCCCCACAAGAATTGCCTTATGTCTGTCCCATGCATTCTTGAATTCTTCCACAGTTTTAGACCCCACAACCTCCTCAGGAAGGCTGTTCCATGCATCCACTACCCTGTCTGTGAAATAATACTTCCTCACATTGCCCCTGAACCGCCCTCCTTCTATCTTTAAATTGTGTCCCCTTGTTCTTGCATGTCTCTTTTTCTGAAAGATGCTATCCTCTTGGACTTTATTGATTCCACTGAGGTACTTAAAAGTTTCTATCATGTCCCCCCTCTATCTTCTTTCCTCAAGGGTATACATATTAATCTCCTTTAGTCTCTCCTCATATGGCTTCTCTTGCAGACCCTGCACCATTTTAGTTGCCCTCCTCTGGACTACCTCTATCCTGTCTATGTCTTTGCGGAGATGGGGTCTCCAGAACTGGACACAGTACTCCAGATGGGGTCTCACCAACTGTCTGTACAGAGGGATAACAACTTCCTGTTTTCTGCTGCTGATGCCTCTCCTATACATCCCAGTATACCCCTGCCCTCCCTACTGCCTTCTCACTTTGCTTGCTAACCTTAAGGTCATCTGATATGATTACCTCAGGTCCCTTTCCTTTTTTGTTGTTGTTACTACCTCCCCGCCCATTGTGTATTCTTCCTCTAGGTTCTTGTTTCCCAGGTGCATTATTTTGCACTTCTTTGCATTGAATCCTAGCTGCCATACTTCTGACCATTCCTCCAACCTTGCCAAGTCCCTTTTCATCCTTTCCACACCTCCTTGTGTATCAACCCTGTTGCAGATCTTTGTGTCATCTGCAAAAAGGCATACTTTTCCTTCCAGTCCCTCTGCAATGTCACTGATGAAGACATTAAAAAAGACTGGACCCAATACTATACCCTGTGGTACCCCACTAGTAACCCCTCTTTCTTCAGAGTGGACTCCATTTACAATTACCTTCTGTGTCCTGTTGTGCAGCCAATGTTTTACCCAGGCTACCACCCTGGGACCCACTCCCAGGCTGGTTAATTTGACTATTAATCTTTTGTGTGGGACTGTGTCAAATGCTTTGCTAAAGTCTAGGTAGGCCATGTCCACAGCCCCTCCCCTGGTCTACTACTTTGGCCACCCAGTCAAAGAAAGCTATTAGATTCGTCTGACATGACCTTCCCACTGTGAACCCATGCTGTCTTGCTCCACTGGCCTCTCGGTACTCAACTATTCTTTCCTTCAGAAGTGACTCCATCACTTTCCCTACCACAGAGGTCAGACTGACAGGTCTGTAGTTTCCTGCCTCTATCTTGGTCCCACTTTTGTGAAGGGGAATCACATCCACCTTCCTCCAGTCCTCGGGTACCACACCATCCTCCCATGATTTATTAAAAAGAGTAGCCAGTGGTTTCACTAGTTCCTCCCTTAATTCTTTTAGAATTCTGGGGTGAATTGCATCAGGACCCATTGCTTTGTCCACCTTCAGTTTTAGGAGTTCTTGCAGAACCCTTTCTTCTGTGAAAGGATTGGGATCGACCCCCCCCCCATCAAGAGTGCTTCTGTTAATTGGATTAGGCACTTCCCCGTCCTCTTTTGTGAATACTCTGAACAATGCTAAACATGTCATGAGGCACAGCCGAAGTGGTAAACACACACATATATACACACTCACTGCGAACCTGTACTGACAGTATACCAGGTATTATTTTTTTTTTCTGTTGCTGTGAGAATAATAAAAATATATATATACATATATATTTTTTTGCATTCTACAGTACTTATATTATTAACTTGTGTAACAAAAAAATTATCATTTGCAGTTGAAGAGAATGAGATTGTAGCTAGCCTACCGATTTGAATGACTGATGGATTCGATAACAGACATTATAACATTGTATTATATATTCAATCTCTTCTTTTATGTCTTCCTGTTTCGGATATGTGAACACACTAATTGACATGCTGCTTTATGAGTACCGACACAATCCAACTGAATTACAGAAAATGTACAAGGAAGAAAGGAAGATTGTTCCAACAAGTCTATCTTCTTCTGTTATGAACAGACCAACCAAAGAGGAAGCCATTGGATCTTTTGTTAGCAGATTTGGAAGTTCATAGTAATGCTGCATGAACACATTTTGACATTGAGTCACATATAACCAATGGAAGTCTTTACTTATTTATATTTATCTGACACTCCTGTACCTGGTATTAATAGTACTCGTTCAATAGTATGTGAACAGTTTTGATAGTAGGTGTTAGTACTCATGTGGAACTGAACACTAATCAACAGCAGAATATACATTTTTTCAGGGTATATGCATGCTGTATTACCTTAACTGCTATATTTTGAATATGAAAGGGATAAACAAATTTGCCATGATGAGAAATAAAATATTGTGCATGGTAGATACAGATTACTGGATGGCCATCTATGCAAACCCATTGTGTCATACCACAGAATGGTCCTGATTCTCCCAAACCTCGAGTGCAAAACTATAGTGGCCCATGCAAATCAGAACCCCAATATGGCAAACCACAATAATTGAGCATAAAGTTGTACATCCTAATTTCTTTTTGTAGTGTAAAGTACTGTGTGCAACACGTGTCGTGAATTCCTGTGATTTTGAAAATGAAACTAACCCATGCAGTATGCATAACTTCTGGAAATGCTATCCTACTACAGTGGAGAAGAATCACATCCCAGTACATTGGAACTTTGTTAGCTCTGCATTTTGAAAATATTTGGAATTCAATAAAGAACAACAATCCACTGTAGTCTACCATGTTGTACTGTATATAATTCCATCCCATCCATTCAAAGTTCTGTTGTGTCACAGTTCCAAAAGTCAGGAGATATGACTATACCCTACTTTAGTATAACACCATTCCAGAACCTCTAGAGATGATCAACTCTATTCACAGCAAGAGTGATCTACCACCAAGTCCTGGTCCCATAGTAATGTTGAATTTGGCACTGTCTGAAAGTAAGTTAACCACCTGTATTAACCCCCATCCTGCCACCGACGAGTTAACTCGTCCTACTGCAGTGCAAGGACTGCTGCCGCCGACGGCATACCTCGTCTTGCTGGACACTATTTTTTTACAGCCTTACTACAGATGCGATGCTGTATTTCATAAAAATCTGCCTGGTGATATATATTGCAGAGACCTGTAGCTTTCTGTAATTGGCAATCAAACCAACCAATCACATCTTACCAGATTCCGTTTTTTCCCCACAAGAAGCTCATGTTACCGAGTCTGCACACACTTGCATTTTCCTCTCTGGACTGCAAGAAGTGGCAGAACGTAGCTTCATTGTGAGCTGTAATCATTTGAATTCGCTCGGACGCTGTGCAGAACACTGGACTGAATTCTACTTTTTGTGAAGTCAGCAAACAGCAAAGTTTTGCTAGGTCTGTTTATTGTTCTATTTATTTTCAATTAAAGCAGCATTGTGTTTTGTTGTAACGTCTCACTAAAGGACCACAGGATATCAATAAATCAAGTCTGAGGACTTTTCAAAGCGTTCGTTTTTTTTTGTGACTAGCTTCTGGTGTGAAAAAATAAGGATTCTCAAACAAATTGTGTTTTCTAGGCAGATGTTAGGTAATCTCGAATTGCCCACATGTTATGTTTCAAATGCTTTGTAGTTAGCTTTTCTAACCTAAATTTTCAGCATAAAAGTCAACGCCTTTCTTTTCTTTTATTTTTTATTATATGTATTATTTAGAGTGTGTGTTTGTATTCTGATGCAGCTATGGGTGGAGCAGCAAGGGAAAAAGTTACTGAAGAAAACTGAGGAGCTGTTGGTGAATTGCCACACATCTTTTGAAATTGAATGTACAGTAGATTTCTAGCTGAAGTAACAGCAAAACGATGGCCATATTCTTTAGATATCACAATATTTTTGTACACTGCATATTTTTTTAATTTCGATTTAGTTGTGATCGTTCATAAAGCAACATTTGAAAGGTCAGTGAAGTAAAATAACCGGAGCCTTCTCAAATCTGTACCGGTTGTTATTTAGTTTTGCTAAACTTTCCATAAAATAAATATAAATTTGGGCATAAATTGTATTATTTGTTGGTTCCATTTTGGTAGGTGAATTGAACTAAAGCTTTGAATGCCTACCAGTATTGGTTCAATTTTTGCGAATCAGTCAAACTGAAGAAAAGCAACATTCAAATGCTTTCAACCAAATGCAGCTAATTTTTCATTTTGAGATTATATTATGGTATGTTTCCTTTTGAAGGCGATAGCAAGCTGGAGAGCAGGAGTTGTACAGCAAATGTCCTCGGTGCAGCAGCATTACGTGGTTTGAGGAGTAAAATTGTACCTGTATCACCATATATGCTTTAGTTTTAGTTGATTTAGTTAGCCTCCCCGGTTTTTGTTCTGTCTGTTTGTGCTGTTCAGCAAAGCTCGCATTTCTGCCGCCATTTGGATTTGCTGTTATTACCTCATATGGGGAAGGGAGCAGAGCGGGCAGTCACAATTGCTTCCAGTAGCGTACAGTTTACTTTTTGCCTGTCCTCAAACAGGAGTGAAGAAAACACTGCCTAAACTTTGACATGGTGCTCAGTAGTGAGTCATAGCATGCAACCTGGGAGCACAAGAAGTTATGAATTACTCAGGGTCAGACAGCCTGCTGAAGTGACATTACAGATGGACTTGAAATATGACTCTATTATAGGTGACACAAATGTCTGCAGCAGGGATGAAAAAGGACTTGCCAAGGTTTGAGGAATGGTCAAATGTATGGCAGCTCAGTTCCAGCAAAAAAGTGCAAAGTAATGCACCTGATAAACAAAAACCCAAGGGAAGAGTGTGCAATGGGGAGTGATATACTGTCAACAACAAAAATGGAAAGGGACCTGGGGATAGTTATATCAGGTAGGCAGGCAATGTGAGAAGACAGTAAGGAGTGCTGTGAGGTAATCAGGTGCATAGTGGAACACCCTGCCAGAGGAAGTGGTGGGGGCTGAAACAATCACGGGATTTAAGAATGCATGGGATAGACATAAAGGAATTCTAGAGGTCAGGGGTAAGGGGAAATAGACTTCTAGGAAAACAAACTGAACTTACAAGCTCAAATGGGCAGACTAGGTGGGCCATAGGCCCTTATCTGCCGACACTGTCTATGTATCTATGTATAGATAGAGGCTTCATCAGTAGAAAACAGGAAGTTGTCATCCCCATACAGACAGTTGGTGAGACCCCATTTGGAGTACTGCGTGCAGTTATGGAAATCAACTCCACATGGGTCCAAAAACAAGGATGGGGGGGTTCAAGAATGCATTGAACAGACATAATGCAATTATAGTAGTGTGGTAGGAGGAAGTAGTCTGTTGGTTAACTAGGATCTGCGACTTATCCAATAGGTAGGGAAATGGGCAAACTGGGTGTATCAAGTGTTTTCTTTTTTTTTTTTACTTTCTTTCTTTATCCTCCTTTCTACCTCCAGAGCCCCCTCCTTCCATCCGCTCATGTCTCCCATGCCCACCTTAGGGATCTGCCCCTAGAGTGCCCGTCCTCCTCTCCTTGCACAGTGGGGTCTGTCCTGTAGGTGGTCCGGGTGGACTTAGGGCGGCCTTCATCTAGGGCTGCCGGAGGGGATTTTCCGTTTTCTCCCCTTACGTCCCCTTCCCTCTGGGACGTCGAACGCTTGGGCCGACTCCATTACATCGGAGCAGCCTCCATCCTCTATTGTCGGTGCTTCCACCGCCACGGTGATGTAGAACGAAGGCGTCTTGGTTCCCACCCTGAGGGAGAAGAGCATCCATCGATGCTCGATCCTCTCCCCTCTGCCGACCGCCTACCCGGAACCATTCCTGAACCCGGTCACCAGCGCAGCACGAGGTGTGGCGCCTAGCGCCTCAGCCCTCAGCGCCACCAGGCCAGCTCAAGCTGTTCTTTTCTGATGTCAAATCTGTTTCTGTGTAAACATATATTTTGATGACAGATGAGGACCACTTGACCCACCCAGCCTGCCCATTTCACTGCCTGTTGGATAACCAGTCATTTAGGACTTCTTTCCCTTGCCTGTACAGATGCAGCTGACACTTGAGTATATGGCCACATCTTTTCAGTCTGGTCCTCAGTGAAGCCATATCCCAGCATTCTGCTGGCCTTTGCAGCTTCACTCTTGCAATGGGTCTGTGATGGTAATAGGTCTCATACCCCCCCCAAGACATGACACCATGACATTAATTCCCTGGTATCAGTGGCTTACCACCCACCCATAAACACCCATATGAACATAAACCTGTCACTGTCACTCAAAATACATTCCCTTTTGTGTGATGGTGATGGTGTCATGGCTCTGAGGACGGGGTGAAGCATACAGTCTACAGTGACTTTATTTTTGCGAAGGTGCTAAATCTTGTATGGCATAGTTGAACAATGGAATGCATTTTGTTTGATGGTGCCATGTCTCCGAGTGTGCGGCGGACCCCATGCACACCAGGGAATACATTTTGTGTGAATGTGCTGGGTCTCGGGGATTGTTGTGGCACATGGTTTCAGGTGGAATTGGGGGACCACTGCACAACTGGGAATGTTGTTATGGGTGGGGCCTGGTTTGTGAGGACATGGGGAGTCCATAAAACACCCAAGTAAAAGCGTAATTGTTGTGGTGCCTGGAATCTGATAGAATTAGAGGAGAAAAGCACAACATAGAATGTTACTTATTGGGTGGGGTCTGGGAAGGCTTTAACTGTCACCTGGCATTGGAGCAAACTGAGGGGCCACTGTACAATAGGTAATTTTTGAAGTGAGGCCTGTTTTTTGTAGGGCATAGGGAGGCATTTTGACATCCGGAAGCACTTTTCTTTTCATGGCACCTGGTATGTGGGGGAATTGGGGAACCACTGGACGACAGGGAAGGCTGTTTGGTGGAGTCTGGTTTGTTGAGGGAGTGTAGGTGGAGGTCATAAAACACTAGGGGAAAGCTTTACTTGCTGTGACGCTTGGTATCTGAATGAATTGGGGGACCACTGCAAAACAGGGAATTATTGTTTGAATATATGTTGTGTTATGATGATGGGTATCTGAGGATAGGAGAACAACTGTAAACCAGCGAATGCTATTCCTGTGATGGTTCTGGGTGTTTGAGGGCGAGTTCATTCTTGTACTAAATGTGTTTATTTTTATTTGTGTGTGTGCGTGCAGGCCGGCAATGGCAGGCTGGAAAAATAAATCTTTGACTTGTGCAGTCCAGAGAGGAGAGGGAGAAGAGACTGTTGGGGACCAAAGAGACATTTCAACAGTCTTAGAAAATGGGCAAGTGTAATCTTGATGCTGATTGGCTAAAAGCAGAAATCAGCCAGTCAGGTATGAGACAATAGAGACTGGGAAATAACAAGTCCCACTCTGCATTGCCTCATATCATTCTAAATAATACTGGGCCATTAGAATTTTGAAAAACGCAAATACCGCCATGTTTTTTTCTCACTTAGTGAGCGACACCCCTCTCCCCCAGCCGACGCATCAACAAATAGTCGTCACATACGAGTCGGAAAATAAAAAAAAGTTAAATACAATTTTTTTTTTCCTGTGTTGCCAAACACTACAGAACTGCCTTCACTTGAAACAGTCATGCTGTCGCTTACCATACCATGACCGCGATCATACCTGTATAGCCAGCTGATGCTTATTTTCAAATTTGCCGCCATTTTACAAACTGAACAACTTGTCACCTTCCCCTTGCTCTGCCAGTCTATTAGTTTTAAATACCAACTACAACCCAACGTTCACATAAAATAAATTAATCTAAACCCAACTTGCACTTAGTTCTCTAATACAGCAGCGTGTCAGTTGATCGTAGGCATGTTTCTGATCTCCCAGTCCCTCTCAACTGTCCGTGCACTCGCATCTCTTCCAAGCGCTACCAGGCCTGTTTTAAAAAAAAAGAACAAATACAAAAACCTCTTCCTGTTCATCTTCTCTCACACTGCCTTTCTCAGTAGAGCAATGAACAGCACTTGATAGACGTGGATGCTGTGTAGATCCTTCTCCAGGTATGACCAGGCAAAAAATAGATGTAATAGACTGAAGCAGATGAAACGGAGAAACTGCTGCAGGGGCGAGGCTATGTTCGGGGCAGAGATGGGTTGAGCGACCAAGGAGCGGGCACTGAGGGTAACATAGGAGTAAATAAAAACAGAAATTGTGAAAAAAAAATTTCTGTCACGCGATTACAATTGCAATCGCGATCCTGGGGGGGGGGGCATGAAAGCAGCTCTGAGGTAGGTGCTCATTAGTGTTATTGTTTCTCCGTGGCAACCAGAATCTGTGTGTGTGTGTGTGATAACCATGACATCCAGATTGAAAGGCTCCAGTTCAAGGAAAGTCTCTATCTAAAGAAACAAAACACACATATATTTTAGTGCAGGCGGAGGAACTATTTTATTACAAAAATGTATTTTAAACTATTTTTTTATTTAAACTTTTTATAAAACTTATTTTCATTTTACAGTGCCCATTTTCTAAGCGCAATAATACCCTCCAGGGTGGGCGGTATTGTGCTATACCGGACCTTCCAGGGGCTATAAGGCCCTCCGCCTGCGGCGTCGGGCCTCATTACGCCCCTGGGCGGTCCGGTATAGCACAATACCGCCCACTCTGTTGGGTATTATTGCTTACATAGATATCACAAATAAAGTGTATTCGTGGCCTCAGTGTGGCTGTGTGTGTACAGACGGGGCAAGAGCAGACTGGCAAATTAAACCTTTGACTTATGCCATGGATGGGGGGGTGGAGAGAGACTACCGCCCACCAGAGAGATATTTTACAGTCACAGAAATCACAAAATGTTTGTTCTTGGACAAAATGTGGCTATTTGCATACAGCCCAGTAAAATAAATCTTTGACTTCTGCAGTCCGGGGGGGGGACGGACTATTGGGTATTATTGGAGGCTGGCATGGGAAGGCCGGTGGGGGGTTATTGGACAACAGGGAATTCTTTATTCCCAGTTTTTGCTCAGCAGAACAGGGGCAGATAGGACAGAGTGGGGACACAGATCTAGAAGTGGGACAAGGAAGCCTTTTTAAGGAGACAGAACATCTCTATTTGCCCATATCTCGATGACTGGCTCATTGTGGGGCAGTCTCCAGACCAAGTCAAGTCAAATCTACAAGTGATCCAGCAAGTGCTCACCTCCTTGTGATTCCTCCTCAATCTTCCAAAGTCAGTTCTCGAACCAGTGCAGCTCCTCACCTTCATAGGGGTGGAGTTGGACACTGTCCAGGCAAAGGCCTTTCTTCCCTTGTCAAGGGTAAAGGCCCTTACAGATCTAGCTTCCTAATTTCATCTCCTGGTCTCTCGTACAGCAAGACATTTCCTCCAACTACTGGACCACATGGCAGCTGCCACTGCAGTGATTCCAGGGGCCATGTTTCAGATGAGAGATATCCAATTTAACCCACGGGCTTTTTGGTCCCAGAAAAAAGACCCTCTCACCAAACCGATTCCAGTGACTCAGACCTTGATCTATGCTCTCCACTGGTGGTTGGATCAGGACAATATCAGACAAGGAGTCCCATTTGTCTCTCAGACTCATTCTGTGGTTCTGACCACAGATGCTTCTCTCCTGGGGTGGGGGGCTCATTTGGGAGTCCTCACAACAAAAGGAGTGTGGTCTCCTCAGGAGTCTCCTTCATATCAACCTTCTGGAACTCAGGGCAGTATACTTAGCCTTACAAGCTCAGCAAAGGCAGTACAAAACAAGGTGGTTCAGGTAGAACAGACAACACCGCCACCATGTGGTACATCAACAGGCAGGGAGGCACTTGGTCAACAGCCTTGTGCACAGAAGCCATGAAAGTCTGGTCTCTGGCCTATTCTCTACAGACATCCCTGGTAGCAGTCCATCTTCAGATAAACTAAGAAGACCCTGCCTTGGTGGTAGGTAAGGTGGGAGCAGTGGCCATGGTCCCATGACCTATGCCGGGGAAGGAGGAGGTGCTACTTCACTGAGAGGGTGGTGGAACTAGGGATTGTGCTGCCAGGGACTATTGGAGAGTAGAGACTGTGGAGGGTTCAGGAGGGTTGGACAGGTATAGGGAAGGGTGTGCTGGCAAAGTCATTTTTTGTTTGTTTTGTTTTGCGGTGGGGCCTGGTCAGGAGGGTTTGTGCGAGGATGACATTGTACACCAGTGAATGCTTAACTTGTGGTGGCACCTGATATGCAATGGGATGTTTTACTATCACACTGAGTCTTCCCACAGGAAAGCTCCTGATTGGACATCTTACTGATCAGCAAGGACATCTGTCACGTAGAGAGTCCTGGTCTGAGATTGTCGAACATCAATTTATTCACTTGTCCAGGTTAGTTCTACACTACATGTTGTTTCACCTGATGTGGAGGGAATTGGGTACAACAGAACAACAGGGTATGATGCTGTTGTGGCAGTGCTTGGTTTATGAGGGTATTGGGAGGCCATTGGACACCAGGATATGTTTTTTGTTTGATGGGGCAAAGTGAGGTTGTTATGCAGGGATTTATTTAACTCCAAAAATTAAATTGATTAGCGTTTTGCTCATAAAAGTTCTAAAACATTGTGAAAATGCATAGCACTTGCCTCACTGTGTTTAACAAACTTAACACTTCTAGAAAACCTATATAAATACTTTCTGTACTGTTAGCATTGTCCCAAGAAAAAACTGCTAATCAATTATTTAAAATCCTGTTATGTTACACTGTGTACAGGCAGGGTAAGGGGGGATAGATATAGAGGTAGGAGGAGAGAGAGGTAGATACAGAGACAGAGACAACTGGGGACCAAAGATACATTTATACAATCACCAAAGACACTAATAAAGTGTATTCCTGGCCTCAGTGTTGCTGTGTGTATGTGTGTGTGTGTGTGTGTACAGACTGGGGAAAAGCAAACTGGCAACATAATCTTTTGACTTGTACCATATGTTGGGGGGGAAGTCTACGGGGCACAAAAGATATCTTTCAGTCACATGAATCACAAATAAAGTGTATTCTTGGACAAAATGTGGGTTTTTGTGGATAGGCCGGGCAATGGCGGACTGGTAAAATAAATATTTGACTTGTGCAGACTAGAGGGGAGAGAGAGAGAGAGAGACTATTGGGGAACAAAGAAACATTTTTACAGTGACAGAAATTAGTGGCAGGGTCTGGTATGGAAGGTGTGTGTACTGACATTGTACATGGGGAAATGCTTGACTTATTTATTTGCTTTTGTTTACTGGTGTCACACAAGACAACCAAGTGCCTGTTTTAAGTGTGACCCGGAGGGTTACAATGGTACAAAAATGATCGCCAGGCATATACAGGGTTACCATACATTAGGTTCAGCACATATGTAACATAAGAATAAGGTACATATATATTTTACTGTCACATAAATCACAAATGAAGTATATTCTAGCACTAAATGTGGGTTTTGTGTACAGGCCAGGCAATGGCAGGCTGATGAAAAAAAATATTTGACTTGTGAAATCCAGAGAGGGAGGGAGGGGGGAGGGAGAGAGGGAGAGAGAGAGACTGGATGTCAAGAGATCTGTCAGCTACTACATGATAACCACTAAGGATCATAGGCAGGACAGAAAACAGCTGATCTTACTTCGAGAGGGTTCCTGCAGTAGGTCTTCACTTATAGGTCTGCATCCCCTGGTGTCAGGACCGCACAGCAAACTTGTAGCTAGTGATCATCAGCGGGGGCCGTGCCCCATCATCAGGTGATGTGACGTCAACGTGACTATAAAGGGGGCAGTCCCGTGCCCGTCATCCAGTTGTTTCCCGCCATCACCTTATTTATCCCTTTCAAGTACTTGAAGGTCCCAATCATGTCCTCCCCTCCCTCTCCTGTCTTCCAGGGAGTACATGTTCAGTGCCCTCAACCTGTCCTCGTGTGCCTTGCCCTGCTGACTGGCTATCATCTTTGTAGCCTTCCTATGGACCTTCTCCAACAGGTTAATGTCCTTTTTGAGGTGTGGGCACCAGTACTGTATTCCATACTCTAGATACGGCCTTACCAGTGACCTGTACATAGAGGATAATGGCTGGGGAGCGGGTGATAACCACGCTGTAATCACCTCATGTGGTTGCTAGGGCCATAGACAGGATGGGAGCAGTTCAAAGGTGCGCAACTAAAATGATTCAGGAGTTGCAAGAGAAGGAGGAGAGATTCAGGGATCTCAACATGTACACCCTGGAAGAGAGGATAGTGGGATATGACATGATAAAGAACTACAAGTACCTCACAACAGTGAACAGGGTGCTGGAGGGGATTCTCCTTGAAATGAGAAAGAGCACCAGGACCAAGCGGCATGCAGAAAGTTTAGAAGGGGGAGTTTAAGAGAGATGTGAGGAAATATTTCTTCACTCAAACGGTGGTAGATGCCTGAGACAGACTGCCAGCAGAAGTGGTATCTTGAAACAGTGGGGGCTTCATGCATGCATGAGATAGACATAGGGGTAAAATAGAAAATGGGCACAGAGGAGGGAGGGTCACTGGAGACCAGTTAGGGCCTGTGGAGACAAATTAGGCAGAGAATATCTTGGCAGACTGGGTGGGCCAAGTGGTCTTTTTCTGCTGACAAATTCTATATTTTTATGTTTCTGACAATAACAGCAGCCGCACAGATAGATTTTTGCTGCCACTACTGCTATTTAGAAAATGAGCTTGAAAAATAAAGCACACTGACTGGCTGATAGCCATGGTCAGGCATGTATTTATTTTTCAACACCCGTAAATAATGAGTGCCAGTTTGGGTGTCTCATTACTCAGGTTATCGTTAGGCACCCTGAACTTTGCAAACTTGCCACCTGCCATTTTTTCTCCTCGATTAGTGGTGACCAGCCCCCACCACTGTACAGAAATGCCTATAACTGACACCCTGATACTGCCTCCCGAGCCACCTTTGTTCCTCCTCCTCACTACGGAAAAAAAAAACATGTTTTGAAGGCTTACTTTTGTTTTATGGTGCTGGCTCATTTGACCTCCCTTAAACTAAAGTTCCCAACCCTCCTTTTTGGTCCCGCTCATATTACATGTTTATCTGCACCACTGCACTACAGTAAATGTAGCTTTTACATCTGTCAGGTCACAACACCTCACCTGGCTGTCAGGAACAACACTTCAGGGAGCTGATGCACAGTGAGTCTGTGTCGGGGAATCAGCGCAACTGCTGTGGGGAAGGGCCATAGTTCTCCAGGCCCTCATGACCAACACCTCAGGGAAGTGCTGTACAGTGAGCACTGGTGGAGGAGTTGGCAGTGCTGCTTCGGGGGAAGGTCGTGCTTCTCCTGGTCCTCAGGTTGAACACTTCAGGGAGCTGCTGCACAGTGAGTCTGGACATGGGAGTCGGGGGCACTGCTTTGGGGGAAGGCCATGATTCTCCAGGGTCTAATGACCAACACCTCAGGGAGCTGCTGCACAGTGAGTCCAGCTGTGGGAATAGGCAGCACTGCTTCAGGGAAGGGCTGAGGTTCTCCTGACCCTCACGACTACATCTCAGAGATCTGCTGCACAGTGAGTCCAGGCAGGAGAAAGTTGGCCCTTCCTCCGGGAGGGCCACTATTCTCCCTGGCCATCATGTCCAACACATCAGGAGCTGCTGCACAGAGTCCAGGCATGGGGTCGGCATTGCTGCTTTGGGGAAGGGTATGGTTCTCCTGGTGCTGAAGGCCAACACCTGTGGGAGCTGTTGCACAGTGAGCCCCGGGCAGGAGGCAGGGCTGCTACTCGGGAGCAGACCATGGTTCTTCTGGCCTAGGCAACCATTAAGGCTTCCTTTAGATCAAGGGAGGTGGCAGGGAACTACAGGCCTGTCAGCCTGACATCGGGTGGTGGGCAAGGTGATGGAGGGCATTGTCAAGGAGAGGCTGGGGGGGGACCTGTATAAATCACGACCCACTATAAGCTCACAACACATTCACATGTAAGGAAATTCCACTGTAACAGCCAAAAGGCTCTCCGATCACAATTAAAACTAAGAACCTCTGCCTCAGTGGCAGGTAAAGATGGGATCAGTGGCCATGGTCCCATGACCTATGCTGAGAGGGTGATGGAATTATGGATTGTGCTGCCCAGGGGACTATTGGAGGCAGAGACTGTGAAGGGGTTCAGAAGGAGTTGGACAGGAATAGAGAAAGGGGGTGTGCTGGAAAATTCTTTTTGTTTTTTTTTTGTTTTGCAGTTGGGCCTGGTTTGGGAGGGTTTGTGCAAGTTGACATTGTCCACCAGTGAATGCTTAACTTGTGGTGGCACCTGATATGCAATAGGATGTTTTTACTGTCACATTTTGTCTTCCAGCAGGAAAGCTCCTGATTGGACATCTTACAGATCGACAAGAACATCTGTCTCATAGAGGGTCCTGGTTCAAGCTTTTCAGAGATTATCAAACATCAGTTTCTTCATTTGTCAAGGTTAGTTCTATGCATTACATGTTGCGCCTGATATGGGAGGGAATTGGGGTACAACAGAACAACAGGGAATGATACAATTGTGGCAGTGCTTGGTTTATGAGGGTATTGGGAGGCCATTGATGTGGAAAAGTGAGGTTGTTACACTGTGTACAGGCAGGGTAGGGGGGAGATAGAAAGAGTTAGAGACAGAGACAGCAGGGGACCAAAGATACATTTATACAGGCATAAAAGTCAATAATAAAGTGTATTCCTGGCCTCAGTGTGTGTGTGTGTGTGTGTGTGTGTACAGAGACTGGGGAAAAGCAAACTGGCAACATAATCTTTTGACTTGTTACCGTGTTGGGGGGGACTACAGGGCACAAAAGAGATCTTTCAGTTACACGAATCACAAAATGTATTCTTGGACAAAATGTGGGTTTTTAAGCAATAAGGCATGACCAGGGTTTGCTATTATAAATTAAATGTTTTTTAAATAGTGTTAAACCCTGTTCAGCATTTGATTAGGCTGTACATGTATGTTAATCAAAGATTAACATAGGGCTGATAGAATGTTTACAACCAATCAGAAAACTATATTTCTCAGACTCTTTTTATAATTAAAAAAAACATTTGATTTGCACAATCCAGGGGGGGGAGAGAGACTGGATGTAAAGAGATCTCTTACCTGGTACATGATAACCACTAAGGACCATAGAACAGAAACAACTGATCTTACTGAGAGGGTTCCTGCAGTGGGTCTTAGAGCATAGGTCTGCATTTCCTGGCATCAGAACTGCACGGCAAACTTGTAGCTAGCAGTCGTCAGCAGGAGCCGTGCCCCATTATCGGGTGGTGTGACGCCAGCGTGACTATAAGAGAGGCAGTCCCTGCCCGTCATCCAGTTCTTTCCACCATCACCTTATTTATCCCTTTCAGTACTTGAAGCTACCAATCATGTCCCTCCTCTCTCCCTCTCTTCCCTGTCTTCCAGGAGTACATGTTCAGTGCCCTCAACTCTCCTCGTATGACTTGCCCTGCTGACCTGCTGTTATCTGACCTTGATTCCCTCGCTGCTGGATCTGATGATGGGGATGTATTCCAGACCCAGCTTTTTTGGACCTTCTTGTTCCCATTAAGGAGTACTTTGATTGGGAGTCTGAGGATTGGGACCCTATGCAGCAGAGGCTTGTGGAGCACCTGGATCTAGAGTCTATGTCCCCAGTCCCCATTCCTCCGTGGATCGCCCCCTTCTGCTGCTTCCCAGCTCACTTGTTGCTCCTTTTGTTTGCTTTGGCATTGGTCCCTCCCCCCACTTCCCTGCTTATGCCTTGTCCTGTTTCCTATCTCTGTGATGTCCCTCTCCAAACTCCTCTCTCCTACTTGTGCTGTCCCATATCACAGCCACCACTCTCCGTCCTGGTTAGTAGGGGCGACATAATGTAGGGTGGGCGGTTAGGGGTGCAGATTTAGGGGTTGGCTATTGGTCTCAGGTGGGGGTCCAGTGCCAGGAAGAGGGGTCAGAAGGGGGCAAGTGACAGCATTGAAGAGGGTCAACTAGGGGGAATGTATTCAGATTAGGAGTATGTGGAGTGGAGAACCATAGTAACTTTCTTGTTCTCTTGCCTTTGAATACCAATCTGATGCACTGGTTTGTTACTTCCATTAAGGCTTCCTTTAGATGCTTACACTGTTCTTCCACTCCCCCTCCTGCCCCCAATCTCTCCAGAGCTCTTTTGAGACCTCTCCCCATTTCAGCAAAGTCAGCATTTTTGAAATCCAAAACCTTTGTCCTAGTATGACTTGAGTTAGTATCTGTCCTTATGCTAAACTAAACTATTGTGATTGTTGGATCCCAGTGTGGGGGAGTTTTGAGAGAGTGAGATTAACCACCATGCTATATTAGGGTGCTATAGCACATGTTATCAAAGTGCATGTTTGGACAATTTGACAGTCGAACTGTGATTCTGTGGTGGCACAAATTATGAAGGTGCATGTTGTGCCAATTTGACAGTTGCATGTTATCAAGTTGCATGTGCCAATTTGATGGTCTAAGTGAAAATTTGTGATTGCACATGTTATCAAGGTGCATGTTGTGCCAATTTTTCAGTCGCATGGAACATTTGTGATAGCGCATGTTATCAAGGTGCATGTTGTTCCAATTTGTCGATGCATGGAACATTTGTGATAGCGCATGTTATCAAGGTGCATGTTGGCGCCAATTTGACGGTGAAATGAACTAGATGCTTCATTTACAGAAGAGGTGCAAAGAAGGAATTCCATTAAAAGGGTCAGTGAATGAACTTAAATGATTGCCCAGGCAACAATGGGCCAGTGAACCAAAAGGAATATCACCTATCCCAACGGGATACTACAGTCACTTGAAAATTGGCCATCTAGGCAGAGAGCATAGTCTTTCTAATCATCTTTAAAAAAAACAAATTTTCTTCTATTTGTTAACTAATTTATTCCTTTATGTCACTATTAATATTATTATTATAATACTTCTTCAACAGTAATTTTTCTTATGCACCATTACACTCTAATGTAGTCCGATGCACCAGCAGTATCTATCCACTATCGGTTTCTTATCTCATTACTGTATCTTTCATATTAACCTATTGTTGTTTCTCTTTCGCATGCCTGAACAGATGAGGACTCCTTCACCATCAGATAAGTATTTTCTACTGTCAACATGTCATATATTAATAATTTATTAAGAACTATGGATCCTTTGTGACTCCATTCCTGTATTTTATTTTTCAGTACTGACGGACATCGTCCCTTCAAGATTCCTGCTCGGACTCCACTGTATCCTGGTAAGACACTCTCACATATTACTTGATTGTGTTTGGTATGGGAGGGTGCATGGGATATGTCCTATAATCCCTGATCTTACTTGAGGGCTCTTGCAGTAGGTAGTAAGCAATAATACCCAACAGGGTGGGTGGTATTGTGCTACACGGACCGCCAGGGCTGTAATGACGCCAACGCTGCAGGCGGAGGGCCTTACTAGCCCTGGAAGGTCAGTATAAATACCACTCACCCTGGAGAATATTATAGCACTTAGAAATAGGCTATCTGTGGCACTTTTATGTGGGATTAAAAAAAATTAAAGGCAAAATAAAAAGATAGGGTAAGAATTAAGTTTTTTTCTTTGTCCTATAAAGTAGTGCCACCCTTTCTGGGCTATTCCATCCCCTTTTGCCACTCTCCACAGAGCTTTTCTCTTGTTGTCATCTGTGCCAACCCTCACCCCCCAGCATCAGCTCCTCCAGAACAATACAGTTTATTATAAAGTCCCCCCGTAGTCTCTTTACATCGCTGTTTAGTGAAAAAAAAAAAAACGTTTTCTGCCCTACTTACGAGTCTTTTTCCCACCTCGGAACTTGCAACTGTTAGGCGCACAGCCCTACATGACTCTGCAATGTAAAGTCACAAAATGGAGACCCAGAGGGATATTGTGGCACAGCATTGTTCTAAATGTTTCAGCCCCCACCACTTGCTCTGGCAGGATGTTCCACTTGTCCACCACCCGTTCTGTGAAGAAATTCTTCCTCACGTTTTCTCTGAATCATCCTCCCTCCAACTTCATCCCATGCCCTCTAGTTCTAGAACATCTTTTTCACTTAAAAATAGTGTATTCCTGCACCTTGTTCCTCCCTGTAAGATACTTGTATGTCTCTATCATATCCCCTCTCTCCCTCCTCTCCTACAAGGAGTACATGTTCAGTGCCTTCAACCTGTCCTCATAGGTCTTGTGATGCAATCCATGCACCATCTTTGTTGCCCTCCTCTGAACCTTCTCTACCCTGTCTATGTCCTTACATGGGTAAGGTCTCCAGAACTGCACCGTGTACTCCAGGTGCGGCCTCACTAGTGTCTTGTATAGTGGAATTATGACCTCCCTTTTCCTGCTGGTGATGCCCCTGCCTATGCATCCCAGCATCTCATTTGCTTTACCTGCCTTGTCACACTGTTTCCCTGCCTTGAGGTCATCAGAGATGATAACTCCAAGATCCCTTTCCTGCTTGGTGCATGCTATCCTCACCCCCAACTGATATATTGTGCCAGGTTTTTGTGCCCCATATGCATTATCTTGCACTTCCTTGCATTGAATTTCAACTGAAAAACCCTGACCATTCTTCAAATTTCTGCAGGTCCTTCAAACAACATGAGGTCTTGCTGTATTGTGACTTCTCATGGTGGTCCACAGTGCTTGGGCTGCCCCGAGAGGAGGGAGTTGGCTCCGGTGTGGGTGGAGTTCTTGGCATGGGCGCTGTTGCTGGGGGCTCTGTCTCGACAGTTTCAAACTGAAACTGTCAGATTCTTTACTCCGCCTCACTGAACAGTCGCTCCGGAGATCTCTCCTTCAGCTCGGTTCATTTCTCAGTTCAAACGAAGTTAATTTGGTTCATTTAAACTGGCAAAAGTTCCTAAATTACCGCATTTAGGTTCAAAGCTCTATCTGTAAACCGTAAGTACAGCTATCTTTTACATTTTAGGCTGTTAGATTTTAAATGTGTTGCGTCACCGGAAGCCTGAAGTGTGACTCTTAACAGATCTGACTTTCTGCCATAATTCCACAACCCCAGCTGCCCATTTGGAGGCCTGTAAACACAGATGCAGTGTGCTGGGTGATCTGACAGTTGAGGGTGTATGAACGCTGCGATTTACACGACTTTCTCGAGTGTGTTAGATATAGGAAAAATCACAGCAATAATCTGTACATCCTGTGACCAGACATATTGTCCTCCTCCCCTTACAGAACCGGAAAAGAGCAGCAGCAATCCCTGGGAAGCCCATATTCTGAAAAAGAAGATGAGTTCAATGTAAGGCTCAAAAACCAAGGCAGAGTATCCACTTTTCTGTGCCCATTTCGCACAATAATCCACTCAGGGTGCACGGTATATGCTATACCAGACCTTCCAGGGGCTATAACGCCCTCTGCCTGCAGCATCAGGCCTCATTACACCCTGGGCAGTACTGGTATAGCACAATACCGCCCACCCTGTTAGATATTATTGCTTACATATTCACCTCAGTTCCAGCCAGCGTGAAATGTTATGCTGTGAAAGTGTTCATCACCACATAGGTTGCACCATCTGGTGCTTCAATGGATGCTGCTGATAAAATCAGTTCATCATTTAAAGATAATATATAATAATACATATTTTCACTCTCACTTCTACTTGTACAGTAGTTATTTGTTCATGTAATATACTATTAGTATTATGACACAATATAAAACAAATGTAATCAGAAGAACTGAGAATTGAATTCTAAACATAAACAATACTTTGGATGTATATGCTTTATTAATAAGACATAAAATTGGTTGCTTTTATCACTGAATTAAAATGTATGATGTGTTCTTGCAAATGTTTAAGGTCAATTTAATAACACTTATCCTGACTTGATCCCTTAGAGTTTTGTGCATCATCTTCATTGGGACAGTATCCGAAAATCAGAAGAGAACAATGGTTTATTTTTACATTTATCAGTTCACTGACACATAGACACTTTTGGAATGTTTGCCTTTTGATGGATATAAGCTGTACTGTGAATTGTTGATCCTAACTTGATATATGTGAAGTTCTTCCTATGTTGTGATACTGCATATTGTATGGTTAATTAAAGTTGCAAGTTCAAAAACAAGAAAGGTTTCAATTTGGTGATTTTCTTGACTAGTAAGGAAATACACTATCTGTTTATAACCAGGTAACATCAGGAGGCATTACAACTCACTGGAGGGTGGTAACATGCAGACTGATGTTATACAGTCATAAACCTATAGTGATATATTGAGAGTTGACATTGTACACTAGTGAATGCTTAACTTGATGTTGCACCTGATACGGGATGGGATGCTTCTATTATCATATCACTGTGTCTTCCCGTATGTGTGAAAATGAGCTTGAGTATTCCGTTAAAGATATTACATGTAACTCTTTGAATATAACTTATTTTTTTTGTCTTTCAGGTTGATTCCTTGCAGTATATTTGACATAATTCATCAGAAAATAGAATATTTTGTGGTACGTTTGAAAATATAAATCAGTGCAGATGGGGAGTTGGGGAGTAGGGTTTATTGAGCCAAACTGGTATTCATAAGGGCTTCAGTTTTCATATTATTGTTAGAATCACCCACAGAGATAACATAACAATGATGTGTTTTTTTTTTGTTTTGTTTTTTCTCTACACCTGACAGAACAAGCATCATGGCAAAAAAAATGACTGCATTGGATGTTTTGGCCAGATCCAGATGTGTAGTGAGTCCGATTTCTCCGAATGGCATAGTGAAGAGGATGTTGAAGAAAGATTGTACAATCTGGATCTGGTGGAAATGCGGAATGAGTCTTCTGAAGATGAAGAAGTTACTGATCAAGATTACATGCGGATGTGGAGCAGAAAGATCATGAAGAGACCCCCACAACATCAGTAGGTGCAATGCCCAAGAAGACCACGTGGTAAAGGGCTCGGTCATCAGCAAACAAAGCATTAGAAGAAGACGAATGGGAAGAAGTGACAACAACAAGTGACAATGGACACCTATTCACTGCAACTTCAGGTCTCCAAGTACCAGTCCAGAAAGTCCACTTGGATTTGTACAACTTTTTGCCTGATGGATGAAGATTTGGAGCTTATTGCAAGGAAACAAATAGATATGCCGATGATTTCTTTCTGGCACATCAATTGATGATTTGCCACCACATTCAAGGGCCAGGGCTTGGAAGATGACTGACAAAGAAGAACTGAAGAGGGTTTTGCATTATACATTGCGATGGGACTGGTAGTGAAAGAGCAGTAAAGATGAATACTGGGAGTTGGATGAAGTCACCTACACACCATTCTGGGGCAGTGTGATGGCAAGGAACCGATTCAACCTGATTTTTTCTTTTCTCCACATGGCTGACAACTCGAATCGGAAGCCTAGAGGGATGGAGGATTTGATCAACTTTTTCACATTAGGAGATACATGGCGATTCTAAGAGATCCACGAAACCTATCTTCCGACCGGGACCTCTCCTGGATGAAGGTATATGTCTGTGGAAGGAAATCTGAGATTACAGAACATTTAATCCACAAAAACCAGTGAAACCACGGAATCAAGGTGTACACCTTATGTGAATCAAACTCGGGATACATATGCAACTGGCAATTCTATACAGGCAAAAGTCGCGAGGAACAGAGCAAAGGACATACATACAGAGTTTGTTTTGATCTTGTTAGAGAAGAACTGCGAGGAAAGGCTACAGGATTTACACAGACAGATACTACACTGGACCTCAACTCTACACAGATCTATTTTTATCTGAGTTGGTGCAACTGGAACTATTATGCCCAACCACGAGGAATGCCTCTAAAATAAAAGACATAAAGCTGAAGATGAAAGAAAGGTTACATTCAGGAAGACACCAATGCTCTGTATGAAGTGGAGAGACAAGAGGACATATACATGCTGTCAACAACATCAAGTACTGAATTTGTTGATACGGAAGAAAAGATTGGAAGACTGGGGAGTCGATAAAAACCAAAATGTATACTGGACTACAACAGATACATGGGTGGAGTGGACAAAAATGATCAGCTGGCAGGGTATTACAATTTTAACCGGCGATGCAGGAAGGTATGGCTGAAGGAGTTCTTTTATTTACTGAATGCCATGTTAATTCAGGGGTACATAATGTACAAGAAATTTTCCCCAGAAAGAAAGAAGATGACGCACTTGGAATTCCAACGAACTATAGTTAAAGAACTTGTAACGACCAGCAAAAAAATAGATGATCTTCCACAGCATAGCCAAAAATGGCAATCGACAAAATTGGATCCATGCCAATGACTGCAAGGAAAGCACTTCCCATCAAAAATACCAAGAACACCAAAGAAGCTGTACCCTACCCGAAGATGTGTGGTGTGCACAAAGAAAGGAAAGCGTAAGGAATCGACCTACTGGTGTGCAGATTGCGTGACGAGGCCTGTGTGTAGATAAATGCTTCTCTGAATACCATTCCAAAGATGAAATATGGGATGCCGGATCACTGAATACAAGCGATAGCGACACAAGAATAGTAAATAAACTTGACGAGGCGCTGATTCCTGGTATCAAGATCGAGATGGTGGAAATAGTCAGCATTGCGTGTTCCATTGGACACCATGGCATGTTATAGTTGTTGTTTCCCAGTGTGGGGATGACATGGGGTGTCCTTTGGACTCCATGGAATGGATTAATTGGTATAGATTCAGTATCGGGACCGGATAGGCGGAGTGATCGAGATGTAGGATAGGTGGGAGATGCTGAGTGCTGCATCCCGGAATGGACTGCACAAGACTTCCCTCTATCATAGTCAGCATTGGTGTCCATTGGACACCATGGCATGTTTTATAGTTGCTGTTTCCAGTGTGGGAAGACATGGGTGTCCATTGGACACCATGGAATGGTTAATTGGTGTAGATTCCCGGTATCGAGACTGAGATGGCGGAGTGATCGAGATGTAAGATAGGTGGGAAATGCTGAGTGCTGCATCCCGGAATGGACTGCACAAGACTTCCCTCTATCATAGTCAGCATTGCGTGTCCATTGGACACCATGGCATGTTTTATAGTTGCTGTTTCCCAGTGTGGGAAGACATGGGGTGTCCATTGGACACCATGGAATGGTTAATTGGTGTAGATTCCCAGTATCGAGACTGAGATGGTGGAGTGATCGAGATGTAAGATAGGTGGGAAATACCAAGTGCTGCATCCTGGAATGGACTGCACAAGACTTCCCTCTATCATAGTCAGCATTGCGTGTCCATTGGACACCATGGCATGTTGGAAAGTTCAAACAGTGTGGGGAAGTATATACAGAATAGGGGCTACTGTGAAAATGTTTGTTGCATATTGTCTATGCTACTAGAAGGGGAAAAAGGGGGATTACAATGCCCCAGAAAGCTGTATCCAGGTTAGCCTTGTTACTAACAACCCTGTCACTCCAGGTGGAGGCTCCTGTGTCATATGCACCTTAACCTGCAACTAGCCATGCAGGCAGGGGTAGTAGCCCTTGAGATAGTGCCACCTAGGGATACACAAGTGTGGGATGACATGGGAAGGCTGAACAACATGTGCTGCTTTATTCATGCTAGGTCATCAAACATGACTACTGCAAAATACCGTTCCTATTTGGTAACCATCAGTTTCTCAAACCACCAATCACATAATGTTTTCATGAGATCTTGTGCCGCAAATGCACAATTTTGCTCTAAGTGCCACTATTAGTAATCACTCTTGAATGTTTTTTATTTCCTGGAAGATACCAGACATGTTGTCTTTTGCCAGCAAATGTCAGGAATTGAGCACTACTACCTGTCATAGATTGGATACACTCCGATGCTATAATATGTATGTTTTCTTAATTCAGATATGCAGGGTCCAGAGAAGACTGTATGGATCTGGACACTCCTTCGTGCATTGGGCAGGGATTTGGGAGTGGTCTCGAACTGGGGGACCAGTGTTGACCTTGATACTCCAGTCAATGTTAGTTGGTTAGGTGAGAGGGGATGCGTTGGGATCAACTGGTGCCAATGTTGCGACAGGAGTGCCTGAGGGGATCAAACCAGATGTCGCCGTCGGCATCCACCTGGGAGGCAATGATTTAGGATTGAAGACATCAGTGATGCTGCCCGGAAGATGAAGGACATTCGCCTTGATCAAGCACTGAATGCCGAAAACCATGATCCTTTGGTCCCACATCATCCAAGCGTCGGCAGTGGAGGAATGTTTCTGATCTGAAGAAAATGGACAGAACAAGGAGAAATCAACACAGAGATGGGGGCATTCATGAGAGGATTGTCAGCTGGCGTGGTCAAGCATGATGGCATCATGTCCCTCTTCCCAGAACTGTTATCGGCAGGATGGTGTCCACTTAACGGATCAGGAAGCGAGTATATGTCTGCAGTGACATCAAGAGGGCTGTAGCTCCAATACTATAAAGGTATGCAATTTATAGATGCAGTGGCGGGGAATGTACACTATATAATCCAATGGACTATAACTTTCAGGTCGTCATTGGTATAATGTCTTTAAATTCTGTGTTTCAGATTGGAGTATATAGGCTAAAGTCTTTAAGCGAAGAGCGATCATGGATATATGTTCCAAATGCCCTATCGACTGTCATCGGAATTAAGTCTTCCATATGACAATCACTGTAATCTATACCACACAGTGCGTTGTCACGAAATATACCCCTGGCTGAAATACTCTTGCAACAGTCAGAATGGAAATAAATTGGAAATAATAAGTGCATAGGGTAGGTTACTACAGTGATGTCACTAACAGTGAGAATTACAGTTCAGCTTAGGTTTTGAGATGTGTGTATTGATGTACAGTATGTATTTATGTTTCAAAAATTAATTCAGGGTTGACCTCATGAAACTGCTAACAGTGTTGAGTCCAGCTGGGTACCTCAACAGTGATTCACACTTGCTACCATATCTAGCAAAAGGGTGGTGTACTTTGTTTTTTTACCTTTATTTATTTATTTCTTTTACTTTGTCCATACCAGAGAGAAACTCACTGCAATGATGCTACATTACAACATTTTACATCTTGACTTCCTAAGATACTACTCAACTGATACTTTCTGGGATTACGGTGAGAGACAAACTAGTTTGTCTAACAGGCTATATAAAACATGCGGTGTTAACATAAATAGCCTTGTAGACCTACTAGTACGCATTGCACCACAACAAACTTCACCTTCACCGTCATCAGTTGGAATGAATTATAATGCGATGGACTTGTTCTGAACACTCCAAGAGATGACTTCATGTGAGGGTGAGCTACATTACTTTGGTTAAATAAATATCACGAGTATGTAAAATGTTGATGCAATGGTGTAGCATAGGGTAAGATCAGACAGTTTTTTATCTACAGGTCACAAGCCTGAAGACTATATAGAATTTAGAATAGGAAAGGATAGGCTTTTCTCCACAGGTTTTAGAATAGGAAAGGATAGGGTTTTCTCCACAGGTTTAGAATAGAAAGGATATGTTTTTCTACACAGGTTTTAGAACAGGGAAAGTATAGGGGTTTTTCTCCACAGGTTTTTGAATAGGAAATGGTGGGTTTTCTCCACAGGTTTTAGAATAGGGAAAGGATAGGGTTTTTCTCCACAGGTTTTGAATAGGAAAGGATAGGGTTGTTCTCCACACATTTTTGAATAGGGAAAGGATAGGGTTTTTCTCCATAGGTTTTAGAATAGGAAAGAATAAGGATTTTCTCTGAGTTTTAGAATAGGGAGCGGAGAAGGTTTTTGCCCGTTTCTGGCATTACCATGTCTGATGGAATGCTCTTTGTTATGATGATCCATACACTTGAAAGTTTGCATCAGTGAAATGTGGAACACTGATGGTAAATGCTAATAGTAAAAAAATAGTAAACTATTTTGGTTTCTTTCATACTGTATAGTACACTATATAAGATACTGTATGGTGTCCTAAATACACACCACTTCGTTAACACCTTACTTAATTTGCTGTTCTCACTGTAACACGTGAGATACTGAAGATAGGTCCATTTCTATTAATTATAAAACTCATGGGTGGCGTGATCTTGTATTTCATCTGTGAACCTTAGGGTGAAGGTGTATCATTGCTGTGTATTGACAACCACCAACTATTTTATATAATGTATGGGGAAAAAATATCACAAAACATGGGACTAAGGCATAGTAGGATAGGGTGACATAAAAAAAATGTGTTAATTTTCCAAGGGCTATACAGTGAACTAAAACATAATAGTAAAAGGTAATACTAGATACATTTTTGCACTGTTCACATGCATAAAGGCTGGAGGGCTGGAGATAGATATAGGAAAAGACAGATCTTACTTCAAGAGGGTTCCATCAGTAGGTCATCACATATAGGACTTGCACCACCTGGCATCGGGCCGCACGGCAGACTTTTCTAGTAATACCTGAAGGGGGACCACCCACCCAATGTCACTTGACCAACAGACCCCTTCCAGTGCCAGGTTAGGTTGCACCAGTTACAATGTTAGTGACCCTGCAGTGGGCTGTCTTGGTGCTGGACCCTCCCCCATCTACACGCGGGCCCGGGTCCAGCATTGGATTCATCTGATGCCAGGTCTGACATTGGGGCTTATAATCAACCTAGACTGTCCATATTACCCTTTGGGTATCCAGGGATCCCTACCTGGGTGCTACACTCCAGAATGGAGTCATTTGGGGCAGTTCTACCCTGGATTTACGCCCTCTCAACCACATGGGGTTTCAAGGGTAATATCCTCCATGGACACTCCTCCTCCTCCTCCCCAGTCTCAACAGGATCCACCTCCCAAACCCCTGGCTACTTCAGATTTCAAGACCTGATTCACTCTTGGTGGCAGGGGCCAGGTCAGGAACTGGTTTCAGATCGGAAACTAGGCTCCTGCAACTACAGATTCCTATGTCTCCTTCCCTGATCAGCTATCTTGCAACTGTCAAATATCTCAGAGAAGACTCGGCAGGGCGTTTCCCTACCAGACTTTAGACACCGTCCTGTCAAGGATAGTGGACTTCATGATGTGTTATAAAATAGGGAAAGGATAGGCTTTTGTCCACAGATTTTAGAACAGGGAAAGGATAGGGTTTTTCTCACAGGTATTTTGAATAGGAAAAAAGATGCGGTTTTTCTCCACAGGTTTTAGAATAGAAGTAGTTTGATACAACAGAATATGATTGAGCAGTAGCCACCATCTTATTTTGGTCATGTGACCCAGGGGATGTAGAATATAAGTTACAGTCTGGGCCTTCATTTACTCATTCACTTCCTAACATGTAAAACAAGCTGCTTTCCTTTTCCTTTTTGAATTTATTGGCTTGTACCTCATGATGCAATAGGTGGACACCCCATTGACATGATTGGGCATACCGTGGGTGGTTGGATATGGCACCACTTCTTTCTGCAGTTGGGTCTTTAATAGAAATTAGGGATCAGAAATTTCATCAAGCACCTGCAGATGTAGAAAAGTGTAATGCCTTGACATTTACCCCTTTATAATATAGTTATCCTACAAATGTGTAACAGAAGCAGTTTGACAGAAAATGATTGAACAGTAGCCGCCATCTTAGTTTTGGTCATGTGATCAAGGGGATGTAGATATGGTACAGTCTGGGCCTTGATTAGCAAAGGGTGTGTACTTTGTTTTTACCTTTATTTATTTATTTGTGTTTTACCTTTGTCATAAGGAAAACACTGCAATGATGCTACATTACAACATTTTACATCTTGACTTCCTAGTGAGACTACTCAACTGATACTTTCTGGGATTACAGTGAGACAAACTAGTTTGTCTAACATGCTGTGGAAACGGTGTTAACATAAATAGCCTTGTAGACCTACTAATACGCATTGCACCACAACAAACTTCACCTTCACGCTCATCAGTTGGAATGAATTATAATGCATGGGCTAGTTCTGAACACTCAAGAGATGACTTCATGTGAGGGTGAGCTACACTACTGGTTAAATTAAATATCACAGAGTAGTATAAAATGTTGATGCAATGATGTAGCATAGGGTAATATCAGATAGTTTTTATCTACAGGTCACAAGCCTCTGAAGACGTATATATAATTTAGAATAGGAAAGGATAGGGCTTTTCTCCACAGGTTTTAGAATAGGAAAAGGATAGGGTTTTTCTCCACAGGTTTTAGAATAGAAAAGGGTATGTTTTTCTACACAGGTTTAGAACAGGAAAGTATAGGATCTTTCTCACAGGTTTTGAATAGGAAATGGTAAGTTTTTCTCCACAGGTTTTGAATAGGAAAAGGATAAGGTTTTTCTCCACAGGTTTTTTGAATAGGAAATGTTAGGGTTTTTCTCACAGGTTTTAGAATAGGGAAAGGGTAGGGTTTTCTCCACAGGTTTGAAAAGGAAAGGATAGGATTTTTCTCCACAGTTTTTAATTGAAAAGGATATGTTTTTCTCCACAGGTTTTAGAATAGGGAAAGGATAGGATTTTTCTCCACAGGTTTAGAATATGGAAAGAATAGGTATTTTCTCCACGAGTTTAGAATAGGAAATTAGGCGTTTTTGCCACATATTTCTGGCATTACCATGACTGATGGAATGCTCTTTGTGTATGATGATCCATACACTTGAAAATTTCACATCAGTGAAATGTGGAACACTGATGGTAAATGCTAATGGTAATAAAAAATAGTAAACTATTTTGGTTTCTTTCATACTGTATAGTACACTATATAAGATACTGTATGGTGGTCCTAAATACACACCGCTTTCGTTAACACCTTACTTAATTTGCTGTCCTCACTGTAACCGTGAGATACTGAAGAAACTAGGTCCATTTTCTATTAATTATATAAAACTCATGGGTGATGTATATCTTGTATTTCATCTTTGAACCTTAGGGTGAAGGTGTATCATTGCTATGTATTGACAACCACCAACTATTTTATATAATGTATGGGGAAAAAATATCACAAAACATGGGACTAAGGCATAGTAGGATAGAGTAACATAAGAAAATGTGTTAATTATCCAAGGCAATACAGTGATCTAAAACATAATAGTATAAGGTAATACTAGATAGGTTTTTCCACTGTTCACATGCATAAATGCTGGAGATAGATTTAGGAAAAGACAGATCTTACTTCGAGAGGGTTCCATCAGTAGGTTATCACATATAGGACTTGCACCACCTGGCATGGAGCCGCACAGCAGACTTTTCTGTAATACCTGAAGGGGGACCACCTGCCCAACGTCACGTGACCAACAGAACCCCTTCCATTACCAGGTTGGGTTGTGCGGTTCGACCTCGACAACCCTGCCATCGACACTTGATGCGGACCCTCCCCCATCTACACAATGGCGGGTCGGCGGATTCTCCTGATGCAGGTCTGACATTGGGGCTTATAATCAACCCTGAACTGTCCGCGTTACCCTTTTGGATATCCAAGGGATCCTACCGGGGTACTCCACTCCAGATTGGAGTCATTTGGGGCAGTTCAACCCTGGATTTGCCCATACTCCAACTACATGGGGTTTCAAGGGACTATCCTTCACTGGACACCCTCCTCTTCCTCCTCCCCAGTCTCAACCAGATCCTTCCCTTCCCTGGCTACCCTGGTTCAAGACCCTGATTCAGTCTTGGTGGCAAGTGCCCAGGTCAGAACTAGTCTCAGATCTGAAACTAGGCTCCTGCAACCACAGCTTCCTATGTCTCCTTCCCCAATCAGCTATCTTGCAACTGTCCAAGTCTTGGGAGGACTCGAGGACGTTTCTACCGGACTTTAGACACTGTCCTATCAGAGTGGACTTCATGGTGTGTTATATAATAGGGAAAGGATAGGCTTTTCTCCACAGGTTTTAGAAAAGGCAAAGGGTAGGATTTAACTCACACAGTTTAGAATAGAAAAGGAAGTAGAAGTTTTCTACACAGGTTTTGAAGATGTAAAGGATAGGATTTTTCTCCACAGGTTTTAGAATAGGGAAAGGATAGGGTTTTTCTCCACAGGTTTTTTTGAATAGGAAATGTAGGGTTTTTTCCACAGGTTTTACAATATGGAAAGAATCGGGTTTTTCTCCACAGGTTTTTGAAAAGGGAAAGGATAGGATTTTTCTCCAGGGTTTTGAAGAGGGAAAGGATAAGATTTTCTCCACAGGTTTTAGAATAGGAAAGGATAGGGTTTTTCCTCCACAGGTTTTTGAATAGGAAAGGGTAGGTTTTTCTCCACAGGTTTAGAATAGAAAGGATGGGGTTTTTTCTCAAGGTTTTTGAAAGGGAGAAAGGATAGGATTTTTCTACACAGGTTTTAGAATAGAAAGCAGTGGGGTTTTTACAAGGTTTTAGAACAGGAAAGGATAAGGTTTCTCCCCACAGGTTTTCAATAGGAAATGTTAAGGTTTTCTCACAGGTTTAGAATAGGAAAGGATAGGGTTTTTCTCCAATGGTTTTTGAAAAGAGAAAGGATTGGATTTTCTCCACAGGTTTTAGTACAGGAAAGGATGGGGTGTTCTCCACATTTTTGAATAGGAAAGGATAGGTTTTTCTCCCAGGTTTTAGAATAGGAAAGAATAGGGATTTTCTCTGCAGGTTTTAGAATAGGGAATTGAGAGGGGTTTTTGCCATATGTTTCTGGCATTACCATGTCTGATGGAATGCTCTTTGTGTATGATGATCCATACACTTGAAAAGTGTCACACCAGTGAAATGTGGACAACTGATAGTAAATGTTAATGGTAATAAAATAGTAAACTATTTTGGTTTCTTTTCTACTGTATAGTACACTATATAAGATACTGTATGGTGGCCTAAATACACACCACTTTCATTAACACCTTACTTAATTTGCTGTTCTCACTGTAACTGTGAGATACTGAAGAAACTAGGTCCATTTACTATTAATTATATAAAACTCATGGGTGACATATATCTTGTATTTCATTTGTGAACCTTAGGGTGAAGGTGTATCATTGCTGTGTATTGACAACCACCAACTATTTTATATAATGTATGGTGAAAAAATATTGCAAAACATGGGACTAAGGCATAGTAGGATAGGTAACATAAAAATGTGTTAATTTACAAAGGGCAATACAGTGACCTAAAACATAATAGTAAAAGGTAATACTAGATGAGGTTTTCACTGTTCACATGCATAAAGGCTGGAGATAGATATAGGAAAAGATAGATCTTCGAGAGGTTCCATCAGTAGGTCATTACATATTGGACTTGCTACCACCTGGCATGGGCCGCTTACGACAGACTTTTCTGAACATACCTGAAGGGGGACCACCCGCCCAGCGTCACGTGACCAACAGAACACCTTCCAGTGCCAGGTTAGGTTAAGCTGGTTACAACGTTGGTGACCCTGCCATGGGCTGCCTCGGCGTAAACCATCCCCATCTACTGGCAGTGGGTGCCTTGGATTCATCTGATGCAGGTCTGACATTGGGGCTTATAATTGACCCTGAACACCATCCACTTTATCCTTTTGGTATCCAAGGGATCCTACCTAGGTGATCCACTCCAGAATGGAGTCATTTGGGGCAGTTCTACCCTGGATTTCACCTTACTCCAACTACATGGGGTTTCAAGGGTATTATCCTCCACTGCGCCCTCCTCCTCCTCCCCCAGTCTCAACAGGATCCACCTCCCAAACCCCTGGCTGCTTCAGATTTCAAGACCCTGATTCACTCTTGCTGGCAGGAGCCAGGTCAGAACTGGTTTCAGGTCTGGAACTAGGCTCCTGCAACCACAGATTCTATGTCTTCTTCCCTGATCGCCATTCTTGCAACTGTCAATGTCTCAGAAGACTAGACAGGACATTTCCCTACTGGACTTTAGAACCGTCCTGTCAAGGATAGTGGACTTCATGATGTGTTATATAATAGGGAAAGGATAGGCTTTTTGTCCACAGATTTTAGAACAGGGAAAGGGTAGGGTTTTTCACCACATGTTTTAGAATAGAGAAAGGGTAAGGTTTTTCTCCACAGGTTTTAGAATAGGGAAAGGGTAGGGTTTTTCTCCACAGACTTTAGAATAGAAGCAGTTTGAAACAGAAAATGATTGAACGGTAGCCACCATCTTATTTTTGGTCATGTGACCCAGGGCATGTAGAAATGGGTACAGTCTGGGCCTTCATTTACTTATTCACTTCCCTAACATGTAAAACAAGCTGCTTTTTACTTTTCCTTTTTGAATTTATTAGCTTGCACCTCATAATGCAATAGGTGGACACCCCATTGACATGAATGAGCATACCATGGGTGGTTGGATATGGCACCCCTTCTATCTGCAGTTGGGTCTGTAATGAGAAATTAGGGATCAGAAATTTCATCCAAGCCCCTGCAGATGTAAGAAAAGGTGTAATGCCTTGACATTTACCCCTTTATAATATAGTTATCCTACAATGTGTAACAGAAGCAGTTTGACAGAAAATGATTGAACAGTAGCCGCCATCTTATTTTTGGTCATGCTGATCAAGTTTAGATATGGATACAGTCTGGGCCTTGATTATATTCGCTTCCCCATCATGTAAAACAGGCATATCTTACTTTTAATTTCTGAATTTATTTGTATGTAACCCATAATGCAATAGATTATTGCCCCTCATGTGCCAACATGGAAAACTGTAGAGTGGTTGGGTGGCACAGCTATGGTGGGTCTATAATGTGAAATTAGTGATCATACATGTCATCAAGTCCCTGCAGATGTAAGAAAATGTGTAATCCATTGACATTTGCCACTTTTATAATGTTGTTATCCTACAAACGTGTAACAGAAGCAGTTTGATACAGAAAATGATCAAATGGTAGCCGCCATCTTGTTTTTGGTCTTGTGACGCAGGGGATGTAGCTATGGGTACAGTCTGGGCCTTAATTTACTCATTCTCTTCCCTGTCATGTAAAACGGGCTACTTTTTACTTTTACTTTTTGAATTTATTGGCATGCACCCCATAATGCAATAGGTGGACACCCCATTGGCCAGCATGGGCTAACCAGGGGTGGTTGGTTATAGCACCCCGGCTATCTGCAAGTGGGTCTGTAATGTGAAATTATGGATCAGAAAATTCATCCAAGTCCCTGCAGATGTAAGAAAATGTGTAATCCATTGACATTTATCACTTTTATAATGTTGTTATCCCTACAAACGTGTGACAGAAGCAGTTTGATACAGAAAATGTTTGAATGGTGTCCAGCCATCTTGTTTTAGTCATGTGACCCAGGGGATGTAGCTATGGGTACAGTCTATGCCTGATTTACTCATTCACTTCCCCGTCATGTAAAACAGGCTACATCTTACTTTTCCTTTCTCAATTTATTGGTATGTAACCCATAATGCAATAGGTGGACACCCCATTGGTCAGCATGGGTATACACCAGGGACAGTTGGTATGGCACCTAGCTATATGCTGGTGGGTCTATAAAGTAAAATTAGTGATCATAAATTTCATCCAAGCCCCAGCAGATGTAAGAAAAGGTGTAATCCATTGACATTTACCACTTTTATAATGTAGTTATCACAATAAATGTGTAACAGAAGCAGTTTGATACAGAAAATGATTGAACAGTAGCCACCATCTTGTTTTTGGTCATGTGACCCAGAGGATGTAGCTATGGGTACAGTCTGGGCCTTGGTTTACTCATTCACTTCTCTGTCATGTAAAACGGGCTACTTTTTACTTTTACTTTTTGAATTTATTGGCATGCACCCCATAATGCAATAGGTGGACACCCCATTGGCCAGCATGGGCTAACCAGGGGTGGTTGGTTATGGCACCCCAGCTATCTGCAAGTGGGTCTGTAATGTGAAATTATGGATCAGAAAATTCATCCAAGTCCCTGCAGATGTAAGAAAATGTGTAATCCATTGACATTTATCACTTTTATAATGTTGTTATCCCTACAAACGTGTGACAGAAGCAGTTTGATACAGAAAATGTTTGAATGGTGTCAGCCATCTTGTTTTTGGTCATGTAACCCAGGGGATGTAGCTATGGGTACAGTCTATGCCTTGATTTACTCATTCACTTCCCGTCATGTAAAACAGGCTACATCTTACTTTTCCTTTCTCAATTTATTGGTATGTAACCCATAATGCAATAGGTGGACACCCCATTGGTCAGCATGGGTATACCTAGGGCAGTTGGTATGGCACCCTAGCTATATGCTGGTGGGTCTATAAAGTAAAATTAGTGATCATAAATTTCATCAAGCCCGGCAGATGTAAGAAAAGGTGTAATCCATTGACATTTACCACTTTTATAATGTAGTTATCACAATAAATGTAAGATAGGCAGTTTGATACAGGAAATGATGAAACAGTAGCTGCCATCTTGTTTTTGGTCATGTGACCCAGGAAATGTAGCTATGGGTACAATCTGAGCTTTGATTTACTCATTCACTTCCCTGTCATGTAAACGGACAACTTTTACTTTTATTTTTGAATTTATTGGCACACCCATAATGCAATAGGTGGACACCCCATTGGCCAGCATGGGCATACCATGGGTGGTTGGGTATAGCAACCGGCTATCTGCAGGTGGGTCTGTAATATGAAATTAGTGATCATAAATTCATCAAGCCTCAACAGAAGTAAGAAAAGGTGTAATCCATTGACATTTATCACTTTATAATATAGTTATCCTACAAATGTGTAACAGAAACAGTTTGATACAGAAAATGATTGAACAGTAGCTCGCCATCTTGTTTTTGGTCATGTGACCCAGGGATGTAGCTATGGTACAGTCTGGCCTTGATTTACTCATTCACTTCCCGTCATGTAAAACAGGCTACATCTTACTTTTCCTTTCTCAATTTATTGGTATGTAACCCATAATGTAATAGGTGGACACCCCATTGGTCAGCATGGGTATACCAGGGGTGGTTGGGTATGGCACCCCAGCTATATGCTGGTGGGTCTATAAAGTAAAATTAGTGATCATAAATTTCATCCAGGCCCCAGCAGATGTAAGAAAAGGTGTAATCCATTGACATTTACCACTTTTATAATGTAGTTATCACAATAAATGTGTAAGATAGGCAGTTTGATACAGAAAATGATGAAACAGTAGCTGCCATCTTGTTTTTTGGTCCATATGACCCAGAGGATGTAGCTATAGGTACAATCTGGGCTTTGATTTACTCATTCACTTCCCTGTCATGTAAAATGGAGTACTTTACTTTTACTTTTTGAATTTATTGGCATGCACCCCATAATGCAATAGGAGGACACCCCATTGGCCAGCATGGGCATACCATGGAGTGGTTGGGTATGGCAACCTGGCTATCTGCAAGTGGATCTGTAATGTGAAATTAGGGATCAGAAAAGTCTTCCAAGCCTCAACAGATGTGAAAAAGGTGTAATCCATTGACATTTATCACCTTTATAATGTAGTTATCCCTACAAATGTGTAACAGAAGCAGTTTGATACAGAAAATGATTGAACAGTAGCCGCCATCTTGTTTTTGGTCATGTGACCCAGGGATGTAGCTATGGGTACAGTCTGGGCCTTGATTTACTCATTCACTTCCCGCCATGTAAAACAAGCTACTTTTTACTTTTCTTTTAGATTTATTAGCGGCACCCATAATGTAATAGCTGGTCACCCCATTGGCCAGCATGGACTACTCAGGGTGGTTGGGTATCTTACTCGCTATCTGCAAGTGGGTCTGTAATGTGAAATTAGGGATCATAAATTTCATCAAGGCCCAGCAGATGTAAGAAAAGTGTAATCCGTTGACATTTACCACTTTTATAATGTAGTTATCACAATAAATGTGTAAGATAGGCAGTTTGATACAGAAAATGATGAAACGGTAGCTGCCATCTTGTTTTTGGTCATGTGACCAGGGGATGTAGCTATGGTTACAATCTGGCTTTATTTACTCATTCACTTCCCTGTCATGTAAAACGGACTACTTTTTACTTTTACTTTTGAATTTATTGGCAGGCACCCATAATGTAATAGGTGGTCACCCCATTGGCCAGCATGGACATACCAGGGGTGGTTGGGTATAGCACTTGACTATCTGCAAGTGGGTCTATAATGTGAAATTAGGAGCATAAATTTCATCAAGCCACTGCTGCCATAAGAAAAGGTGCAATCCATTGACATTTACCACTTTTATGATCTAATGAGCTCAATAAATGAGTCACAAGCATTTTGACACAGAAAATGGCTGAATGGTGTCAGCCATCTTGTTTTTAGTCATGTGACCCTGGGTGGGTAACTATAGGTGCAATCTGGCGCTTGATTTACTCATTCACTTCCTATCATGTGAAACAGGCCACTTCTTACTTTTCTTAATGGATTTTGTGACGTGTGGCCCATAATCCAATTTGGACCTCCATGAGCCAGCATGGCCCTACCATTGGTGGTCCGTTCTGGTCACTCTCATAATCTGTGGGTGAGAAACCAATGTGAAATTTGTGTTTATATGAAGAATTTGTAGCCTGAAAGTGAAAATTAGTTACATTTAGACAACAATTTTTATCAGTGATGCAACGATTTAACGTTTTACAAACTTCAGTATTTTTTGGGAATACAAATTCACAAAAACAATCAAAATTTCACTAAATAAACATATATATCTCCAAATGTCTTTGTTGGAAAAGTTATATTTTCACTTTGAATTATAGTTGTGTTAGTTTCTCACTACCCTGACAAAAAAAGTTTACCAGGGAATTAAGAAAAATTATGTAATAACGTCATAACCGATAAGTGTACAAACCCAGTGAAAAAACCTCTGGCAGCAGGGATATGCAATTTTCAGAAAAACCTTGGCAGTGTAAGGGTTAAGCAGAATATGTTTATGGGTGAAGAGATTTTGAGATTACAAACAGTTATTCTATTAATAATTGCATTTAAATGCATGTAAATATGTTGACTACTATAAACATAATTCCACTATTTATTTATGTATTCATATGTGAAGCAAATGATATTTACCATCTGCATTCATAATGTTCATGTGACAGCTCACAATTAATAAATATACTATTTCATTGTTGTAACTTTGACGTTTGAAATTAGTTACAGTCAGAGCAATGCATTTATTTTGTGATTACTTTAACAGGAAAACATAAAAATCATTATATCAATAATAAATTCAACTGATAACTCTAAATTAACATAAGAAATACAATAAGATTACATAGATATGGATACATTTAATTGGCTAAACTTTCAAATACAGTAATCAATGTTTTATACTAACAATTATTGCATAATGAGTTTGTTTGAAATAGTAGAACATACAGTACATTGTATAAAGTGAGTCACAATGACAATGAATTAAACTATGCAAATTTAAAGCCCTTGTATTGTCCATCTTCAGAAGGAAATGTATGCCTGATCTTTTTTCATGATACATGCAGGAAGTGGGATTCTGTTCTTGCGTCCTAGCCACCCCCAACACCAATGAACAAATTGCCTGTATGCAATGTATCTGTACCGTATGTGTAAGACAAGAAAAAATTATTCACCAACATTATTTACTTTGTGTACCTGAAACAAAATAAATGGTCTCTCGATGTTGGTGGTGCCCTCTCCACCAACCAGTCCCCACCCTATGAGCACTGTACCTCCTCCCCCCACCCTCCACCCCCCACTTACAACCAAAGGATGACGTCATTTCACACCAAATCTCTCTCAAATGAAATGGATGATAGGGACAGTGGCTGACTGAGAAAGGCCAAACAGGGCCAGGATGGAGATTACAGAAGAGGCAACTAAATTGAAATTAGTAACAGTTATAACTTACTTGTGCATGAATGTCATAGCCTCTGCATCCTCTGGATACTCCTGATGGTACTGATAGTATGCAGTCTCTAAAACATGCCTATTAAGACATACTGAACTGAATGCATCAAGAGTAGATATGCAGATGCCCATGATTTCTTCATTGCCTTCTTGATGTTCAACCAAGCGATCAACAATTTCTTGTTGTTCATGACAGCAATGACAGTTGATTGCATCTTCCATCACAATACATTCACTACATGAACACCTATGAATGACAATCGTTACAGAGAGTGACAGAATGTGGTGGTGGTGGTGGTGTTTAGGGGAGGGGGGTAGGTGTAGCTGATGATGACCAAGGTAGACTGTCACATGAGTAATACCATTATTACCTAAATGTGTCTAAGCATATCACAAATGCTGCAGTGAATGTCAGTTGCATAACGTGGAGCATAACTGGAATTACTAGCTACCCTCATAGAAAGGTATTAGTACCGGGACATAAAAGTTGTACACATATGCTTATGACTGTAAATGAGATGTGAGAATTGTGCCATGCAATACCTACATTTTAAATAGATTGGGGAACGCAAGCAGGGTGTGGGGCTACCTTGGCTTGGAATCTCTAAGCGCATTCCCCTCATCAGATCTGATTAATACAGGCTCTTACTCAAATCAGGGGTTAGAGAGTTGGGGTAGGATAAGAGAGGGCTGCATCTATACTGTAAATTGATATGAGTATTTCACAGCATGGGGGGTTGCAAGAATATATATATGAAATGTTCACATAAATCCCAATATCCTGATTGGCTGAGACTTTCTACCTATCACAGTAAGAGATTACCACCACTGGCTAAAACAAGCCCCTGCCAACCAATGCAACTCACAGAATTAATAGGCCACATATTTCCTAGGTAGAATCATTAATATGGATGCAGCCTGCACTCAGAAATAAAAAAATTGGATTAGGCTCCTAAAAATTAAAAGTCAATTAAATAACATAATGTAATCAAATACTTTTTAATGGTTTTTACACTGTGTTGGAAGGTGAAAGGAACAGCGTAAAATGGTACAAGAGGGAAGGAGGGAGACGATCCAGGCACCGGCAACACAGCATGGGTGAGATGACACTGAGGCTGTATAGGTATCACTGACCGCAGGAAAAGCCGAGTTGGTGCAAATAGGAGTCATATACAGAATGCCAGGGCAAACAGTAGTGGTAGATAACCAGATGTACAAGGACATACTAAGGATGACAGGCATGGGTTAGGTTCTGATGATTGGAGATTTAAATGTACCCGATGGCAATCACTGTCTGCACCCTCATCCAGAAACAGAGCGAGTGACGATTCCCCTACAGGTAGCCTACCTAAGTAAACTGAACATAGAACCAACCCAGGAGGATGTGGTGCTGGATCTGATGATGTTACAAATGACCTCAAGGTGGGTGAGGTATCGGTATGAGATAACCTAGGCCGAAGTATACATGACACAGTGCGCTTCATGATACCGACATCATTCTTGAGCCAACAAACCAAGGTGAAGGTGCTGGATTTTAGGTGGGGAGATTTTGAAAAAATAAAGGAGTATACTCATCAGGCATTGAGGTGGTGAGGAAATGTAGGGGTGCAAGATATGTTGGGTAAGAATTAAGGAGATAATAGTGGGGCTCATAGACGACTTTGCAAAGAGGGTGAGCATGAGCAGGAGGAAAAGGATGACACTGTGGTTCAGAAGGGAAGTGGGTGAAAGCATCAGGGCTAAGAGGTGAGCATTCAGGCAGTAAAAAAATACACAAAGTAAGCAGGACCTTATGGCTTACCAGGATAAGCAAATGGAGGAAGAGAGGGTGGTCAGAGTGGTAAACACGAGAAAAGAGCAGAGTATAGCCAAGGGGACAAGAAGGGGGACAAGACCATTTTTAGATATATAAGGGAGTGGAGGAAAGGTGAAACTAGGGTATATAGCCTGCTAGCTGAGACAAGAGAAAGGTAGAAGAAGACTGTGAGTAGTCAATAGAGTGGAGGGTTATATAGGGAGGTGGATCCCCAGAAGGAGGATAAAGGTCCTGATTCCCCTGCACACTCATTTAGTCATGCCTCATCTGGATTATGGAGTCCAGTATTGGATGCCTTCGCAACAGAAATATGTAGAGAGTGTAGAATGGAAACAGAAGAGGACAGCAAAAATGGTGAAGGGGCTTAGTCTCCTGCCATATAACGAGAGGCGGGGAGACCTGGACATGAACCCTCTGGATTTGAGGAGAGAGACAAAGCACATGATAAAGACCTTCACATACATTAAAAAAACACTAGGTGGACACTGAGAATCCCTTCCAGCAGAAGGAGTGTCCCAGACAAAGAGGACATACTCTTCAACTGGAGAGGGGGGCAGGTCCAAGGGCAACATCAGGAAGAACTTAACAGAGAGGGTGGTGGGCTCCTGGAATGGGATGCCAAGGACAGTGGTAGATGAGAATTCAGTGTGGAGGGTTGTTGAAGAGGGTGTGGAACAGACACATGGTGCTGTTGAAATAACCCATTGTTATTGTTAGGGGCAGACCTAGGGTAACTAGACAAATGGGAAGACTAGGTGGGACTGGAGGTCCTTTTCTGCCATCACTCTCATATGTAAATATGTAAATAAATAATCTAAAGCAGGTAACAGTTATGATACCCTGTTACACACATACACAAATTAAATAAAATCGGTTACTAGTCTAAGTTACATTGATGTTGTTTCTTTAAGTAACATGACAAATCTCACTTCTATCCCTACCACTTTGAAAGAGCACATTCGCTCTTTTCCTATATACAGATAATACGTGAATGGGTGTAATTACTCAGATACCAGCACGACCAAAAACAGAATGCAATCGGAATGAAATTTCGTGCATCAGTACACCTCAGGGTGTGCGGTACCTCGGAACTACCATCACCAATCCACGTCTTATGACTTATGAACACACTCATGGAAGAGGCCTTGATGTCAAACAAAGTGAGGGGATTCAAATAAGCAAGTGCCAGGCATGGAGGAGCTATATCAATACACAAAAGGAGTTCAAGATGGAGTTCAGGTATGTTCTGCAACAATTTAGAATTATATATGTTTACCATGATGTTCCTGACACACATATTTGAATATCAGGTAGAGAATTTTGTAGCATTGAACTACTGGAGGTTTGGTTCCCAGGCCTGGCCTTTGGCTCAAAGCGGTATGGCTGAATACCGAGGTTTGAGATTCTTCCTACAAGTTCATCACTACCTTCATTGGCATAATAATCTTCATCTGAATGACTGCTGTACTTCTCATTCACGTCACTATTGGATGATTCAATATTTGAATCAGTATCATGGCCACTGTTAATAACTGATGCATTCTGAAAAAGAAATGGACACACCAATTAAATAGAATTGTTATTTACAAGCATAATTAAAAGAAATAAGAACGCTTGCTGAGGTGCCCATTTTTCTTGCAGTATTCATCAGCAAAATTTATACTGACACTGTCACAGAAGAAGAAATAAGTAGGAGTAGTTAAAATATGGTTGAGTAAGGGAGGCTGAGTGTGGTAGAACAGAGGAGCATTCATCAAGTTGTACCTCTACACAATTCCTATGACTCTCTTGATGGGTCACATTAGTGTGGTGAACGCATGGAACAGTATTAATTAGTAGGTCGTATATGCATACACCTGCAAACATAGAAGAAGCCAGCAGAAGTATGCAATTTGGACTATCAAGTCTGCTTGTATTGCAGGGTCCACTACTTGGGCTTGTGTCGCTGCACTCCCTCATCACTCATCCCATCATCTCTACCCATGTTCATTACCTTCACCCTCTGCCTATACCAGCATTTCTTAAAGCTGACCACTGTTTTCAACAAGACCACCTCTTCTGGCATCGTATTCCAAGTGTCCACCACCCTATCTGTGAAGAAGTGCCCCCTGACATCTCTACTAAACACAGGGGCAGTGAAGGATGAAGTGTATGGAGGACTGCTCTCATTCCCTGGGGAGGGGGGTATCATGGCACCGATACCTGACTGCCCTCTAGCGGAGGCTGGGGAGCAAGGTATATGGGCATGCACGTGGTGGGGGTTGGGTGCAGATGTCTCGAGGGAAGCACATACATCCAGACAAGTCTTATTAGTAATATAAAATGGGCCCATAGGTAACTTTGAAAAAATTAACTGTCTAGAAGTTTCCAAAATTCACAGAATTATACCTTATTTATCCCTGTCAAGTAGTTGAAGGTCCCAATCATTTACCCTATCTCTATTTTTCTTTCTCTCTCACCCATCTTCCAGGAAGTACATATTCAGTGCCCTCAAAATTTCATTGTATGCCTTGACATGCTGACCGACTATTATCTTTGTAGCCCTCTTCTGGACAATCATTAGCGGGTTAATGGCATGCTTGAGTCTGGGCACCAATACTAACCTCAACAAACAGTAGGGGAATTCAATAATGTATTTGACAGAAGTATGCTAATTATAGTGGTGGGGAAGTACGAGGAAATAGGCTGCTGCTCAAACTGGGAAATGCAGCGTGTACAGTGGGTGCAGAGATGAGCATTCTGGATGGCCCAAGCGCTCCTTATATATTGTCAAAATCTGTGTATGTATGTCAATAGATCTCAATCTGGCAAATGTGGATCAGAGTTTAAAAGATGAGTAAGACCTTATATTGGGCAAACACTGAGCCCGAGGGTCGACATTCTGTAATGACATGCAGCACACTGAGGTGCAAGTCATAAGGATCTGTCCAACAAACAAATGAAAATATCCACCTCAGGACTAAGCCCCTACACCAAAAAAATATATATATAAAAAAATAAAGCCTGTAAATATCACCTCCCCCTCACCAAGCGCCACTCCCAACCCCAACTGAGGTATAATACTGTATAGTCATCCAGCCCGATGGTGCTGAGGGTTGAGGCGCTGGACGCCACACCTTTTGCCACGCCGGTGACCCATGTTTGGTAATGGACACGGGCCTCCGGGGGTCGGCACGGGCAGTGAAGGATGAAGTGTATGGAGGACTGCTCTCATTTCCTGGGGAGGGGGGTATCACGGCACCGACACCTGAGTGCCCTCTAGCAGAGACTGGGGAGCAAGGTATATGGGCATGCACATGGTGGGGGTCGGGTTCAGACGTCTCGAGGGAAGCGCACATGGGAGCGTGCATGGGCCATCTCGGCTGATGTCATTGCACGCACCCGGCTCCGGAGGGAGTAAAGCAAGAAAAAAATCCTGCCACAGTGCCTTCATAAAGCCACCTTGCCATCCCTCATAGCTCTCAGGCTGACTCCTGTACCTGAACTGTGTCCATGACACTTTGGTCGGTGGCACGACCCTGTCCTGGGGGGTAAGCCAGGTGTCAGGGAGGTTGGCTCATATGACAGTGGGGTCAGCGGGGGCCATGACTGGGTGGACAATTGGTGCTGTAGCAGGGAAAAAATAATACTGTCTAGTCATCACACTGTATTATATTTACCATGTGGCATGAAACAAGAGTCTAAAAAACATGCTTTTTTTACTGAAGCTGTGTTGTTGGTACAGTCTCCTAGGGTTTGGTTCGCAGTGCTGAAGGTTCATGATTCAAACATGGAGTGGGTAATTAAATATTTTTAATCTCACACTTTTTTTCTCTCTATTTCTTCAAATACAGTGATTTTTATTCCATTGCACTTTTGACTTATTAAAAAAAAAAGCACAACAATGCCAGCAAAGCAGCCTGTATAATAAAATCAATTTCTGTGACTCTACAATGGATTAAACTCACAAACAGTAACTTTCAGAGTTCTACACAAGCACCCCTGCCACAATAAACAAACATTCAAGATGTTCCCATCAAATTACTGTAAAAGAGGAGAGATGGGACATATTGCAGCTAAACAAATACAAGAAAAATTCCCCAAGTATATAGGCAATACTTGTGGTGCAGAGTGCTAAGTGTTTACCTATAATGCAAAGGCTCCCTAGTTCAAATCTCAGACAAGGTATGTTTATTTTCCCATCTCCACAGGCTCCCCTTTTTTTTTATTTTAATAAATGTTTTAGTGCCAAACAAATAAGTAGCATGACGACTTACAGATTTTAAGAACCTTCACACAACAAGCCTACTGACTGCTCCTCCATGCATCCTCCGTTATACAGAACTAAAGCCTCGGTTTTTAGCTCCTATTTTGCATTCACGGTCCACACTATCATTGACACTCAGTACCGAGTGCTGCTGGCTCTGTTAGCTAAATGATATTATACAATGGCATGAAAGAATGCTTCCCACTGATTGGTCAGTCTGGGACTGGACCCGTGATGTTATCCCAGTACAACATCACGGGTCTAGTCCCAGCACAGAGATCACCGCATCAACACTTAAGTAAATCACTGCACGCTGTTGGACAGCCCACTTCACAGATTTCCTCACTCACAACTCACTAGCTGGTGCTAGCGAGAACCACTAACAATGGCAACATCCTCCTTCTCCCCACAGGATTCCCCCAAACAGAAAAACATTTTACCAGGGAAAAAAAAAAAGCGTTATCTAAAACAGCAATTTGATCCCCAGTGGTGTAGCGCGAGCGCTCTCAAACAGCAACGCTCGTCGCTCAGTCGACACACCACTCTGCTTCTCAAACAGCCACACTGTTTACGGGCAAAAAACAATAAAACGAAACATAAACAAACTGCCACACTACAATCATGCCATATTTTCACTAGTACCTCTTATCACTTCTCAAGTCACAGCCAAAATACCGAAAGTAGTATCGCTTAGACTCCGACCCCAAAACTGTTTCTGATCTGATCCACTTTCTAAGCTGACAAAAACAGATGAATAGAAAAGAACTTCACCCAGTCTCAGGGTCTCAGGGCAGGCAGTGGTGCTGGGTGAATAAAACACTTCTTGCACAATCATAAAAGTACAGTTGGGAGGGCAGCAGCCGTTGCAGTGAAAGACTGCAGTCTTCAAAGTAAAACAGCACCACCTACAGAAGAAAAACATTACAGCAGGCACTCTTTTTTCATTCAATATGCCTACCCATATAAAAATCTAATAAAAATAAACCTTTAAAAGTACTTTTTTTGAAATGTTTCTTTTACTACTAGAAACTAGCCATTGTATAATAGCAATATGCACTCCAGGGTGTGTGTTGTGCTGGGATAACGTCACTTTTGGGGTGATTAGTCGCACTCGGCCTGCGGCCTCATGCCTAATCACCCCAGGCGTGATGTTATCCCAGCACAACACACACCCTGTCGTGCATTATTGCTTAATTCTTCCTGCATTGTAGTAAATCTAATGATTTCTTGCTGTCAGTCTGTGCCATTTAGCCTTATCTATAGTCCATGCCTCTCGAGAAAAGCAAAACAAAAAACATAACATTGTCAGCAATTGTTCAATGCCATGTACTTCTGAGACCCAATAGTGCATAAACAAACACAGTGTGATTTTTTTCAGAATGAGCAGCATATAGTTAGTAGGGAAAGGATGACTAAAATAATTGCAACCAGAAAAAATCCCTTGCAGTACGAAAGAAAACAAAAGCAAGTAAAAACCACCATGTTTTTAAGCAGAGTTTGTGGTGTTGTGGATTGAGTGCTCTCCCTTGAGAGTAATGGTTGCAGGTTTAAAACTTGCAGCAGGCTAAATTTTTTCCTTTGCCTCTCTAAGCTCCGTTTTTTTTTAAATGTCGGTAATTACAGCATTCATAGAACTCCACACCAAATACACTGAGTTCACCCAACCTTCCTATTTCAACCACAACTACTGCCTCTTTCTTGTTTTTTATCCTCAACACAGCACAGATCATGGTTTCAGAATGCCTGCTGAACAACTTTCAGCAAAGCTAACATGGAATTCCTTAATGTAATATAGAGAACATGCAAGTGTGGAGCGGGGGGGGTTGGAAGTCGGAGTGCCGAAAATGAATACTTCTACACAAAAACAACCAAGAATAGCTATACTAACAGCATGAAATGACACAATAGCTCTTAAAACTGTGCCAAACATGAACTCATGGTGTGAACTTTTTTTTTTTTCAAACACATTCAAACCCGATTAGATTCCCACTAGGTTAAACAACTACACTAACCTTTCACTTATATTTTTTATTTTTGTTTGAAACGGGATCTCCTGACAGAGAAAGTAGTAGTTATTCCACCCACTGTTGTTAGGGACACAGCTAAATGTTATTCAATCCCGGTTTTGGCAGTGAAGGAGTAATGACCTGTGACAACAGTTTGTAACTCAGACTACACTCGCGCTTACTATTTTCATTACGCTAGATTCAATGTGCTGTCACTCAACCACATAGGAATGAGCACGTCTGTGTGCACTTTGATGACTGAAACATGCACAGAATAAATAACAGCGGGAGCTCGAGTCAGCAGTCTTTTACTGACGTAACTTTGACTCGGGCTCAAGGGTTCCACGCAGCTGTGATTTTTTTTTTTAACGCTGAAAAAACGCAGCAACCGGAGGAATCCAATTAAACATGAGGAGAGATACTGGTGTAAACATTAAAACAGTAACACACATAAACAAAGGTTGGTGACAATTCTTTAATGATAAGGAGTCTTCTGTACCTAGGAAAAAAAGGAAAATACAGTGAATACCTGCTCTTTAAAGGGATTTCTCCCTAGTCCAGTTTTCTGCATTAGCTAATGTCTTGACTTTTTGAGCTATCACTTGCAATCTTATTTAATTGTTGTGATGACACCCGAATTCTCATCATGTCTGTTTATTTGACTTTTTATTCATTAGGAATTGTGATTACTGTAGTTGGTCTTCAGTTTACATGCTCTTTGTGGAGTATTTTTTTCAAGCAAATTGCATATTTAGGATAACTGTGTTTGTACTGTGTACTAAGGAGGCAGTATAGTACAAAGAGGCTTGCCCACTTTAAAAGGGTAGGACCCATTGTCCCATGACCCAGGCAATAAGGTGAGGCTCAGCAAAAAGGAGTGAAGGGGCGAGAGGGGAGGGGAAGGGCTAAGGAGGAAAAGAGGTTGTGCCAAGGCATCACAAAGAGGGAGGGGCATGAGAACAATGGGGAAAGGGGGAGAAAGAATAATGATTGGACAAAAGGGAAATGGTGTGTGGAAAGGAGCAATAAAAAGGGGCTGCATTCCAAGGAGAGATCACAATTTGCTCCATAAGGAATTTTGCTTGTGGAAGCACGTTCAGTCTATGGTAAAGCCATTGGGCATTTGTATTGTATTTGGAAGTTTAAAGGACAGAGATTTAAGTAAGAGATTAAGTAAGGAAATAAGGTTGAAAGGAGTTTTGTCTGAATTGGAGGGACAGCAGTGGGAGGACAACAGAAATAATGGAGGTAAGAAAGACAGAGGGTGAGAGACATGGCAAACGAAATGTAATGCTACTAGTAGGCTGCTGAGGCATGTTTTTAAGAGGCTGGTGTTGAGGTGTGGTGGTATGGGCCATGGAGAACAGGACAACGAGGCCAGAGACAGTGGGGTCACGATGCAGCATGGGAGTGCAGCTCTATGACCGTGGTGAGAGAGGAAAGAAGGTAGTCAGAGCTGTGGGAGAACATGAAGAAAAGACCTGGTGGCTATGCGAGAGCAGAAGGAACGAGATGCATGGGGGGCTGCAGGCATGCAGCTGAGATGGTGTAGCTCCAGGAAGCATGGATGGTGAGTGAGGCACTAACAGCCTCGAGGGTCTGACCACCTGGTTGAAGCACAGTAGTGAGTGAAAATAAGAGGGGTGGAAAGCAAGCATTAGGCAGATGGAGGAACAGAAACAAGCATGAAGGAATGAGCATTGGGGGGACAGACAAAAGAAGGAAGGATGGGCGAAAAGAGGGCTTGGCCTACCATTACAGGAGAAGTTGGTTTGGGCTTGGAGGGACTCAGGCATGACTGGGAAGGCAGGGAATGATAAACAAGGGAGCCCTTAGGGGCAGGCTAAGGTTTAAATGATGCTGGAGGGCGAGGATAGAAGGAGCAGAAAACAAAATGGCGCCTGACCGCGTGGCAATGGCGTGTGATGTCATCGCTACGTGAAGGTGGGGAAAGGGTGGTTGAACAAGCTGAAAGGCATGAAGAAGGCAGATGGGACAGGGGCTCAAGGCCTGACAACAGAGAAATGGGAACAGAATTGGGACGCAGGAACGGAGGCACTGAGCATGCCTGAGGGGTGGAGAAGGGGATTACCGGGATGAAACCTGAAGGAGGACAAGGGAGCAGAAAGAACAGAGCAAGGCAAGGATGCAAGAAGGGCATTTTACAAGGGAAAAGTGCTGCTGGGGAAGTGGGGAAAAGAAGCAGGAGATAGCGCCATGGGGCCTGACCATGTGGGATGGCGTGTGACGTCATCGCCATGCGGGGAGGGTGTCAACAGCATGGGAAGGTGAGCACAAGTGTCCCTGTGTTTAGGCAGGGTGGGAGGCAGCGATTATTTCAGCCAAACAGAGAATGAGCAGCTGCCGTGGCTCAAAGGGATGAGCCAGTGGCAGGAAATGAAGTGGGCAGAGCATTTGGGACAGAGTTTAAAGGGGCTAGCATGGCTACCAGTCTGGCGAATCAGTCACAGGGGGGAATGGGGGTTAAGCAAAAAAAAAAGAGGGGCATGAGATGAAATGAGGGGTACAGAAGGCCGGGGGTGACAAGAGGCTGTGGAGAGGAGCCATCCCTACTGGGCCTATGGCACAAGGGTCCGTGATGGAGACACAGCAGGGCACACAGTAGGGAAGGCACCAGGGGGTGGGATAGGACACACAAAAAAAAAGCTGGAGGGGGGGACAGTTACGGTAATGCAGCAAAAAGGAAGGGGACAAAGAAAAGCTATGGATAATTGTGTTAATAGATGTGTTGTCATTATAGATACAGAAGAGAATGGCACCAAGAAAAACAAAGCCCAACAAGGAGGAGTGTTTCAAGGCGGTGATGGATTTGGTGGAGAAGGCAAATCGGTTACTGGAGGTGGCAGAGCCAGAGGCTGTAGAGAAGGGTACAAAAAGGAAAGGGAAGATGGGGAATGGAAAGGAGACCAACAAAAGGGTGCCACCACGGGTCACCACTAGGGAGCACAGAATGGTGATACAAGTGGTGGAGCCGAGGGCACCTTCCCCGGAGATTCTGAGACTGGAGCCAAGTCCGGACAGTACCCATGATCCAGGGACAGCAACAGAGCCAACGGTACCGATTTGCCAAACCTTTCCACCAATACCAGTGGTAGCGCCAGCATCACCACAGATGAGCTGTCCACAAGTACCAGGAATACAGAAGGAGGGGCCAGGCCCCTCACAGATGATTGTAACAGGTAATCAAGGGGTGTCAATGGAGAGCAGTATAAAGGAATATATTGCACAAATGTTAAAAAACAAGGGAGAAAATGAGATTACTCAGTTTGAAAAGGCACTGGGGGAACTAAAAGGGAGGGGGAACGAAGGGAGGGGGCAACAGAGAATTATCGGGGGTACAAAAGGAGGTAGGAGCACTGGGGGTGCGGCTAGCTGACCACATGCCTACAGCGGTAAAAGAGAAGATATGGAAAGGGGAGTATGTAGATGTTTTTGCTTTAGAAAATGTGGATAGCATGAAAAATATGAGGAAAAAAGATAGCTTTGAAAAAAAGACATGGCAGCGGCAGTAGTGCTGCTGAAAAAGGAAGATGAGGACAAAACGTGGAAAGGAAAAATGTGGGACAGTTGGTCTACGGGCTTTAAGTATTTCACAGCCATACTAATCGAGAAGAGGGCAGATTTAGCCATACACCTTCTAACCTATGCCCTCATCATAAAAAACGCATACAAAAAGGTGGGGCATAGTTGGTTAAGGTATGATGAAAAATTTAGGAAGAGAATGGCAAATTTCGGTGATGTGAAATGGGATGCCAGGCACATAGATCTGTGGTTGGAAATTTACACAGGCCCAATAGACAAAGACACAGAAGGGGACAAAAGAGCAGCAGCGGCAACGAATGCATGCTGGGGATACAATAGAGCAGCTTGTTCGTGGCCAAATTGCCATTTCTGGCACATATGTTCTAAGTGTGGGGGTCACCACCCAGCGGCCCGATGTAGATACAATTGGGAAAAAGGGACATGCATTCAGGACAGCATCCCTTAGACAGCCTTTCGGAATGGGCAGAGTCCATTTCAGGGGCAACAGTGGGGGAGGGGGAGCAGGGGGAGGGGAACAGGGGGAAAATGGCAAGGCTACCAACCACGACATCAGGACACATAAGGAGATGAGGGGGAGTGGTGTACAGCTGCCACAGACTCCCATAAACATAGGAAGGATGGAAAAATGGTTGGGGGCATACCCGGATAAGGGTGCGGCAGAAGCATTAAGGGAGGGTTTTAAAAAGGGTTTTAGTTTACGGTTCAAAGGCCAGAAGAAACAGATGGTGGCAAATAACTTAAAATCAGTAAGAGGAAAGGAGGAGGTGTTGACCAAGAAAACTGGGAGGAAATAAGGGCTGGGAGGGTCGAAGGCCTTTTCAAAGCTGCCACTAGCCAACAGGGTCTCTCCGGCAGCCTGGTCGAAAATAGCAGGAGGGAATATAGGGTAGTACACCACCTGTCTTACCCAGAGGGGGTTGGGTTAATGATACCATAGGGAAAGAGGACAGCAGAGTCATGTACGCCACACTGGAGGATGCAGTAAGATTGATTAGAACAAAACAGGAAGCATAGAAGGCAAAAACAGACATAGAGTCAGCTTTTCTCCTGTTACCAGTTAGACCAGAGGACTGGGACTTACTGGGTTTCAGGGTGGGAGGAAAGTATTATTTCGATAAGGCCATGCCGATGGGGTGTTCAATAGCCTGTGCAATGTTTGAGATGTTTAGCACCTGGTTGCAGTGGGTTTTTCAGAACAGATTCGGGTTCCGGGCAGTAGTGCACTACCTGGATGATTTCCTTTTCATTGGGGAGGGTAAGTTAGAGACTCAAGACATGCTCAGGAAATTCCAGAGATTGTGCCAGGAATTAGGGGTGCCCCTAGCCAAAGACAAGATGGATGGGCCGATTCGCGTCATTGAGTTCTTGGGTCTAGAATTAGATGCAACAAAGGAATTGTTTCGACTGCCTGAACAGAACGTTAGGAAGCTGAAAGAGCTACTGAAGGCAGTAAGAAAGTGCAGAGGGTGAGACTGCAACATGCCCAGCAAGTGCTGGGCCATTTAAACTTTGCATGTAGCGCTATCATGCCAGGACACACGTTTACACGGCGTCTGGGATGGGCTACGAAGGGGGGGCCACAAAACTGCACCACTGGGTAGACAGTAACAGGATGACTAGGAGGGATATGGAAGCATGGGAGCAGTTTCTACAAGAATATAATGGGCGTACATTCTGGCAGGAGGACTGGGTCTATAACACGGACTTGCAGCTATATAGAGATGTGGCAGGGGGTATAGGGATGGGAGGCTACCTCCAAGGAAAATGGTTCTCTGAACCATGACCACTGGGACGGAAATGGGGGGGGTGACAAAAGACATCACCTTTTTGGAAATATTTCTGATATGGGTGGTGATGGTGGTATGGGGGGAGGACCTCAGGAATTGACAAGTCACATTTTGGAGTAATAACAAAGCAGTTGTGGAAATATTGAACAAAAAGAGGACGAAGTCTGACAGGGTCATGAGGGTTTTGAGCAGAATGGTGTGGGAGGGTTTGTCCCTGAATGTGTCTTTCATGGCAAAACACGTCAATGGAGTGGACAACGTGATAGCTGATTGCCTCTCCCGATTGCAGATGGACAAGTTCAGGACCTTTGCACCTGGAGCAGAGACAAAGCAGACTGCCATTCCGGATCACATATGGGAGATTGGATTGGGGGAGCTGAGGCAGTGTTCTGCAACTCCTGGGCCCATCAGACCCTGAGAGTGTATGAAACCTCCTGGAAGGCCTTTCAAAAGTTCTGAGATGAGTATTATGGGCATTTAAGTGATCCGTAACAGGAGAGCAAATGGCGCAATTCATAGTCAAGGGTTGGAACCAGAGAATAGTGCACTCAACCATGGGAGTGCATTTAGCAGCCATAGGGCAAATCTGCACATTAAGAGGGTGGGAGGACCCCACAAAGACTAACCTCATTAGAAGAATGATGCAGGGTTGGATGAGGGGAGCAGGAAGGAGGCAGGATAGCAGGAAGCTGATATCAGAAGGGCTGCTGGTGTGCCTACTAGTGGCTTTACAGCAGATCTGCAGGCCTACTAGAGAGACAATGGTATTTCAGGTGTTATACGCCACCATGTACAGTGTGGCCTTCAGGTTGAGCTAAATAGTGGGGCACAGCAAGAAGGCGGAAGGCGGTGGTTTACTGCGGGAAGACATGGAGTGGCAAGAAGAGGTTTTAACAGTTAACCTGTGGGAGTCCAAGATTGACCAGATGAAGCAGGGGAGGAAGGTGTGTTTACGGGCACACCAAAATAAAGCCATTTGCCCAGTGACGGCCCTGCACGCATACGCGGCAGACTGAAAAAAACAAGGTAAGGGAAGAATATTTTTACACGATGGCAGGCCAGTGTCTGGGTACCAGGTGACAGCAGTACTGGGCAAGGTGCTTCATTTTCTTGGGGAGCCAACAGGGGTTTATTCTTCCAATTCATTTAGGATCAGGGCAGCCTCTATGATGTCTGCACAGGGCAGGGGAGCCGAAGAGATTAAGGAGAGGGGAAGATGGTCATCAGGATGCTATAAAAAATACATAAGAGAAGTACAATACTAAAATGTTTCTTTTTCTTCCCACAAGCAGGTACTAAAGGAAAAAAGGGGGGGGAGAGAAGGGGAAGGACATTAAACAAAGACTCATGGTTATGCTTTGATCAACCAGGTACAACCAAGAAGCTCAAGGCATGGATTTGAGGGCACTCATTTGTGCACTGGGCAGAAAGATGGGCAGTCTGGAGGCAAGGGAGGAAACAACTGTACTTGGATGTTGACACAATAAGGCTGGTGTGGAAAGGCCTAGAGGGTATGAGATGGGCACAACTGCTACCAGAACTGAGGGACATCAGGAAGGACCATAAGCAACCGGACCTGATTGTGATACACCTTGGGGGCAACGACTTGGGAAGAAGGCCCTGGTTGGATATCTTTTATCAGATAGAGCATGATGTTAAAGTAATCAAAACATGGTGGCCGGAGGTTGAGTTAGCATGGTCAGAACTCACCCCTAGGAGGGTGTGGAGACAGGCAGATAACCACAAGGGCATAGACAGGGCTAGAAAGCGTATGAATTCGAGGGTAGGCAGACTATTTCAGAATATGGGGGGAATGGTAATAAAACATGGAATCATAGGGGAGGTGGATGAGTACTACAGAGGGGATGGAGTGCATTTGTCGGCGCTTGGCTTAGCCATGTTCAACGCAGAGATGTCAAGTGCAACAGAAGCACGGATGGCACGGCGATAAAAAAAAAAAGGGAAATAAACAAGATTTGTTTCTTGTGGGGAAAGCCCACCGTCCATCGCAAGCGGGAGGTGGACTAATGGAAAGGAGAAGCAAGGCACGGTGTGTACACCCGCGCCCCCGGTGCAGGACATAAGAATAAGAGGCCAGGATACCCCCCATGATGTACGTCGGGGGGGGAGAAAAAAGAGTGAGAGAGCTGGATTTAAATTAAAGAGAACAATAAGAAATGATGTAATGTATGCACCTAAGTGGAGATGTAAGTTATGGAGAGATGACTGGGAATATCAAGAAAATGTAAAAATGAATTGGTGAATTATCAAATCATATCAAATCAGTAAAACTATTGCCAAGACGGAGCAACCTCACATTACTAGTCTGTGTCTTTATTTGTGGGCTGGGTTCTGGGGACAAAGAGGCTTGCCCACTTTAAAAGGGCAGGACCATTGTCCCACGACCCAAGCAATAAGGTGAGGCTCAGCAAAAAGGAGGGGAGGTGAGGGAGGGAGGCTAAGGAGGAAAAGAGGCAGTGCCAAGGCATCACAAAGAGGGAGGGGCATGAGAACAAAGGGGAAAAGGGGAGGAAGAAGAATGATTGGACAAAGGAAAGGGTGTGTGGAAAGGAGCAATAAAAGGGGCTGCATTCCAGAGAGAGGTCACCATTTGCTCCATAAGAAATTTCCCACCCACCCACCCAAAAGCAAAGAAGAGGCACTGTGGAAGGTGGAGCACAGTGTGACACTGAGAAAGGAATCTGCAAGGAATATGGAGATTTAAGTTGGATGGCAAGAGAAAGAAAGGAAAGGAAAAGCAAGGCACAGCATGTACGCCCGTGCCCCCAGTGCATGACATAAGAATAAGAGGCTAGGATACCCCCCATGATGTACGTCGGGGGGGGGGAGAGTGAGCGAGCTGGCTATTTAATTAAAGAGAACAATAAGAAATGAAGTAATGCATGCACCTAAGTGGAGATGTAAGTTATGGACAGATGATTGGGAATATCAAGAAAATGTAAAAATGAATTGGTGAATTATCAAATCATATCAAATCAGTAAAATTATTGCCAAAACTGAGCAACCTCACATTAATAGTCCGTGTCTTTATTTATGGGCTGGGTTCTGGGGACAATGGTTTAAGGCTGTGAGCTGCAGACTTGGAGACTGGGATTTGAATCCCACAGCCCCCACTTGCATACTGTGTGACCCTAAGCAAGTCACTTAACTTCCTTGTGCTCCAAGGTCGCACCTGGAAACAAGCTTTGGCTTAGTGTGCCTTTCCTGGTCAAACAATTTCCCCTTTCCCTTTCCTTTTCTACTATTGTCTGTATTCTCAAATATATCTGTTGTGATTGATCTAGAGTTTATATATTGTTAGCATCATGTAGAAGATGATCTTACTCTAATTGTAATTTGTATATCTAATGACAAAGAAAACTGTATTTATTGTATATCTATGTATTTTTTTACAAATGTAATATTGTCAAAATACAATGCCTTTATGCTGCCTTGTTTTCCTTTATATTGGCATGTGCCAAACAATAAAAGTTTCAAATGATAAATGACAATGAGAGCATCCTTCATTACCATCTATTGGCCTCAACCAGCATAATGAGTATCTCAGGGGAGAAATCTCCCAGGCCTGCTACGGGGGTTGCTTTGATGCCAGAATGGCATCATCTTCAACTGGATCTGCAAAGTGCTACCATCTGCAACAATATCAACCCTGACCAATCAACTATGCTCCCACAAGTTTGCTCCTAAACCAGGGTCAATGGCACTGCAGTGTAATGTGCTAGTGCTGGATTAATTGGTGGCCCAAGTACCCAAACATTTTAACATCCATTTTAGAGTCTACCTTTTGCCTGTTACTGTATTTTGTCCTAGTTTTTCCATGTCAGTTCTGCACTGGAATTTTGTTTTATGTTTTATATTGAAAGATAGGAACATAGAACCAGATGGTGCAAAAATGCCTATGGTGCATGCAGTCTGCACAACCTTAGTTATTGCTTGTATGATGGCCCTAATGCCCATCCACTCCCTTTTACCCTTCCATGTTACACTACCTCCTACAGTTATGAGGCCCATAGGCCTGTCCCAACTGTATTTGAATCCACTCACTGTTTTGGTCCAGGACCACTTCCACCCGCAATATGTTCAGCTTGTCCACCACTCTTTCTGTGAAAAAGTACTTATGAACACAACTCCTGAACCTACCTCCAGTTAGCTTTAGTGGGTTCCCTCTTTTGCTAGTACTTGCACTTAGAGTAAACAGTTCTTTGCAGTTTACCTTTTTTTAATCTGATTGAGATATTTGTATATGTACTGTATATATATATATACAGATTCTGTATATATTATAGGAGAATGGTAACACCCACATAGTTTGGGTTAACTAGGCTGTTTAATGTTAATCTCCAAAATTGTGCACCTTAATAACTTTGGCAGTGTTCAACAAACAGCCCACAATTGGGCATACACAATCAGACTGGCAACATCTCAAGACGTAAACAGTTTTTTGATGGCATCTTGTTCAGATTTCAAGATATGAAACATCAATAAATGTAAAAAAAAGTTTATTTTCCCCATACATAACATGGGTTTTTGATTTACTCTTACACGCAACCAAAATGGTGCAGAACCTTTTCATGAAACTTGCTGGATAGAAGTGGCATCTATTAAGGCAATGCCTTTTGAAGGTTTTGTGACAAAATAGAATACAGTTCCAGAATTATAATGATTTTTTTTTACAACTATCAAACTCGACTGGTAAATAAACACTGATTGTGAGTGCTTATTTTCATGATTTACTTGTGCAAAAAAAAAGAAAGAGGCAACCAAAATTTGTATTTCTTTTGTTTTTTAAGTTAAAGCATTGAAAATGCAGAACAAACTCTGGTAAGAGCCAGTAAGGCTGCTAATGCATTAACTTGATAAGGGTGTTTCATGGGCTTAAATGTAAAGATGAATTTTTGTAGGCAGCATTGTGTGTATATTTCATTTTCAGTAAAGTTAGATCATTATTCTGGTTGATCCTGTGTTTCCCATGTGCTTAAAATGCAAGCAGTGAGTGCGTCTTGTGCTATGCAAGGAAGCAGAGTGAGCTCCCCATCGAGGCCTTCAAGTTATGGTAGAAGAAATGGTGCAGAGAGGAAAGGTATGGCTACAAATGGGGACTGAGGGACAACCTGGAAGGATAAGAGCCTATACTGAGGTGATGGCCAGCTTTCATTAAGGAGGGAACCATAGTCCTCAGTGGACAGTTTAAATGTTACTTTGATAAATATGTAAAGTAGCTGAGGGGGGTGATGAACAAATGGGGAGGAAGAAAGTGGGCCTCCACAGGCTGAAATAGATAGTAGGGAGATCCCAAGCAAGGGGTTAGCAAAGGAGGAAGTGGGGAAAGGAGCAGTCAAAGAAGAACATTGAGGAAAGAGGAACAATGAAAAAATGGAGAAAGCAAAAGAAGAAAGCTGAGGGATGTCAAAATGGTGCAAGGTCTGCATCAGAAGCCCTATGACAGGAAACTGAAAGAGCTCAATATGTACACCCTGGAGGAGAGGAGGGAGAGTTGGGATATGATGGAGCTCATTAAATACCTCATGGGGGTTAATAAGGTACAGAAGGGAGGCATAATTCAGAGAAAAAGGTGGTGTAGAATGAGGGAACATGATATGAAGTTGGAAGGAGTTAGATTCAGTAGAGATGTGAGAAAGTACATCTTCACAGAACAGGTGGTGGATTCCTAGAACAGCCTTCCATGACAGGCAGTGGGGGTGAAACCAGTGGTGGGTTTCAAAAATGACTCGGATAGGCACAAAGGAACCCTTGGAGGAAGGAAGGGGATGGAAGAGAAAGTGTTGTAGATCAGTTTGGGTCTCCAGCAAAACTGATCATAATTAAAAATGAGCAGACTAGATAGGCCCAGTGGTCATTATCTGCCATCAGTTTCTATGTTTCTATGTATGACAGGTTATGCAATTCAAATGGATACTGTGTAAAATTATTATTATGCACATTGTTGATCTATAAATTGTGTAGTACAATAATTTATGTTGTACTATGCTACACAGACAGGATAAATCAAATCAGTAATAATACATGCACTGAGCAAGGGAGAAATAATCAAGGGGAACATGTGTGAAGGAATACACTACTCACAGAGTTGTGTCACCATGATAGGTACATACTGTATGAATTTACTGCATTATGATGGCACCCAACTGTATACCAATGTTGCTTAATCTACAGTATGGGATTTCATTTATTTTTGTTTTATTTTTAATAATCCAGACATTGTCTACACAGTAATGGCATATAGCCAAGGATGCTCTTTACACATAATTTGTGTTGTGCTACGCTACGCAGACACGATAATCAAATGGGTAATAGAGGATAGAGGAGTTGAGACAGCTAGGTGTTGGACGCTCAGTGACAGCTGGTTACATGTATTTTCCTGTGGACAAAGTGCAGAGGAATGCCCAGATAGCTGCCATCCATGTACAGTCTAATGTCATGCCTCTACACAACACTGTACTGTGGGTATAAAAAAACTGATAAGAGCGTATTGTTTTCCTGTTTCCAAAGTTGTTTTCTCTAATACTTGAGAGTTATTGCTAGGAATTCTTAAATAACAGAAGATGTTGTATGTCAATAAATAGCTATCTCATAATCATGTAAAATGGTCATTTAGTTGTTCCCCATGCACATACTGTATGTGTCTAGTTTTCTCAAAGTTCCTTATTTCCCCAAAGGGAAGAGATAAGGAGAAAGAACTAATAGAAATTGCTATTGTCCAACTCTAAAGTGTAAAAGAATATGATGTTTGGAGGGGTATAAAATATTTTCCTTACACATCCAGCAAGTGGACCAGTGCTGCTTCATGCCAGCTGAGTAAATACTAGGGTCTAAAAATTTGCCCCTGGCTAAAATGCACCCAGTGTTTTAGCCACTTGTGAACTGAATTAGACACTCTAGAAATGTGGTCTAATGCAGTGTTCCTGTCTCTGTGACTCAAACATACTGGGGTTCTCCACTGTTTGGTGCTGGGAATGGACTGACAGATATCATGTTCTCAAGGGGCAATGAGTGAACTTGCACTGTCTAGCAGGCTTTACTCATGATTTAGTCATTTAGTTATCCCCCATGCATTTATGTGTCTAGTTTTCTCTAGGTTCCTTATTCCCACAAAGGGATGCAATATGGAGTAAGAACGAATAGAAATTGCTATTGTCCAACTCTAAAGTGTAAAAGAATATGATGCTTGATGGGGTACAAAATATTTCCCTTACACATCCAGCAAATGGTCCAGTACTGCTTCATGCTGGCTGGGTAAATGTTAGGGTCTAAAAATTAGCCACTGGCTAAAATGTACTGAGTGTTTTAGCCACTTGTGAACTGAATCAGCCACTCTACACACATGGTCTCATGCTATTTTCTTGTCTCTGCAACCCAAACATCCCGAGATTCTCTACAATTTGGTGCTGGAAATGGACAGACATATAATTTTCTCAAGGGGAAGTGAATGATCTTGCACTGTCTAGTAGGCTTTGCTCGCGGTTTTTGTGAAGACAGAAAAAAATGTTCAGCTGCATGGCACCAATTACCCAAACATACTAATGGATGTGACCCTGTTGGCCTGCAGTGTTGTGTTGTGACAGTCAGCCACATTCAGTTACATTTATCAAAATGTCTTAGCCACAGTGGTGAAAGAGAGACTAGACATGTTATCCACTTTGATTTTACAATAGCCATTGGCGATGGTGGTGATCCTTAATGAGCAATCAGTGCCAGAAAGAATAGCAAGTTCTAGCCAGAGCCAATACGACTGTGGTGAGCTGCCAAATGACAAAGTTACAAGTGTGCATGGAAAATGTTGAATGACCAGGTGTAACTTGCACCAAATTTTCATCCTGGCCATTTTGGAACCCCACCTAATGATAAGTGCCACTGTCATTTTGTTCACTTTTCACAAAAGGTGATTTTGCAGAGCGACCATGCCATTCTGTGCTACAGGTGTGAAAACATATTTCAGGCATGTTGTGAAAAATGACAGCTGTACTCTTAATAAGGAGGTGTGCAAAAATGGCAATATTGAAAATCTGGAGTGAAAATATAAAACATTGGCAATGTTAGAAGCGTGCATAGAAACTGCGTAAACACACACTCATAAAGCAATAATTTTTTGAAATTCTTTCACCAAAATTGCTGCATGGGCTTCCCCCCCACCCATGAACAGTGGCACTGTTGTTGTGTTAATCAGTCCCAAAAGGTGATTCCACGCATTGACTGAGAAATCACCTTATGGAACTGAATAATTAAATGACAGTGACAGTGTTCACGAAGTGGGGTCTCATGAACCCCATGCTGAAAATTTTGTGCCAAAATTCCTAAAAATGACTTAAATGTCAACATAAGTTGAAAACCCCACTGACTGCCATTATACCATGCTTACCTTTGATGCTTCAGTTTGTGGTTCAGCTTTGAAGAATGCAGACGTGTCCTGGTCCAGAGATGCAGACAGTGCTTACCTCTGGAGGTAAGTATGGGGAAAGGAGGGGGGTTCGGGGAAGTAGGTGCTTAGTGGGAGGGTGGAGATGGAGGAGAGGGGACTGGAGCAATGACAAGGGACTGTTTTCTTTTTTAAGAGTAAAAAAAAAGGCATCAGGGGATGGTTTTCTTTATTTACAGGAAAAAACACAGTGTGCCAAATGAGTTGGAGGGTACATGATGCCGACACTGGTATTGGGCACCCAATGGCGGTGTGGGGATGGGGAACAGAGGGAGCATGGATGACAGCAGCAGTGGGAGGGAGCAGTAGTGTTTTATTTGCTGCCGGTGCTGGGAGGGAACGGAGGGAGCGGGGAGGACAGGAGCAGTGGAAGGGTGCAGGAGGAGTGCCATCTGCAAGAATGCAGTGGTGATGCAACTGCGCATGTGTGGCAGTTGCTCATGCATAATTGTGGTCAATGGTATTCTGACATTCACAAGATGGCAGCACCACCAGGACTGCACATGCGCGCGAGGCTCACATGTGCAGTTCTTGTCCCAGAATACGAAAGTAACAGCCAAAATAGTGCAGCTGTCACTCTATAGTGGCCAATCGTGGTAGATTGTTACAAGCTCCATTAGGCTTTCAGAAGGATACTTCCAAAAGTCCAATGGAAGGTGCCACGGTCATATGTTTTGATGTAACAGATCAGTCCCAAAATGGCTGTATGCTATGCCCACAGTCATAAAAATTGACCCCTAATAATGACTGAGATAAATAAGGAACAGGCCCTCTCTTTTTTTTGTCCATAATTTTCGTGTTAAAGGGGCCACTGTCAGACCTTTTTGCATGGTTCTACGATATCGGTTCTACAACTATGTTGTCGGCCGACATCACAGTGATGGATTTATGTCGACCGCAAGTTGAGGTCAACATAAATCCAGCAGGAGACCCCAGTTGTTTTCTATCAGGGGGCTTCACCCCCTGAACCCCCTATGTGGGGGTCTCTGCCCCTCGCACCCCCCAAACCAAGTTGGAGTTGATTCGGGGTGGAGACGCAGGAATGGGGGACAGAGTGCCATGGTCTTCAACAGACCATTACAGTGAACTGTCGATGTTGTCAGCATCAACGTGTTTGCTGTAATGGTGTCACAATGCAGGGGGCATACCTTTATGGTATTATATTATTTCTGGTTGAAACCCCATATTTTCAATTTGCTTATCTTTTCTAAAATTCATTAATGTTGCTGGTTGTTTTATCTGCTCCTTTCATAGTAGAACTGAAATGCATGCTGATGGAGTTAGTATAACCAGAGTTATTTTGTTTCAAATCCCTGATCTACTCTTACAGTATACTCCCTGAACTTTAGGAACACCCCCCCAAACAATGCAGCCACTCATGAAGCCATATTCTCCTGCCCTCCCACTGTGTAATGATGTTATATTTGGGCAGGGGTCCCCAGTCCATGAAAGATGCAGTGGGACTTGATCAAGGACTGTAAACAAACAAGCTTTGACAAACAAGAGCCTGAGAACATGAGTTGAAACTGGATGGGTGAAGGTTTAAGAGGGGTTTGAGGAAATTCTAGTTTATGGAAAGGGTGGTGAAGCTGTAGAACAGTCTTCCAGTGGAGGTGGTGGGCACCAAGACCATAAATGGTTTCAAGCATGGCTGGGATCTTCTGAATGGCTTGGTGGATGCTCAGGTCAGCAACATTAAGGAGGGGAGCAGGGTGTGCTCTATATGGACAATAGGTCCTGGGGCAGATAGGGAAGTCTAGGCAGACTAGATGGACATTTTGTCTTTTTCTACTGCCATTGTCTATGTAATAATATATGCATTGAGCAATGGAGAAAAATCAAGGGGAACATGTGTGAACCGATATACTACCTACAGAGTGGTGACACCATGATAGGTACATACTGTATGAAGTTACTGTATTATGATGGTATCGTGCTGTATACCAATGCTGAATAAGCTACAATATGGCATTTTATCAGCCACATTGATTTTACTGTAGCCATCGATGATGGTGGCCATACTTCATGCACACCCAGTGCCAGGAAGAATAAACATTGACCACTACTAATGACTGAGATGAATAAGGAAGAGGACCACGCTCTTTTTTACCATAATTTTTATTTTAAAGGGGCCACTGTCAACCCTTTTTGCATCATATTATTTCTAGTTGAAACCTCATATTTTTCTAATTGCTTATCTTTTCTAAAATTCATTAATGTTGCTGGTTGTTTTATCTGCTACTTTCAAAGTAGAACTGAAATGCATGCTAATGGTGTTACTATATCCAGAGTTATTTTGTTTCAAATCCTTGATCTGCTCTTACAGTATACTCCCTCAACTTCAGGAACACACCCAAACAATGCAGCCACTCATGATGCCATATTCTCCTACCCTCCCACTGCATAATGATGTCTGATTTGGGAGAGGATTCCAAATCCAGGAAAGATGCAGTGGGACTTGATCAAGGACTGTAAACAAACATGTTTTGACAAACAAGAACCTAAAGTCATGAGTTGAAACCGGAGGGGTGATGGTTTTAAGAGGGAAGTTACTGTATTATGATGGGAAGTTACTGTATTATTATGGTATCCAACTATATACCAGTGTCGAGTAATCTACAATATGGAATTTTATTTATTTTTGTTTTATTTTAAATAACCCAGACATTGTCTACACAGTAATAATGTAATAGACAATGATGCTGCTTACAATTTGAGACCTTGGATTTTGTTTTAACCACTTTATTCATTTTTGGGAAATCACTTGTAACATGGTTACAAAATATTTCCCTTACACATCCAACAAATGGCTCAGTGCTGCTTCATGCCTGCTGAGTAAATACTAGGGTCTAAAAATTAGTCACTGGCTAAAAGGCACCCAGTGTTTTAGCCACTTGTGAACTGAATTAGCCACTTTACAATCATGACCTGATGCTGCTTTCCTGTCTCTGTGACCCAAACATCCTGGGGTACTCCACTGTGTGGTGCTGGATCTGGACCGATAGATATTATGTTCTCAAGGGGCAATGAGTGAACCTGCATTCTCTGGCAGGTTTTGCTCATGACTTTTGTGAAGGAAAAAAAATTTGCTCTGCTGCATGGCACCAATTACCCAAACATACTAATGGATGTGACAGTGTCAGCCTGCAGTGTTGTGGTGTGACAGTCAGCCACATTCAGTTACATTCATCAACATGTCTTAGCCACAGTGGTGAAAGGGAGTCTAGAGATGTTAGCCACATTGATTTTACAGTAGCCATTAGTAATGGTTTATTTATTTATTTATTTATTTGTTCTAGGATTACAAATACCTTTGAGCCAAGGCTCTTTTACAAAGGTTCCACGTCATTGGTACAATTGAGACAATCATAAGCAAAGGTAACAGTTTATAAAATAAAAAAAAAAGAACAACACATAGTCTTGTAGATGAAAAAAGAACAATAAGGTGAAACTTTGGGGAAGGGAAAGGGAAAGGAGGAGGGTGAAATCAGGGAGACTAAGTGGATGGGAGAGAAGGGGAGGTAGGTTGGGGGACAGAGAGAGGAGAGGTGGAAGGCGGATAAGAATAGAGGTAGTGAAGCTGGGTGGCATTTGTTCTGGGCCAGCAGGGGAGGTAAAGATAGGAAGGGGGGGTGCTGGCAAAGTGCAGGAGTAGATGTGGGTCCAAAAGGGCATCTTCAGCTATGGAACCAAAAGATATGGTTAGCCACAACAGTCACAGAGGTTGGAGGCAGTCAGTGTTAGGCGGAGATGAATCTTAAAAGTGCTGAGTGATAGAGAAGATGAGATGTCGCTGGGAAGACTGTTGTACCAACTAGTGGCCCGGTAAGCAAAGGATCTTTGGCCCTGTGTTGTCAGGTGTGGATTCTTGGTTGTATGAGGGCACAGACTCCAGGGGGGGCAAGGCCCAGCAAGATTTTCTTAGTAGTAATACAAGTTTGGTGTTTTATTCGATTGGCAAGATTCAACCATCCAGTTTGAGAATAGAGGTCACAGGTGTGAGTTAGGCGTTGGGAGCCAGTGACAAGTCGACAGGCCTTGTTGAGGACGGTGGATACACGTTTGAGTGCAGTGGTTGTAGCAGAGCCGTAAATGATAATGCCATAATCAATGATGGATATGATGGAGCTCTGGACAGCGACAGTGAGGGCTTCAGGTGTCAGGTGTTTCTATGACGGAATAGCAGGCCTAGTCGGGAGTTAGCGGCTTTGGCGACATGGTTGATGTGGGCAGTGTAGGAGAGGTGAGGGTCAAGAGTGATCCCGAGGTTTTTAAAGTTTTTGAGCTGTTCCAGTGCGGCACCTTGTCTGGTGATAACGGAGAGTTGGAAGTGCTTATGTATATTATGGGAGCTGCTGAAGATCATGGGCTTTGTTTTTTTTTTGATTAAGGATCAGTTTGTGCTTTGTGAGCCAATTCTCAACCGAGGAGAAGCCGGGTTGGAGATTTTCTTGCAATTTCTTTGGGTCCTGGTGTGTGGCAAGAATTACTGCATCATCAGCATACAGGGTGATATGTTCAGTGCAGGAGTCCGGTAGGGTGTTAAGGAACAGGCTGAAGAGTAGGGGGCCCAGTATTGAACCCTGGGGGACTTCAGAGAGGACAGGTCTTGAATCAAGTGCACATCTCAATTTTTACACGCTGAGTGCGGTTTTCAAGATAGCTTTTGAACCAAGAGATTGAATCATTGGAGAGACCAGCATTTTTAGTTGGCTCAGCAGGAGGGAGTGGTGGACAGTATCGAAGGCTTTGGTCAGGTCGATGAAAATAGCACCAGTTAGTTGTCCATTGTCAAGGGAGCTGTGAATGGAGCTGGTGAATTCGAGTAAGGCAGAGGATGTACTATGACCTTTTCTAGAGCCATGTTGCTGTTTACAGAGAATATTATAATTGTCCAGATGCTCGGTAAGTTGGTCCGCTACTATACGTTCCAGTGCCTTCGATAGGGGAGGCAGAATGGAGATAGGGCGGAAGTTCACATGGTCAGCTTTATCACCACTTTTGTGAATTGGGGTAACAGTGGCAATTTTCCATTTGTCTGGGAATTGGCTAGAGGAAAGAGAGAGATTAAAGATTTTGGTGAGGGGCCCAAGTACCTCGTCAAGCGTTAGGGCCAGTAGCTTGAGGTCAAGTGTGTCATTGCTTGTTCTAGATTTACTGATGGCTTTGGCAATGTAGTTTCGGACTTGATGCTTCTTTCGTGCTTTAAAGTAGAAAGGTGGGTGACAGGCATGGTTGGAGGAGTTGGGGGGATGGGAGTTGACACGTCTTGGAAGAAGTTGGAGGGGAGAACACTGCTAAGGTCAGTGAAAGTGATGTTAAAAGTGTTAGCAATAGTTTTAGAGTCGAGTGTAGTGTGCCCATTTATGTTGAGAATGTTCGGTGAGGATTTTGACTGCTTCCCAGTGACCTCTTTAATGTTTTTCCAGAAATCCCTCCCATTTCCCCAGGAGTTAGTGAGGGTATTTTTATAGTAGTCAGATTTCTGTTGCCGAATGGATTTGGTGCAGTCGTTCCATACCCGTTTATAATTCTGGATGTCGAGTTGCTTACCAGAGTTTCTAGCCAGTTCCCAGAGGTGGTCCCTGGATTTAAGTTTTTTTAGGAGGTCTCCTGACAGCCAAGGGTTACTGAGCGATTTAACTTTACGCTTTTTGAGAGGGGCAAATTTATTGCAGGCTTCATTGAAAATGTGAATAAATTGTCTAGTGCAGTATTAGTATTCTTGGCCTTGAAGGTGGGGGACCAGTCCTGCAGACTGAGGTGTGATTTGAGGTGGGTAGCTGACCACGGGGTAGGACTCTGCTGGTGATGATTTTTGGAGGGGCTTATAGAAATTGTTTGACCAGGTACAGCTGATGGAAGAGTGGTCACTGAGTGAGTCGGGAGGACTGAGGTTTTCGTGATCCGGGAGGGGTGGTTGGTTAGGATCCAGTTGAGTAGGGTGCAGGTCCCAGTTCTGTAGTTCTTTCTGGTTGCATAGTCAACCATTTGAGTCAGGTTAGCTGATATAACGGAGTCCTTAAATGACCCACATTCAGCTGAGAGCCAATTAATGTAAAAGTCACCAAGAAGGATGATTTCGGAGTCCGATGGGTGGGATTTGACAAAGTCAAGGACAGCGGTTAGACCAGGTCCCTGTTTTTTAGGAGGTATGTAAACAGTGACAACTGTGAGGGCCTTATTGTGGGTGCCTAATAGAAGTCTGATGGGAAGAATCTGAGCAGGTGTTCCTGGAAGAATGGAATCAATGGGGTGTCCTCGGAAAGTGTCTTTCACATATAAGGCACACCCTCCACCTCTTTTGGACTTACGATCAACCCGGAAGACATTGTAGCCAGGAAGGGTGATTGCCTGGTCAGGAATCTTTGGGGTGAGCCAAGTTTCCACTACTGACAGAATATCCGGGTTGTGTTGGGTGGTAAAGGCTTGTAGTGCATCAAGCTTCGGAAGTAAACTGCAGATGTTCAGGCACATGATTGAGAGAGTGCCTGCTGGTTTGTTTTGGTTGGAGGTGTTTGGTCCAGGGTTAGGGTGAACAGTCCCTGATAGCAGCAGGAGGAGGAGCACAAGTTTCAGGGTGCATAGGCAGAGTTCAGTCAGAGAGAGGTTGCGTTTCTTTTTTGAATAGTAGTATGCCAGGTGGTAATGTCAAAAATGCAACACTGGAATAGTTGTATACAATTTGGCTAGATGTGCCCAAGGCTCACACATGAGCAGGGACAGATCAGTTTTGGTGGTGTGCCTCCAGAAGGAGGATTTTCCCATTGCCAAATGATGTAAAATAATCAAATCCACAGGAAAATGACCAGTAAACTGTTTGATCTATGGTAACAAGACAAAGGATGTGTTAAATTCCTGGAACACTGGCCTGGGGCATATGCAGGAAGTTAAAACCATTTGTCAGTGTCTTCCCTTTGTTTAAATAGTTGTGAATGGTTCTCAAAGACATGCAGTTCCCTTTAGCAACAAGGTAGATGGAAATTTTGATTCAGTTTGCACTCCCCAGGTCAGAGCTTGTAGAATTTCTTAGCTGTACTTTGATTTTGATGGCTTCCAAAAAAGCTGATTTATCATGAGAATCCCAATATCTGCTGGTGATGTTTTCCAGTTCCTTAGTCCAGGAAACTTTCATAGAGCACATATCCAAGAATGGTCTAGTTCCTCCAAGCCAAAACACAGGAAAATCCACAAAACTAAACTATTGACAGAGACAACACAAACACCCAGCCACACAGCCCAAGTAGGCGGGGATGAAGGCAATGGTGGCGATCCTTCATGCACAGCCAGTGCCAGAAAGAATAACTAGAGGTTATTGAGCTATGAATGAGCTTTGTATGTCCAGCAGACATGGGTTTGATTCCCACAACCCCCACTTGCATACTGTGTTAGCATCAGTAAGTCACTTAACCACCTTAGTGTCCTAAGTTGCCCTTGAAAACAGCACTTGTACCTAGTGGGCCTTACCCCATTACCAAAAGAATAAAAACATTGATTATGCATATTATTTTGTGAGGTATGTTAGCATTGAAACATTGCATGCTAATTGTATGACCAGCAGGATCGAGAAGGTCACGAGGTCCAGGAAAGCAGGCACCTTCCCACACCCCCCAAGTCAACCATCCACCGAGGTCATGAGATCCAGGAAAGGAGGTGCCCTCCCACCCCCGAGACTGCCTTAGAGCCGGCAGGATCGAGAAGGCTCCAAGGGCCAGGAAAGCATGCCCCCCCCACCCACCGAGACCGCCTTACAGGTATGGCAGCAGGACAAGCTGTGGAGCTCCAACCTTGTGGCGCACTACAGACTAGTGTTGGTGCCTTTTTTGCGTGAATTTTTTTATTTTCTGTTGGCCCAGGCATGGAGATAGTCTCTCCATAAGGATTTTTTTCCATTGGACTGCACCAGTATCTGCATGCCTCACCAACTATGGCTTAAGGATACTTTAATAACCTTGATAACCAACTTAAAAAGAAAAAAAAAAACTTTAATAATCATTTTAAATTCTATCTTCTTGCCATGAATGTCCCATTTGTAAATTGCTATCCTGATAGCTGAACTCGACTTAAAAAAAATGACAGGGAGGTTATTCTTACTCTTGCCTGCAATTGCTTTGGGTGGGTTGCAGTGTGGCTGTGGGGAATTTTGTATAGGTATTTTTTACTATATATCTAAATGTGAAGTACACAAGTTTGCATAGGTTTTTACTATCTACCTAGATGTAATGTGTACAATGTACTTGCTGGCGACCAAGACCAAAACCTGACAAAAACCTAGAGATTGAATTTAAATCAGTGCTGAGCCTTGTAGGAAGTTTAAGTCAAACTCCTGCCCTCCTTTTGCCCTGTTCTATATAACTCTTACCTGCTCTCTTTTTTCAGCTGGCAGGATCAAGAAGGTCGCGAGGACCAGGAAAGCAGGTGCCATCCCCCACCCCTGAGTCCACCATTCACTGAGGCCGCGAGGCCCAGGAAAGTAGGCGCCCTCCTCACCCCCCAAGACCGCCTTACAGGTACAGCAGCAGGACACGCTGTGGAGCTCCAACCTTGTGGCACACTACCGACTAGTGTAGGCCCCGCCGCCACTCTGCGTCAGCTCCCCACCGCCCCTACCACCACCCTTGGTCAACCTGCTCTTTTATAGAGCTTAGGCTGACTTTTTAACCAATCAGCCCATTTCCCCATTAGCAGCCTATAACCTTTAGCCCCTAGGGGAAGCACTGTTCTGTAGCTCCAATTTACTGACTCCATTGTCCTTGTATACGTTTCTCTTCACCACTCCCAACCCAATTTCTGTGTCCCTTAAGGCATTCTTATGCTGCTCCCCAATCCCCTGTCCTCAGCATGCTAGCTCTTGCCCCAGAATGAGCACCCTTATCTTCACCTCTCTCATCCTCCTTCTACAAGGAATGGCCAATCCCTCGCTGGTGACCCAACCTTCTGGGATCCTCCCTATGCAACACAGACTCCCACCTACCCTCCCACTGACTGTAGTTCACCTGACCTCCCCCTATTCACTTCCCATCTATTACCTCCCACCACCACCCACTGTGTCTGCTCACATTACTCCCCCTGCGGCACATCTGCAAAGAAACATCACAACACCAGCAAGCAGTGAGTGCTGTCACTCCTCAGAATTGTTTCACTACTACTTCTAATTTCAGGCAATGTGCATCCCAACCCAGGATCCATCCCACCCAATCCTGGAGACCACCACCAAAGGCTTAAAAAAGGTGCTATGAATATCTGCAGCCTGCCCAAAAAGTTGGGGACACTACAATGCTGAATGCTGCAGCATCAGCAGGATGTGCTCACTCTCTCAGAAACCTGGCTGTCAGAAAAGACCCCTGATACATTTGTTGCTCTCCCTGGCCTCACCCTCTTTAGAGCTGACAGAATTGTCAAATGGGGAGGGGGGTATGCATTCTATGTCTGAGACTCCCTCCTATGCCAAAACCATCCAGCTCCCTCACTGGATCATGGGACACAAGCCCTGACAATAAAACTAACCCCAGACCCCTCCAGTGCCCCTGTAACTATTACTGTGGTGTAAATCCCACCAAGAAACCAAATCCCAGTCTTTCAATCCCTGGCCAAATATATCTCTAGCTTCCCTCCAAAAACTGAACACATTATAGTGGGAGATTTTAATGTGAACTGGCTGTCGATCTCAGCCTCCTCCATAACAGACACTATTGCTGCTCTTGACCTGATCCAGTTAGTCGATCAGCCTACTAGGAGGAATTCCAGGAATGGAACTAGCTCTCTAATCAATTTCCTACTCACCAATCATCCAAACAAAATCTCAAACCTGACTGTACTTCCTGATTCATTAAGCGATCACTCCCCCATCTTCTTCACCAGGTCATGGCAGCAGCAAACACCTCAACCAAGCAGTTTTACCAGACGCTGTCTTCAACCTGGAGGTCTCACTAAACTAAGGAGGCACCTAGCCCAGTGTGCCTATTTCCCTATCAAATACACCCCAACCATAGATAAAGCCCTTGACTGCTTTACTCAAACATTCAACAATGCGTGTGATAAATTTGCCCTCCTCACCAAAGTTCTATTCAAAAACATAACACCCCCTGGGTCTCACCTGCCTTCCTACAGCAACTCAAGATCCATGATGATCTCTGGCACAAAGCGGTCGCCACTGGTAGGAATACAGACAGGCTTGCCTACAAGATGGCGCGCAATAGCTGCACCTGGCCCATAAGAAGAGCAAATCAGAATACTACAAAACTACCCTCGCCTCCTCCTGGAGGAATGCTAGGTTGTTCTGGGACAATCTTAAAGAACTTAATGGAAAATTCAGGATGCCACCCCCCTCCCAGCTAACTGTCAACAATGACAATACGTCTGACCCCCTTATCATCGCCAACTGCTTAAATGCTACTTTCTCTGATCTGAGTGCAATCCTTCCAAACAATTTCTTTGACCCCACCCCACAACTCCTGAGCCAAGCAATGCCTACCCACCCTTCCACCTGAGGGTTATTACAATGGATGAAGCCAGGCCATACCTTGCGAAGGCCCTTGGTGGCTCGACCTACTGCAAAGATTCCTTTGATATGAAAATACTTAACCTGGTACTTGACAATGTGCTCTCCCTGCTGACTGATCTCCTTAACCTCTCCCTATGTCTAGGGCAGTTCCACACCGAATGGACGATGGCAACAATCACACCAATACTAAAGAGTGGGGACCCCACCTCACCCAACAACTGCCGACCCATCTCCATCCCACCACCCCTCTCAAAAGCCCTGGACAAAATCATTGCCACCCAACTCACCTACTACCTACTAACACACAATATACTTTGTAGTGAACAACATGGCTTCAGAACAGGGCATAGCACAACAACCACCCTCACAGTGTTATCTAACTCATTGCACAATGCCCTGTATGAGAAACACCTAGTAGGAGCAGTATTTAAAGATCTGTTAAAAGCATTTGATACTGTCTCACACCCCCTACTCATAAATACTCTCCACCACACTGGGCTGTCCCCTGGACCCATCTTGTGGTTTACAAGTTACCTCTCAGATAGGTCCTAATGTGTTAAGATAATCAACGCTCTCTCATCCCCTTTGCCAGTCTGCTCTGGGGTCCGTCAGGGCTCCATCCTTGGCCCCTTTCTCTTCAGCATCTTCCTGAACACCCTACCAACATCCTGCCCAAATAATCTCCTACACTACGCAGACGATGCGGTTCTGTTTGCCTCTGACCCAGATCCCACTATCCTACAACCATCCCTACAACTTGCTTTCAATCACATCAAAAATTGGTTTATGGACCACAGACTGGTAGTCAGTGTAAGAAAGACTAAGTCAATGCTCTTTGCCAACCAGCAGAGCAAGGACTGTGACGCCCAACTACAAATCTTTTCCAAAGCCCTACTCCCATTTGAACAGGTTCATACCTATAAATACTTGGGCATTACATTTGATCTCAGTCTCTCATTTCATCCACATATCAATAATCTCTCCTCAGCCATAAATATTCGCACTGGATTACTCTGTCGTCATAGAACCTGCCTTCTTCCAGAGGCCCTTAACCTTGCTGTTACCGCTTCTGTTCTTTCTCTAGTAGATTATGGACTAGCTGTATACTCAGCCGCCAACCACACTGTCCTAAATAAAATCCACCTAACCATCAACAAAGCATGTAGACTCCTCACTGGAGTAGACAGGTGCACCCACAGCTGCACCCTGTATGCCCTAACAAATATCCTCACCCTTGATGAAAGAGTCCATTACCAAACAAATCTCCTCACCAAAAAATTCATCTAGGCCTCTCCCCCCCAAGAGTTTCTGCCTCCCTGCTCTCCGCCCATGCCTCAATACAAACCCGCTCAGCAAATAAACAGATATGGACTGTTCCCATTGTCTCAACCTCACTTGCCCAAAGGTCTTTTTCCTACAGAGCACCTCTATCTTACAATGATCTTCCACAGACTGTTACCTCTATCACCAGACTTGGCCCATTCAAAATAGCCCTCAAAAACCACATACTATCTGCACACCACTGCCAGTGCACTGGCCAGGTTTGGACTGTTGCATAGCTTCTACCAATAGCTGGCTACCAGTCACTGACTAGGTCTACCAGGTCCTGTCCCAGTAGTGAAGCTGGAATTTAGATACCAGCAGGTGCATTAACTCTCCATTCAAGATTGACTGTGTTATTGACAATGTCAGTACCCCCGGCTGCTTGAATTATGGCAAGTCAAACTCATTAGGCAGGCCTGACTAGCTACCTATTTGTATAGACTTACACTCCTCCTCTTTTTGTATCTACTGTATGAACTACTAATTTATTGGAATAAGCATGTGTATTGCTGTATGCAGTTTACCTGTGATCTGTTTGTTTTCTGACGTGGAGCCTTTGTAAATGAGTCCTTGACTCAAAGGTTGTAATTCCAATTTCTCAATGAAGAAATAATAAATAAATAAATGATTATTATGTGAATTTTAGCCAAATCCCTTATGAAGAAGTATTTATGATCTTGAAATGTTGCCTGCCTTGGAATAAACACTATTGGGTGATGAAAAATAAAACTACAGTACAAGTCACATTAAACTGTTCAATCAACTCACTGGTGTAGCATTTTTGTTTTTGTGATGCTACTGCATTGGCAGCTGAAACTGTTGAAGCTTTTAACTGCTTTCCAACTATCCTTCACTGCCTATTCAGCTTACTTGTACCTGTTTAGTGAAATGGCAGTAGCTGTTTTGCAGAGTTTATGCAATGCATTTTCATGGCATTGTTTATAAATATCACAGCATTCCTTAAGAGTTGTTTAGTCTGCCTTCTGAAATGAAACTCATAAGCACTCAGCTGAAAATAAAGCTTAGAGTGTATAACAGCTAGTTGCAAACCAATACTAACCTTTTACTAATTCATTAAATTAAACACTGCACAGATTAGGAAACTCATTGAATAATGCTACACCAGTGAGTTGAGGGAACAGTTTAATGTGACTTGTACTGTATACACTTCATGTGAAATTAGGTCTCTGGTCTGATTTCTCAATTATGTTTAAGTTTTTGTCTGGACTGTTTCAGGCCTTTTAACTTAGCATCTGAAACCTGAAACATCCTTCCTCACTCTCAATTAAACTTTATGCTTGGGAAAGCCAGAGTGACTTGACATGTTTATGAGCCTAGATCTCCTGCAGTGATATAACAACACTTCATTGTGTGTTGATCTGAGAAATCTGAACCTCACTCCTCACTGGGAAACATTGAGTAAGAGAGAAAAAAACAGGGCTGTAAACAAATTCTGAATACAGGATTGCGATAAAAGTCGAATTAAATGAAGTCCATTAGACATATTGTGAGAAACATAGAAACATAGAATTTGACAGCAGATAAGGACGGCTTGACCCACCTTGTCTACCCATTTCCCTGCCTGATGGATAAGCTGCATATTCTAGTTAATCAACAGATTACTTCTTCCTACCCCCCACTAGAATTCCCTTAAGCCTGTCCCATGCATTCTTGAATTCTCCCACTGTTCCTGACTCCACAACCTCCTCAGGAAGGCTGTTCCATGCATCCACAACCCTCTATGTGAAAAAATACTTTCTAACATTACTTTTGAGCCGTCCCCCTCTATCTTCAAATTGTGCCCCCTTGTTCTTGCACATCTCTTCTTCTGAAAGATACTACCCTCTTGTACTTTGTTAATTCCCTTGAGATACTTGAAAGTTTCTATTGTGTCCCCCCTCTCCCTCCTTTCCTCAAGGGAATACATATTAAGCTGTGTTTGTCTCTCCTTGTATGTCTTCTGGTGCAGACCCTGCACCATTTTGGTTGCCCTCCTCTGAACAGCCTCCACTCTGTGTATATCTTTGCGGAGATGGGGTCTCCAGAATTGCATGCAGTACTCCAGATGGGGTCTCACTAATTGTCTGTACAGAGGGATAACAACTTCCTGTTTTCTACTGTTGATGCCTCTCCCTATGCATCCCAGTATCCCCCCAGCCCTCCTTACTGCCTTCTCACATTGCTTGCCCATCTGTAGGTCATCTGATATAATTACTTCTAGGTCTCTTTCAATTTGTGTTGATGTTATTAACTCACCCCCCATTGTGTACTCTTCCCCTGGGTTTTTGTTTCCCAGATGCATTACCTTGCACTTCTTTGCATTGAATCTGAGCTGCCACATATTTAACCATTCCTCCAACCTTGCCAAGTCCCTTTTCATTGTTTCCACTCCACCTTGTGTATCAACCCTGTTGCAGATCTTTATGTCATCTGCAAAGAGACATGCCTTTCCTTCCAGGTGCTCTCCAATGCCACTTATAAAGACATTAAAGAGGACCGGTCCCAGTACCGAACCCTGCGGTACACCGCTAGTTACCTTCCTTTCTTCACTGTGGACTCCGTTTACTATTACCCTTTGTGTCCTGCTGTCCAGCCAGTTTTTTTTATCCAGGCTACCACCTTGGGACCCACTCCAAGGCTGGCTAACCTGTGTATTAATATTTTGTGTGAGACTGTGTCAAATGCCTTGCTAAAATCTAGGTAGGCCACATCCACAGCCCCTCCCTGGTCTACTACTTTGGTCACCCAGTCAAAGAAATCTATTAGGTTCATCTGACCTGACCTTCCTGCTGTGAAACCATGCTGCCTTGGGTCCTATGCCCCACTGGCCTCTAGGTACTTAACAATTCTTTCATTCAGAAGTGATTCCATCATTTTCCCTACCACTGAAGTCAGACTAACTGGTCTGTAGTTTCCTGCCTCTGGCCTGCTCCCACTTTTGTGAAGTAGAATCACATTTGCCCTCCTCCAGTCCTCAGGTACCACCCCATCCTCCCATGATTTGTTAAAGAGAGTAGTCAGTGGTGTTACTAGTTCTACCCTTAGTTCTTTTACAATTCTTGGGTGAATCCCATCAGGCCCCATTGCTTTGTCCACCCTCAGTTTCAAGAGTTCTTTCAAAACCCTTTCTTCTGTGAATGGACTGGTATTGGCCCCCTTATTCAGTGTTTCTCCCCTGTTTGGTTTAGGTACCTCTTCCTCCTCCTCTTCCGCTGTGAATACTGAGCAGAAATATTCATTTAGTATCCCTGCTTTTTCACTGTCACCCTCTGCCCACATTCCTTCCCCTTTATTAAGTCTCTGTATCCTTCCCTTGGTCTTTCTTCGCTCCTTAATGTACCTATAAAAGGTTTTATCCCCCTTCTTGACAGAGTTGGCTTTCTTTTCCTCAGTTTGTGCCTTTGCTGTTCTGGCTGTCTTCCCTGTCTCCTTCTGCTTTAACTGATACTGTTCTCTGTCCTGCTCATTCTGTGTTTCCTTATATTTCCTGAATGCTATTCTTTTCTCCTTAACCATCCCTGCCACCTCTTTTGAGAAACATACTGTTTTTTTTTCCTTCATTTTGTTTTGTTGATTTGATTCACACAAATGCTTGTTGCCTCTGCAATGGCTGTTTCGATTGTTCCCCATTGTTCCTCCACCCTTGATCCCTCTCTAACTTTCAATGAACACATCAATCTCACTGTGAAAAGAATTCACCAGAAGCTAGGAGCTGCCTACTGCCTTAAGCAATTCCTGTCCACTGAGGCATGTCTAGCTGTTGCTCAAGGTAGCCTCCTACCACTTCTTGATTACTGCTCCCCTGTCTACTCTCTTGTGCCCTCTTTACTACACTTTTGTCTAAACATTGTGTACAATTCCATCTGTTGCTTTGCTCTTCAAGCCCCCTAGTATACCCAGCACTGCACGATCTATGAGTCTTTAGGTTGACTCCCGCTACAGGGTTGTTTCGACTACACCATGGGATGTTTATTTGATAAACCTCTCTGGAACTACCTGATATCACCCTACACTTCTCTACTTACTAAGCGGGTGGTCCCCAGGAGCCTTAGGGACTCCTCAGTTACTCCTCTAGAAGTCCCTTGCATCTCAACAGCTATGGAAAGTAAAGCTTTCTCTGTTGCAGCCCCCTCCCTTTGGACCAACTCCCATCATCCACCTGTCAATCTCCCTCCCATATAGTGTTCAAAACCACACTGAGAGCATTGATCCTCCTGGAGTCTACTTGCAATTGTTCCATTGCCAGCACTAGGGCCCAAAAACCACCCTAGTTCCTAGGTTGCCTCATGTGTTGACTGCCTAGCCCCCACAACCCCCATCTCCTCTATCCTCCAGTACTCCTCTCCTTTTATCTATAGCATGCTTTGTGTGCTGACTTCCCTTTCCCCCTTACTTGACTTCTCCACTATTATGCTATACTATACAATGGCAAGAAAGAATCCTGACTTCTGATTGATCAGTTGGCCATCACAGTAGGGATGTTATCCAGGCATAACATCCCTGCTGATTGTTTGGATTTTGATTTGATCTATTTGCATCTTCTCTTAAGAAACAAAAAATATTTTTACACACTAAGAAAAACATTCTTTAAAATAATTTTTTGATTCTGTATAAAACAACAAGCCATTGTATAATAGAAATAATGCCCTCCAGGGTGGGTGTTATGCAGGGATAGCATCCCTACTCGGGTGTTGTTTACCCTCAGCTGGTGGTCTCAGGTCCAACCACCTGAGGTGGGATGTTATCCCAACATAACACCCACCCTGGAGGGCATTATTCCTTTATCAAGTTTGACCATGGCATACTATAACTTGCAGCCTTGATATCTGTATTAGCTGCCCTACTACAACTTAACTTTTTTCCTTCCATCCCTATCTTTATTATTTGCACCTCTCTCAGCTCAAAAACCGCTTCTCAAGCTGTCTGATAACTGCAAATCCTGTCTCACGCAACTGCCATGTGCCTGCATTTGTGTTTTCACCTAATGAACTGACTGATCTACTTATTATGCACTATGACCACATGTTGGGGTGTAAATCCCTGTGTACTTGCATTTTCTTTTTTACTGACTGTACTGACTGACCTACTTACTATGTATTTTAACCCCATGTTAGGGTGTATCCCACTTTGTCCATGTATTCCTACCACTGCCTATGACCATTATTGTATTTCCATTGTTTTTTGTTGCCTGCCACTGTGTGGCCTGGGTCATGACTGAAAAATGTCCTCTGGACCAGTGCACTTACCCAGTTATCAAAGACATAAATAAATAAAAAAACAAACAAATAAATAAATAAATAAAGTAAGTAAGTAAAACTTTAATAAGCATACTGGGGTGTCAGCCTAGTATTGCTTCTCTTCACCCACTGCCATCCAGATCACCTGCCCCCCTTCCCAGTATATACATGGTGGCACTGAGGTACCTTTCTCGGTGCAGCCGATTAGTAATTCGACACTGGATGTCCAATCTCTAGTGTCTTAATGTCCCCTGAAGTAAAGAAAACCAGCCCACATTGATTTTTTTAAAACTTGTAAAAAAGAAAATGATTCCTAGCTACCTACTGGGTTCATGAGATAGACTCATAAGAAGGCTATGCAAAAAATGTGGTATACAAATAATGGTAAAATGACCAAGTTAGGAGTGAATGTTGCAGTATTTCAGCTATCACTCATAACATCACTAATTTTCTGTATTTTAACTCCAAACTTTCAGTATGCCATTTTTGCACATCACATTATGAACATGACAGGTGTTATTTTTTAAATCTAGGATAAGATGTGTTTTCACTCTTCTGGTGTGAAATTATGTTTCGGCCAATAAAGGAATAATGCATGACAGGGTGTGTCTCATGCTGGGACAACGTTATGACTTGGGTGGTTGGGCATGAGGCTGCAGGCTGATTGTGTCCAACACCTGAGAAGTAATGCTATCCCAGTACGACACACACCCTGGTCTGCATTATTCCTATTATACAATGGCTTGGCTGTAAAGGGAAAAAAAGATTAAAAAATCATGTTTAAAATTAGATTTTTCATTAATTTTTGCTCTTTGTAGGAACACCTTTTGGAAAAAAAGTCTATAGGTTTCTGTTTTGGCCAGTAGATGGTGCTGCCTGTACATAATGTCATCTGTTTGTGTCCACAGGTTTTTTTCTGTAGAGGTTTTTTTTTTCTGTCCCCACATGTAGGTCTGTGTCTGGGCCTGCCTATCTCAGTCTATGTTTTCTTTCTCTTTCTTTTCTGTTTATTGTGAAAGAATTCTATTTTTTTTCCTATCTGAACTGAGCAGTGGACTGTCTAGAAAACCCAAGGACTGTGGTGACTGAGACTTCTGGCAAGAAAAATAAGAAGGGGGCACACTCACTCACAGATCTGTGTGTGCCTGTGTCTGCCATTTGTTTTTGTTTTCTTTTGTTTTTAATTGTGTAAGAAATCCTGCCATGTCTTTTTCAGGTTGAGCAGTGTGACTGCTGAGCCTACTGGGGAGAGAAAGAAATAGGGAGTGTGTACCACACAGTAGTAAATGTCAGTGCCACTCCAAATAGCAGATTTTAAATTTGTGTTGTATTCATTTTCAGAGGTATGGGGGAAAAGGGTGGTCATTTTTGTTAAAGACTCTCATTAGAAGTGGTTCAATAACAAACTGCAGCTGCTCGTGGTCCAAGTGATAGCTGGTGAAGGTTTAAAAAAAAAAAAGCCATAGCAGAATTGGAAAGCAATGCTGTTTGCTGTTTTGATGTGTGGTTTCCTGTTTAGCCTGAGAAGTGGGGGAAAGATGGCAGTGACGGCTTTTATTATATGGAAGTACAATACTGCAGGGTTTTTAAGTAGATGGGGTATTCTATGTTTTTACCTGCCCCTTCTGTTTCAGCGGGTTGGGGTTCAGTAACTGGGCTCTGTGATAATGGCATATGGCAAACTGCAGACCAGGAATGCCAAGTGTGGGCAATTTGGTCATGCTGTGTGCAGTGATTTAATTTACATGTGATGTAGTCTTGTAGGTGCCCAGACTAGGTCTGTGATGTTATGCTGGGACAACATCATGGGTTCACAAATCAGAGGCCAGCATTCTTTCTTGCCATTGCATAATATACTATAAATGCCACATGCCATGTTTATAAGGGGAATCATAAACAGACTATCTTGAAAATTTGGGGTCATAATAAAATATATATATACATATATATATTCTTTGCAAACAACTATGTTAATGCAGATACTAGGGTTGTAAAAACACATAGTGCACAAAGACAAGAAATGAAAAAAAAACACTAGGGATATGAGTCTCCAGAGTGTTTGCGAATCAGTGGTGTGGTCTTACTTGGGGTTGTCAAGCCTAATGCCCACCCCCCCAAGCCCATAGCCTTCTGTTTTAAGCACAAGGTACAGCTCCAACCTAGTGTCTCATAGTGATTCATTATGCTAAAATCATCTGTCAGAGATTTCTTCATGCACAGCCTTATAGGCTCTGCCTGAAGACATCACATTTGACCTCATCTAATCCAAGATAGGGGTGGGCATTATGGTTGACAACCCCAAGTAAAACTCCACCACTGATTTGCCAATACTGAGGAGATCCAAATCCCTAATATTTTTCTTTTCCTGTCACTGTGCGCTTTGCGTTTTTACAACCCTAATGTCTGCATTAAAGTAGTTTTTTTGCAGAGAATGTCCTCTCTTTTTGTGATAGTGGAACTGTATCCTTCGAGACCTGTGAAAAATGAGACAAATACAATACTGGAGACAGTCCTGATGCAGTACATGGCCCCAGCAGACCCAGCACACATGTTGATACCTTTTGGGTGAGGTTCCCTGACCCACAACAGGGTATGGCATCTGTGATAAAACACTGCTTCATCCATACCCAGGCTGAGACTGGTACTGCATGCTGCAGCAACTGCCCCATCAGCCTTGTCCCAGTCAACCAGCTCACAGAGTTGACACCTGAACTCAGCTCACTGGCATGATAAGGCAGCGTGTTCCCCAGTGGTGCAAGGGACATATACCTGAAAACAATGTTACTTAATACATTCTTTCATTTATTTATATTTTATTCAAATTTAACAAGTATTAGCAGAAAAAAAACACACAGAACACTCAAGATGCCAAAAAGGTTGCCTGGCCAGAGTGCATATCACTCCTTTGAAGTACAATCTAGGAGCACCTAAACCCTAAGACAACACCAAAAATGGAACAAGCTGGAACAATAACTCAAAACAAACGTTAAAGAAAAATGCAACTGCAAACATTAAACTGTATGTCTGCTATACAGTTTAACTATACAGGCCCAAAATGTACTAAGTTCCAAAAGGTTGCCTAGAACAGCCTCACCAATTAAACTATAAAAATAATTGAAAGAGGAGGACACTCACTCACCACTGCTGGAGAAAAGAACCCCACCAGTCAAAACACCAAATACAAACCCAACACAAGTGAAAACACCATAGGAAGGTGGGGGGAGGAGAGAAAAAGGATCAGCAAAAGCCTAATTTAACCCAGAAGCCTGAGACTGGTCTGGAACCATATGGGTGGGGGGCAGAGCCTTTCTGACAGAAATGGTATGCCCAAATAGCATAGAAAAGGTTGCCAGAGATGAGTAATCTTGTTATACATTCCAACTGCAATATAGGACAAACATTTGAAACTGGCTGCTTTAAGCAACCCATCAATCCATTCCATTGGAGTAGGAATCATCGTGGAGCACCAATGATGCAAAAGTAAGCTCTTGGCCCCTGTAATAGCGGCGATGAACCATGCCTGTTGAAAGGCAGTCACACCACCCAACTTATGGGTGTTCCCCAAAACTAAATGGGAGAAGTCAAATGTCACACAAGATCAGAAAACAACTTCCAACACACGGACCACTCACTGGCACCAAGAGACAAGTTTAGGGCAGTCCCAAAAAATGTGGAGCAGGGTATCATTCTCCCTATCACACCACCAGCACTGAGGTTATTGCATCAGTTTCATACAATATGAGGAGGCCGGAGTACGGTTCCAAAGTAACAAAGTCTTTAAATGCATCAGCTTCCCTGCTGTATCCCTGCTGATACACTGCCCATTAGTCCAGAGTCTCCCATTCCTTTAAGCCTAATGAATATCCCAACATGCAATCCCATCTATCATGCAAATTGCTCGTATCTGGTGCCTTACACTCTAGAAAGGCCTTATAGATGTCCCCCAGTGTAGGAGGTGACAAGGATACAAGTCCCTTTCACCATATCCCAAATACTTTATCCCACATCTCTGTGGATAGTAGAAAAATTGAACCCCCCAACTTTAAACTCAGAAAATGCTGGAGTTTTAAATATCTCCAGTGGTGAGATGGTGGAAGGGAAAACTGGGATTGAATTTCCCCAAAAGATTTAAATAACCCCTGAGAAGAGGAAAATAAATCTGCTACGCTTTAGCCCAGGACACCCAGAAAAAGGGAGAGCCCCCCAAAGTTAACTGCGGGTTATGCCATAATGGCCAAAGGCAAGGGGGACTTCCCATCTAGGCACTAACCCCTTCCTAGCCAGCTTTCAAAAATGTAAAGCATATTCCTGCATTGGTAAATAATGCTGCTGTGCAAGTTGATCCCATACAATATGCTCAGGAGAATATATTTTTTTTAATTTTTTGACCCCAAACTTTCAACATAGTCTTCTTAAGACCCCACCTCAATAAACCCGTAGGTGCAAATTTTCAAATCCATGCTGAAATGCCATTTCACACCACAGGTGTGAAAACATGTTTAAGGCAGGATGTAAAAAATGACAGGTGTACTGTTCATGAGGTAGTGGAAAAAAATTGGTATGTTGAAAATCTGGAGTTAAAATATAGTAAATTACCAAAGTTATGCAACTACGAAGGAAATGCCCAATGCACCCATTTTAGGAATTTTTTCACCAAATTTTCAACAAGGACTTTTTGGGACCCCACCTCATGAACACTGGTACTGACATTGTATTAATCAGTCCCAAAAGGTGTTTTTATGCAGAGACTGAGAAAACACCTTCCGTGTCCAATTGATGAAATGACAGTGACAGTATACATGAGGTAGGGTCCCAAAAAGACCATATTGAAAATTTGTTGAAACAATTCAAAAAAATGGCAAAGATATCACCATAAGTTCAAAACATAATTCTAAATACATTATATGGCACTTACCTGTATTACTCAGTTCACAGTTCAGCTTTGAAGAGTGCAGACATGTCTTGTTCCTCAGAAGATCACATCGGCTGACCTCTGGTGGTAAGTATAGGGTGGGGGTGGGGTGGTGGGTGCTCAGTGGGAGGGTCAGGTGGGGGTAGGGAGATGGCAGCAACAACTAGGGACTGTTTTCTTTTTTTTAGGTAAAAAAAGACATTGCAGGATTTTTTTTTTCTTTGTAGTGAAACACTTATACATAAAACTAATTCAGGACACTGGGGGTGGGATCCTCAGTGTGCACACTGCTGGGGTGGGTGTAAATGCCAACATGGGGATTGGGCCCACAGATTTTGACAGTGTTAATAAATAAAGGGTCTTAAATGGAGGGAAGCATCCAACACTGGGAGTGGGCATCCCGGTGTCAGAAAAGAATAATAACTAAAAAAAAATGTATTAAATAAATAAATGAATAAATACACTGCCACCGGGGATTGGGCCCCCTTGTGTAGAGTTAAAAGTTTACTTGAGGCACAGTCAAGCTGGCAGGGCTACAAAGACAGTAGCTACACACCTGACCCAAGTCACAACAGCAAAGGCTTGCACTACACAGCACAGCTGTCTTTAATAAATAACATTTGTGTCATATAGTTCAAGTACGATACAACACAGCTGTCATTTATAAAAGACAACTGTGTTGTATAGTACTTGCACTATACGACAGCAGTCATTCATTAAAGACAGCTGTGTTGTATGTGTCTCAACCTCAGGAAGTAAGTATAGGGTAAGGGGGTGGGTGTGGGGTGGTGGATACTCAGTGGGAGGGTCGGGTTGGGGTAGGGAGATGGTGGTGATGATGAAGGACCATTTTCATTTTTCCAGATTAAAAAAACAAAGATGTCCCAGGACATTTTTTTCTTTTCAGGAACTGATTAAACACACTCTTTTGGGACACTGAGGGTGGGCTCCCCAGTGTCCCACACTGCTTGGGGGGGTGAGGTGCAAATGCTGATAAGGGGATTGGGCCCCCCGATGTCAGCAGTGGTAATTAATTAAGAGGCTGCAAAGATTTTTGCAACTTATTTCTTTACTTTTTGTAATAGAATAATAGTATCCATGTTTTACTGTGGGAGTGCAGGGTCCATTGAACCCTGCCCTCTCATCCCTCCATAGATGTAAATAAATATATATGTGTATGTCTATGTATATATGTATATACGTATGTATGTAAATATGTATATATATATATATATATATATATATATATATATATATATATTTATAGCTGTGAAGCACAAAAGCCCTTCAGGATCTGTGTTTCCATTTATAGGACAACAGTGACCAAGTTGTCACCATAGCCACCTTATAACCCCACTTCATGTTCCCGGTATCGAAAATGTTTGAATCCCCAACAAAATGTAATTCTACACAACTGCAATGCCATTCCGTGCCACAGGTGCAAAAACACATTTTGGGCAGGATTTGAAAAATGACAGATGTGGCATCCATGAGGAGAGGTCATAAGAAGGCTATGTTGAACATCTGGGGTAAAAACATTTAAATTTTCCAAAGTTATGAGTGTGCGTAGTGAAATTGCAATGAATGGTCATAAGGTTTGCATTCTTTCATATTTTGACCCAAAATTTTCAACATAGCCTTCTTATGACCCCACCTCATGACCACTGGAAGAAAACATTTCCAAATCCTGCCCAAAAGGTGAATTTTCCAAGTGACCTTGAAATCACCTTTCGGACAGGAGTTGCATAATGATAGCCCTATAATACATCAGGTAGGTCCCCAAAAGGCCATATTGAAAATTTGTGTTCAACATTTTTACAGTTTCCGAAGTTATGAGTGTGCATAGCCAAATTGCAAAGAATGGTCATTATCTTAGCATTTTTTCATACTGTGACCATATATTTTCAACATAGCATTCTTATGATCCAACCTCATGAATAAGGGCAGAAAAAATTTCAAAATCCCACCTGAAAGGTGAATTCGCCAAGCGACATATGGAATCACCTTTGAGGCAGGAGGTGCTTACAGAGTCTTTTGGTTCATAAGGTTGGGTCCCCAAAAGGCAATGTTGAATATTTGGGGTCAAAATCTAAAAAAATGGCAAAGTTATGCATACAATTTGAAATCCCCGTTGAAATACATTGAACCGCATTTACCTTACTTTCTCACATTGCAGTCACCAGTTCCAGAAGCATGACGTATCTTCAATCAGAGAGTGGATCTTGAATTAAAAAAAATAACTGGGATGGCGATCAGTGGGTGGGGGGGGGAGTTACCACTAGACACCATGGCTGATATAAAATATTACAAGGGGAATGGTGATCAGTGGGTAGAGGTACCACTAGATACCAGGGCAAGGCTATCTCACAGCTCACGCAGCAGCCATCAGAAGGAGTTCAGCTGTGGTTGCAGAAGTCAAGAAAAATCCAATTCTAATACAGAGAAAGCAGGGGAAGGCTCCACCCACTATGCTGGGCACCCAGGATTTGAGGTGCCCAGAAAAAGTATTTCTGGCCCTAATTGTAAAAAACAGACATCAGAATCTAGGTAAATGGGGCCCGTTTAGCTAAGTTCTGGTGTTTGATTTTAAAAATGGCATTGTTATGTATTTTTCATGCTTTTTAGTTTGTGGGAAAATAAAACCAAGATAGCAGCTGATGAAAATGATTTTTTGCTGATGAAAAAGGATTGGCTGCTCACGAAACAGAAACCTTTTTCATAAGGCCAAATCCTTTGTTGAACTTTCTCCCTGTATCCTGGAAAGTGATCTTCCCATTGAAATCAATGGGAACTTGAAAATTGAATAACTTTGCAACAGATTAATATTTTTTCTCCAAACAAATGCATGGCAGTTCTGTTACCCAAGCTGTTTCTACCATAAAAAAAAACATACCAAAATTCCACAATGGATGCAAGGCGGGGAAAAAACTGCAAAAAAGTGAAACGTTAAAGGTTTTTCACTATACAGATCTCAGAATCTGTATATCTAACGAAAGCAAAACTTGCCATGTCAAAGGATATATCACTCAGAACAGCACATACCAAATTGTATGCACATCTATTGATTGGCTACAAAGTCATTAAAGTGCAAAATGTGAGGCTTAACATGAAACATGCACAAGTGAGATATCCAGTGCTCATGATGCAGGAGTGACAATATTTGCCATATCAGACGATGTGCAGATTATGTGTGCAAGATATACAATGGGGGTGAGTGGTAAATGAGTAACAGGGTTGTATGTATGTAGGTTGTGAATGAGTTTTTGGGATGTGGAGTTTTGTGAATGGGCTTGGATGTAGTAGTATTGTGATTGGTTGATGCGTGTGTTGGTCCTGTGTGATTGGTTGCTTCGTGTATGGGAGGGAGCTTCAGTCAGTATTCGGGATTTAGTGTTATGAGACATTTCCTTTATTGTGTTGGACTTTTGTGTTTCTGCACATCTTGTTCACTAAATTTTATTATACAGAGAGGTAATGTAGTGCTTGTTTGACTTTTGAAAACGTAACTTTATTTTTCCGTTTCAGTTCGCATCACCAAATATTTTCATTAAGTCATTTAATTGCAGTGGTTTTACTTCACCACTTTTACATGTTTGGAACATAAAGTATATAAAAAAGTAAATAAAAGTCTTTATTCATAGTTTTGCCAGTGTGCTGTGATAAATTCAGTTGAATATTAGGGTATTCTGCTTGAGTCTCCTCCTCCTTCTTGTTAGTCTGTATCAGAGTCCGATTTGATTATTCTAGCTCACTTTCTGGGTGTTTGCTCACAGTGAGAACCTACAAGGAGATAAAGGAGAAAGTTATGCTATGTTTTAGTATTTTGTAGATGTATGTTTAAAGGAGCTGGTGTTTTATTATACTTACCTTGCACGATGTTGAAGGTGATGTGTTTAGCGTTAATCACTGGGTGATTGAAACAGGCTGGGATGCATTCTAAGTACGTGGTTGGTTTTACATTGTGTTGTCCATGGCTTGCAGGTCGTTTAGCTGTGATTGGTTTTGTGTCTGGCATGGCAGGAGCTGAAGATGTACTTGGCTTTGGATTTGGATCACTGCTGAGGAGGTACGATATGTGCTTTTGTTTTTCTTCATTTAATGTTGCATAGCTGTTGATAGATTGTAATTTCTTTTGTCCCAAGACCTGTATAATAACAATCAGGGCTATGTTTGAATCAGTGAGCTTCTGAATTAGATGTTTACATATTGAGTGATTGGTAAGTCGTTTGGGGGTGTTAATTCCATCTTTTTCTATCATATTTTTAACTATGCATCTTATGGTGTTAATTCCCAGGGCTTGATTTTTATACCAATACTTTGGGAGTTCAGATTTTGTAGTGTGGTTCAGAGCAAGAAAGAAACGAGCTTCTGAAAGCTGACTTTTGTCTGGTCGTTTGGATCAGTATAAAATGTAATTTTTAACTGGGCATCTTGTTATGTCATTTACCTCATAAGCTCTTGGTTTTAGTATATGTGTATTCTTTGGGTCGGCTCCAGATCTAGTTTTTTGCTGCCTTTCACGGCTGAATTCTAGGTACTGCATGTTGTGGTCATCTAGTTTTAGGGTCACATAACCCCATTTCATATTTCGGGTTTCGGTGTTTCCCCTAATGCCAAAAAACATTGTAACCTTAAGCCACATGGAGTTCAAAAGTGATTCTGGGTTGTGCGGTCCTAAATAGTTTAGGTTGTAAAGTTTTTCAATGATGCTGTCCATCAGTTCGGCTGCAGCTTGCAGCTTGTTGCCTTTTCCTAGCAGTTTCAGCTGTTTTTGTTTAGACAAAATAACTTGTCTGGTTTTTAAAAAGTTTACCGAGGTAGAAAGAGATTCTGGATAGTGTCTCTCTTTTAAATAACATTCAAAGCTTTGTAATTTTGAACAGATGCTGAGCGGCTCATATTCCAATCTATCCTTTTTCTGACAAGAAATAAAATATTGGCACAGAAGTGGGTCAAGTTCTTTAGGTGGTATACTTTCCATTGGTTGAAACAATTTCATTTCGGATCGGAAGTAGCTCTGCAGGTCTTTAATATCAGCGATTGTTTTTCCTTTTGTATTTTCATTTTTCGTGTTGTCTATGTATTGGTCTATGTTTTCAGCATCAACATGACATTTCTGGATAACTTTTATATGTTTAGTTGTTTTTGTTGTTGTTGGCTTATGTTCCATGATGTTTGTATCTTCTAGCAGTTCCATGTCTTGTTCAAATTGACTGCATAAGTCAATAACTTCTTTGATATTACTTGTTTTAAAGTGTTTTTTAAGCTTTAGCTTGTTGATTTTTGGTGCCATTTCGTCTGATGTAGTAGCTAGTAAAACATTTTGTCATTTTATGTTTCTAGATAATAAGTGGTGTTTTGTGCTGTTTTTTTTACACATTTTATTACTATTCAGTTTTAGTTTGGAGTAATGAGCTGCAGTAATGAATGTGGAACAACGTGTCTTTTTAGGAGCAGCAGCTGTGTTTCAGGTGAGTTAATTTAATTGTCTATTTGTTTCTATGGTAACAGTATAGGTTGTTCTGCTGTAATTGGGGAGAGCTGCATACTGTGATTATATGACTGACCTTTGGTGACCTGTGTGTGCAAATGGCTCATATCATCACTGTGAACAAGAAGGGGAATTTATCACACAGCAGTGGGGGATACACTGTTTTATCTCACTCATTTACCACTCACCCCCATTGTATATACATATATATACTGTGTGTGTGTGTGTATCTATCTGTCTATCTATATATATATATATATATATATATATATATATATATATACATACTGTGTGTGTGTGTGTGTGTGTGTGTATACATATATATATATATATATATATATATTATAGTAGCATGGTAGTGCTACCATAGTTAGGGTTGAGGAGCCATTTTAAGGTTAAAGGTCAAATTTTGCACCTTAATAACTTTGCCACTGTTCAATGGATTTCCCAGAAATTTGGTATGCACAATTGGGCATGGAAGGTCATGCGATCTGCCAAGTTTCATATAGGTCAGATATACAGCTGCAGAGTTATGAAGTGCCAGTGAAATGTGCGTTTATGCTTTTTTGCAAATTCTTTGCTCTCACCTACAGGTTGCTCGGTTTGCGCAACTGGTACAAAATCTTCAGGGAACTTGCAGCCAGGGTCCCCGATGTGCCTTTTGAAGATTTCATGAAAAAATATTAAACAGTTCAAAAGTTATTCAAAAAACAAGTTCCCATTATAAGTCAATAGGAAAATTTAACAAAAAGTGCAAAAGTGTCGTACATGCAGTTTTTAGTGTTGCAAATAACCCCAGTAGTGTGGTGAGTCAGCCATTTTTTTTCAGTTAGTGATCACAGAAATGCTTGCCATTTAAATTTGGGACCTCTAGGGACACAATTCTTTTTGTATTCACCTAGTTGGACCCTGAGGATGTTAGCCATGTCTTTATTTTGGGGTTAAACACTCCAGAAATATGCTTTCCAAATTTCTGGAAAAAGTAGTGTCGCAAAGTAGTGTCACACTCTTGACACTTTCACAAAATTTGCAAAAGGTGTCACAAATTACGACACTACTTTTCCAGGCTATGGCCAAAATGACAACACTTATTTGCCACCCTGCTGAAAAAGAACTGTTTCTTCTTTTGGGCTGACATTTGGAGGGAATGCAGCCAACATCTCACAGATGTGCCATTCACTGGTTTGGTGAACAAATATTGCAAGGCTGCAAAGTTACAGTACTCCAAAGTTCACTTTTTTCCCCATAGACTAACATGGTGGTGTATGCCGCACCTTTCAGGGCTCATATCTTGAAAACAGTGTGAGATACAGATTTTTTGTCATGAGTTACATGGCTATGTCATACAAAATGGTAACCAGGAAAATAATGATTTCTGTGAAATTTACATTTTTTTTTCTATGTCGTGCGGTTGCTGAGATATTACAAATTAAGTACTTCCAATGCTCGTTTTAAGCTTCGATCTCCATTACAATGCATACATTCTTTGTAAACACTGTGTTTCTGTATGAACCTGTTTGGAAAACACAGTGTATGTGCTTCCGTTACTGTTACAGTTGCTGTTTCCACTTGCATTTATATCCCGCTTTGTGTTACCGTTACCGTCTATGCCACCATGTGTGTTACCCTTTGCATTCTCATGCGTGCTTGCATTACCATGTGCACCACTGTTTGCACTTCTGTTTGCGTTGCTGTTCCTCTTACTATGTCACAAGACATCATGTGGTGCGAGCGGGCACTGTGCTCCCGCTGCTGCATTACATTCACTATTTCTTGTCATCACTCTCAAAAAGAAGGGAAATTAGAGGCAAAAAACTCTGTTTAATGCATTAGTTAGGGTTGTTCCACAGCAATAAAAGCAAGGAAATTCGGTGTTAAGGTTGACAGCCCCCCTTGGACCCCCCACCCACACCCCCAACTGGCATCGGGGTTGTCGGTCCTAACTCTCACCCCATTCTCCTGTACCTCTACTTCTTCACATGTGATGGGGTGGGAATTAGAACTCGATAACTAATCTTACCAATCCGGTTGGGTGGGTGAGAAATCAAGAGGGCTGTCAACCCATCACCAATTCCTCACTTTTTGTCACTGTGGAACAACCCTAACAATCATTAAATGAGATTTTGCCTCTAATATATATATATATATATATATATATATATGTAGGCAAATGCTCGGCTATAGCAAATAGTCCATTTGGCTCTCACTATCATTCTGTCATTGTATAAGTCATGATTTTAATCACCATCACTTGTTTTGCTCCAAGGTCTGTCTCCCAACTGCCACTCTTGATTTTCGTTCCAATTTTGGCTCCCGAATCTCCCAATTGGCGCTGTAAATACATGTCATGGTGACTGTTTTGACATTTCATTGAGAAAGATGGTGAGGTGCTCAGGATATTCTGTTCAAATCAAACTGGCAGTTTTTGATCGGCTCAATCTAGGAGAAAGTCTTGTGAAACTTGCCCCAGAGATGGGGTACAGCAAATCTACAATATGCACTTGGTGAAAGCAGAAGAGAGCACTCAGAGATTTCATCCAGGAGGCGGACGAGTCTGTGGCTCTAAAGAGAAAAAAGCTTCACCGTGCAGATGAGTATGAGATCAACCAAGCCACACAGCTCTGGTTCTCACAACAGAAAGCAAGTGACATTCCTGTCTCTGGCATTATAATGAGAGAAAAAGCCTCTCATATTGCTAAGGAAATTTATGGGGGAAATCTCAAAGTCTAAACCCTCCACTTGGTGGCTATGGAGGTTCCAATGGTGGAATGGTGTTCAAGAAGTGTGTGTCACAGGAAAGCAATGCTCCTGTGATCATTGTACTGCTGCTGAGTTTATCCCCACATTAAAGAAAATTGTGTCTGATGGCTCTTATAGCCCAGATCCAGTGTACAGCACTGATGAAACTGGCTTATATTGGCATTGTCTTCCTGATGTAACACTCACCAGTCATTCTGAGACCAATACCAGCAAGGGATTTAAGGAGAGCAAGGACCATGTCATGTTTTCCTTTTGTTGTAATGCCACTGTTACACACAAACTAAAGCTCCTATGCATCAGCAAGTTTCAAAATACCCGATGCTTCCATCATGTCAACATGAAATCTTTGCCTGTATAGTACAACAACAGCAGGAATGCCTGGATGACATCCACTATTTTCCACTCATTTCTTTTTTTATTCTTTTGTGCCATCAGTACGTGTCTTACTCAGAAAAATGAAACTTCAGCCAAAAGCCCTCATTTTGCTGGACCAATGTCCTGTACATCCATCAGAGACTAAACTTTGCTCTAGAGATGGAAAGATTAGAGCTCTTTTCCTACCAAAAACACCACATCATGAATACAGCCCTTGGATGGCAGCATAATCACCACATTTAAGAAGCACTATCGTAAGTACCTCCTTGGTGACCTGGTGGCAGTCAGTTCAGGAACACAAGTCACTGACTTCATAAAAAGTTTGAATTTGAAAACAATGGCTGACTTGGCAGGCAAGGCATGGGAGAATGTGACCGAGAACACTGAGGCACACTTTTGGTCTGCCACACTAGGTCCTGCCTTTGGATCAAGTCTAACACCTAAAGAAGAAACTGGCACAGATGACACAGATGAAATCCTACACATGACTACAGTTCCTTGAAGCCACCAACACCAAATCTGCAACTGATGACTGGCTGCTCTCTGACAATACAATACAGACTACAGAGCAGTTGTCAGATGCAGAAATTGTGTCAGCAGTTCTACATGAAAACACAGAAAACATCATCAAGGAATGGATGAAGAGGAGAAAGGGGAAGATGAAGAATGTAAGCTGCCACCTCCACCAACAAACATTGAGGCAATACAGGGGCTAGGAAGAGGGCTGTCCTGGTCATCCACTCAAGTTGTTGACCCTGTTAAGCTCATACAGCTTTGCAAGCTTGTTTCTTTCACTAAAGATGTTGCTGCCAAAAAGAAATCTAAACAGACAAGGATGACAGATTTTTTTTTAATTCAGGATACTGACATGAGTGGAATAACTCACAATAACTTTAACTTTACCATTCACAGTGTTTCACTGAGCAAAGAAAAAAAGTTTCACCTAAACACCTCCCACTTCACTGATACAGTCTCACTAGTAAATAATACACCTGCTTCGAGATACATTACTGTATCTCTTATGAACACTGTGCAGCATATGCTCTGCCCATACTTCTGGGCTGAATAGCAAATAAGAGAAAAATAAAAGCAAATAATAGCAAATAAAAACCTATATTTAACCACCCCTCGTAGCTACAGTGCTTCTGAAACCATAAGAGCACTTTACACAAACTTCAACAATGCTTAAGCTAGCGTTCCTCACTGCAACGAATGGTGAGCAATAATGCATGCTTAGTCTGGCTCCAAAAACATTCGTTACAGTGAGGGGTTACTGTAGATATATATATATACATATACATACATTATGGTAGCACGGTAGTGCTACCATAGTTAGGGTTGAGGAGCCATTTCTATGTTAAACCCCAAAACTTTGCACCTTAATAACTTTGCAACCGTTTGATGGATTTGCCTGAAATTTGGAATTTATGATTAAGAACCATAGGCCTTGGGATCTGCTAAGTTTTGTACTGGTCAGATATACAGCTGTGGAGTTATTAAGTGTGATCTGTGTGCGCGTTTACGCTTTTCTGGAATTCTATGGTCGCGCCTACAGGTCGTACAGTTTGTGCGACTAGCCCAAAATCTTCAGAGAACGTGTGGCCAGGGTCCCGATGTGCCTTTGAAGATTTCCTGAAAAAATATTAAACGGTTCAAAAGTTATTCAAAAAACAGTTTCCCATTATAAGTCAATGGGAAAAGTTAACAAAAAGTTCAACACTTTCGCAAATGCATTTTTACTTTCGCAAATGGGCCTGTTACTTTTGCAAATCGGCCATTTTGTTTTCAGTTGGTGATCAGAAAAATGGTTGGCATTTAAATTTTGGATCCTCTAGCAACCTAATTGTTTTTGTATTCACCTAGTCGGGCCCTGAGGATGCTTGCCATGTCTTTATTTTGTGGTAAAACACCCCAGAAATATGTTTTTCAAATTTCTGGAAAAAGTACTTTCGCAAATTACTTTCGTGCTCAAGAAAGTGTCGCAAATTTTTGCGAAAGCTTTCGCAAATTGCGACAGTAATTTTCTAGTCTGTGGGAAAATGACAGCAATTCTTTGGCACTGCGCTGCAAAAGAACCTTTGGGAGTTTTGAGCTGAAATTTGGTGGGAACAGAGCCGACATCTCACAGATGTGCCTTTCAGTGTTGTATTGAAAAAATATTACATGGCGGCAAAGTTACAGGACTCCAAAGTTGACAGTTTTTCCCATAGGTTAACATTACGGTGCCCGACACATTACAGAAATCCTTTGGATCCCTGCTGCAAAATAACGGTTTGGTCTTTTTTCCTGAAATTTGGAGCGAAGACAGCCAACAGCTCACAGATGTGCCTTTCAGTGGTTTGGTGAAAAAATATTACAGGGAGGCAAAGTTATGGGGCTCCGAACTTCTCTTTTTTCCCCATAGGATAACATTACGGCATTCGCTGCGCCTTTCAGGGCCCGTATCTCAAAAACGGTGCGAGACACGGAGTTTTCGTCGGAAAAATTCTTAGCCCCCTAGTGCAGGCTAAGTACAAAACTAGCCAGGACAGTCATAAATCATACGACTTTTAAATTTTTTTTCTACGTCATACGGTTCCTGAGATATAACTTATTTAGTATTCCAAGTCCTCATTTTCTGCTCCGATACCCATTATTATGCATACATTCTTTGTACTCACTGTCTTTCTCTATTCAGCTTTTGGGGAAAACCAGCCTGTGCGCTTACATTACTGTTACCATTGCCCTTTCCACTTGTGGTTCCATGCCCGTTCACTTACCGTTGACGTCTGCGCCACCACGTCGTCATCCTTGCGTTTTCATTTGCGTTGCGTTTCTGTTACTTTGCCATTTGTATGTGTACGTACTGTTTCTCTTTCTGTTTCACTTTCGTCACCATGCCCATTGCCATTTCGATTTACAGGCACCATGTTACTATGTGACAAGACATCCGGTGGCACACCCGTTTCCGTCATACCCGTTTTCGTTATCCTTTCTGTTCTCATTGGCGCTTGCGTTACCTTGTCTTGCCACTGTTAGCTTCTGTTTGTGTTGCTGTTCCTGTTACTATGCCACAAGACATCATGTGGTGGGAGTGTGGGCCCTTTGGGCCCGGCGCTCCAACTGCTACATTCGATGCCGGGGAGCGCGGCCCCTATGTCGTTATCCTTTGCGTTTCATTTGAGCTTGCTTTTCTATTTTTTTGCCATTTTGTGTCTACAGTACTGTTTCTCTTTCTGTTTCACTTTGCATCACCATGCCCATTGACATTTCCATTTGCAGGCACCATGTTACTATGTGATAACACATCCGTGGCAGACCGTTCCGTCTATGCCACCATGTGTTTACCTTTTCTGTTCTCATTCGTGCTTGTGTTACCATGTGTGCCACTGTTAGCATTTCTGTTTTGCGTTGCTGCTCCTGTTACTATGCCACAAGACATCATGTGGTGGGGCGGGGGCCCAAAGACTACGCTCTCACCGTACATTCACTATTTCTCATTACCATTCTCAAAAGAAGGAAATTAGAGGCAAAAACTCCATTTAATGCATTAGTTAGGGTTGTTCCACAGCGACAAAAGTGAGGAAATTCGCTGTTAGGGTTGAAAACCCTAACTCCGAATTCACCCCAGCACCACACACACACAGGCACACACACACACATTCAAGTATGGGGGAGGACCAAGTCAACACAACCAATGACAGACATCCAGCAGCAGGTGACAGAAATAACAAACAATTGTCTAAATGTACTACGAGACATCCCCACCCACCTGACCAGGCACTGCATGCTCAGTGGAGATCAACAACAAAACTGAGGCCATGTACACCAAGCGTACACATCCCTGATTGCAGCTGCACACAACATACCACACTTAGTAGTTGCATGGCCTTACCTACCGATGCCCACCACACCACAACTGGTACTGTGCCATTAGTCAATATAAATGCTGAAGGTGCATGATGACAATTGTAGAAAGGTTTTAACACTAGTGAGTATACATTAATTAAGAGAAGTACATAAATTAACCACAAGACACTAGCATGCTCAAGATAAAGTAGTGTTACATTTAGTAGGTGATTTACATAATAGTACATTTACTGCAATGGTTTACTCAAGATAGAGAGGCTGATGTAAGCGTATGGAAAAGCATTGCCTGTTCAATGCTCTGAAATTGTACTGCCAGTATCAGATGCATTCTTACTGATGAAGGTGTACTGCTTATGTACATACATAGACCTTCAGTGTGTTTCAATACTAAAGATGCAGTAAGTATTCTTTGTAGAAACATTGTAATTGCATGGATCAGGCCAAGCAACTTCTAAATATCATAGCACTACTGAGCCAACAATGACGTACCTGTATCGGAGATGTATAATGGATAGATTTTCCTGTAGGCACTTACTGAGTATGTTGTACCTGATAAAGACAATCTCATTGCATCGGTGATGACTAACTTATTCAAATAGTAATACATTTACTATTGTTGCAATGAGTGATCTATGCCACTTATGGACACAGTGTAATTTTTTTAACAGTTGTTTCATACTCAGGCTGTATGCCTAGTGTTTGGGTTTGCCACACTTCTGTCACTGATGCTGTCAAAGTGATAACTATGTTAATTGTGGTACAACAGGAATCAAATAGGTATGGTGTAGATATTAACAGAATGTCTTTTAGTATTGATTTAACTCACAATGGGGTAAGTGTACTAGGACAGCAGGGGTTATTCTCTATCACTGACTCTGTCAGTTATAATCACACTAACGTTTCGATGACTGTAATGATCAAGTTACACTGTTCATCTTCATGAGTTCATATTCACAGCCATTCTCCAGTAACTAGACAGTGTATGGTGATGGGTAGGACACTGTGTTGCAAAGCTGCTACAGTGCCTAGCAGAGGAGACTATCTACTCATAAAGACAATTAAGCAATAAGTCATGACCAACAGTTATGTTAAATGGTCTGTTAATCACCCTGTGGGGGTTTAATGTTGAATGAGGCATAGCCGAGTGCCACATGTCGCTAGACAGTGATAAACTGACCATTAACATAATACCTGGGAGTGGCTTACTGCTATCATAATAAAACTGTTTTTTAAACAACATTAAACCATGTTCATCATATGGTTAGGCTCTACATGTATGTTAATAAAAAGTAAACATAAGGCTGTTACAATGTTTACAGTCAATTAGAAAGCTGCATTTCTCAAACCCTTGTTATAATCAGAGATATTATACCTGTACAACTCCTTGGTTTTGCTGAACTCTGTTGCTCAGGTGGCCCTCCACATGTGGTCTGGTCTGGTGTGGAGCATCGGTAGGTAAGGCCATGCAACTACTAAGTGTGGTACGCTGTGTGCAGCTGCAATCAGGGATGTGTATATTTGGTGTACATGGCCTCAGTTTTGCTGTTGATCTCCACTGAGCATGCAGTACCTGGTCAGGTGGGTGGGGATGTCTCGTAGTACATTTAGACAATTGTTTGTTATTTCTGTCACCTGCTGCTGGATGTCTATCATTGGTTGTGTTGACTTGGTCCTCCCCCATACTTGAATGTGTGTGTGTGTGTGTGTGTGTGTCTGTGTGTGTGTGGTGCTGGGGGGGTGAATTCGGAGTTAGGGTTTTCAACCTTAACAGCGAATTTCCTCACTTTTGTCGCTGTGGAACAACCCTACCTAATGCATTAAACAGAGTTTTTTTGCCTCTAATATATATATACCTTAGAAAAGACATCAATAGGATTGAGATGATGCTGAGCAGAGCCAGAAAAAATAATTCAAGGCATGCATCAAATAGTGTATGTGAATAGACTGAGGGAGCTCAACATGTACTCCGTGGAGCAGAGGTGGGAAAGGGGGTGCATGATTGAGACATTCAAGAATATCAATGATATAAGTAAGGTAGGGGTACAGAAGTTCCTTCAGGAGAAGAAAAACATCTGAACAAGAGGATACAATATGAAGCTCAAGGGTGGGCGATTCAGGAGCAATGTTAAAAAGTTCTTCTTCTCTAAGAGGGTGGTTGACCAATGGAATTGCCTGCCTCAGGAAGTAGTGGGGGCCAACATGGTAAATGGGATCAAAAACACCTGGGAGAGGCACAAAGATATAATTTCACAGAAAGGATTTGGGGGGTAGTTACCCATATCAGGCCGACTAGAGGGATCTTGCGGTCCCTTTCTGCAGTCAATGTTTATGTTTCTATGTCTATGTTTATATGTGTGTGTATATATATTGTATATATATATATATATAGATATAGATATAGATATATATATATATAACTATTTAAAAGACAAAGAACCTCTGTGTGCAAATACTGAGGCAAGGGTTACTCCAAAGGGCATTTGGCTGAGAAGCCAAGTTTCAAGAAAATACAAAAATCACACATGCCCCCACAATGCAAAGCATCATGGGCTGCATATGCAAATCACCACAGAATGTTATGCTGGTCCAACTTTAAGCAGAATTGCATGGTGCTGAAAGGCATCTCACACAGTTTGCAAGGGTGCTAACAGAAGACATGAACACGTGTTTCATCCTACCAGGACTCCTCAGTATGCCTCGTCTGTTTGACACCCCAGTGGAATGGACCAGCTACCCTTAAGGCAGTGTGCCTTGGATATATTGTGGTGAACCCATTAAAATAAAAAACTATTTAAAAGACAAAGAACCTCTGTGTGCAAATACTGAGGCAAGGGTTACCCCAAAGGGCATTTGGCTGGGAAGCCAAGTTTCAAGAAAATACAAAAATCACACATGCCCCCACAATGCAAAGCATCATGGGCTGCATATGCAAATCACCACAGAATGTTATGCTGGTCCAACTTTAAGCAGAATTGCATGGTGCCGGAAGGCCTCTCACATATATATTTAATATAGGGATCTTCAATTTAATAGGTGTATAAAGCATACAAAAAAAATCCGGTAATACCCTAAAAGGTTCAGTGATAATAGTATTGTCAATCACTTTTAATACTATTGTCAATCAATTTTAATAGTATAGTTTTGTGCTGGTAATAGTATCATTGAAAGCACACAAAAAGATACCTCCTGCCCTCTATGTCCTAAGCATGCCTCCTCATTGGCCACTTTCCCTGTGTGGGCGGGCAGAACAGTTTAAAAAACATGGTGGCCAGTCTCTCGCTTAGTGAGATTAGTTAGCCTCAAAAAACATTCCCCATTTTATTTTATTTTTAAATGGAGATATCTGATTGATCCTGCATTCCCCATTCATCCAAAAACAAGAAAAGGTAGGACTACCTGTGCTGCAAGTAAACCGAGTGAGTGAGTGAGTGAGTGAGCTAGTCAGCAAGCAAGTGGCTGGGTGAGCCGGAGAAAGGTAATCAGAGCACTGTACAGTGTGGCGCTTGGCCAGGACTGACATAGTATTTAAGCAACAAACAAATAAAAAACTGTATCCATATATTAAAAAAAATAATGGATAAGTCACTAGGCATTACCGGTGACCTACCATTTCGAGGTTCTGGACACAAGAATCTCTCGAGCTTTGCTCTCAAGGTTCCCATGTGTCCAGAACCTCTCGATGGTATTACTCACCGGTAATGCCCAGTGACCTATCCATTATTCTCATTCTCTCTCTCTCTCTCTATGTGTGTGTATATATATATATATATATATATATATATATATTTGCAGGTCCTTTGTCTTTTAAATAGTTTTTTTATTTTAATGGGTTCACCACAATATATCCAAGGCACACTGCCTTAAGGGTAGCTGGTCCATTCCACTGGGCTGTCAAACAGACGAGGCATACTGATGAGTCCTGGTAGGACGAAACACGTGTCTGTGTCTTCTGTTAGCACCCTTTGCAAATGTGTGAGAGGGCCTTTCGGCACCATGCAATTCTGCTTAAAGTTGGACCAGCATAACATTCTGTGGTGATTTGTATATAGTACATGATGCTTCTTGTATTGTGGGGGCATGTGATTTTGTATTTTCTTGAAACTTGGCTTCCTGCCAAATGCCCTTTTGGGTAACCCTTGCCTCAGTGTTTGCTCACAGAGGTTCTTTGTCTTTTAAATAGTTTTTTATTTTAATGGGTTCACCACAATATATCCAAGGCACACTGCCTTAAGGGTAGCTGGTCCATTCCACTGGGGTGTCAAACAGACGAGGCATACTGATGAGTCCTGGTAGGACGAAACACATATCTATGTCTTCTGTTACCACCCTTTGCAAACTGTGTGAGAGGCCTTTCGGCACCATGCAATTCTGCTTAAAGTTGGACCAGCATAACATTCTGTAGTGATTTGCATATGCAGCACATGATGCTTTGCATTGTGGGGGCATGTGTGATTTTGTATTTTCTTGAAACTTGGTTTCCCTGCCAAATGCCCTTGCTTCAGTGTTTACACACAGAGGTTCTTTGTCTTATATATATATATATATATATATATATATATATATATACTATAGCTTTATGGTAGTGCAGATATAGATAGGGTTGCCCAGCCACTTCTATGTTAAACCTCAAATTTTGCACTTTAATAACTTTGCAACCATTTAATCAATTTGCCTGACATTTTGCAGGTCCAGTCTGGTATCATACGTCTCTGGATATGGCAAGTTGAGTTATCATTGGATGTGCAGTTGCAGAGCTGCGGAGCAACCAAAAACACAAAAAATGCACTTTTTGTATATTTCTTTGCTCAGGGCTACAGCCCAAACAGTTTGTCTGTCTGATCTTAAATTTTCAGGGAATATGCAGTCTGTGCCACTGATGTGCCATTTGAAGATGTGGTGAAAAAATATCAGTCTGTTCAAAAGTTATTCAAATTTCAATGTTCCCATTATAGTCAATGGGAAAAAGCTGTGCCTCTTGAAAGCTGCCATCAGTACATTTTACTGTCACAAATGCCCTCAGTGCTGTTGTGCTACCTCCATCTTGTTTTTAGTTAGCAGTGGAGAAAAATGGCTATAGTTTAAATTGTACTACCCCTAGGTAAACACTAACAATTGTGTTTACCTAACCGGGGCCCAAGGAATACAATGCAGCCAATATTTTAACTTACCACCCCCCAGAATGCCTTTTTCACAATTGGGCCCCTGGTACTGTCACAAATTGTGAAAGAATAGATGTGACACGTTCACAATTTGTGACATTTTCAAACCCATTCTTTTGTAAATTTTGCGTAAGTGTCACAAATTGTTACACTACTGCCTAAAAAAAAACATTCCTTTGCCACCTCACTGCAACTAAATGGTTGTGGCTTTTGGGCTGAACTTTGCAGGGTAGCAAGCCCTTGCCCCACAGATGTGTATTTTGCTGGTTTGGTGAAAACATTTACACTGGTTCCATAGTTACAGCATTGCAAAGTTGAGAAATTTCCCATAGGATAACACTGTGGCACCTGTATCTCGAAAACGATTTGAGATACAAAATTTTTGCTCTGGGCAGCATGTCATGATTACAACTGCAGTGGAGTTTTTTTCATAGTTGCTATGGTTACTGAGATGTTGCCAAATTAGTGTTACAAGGGTTCTTTTTCGTGACTCTAGGGCTGTGGTATGTCTCTGTACTTATGTGTAATGGGATTGCAGGGCCCAGAGGGTCTGCGCTCCCACATATGCATACCATTATGCAAAAATGGGTGGTGTGAAGGGAGCACTGGGCCAGGAGGAAACTGTGATCCCACAACTACATACCAGTTGCATTACACTTTCTCAAAAAGAAGGGAAATTCATTGCAAAAAGCTCCATTAATGCATCAGTTAGGGTGATAGTACAGCAACAAAAGTCTGGAAATTCGATGTTAGTGTTCCCACCTCACCCCCACTCTGCACACACCAACAAGCATCGGGGTGTGCCATGAAGTCATCAGGCCTAACTCTTACCCCATTCTCCTATGCTGTACCATGTCAGCTTGTTTATGCATGGAATGGGTGAGGGTTGGGCCTGATGATCCCATGTCACATAGTTTGTACATAGAATAGTTTAACTTTTTGCACAGGTCTTTGTTCTTCTTTTTTAGATTTTACTATTTTTTGGCTTAGCTGTGGTGCTCATATTACTAATTTATTTTTGCCTGCATGTTTTTTAGGTGGTATGTTCATATTTAACTTTGCCTTTTGATGCCAGTAGGATGGATTCAGGATTTTCACATCAACGAAGTAAATTTATGATTCACAAAAAACACACTGTCACTTTAACTTTATACTTTATTAGTCTGTAATGTCAGACACCACCTCAGCCTTGAGAAAGCATTATTCTGGTCTGAAAATGTATGGCAGATTTTGTGGGAAAAGGTACTTGCATCTAACTGCTGGTTTTAGTAAAATAAAGTTTTGGAATTTAATCCCGCTGTATCGATGCTAGTTCCTTATTTGGATTCTTAGCAGTGACAGAACAGCCAAAATCCAACCATTTGCTTTGTGAGTACTGCTGTTTGGCTCCATTGTTTCTTGCTTGTATCTGCCTTGTGGTCTTTTTTAAATTGTAGTAGTGCCACAAATTTGAGGTAGTTTTTGTGAAAAATGCCACAAATTTGCAGCAGTTTCACAAAATAGTGCCATAATTTTGTAACACTAGCAATGGCTAAAAACATATTTCAGGAAGCTATTTTAAAAAAACATAATGCCAGGATCATGTTGCTAGAGCTCTGATTAGGTAAACATAGCTGTTGGTGTTTACAAAGGGGCAGTGTTTTTTGAATTACAGAGTTTTTTACCTGTCACTAACTGAAAACAAGATGGTGGCAACTCAACACTACTGAACCCATTTGCAGCAGTTCAAAGTGCTTTCACAAAAGCAAAATGTGAGAAATACAGATATTTTTTCCCGTAGGCTATAATGGGAAATTTTAAACTTTAATAACTTTTGAACAGATAAATATATTTTTCACCAAATCTTCAAAAGGCACATCAGCAACCCCGATACCATGTACCCTAACAATTTCAGACCGGGCCCCCAAACTGTTTTGGACATACGGCCGAGCAAAGAATTTGCACTTAAATGGTAAATTTCACATTTTTGGCACTCCACACCTCCAGCAACTGCACCACCTACCAGAACGGAACTTGCTATATATATATATATATATATATATATATATATATATATACATACATATATTTATTGATTTATTGAAATGTTTCACTAGGAAGAAACACTGAATAGCAAGTTGCTTGAATCATGGTGCAACTTGGGGGGTGAAGGTACAAGTGGATATAAGATAGACTATACATACAGTTTCAGTTACATACATTAGGATATTATAGTACATGGTTTGGGCTTATTATGTATAGAATTCAGTGGCTTCTCAAAAGTTGTTGTGCACATTTTAAGAGTTGTTGTACACATTCCAAAAGTTGTTGTGTACGTTATAAAAGTTATTGTGCATGTTCTGTAATCAATTTTCATGAGCCCCTGATTAATATTCATGATACCATGCTCTATTCACCACCTGATTGCTTGAATCAGCTTTGTTAAAACAAAAATAAAAACAAACAAGGCGGTGCTGCTTAGCCAGCAGCTCACCGAGATGGTTCGGACATGGGCTGCTGTAGTCAGCTCTGTGTTCTGAAACCATACAGATTTGACATTTTTTTTATTTTTTTACAATGTTTTGTTCATAAACTGCACCTAGGAATGGTTACAGGTTCAGGAATAAAATGGGACCGTAACAAGAAACTCTGTCTGACAGATTGAGCTGCTGACAGAACCAAAAGCGCAAACACAAGGTATGAAACCAGTCAAAAAATAAATGCTGAAACTTTTTTTTTTTTTGGCATCTAGGGGAATCATATATTATAATAGATATAGTATGGGTGAGCATACACAACTCACCTTGTGTTTCCATCTCGGGGTTGAGATACCAGCATGGACAGCTCGAACTTCGCTCTTGAGTAGAGTTGGGCGAAGTGGCCTCAATTTGCTCTGCGGAGTGATTCATGGAGTGAAGGTGAATTTGTGGAGTGCTCTGCAACATGAAGTGGAGTGCTTTACATTATAAATGGGTAACACGAAGTCCACTGAAACACAATGACTTTGTCTTACTCCGTCTTCCCATACCACTACTCCACCAATTTTAAAGGCAAAGTACATTGAAAACAAAGTACTTCACCTCACTTCACCATGTCTTAAGCTCCAAAGGCAAATCTGGCAGTAATTCATGGGATTTCAGGTCACATGGGCTCTAGATTGCTATGCACAGCCTCAGTTCAAGGTAGTGTGTGTAGGAAACTGTAGGAGACAGTCTGCTCTGAGAGCTCTCTGTGATTCAAACCTTCTAAAAGCTGTTAAAAAAGTATTTTTGAGACTTTTATTTTGCTGAAACTTTAGTTCATCAATTGTAGGAAACCCTCCTGTGCTCATATCATTGAGCATTTATTGATTGTGTGTGGATTTTGAATGTTAATGTACAACATTCAGTCAGTGTATTGAGAGACAGTGGCAGTGTGCTTTGGAGGAGGGGTGTAGGTAGGTTTAAGTTGGAGAAATAGGAAGTTCTTTGCTTTTTGGTTATAGTTTTCTTGTATAACTGACTGTGTTATTGTATACACAGTAATATTTTCAGTAATCGTTGACATTGTTTTGCTGATTGTGAGTGTTGAGGTCTGGAGGAACGTGGTGCATCACTGAGGTTGTTTAAAAAACCTTGTATATTACTGAAGTTTTAAATCTGGTATGCAATACTTGTAGACAAATTATGTGTGTGTGTGTGTGTAAGTGTGTGTGCAGTGTGTGACGTGACATCAAATAATAAACCTTTTTATAGTACCACAGTGTAATTGCAGGTGCAGCAGTGTGAACCTGCTGTCCACTGCAGCTATGTGATTTTATACTGCCATTGTGGTATCTTTTCTTGGTTTTGCACTACAGTAATCTGCAGTCAGTGATCCCCCCACATCGGCAAAAAGTATTCTTTTCCAGATTGGATTGTTTGTGACTTGAGAACACCACTGGTTAATTAAGTTGTTGTTGAACTCGTAACTTTGCATCTGTATATGTTGTTGAAGCCATAGTTACTTTTTTTTACTTCACATCCAATGTCACCCCAACCCCAGCCCCACCCAGAGTGAACATTCAAAATCTGAATCTGTTGAGAATATTCCTGTTGATCCCCAAAATTCCCGCAAAGAGACATGCAAGCAAAGCTGTTTTTTCCCATGGCACTGCTGCTAGTGCTAAGATTGTCTGTGGGTGTGGTAGTAGTACACAGCTGATGTAAGGAACGGTATTTCTCATTCAATGTTTTTTACAGCATAATCAATAGCTTCACTCATAGTTGGAGGAGATGATGTTGTCCCAGCTGGTGGTGTTAGTGCAATTGCTGGTGGTTGTATGAGTACTGCTGCCTCAAGTTTCAGTTCTGACCAGTTTACTGTGTCCAAAAATATAGTGGCGTGTGAAGCAGTGGCAGTGAGTGACAGTGTAGATGATGTCATAATCCCCAGTAAAATCCCAGTAACTGAAGATGCGGATTCTCATCATCATGTCAACGATAGCACACAAAGTGACATTTGTTCCACCACGGTTCAGGTCATGCATGTGCCATGCAGTGATTCACAGTGTGGTGAAAAAAAATTGGGTGATGGTGGTGTAGATGCTGATGATGAATGTGATGATGCTGATGATGATGATGTTGTTGTTGTTGCAACATGCAGTCCATATGCCAGCATCCAAGCAGAAGATGTTGATAATGTTATTGAATATGATGATGATGTCAGTGACCCCTGTTGGGAACTGGAGAAAAAGAAACTCAAGGTGGCTGTGTCTGGATCTGTTTGCATTTCCCCCCTTCAATAAAAAGTTGTGATTTACCTGTTTCAGTTGATGATGACCCAGTAATAATGATAGGTAGTCATGGTGGTCAGTTGCAATCCAAGTGTGTCCTGCCTGAAAAATCTTGTAGCACACCCAGCACTTCATGGCTTAAAAAACAAGAGTCCAATAAGCAGCATCAGGAGGGACATGTTAAAATTGGGCATCAAAATCCCCTGTTTGGGATTTTTTTTTGTGGAAGATGCAAATGATGATCAGTTGCAATCTGCCAGGTTTTCCAGGTGTGTGTGAGTCGAGGTAAAAAGGGGAACCATCTGGGCACAGGTGGACAGCATACACATCATAAGAATAGGCACATGGCACTGTGGACTCAGCACAAGATGGCAATAAGTGTACTACAGTGGGGTGTTCACCCTCGTCATCAACCATAACGAGCATGTTATCCCCTTCCATGACTGTAGCATCAAGTAGAAAATTAAATGTGTGCAGTAGTGATAAAATAACAGCAGAGGATTACTACAGGCATGGTGAGGTGGAAGAGCAGAATGATTTTGAAGTCTTGTCCAGTGGTGGTGAGAGTAGCAGTTTTGGTGGTGGTGGTGGGCAATGCAGTGTGTAGTGCAAGTGGTACATCAACCCCTGTTGCTAAATCTGAGAAAGTAACTGCATTTCTGGGATTGTCATAACCTGTGCAACTGTCTTCATCATACATCCACACTCCACCTCCTGCCATTCGCAGGGCAGAACCATTTGCCATCACATCCCGTGTAAAATGTTTAAGTCAGCCCACGTTACAGAGTGTTTTTGCACATAAGCTGAAGTACCCACCCAATCATACAGTGTCACATGAACTTAATGCTGCTGTAGCTGAAATGCTGGCAATTGACATTTTGCCCTTCTCCTTTGTGGATAATTCTGGGTTCCTGCATATTGCTGCATATGCCTGTCCAAAATGGACAGTCCCATCCAGGACATACTTTTCCACCCATGCTATCCCCGAGTTGTACCGTACTGTGTCTGACTCAGTAAGACATGCCCTTCAACATTCCTCCTCTCCATTCATCCATTTAAGTGTGGATACGTGCACAAGTGGCAAAACTACAGGGAGTTCATATTTGTGTATAACTGCACACTGGGTGCAGGTGTCAGGGGTTGTTTGTGCAGTTGGTAGTGTGAATAATCAGCATAGTAAGGTGGAGTGTCATGGTAGCAATCTTCCAGGAATTCAACAGCATGCAATGATTGCTATGCACAATGTGACCTGTTCACACACTGGTGAAAACATGTTGGATGTGGTACTGACTGAAACTGACAAGTGGCTGAACCCCCTGTCCCTGAGAGCTGGGTTCACTGCAAGTGACAGTGGATCAAATGTGGTGAAATGCATCACAAATGGTGGCTTTTTTCAGCTTCAGTGCATGGCCCACAGTTTAAATCTTGTGGAGCAGGAGTTTCTGCAGCACCCTGATATGAAGGAAATGCTGACAGTTGCACGCCATATCTGTTCTCACTTTTCACGCTCTGCAAAGGCCTGTGACAAACTTTGGCAGTTGCAGATCCGAAACATCCTCCTGCAGCACCGCTTGAAGCTGGAAGCTGTCACCCAGTGGAACTCCACTTTATACATGCAGAGAGATTGTATGAATAGTACAAAGCCATCTCAGAATATCTTGTCATGCACACTAGCTGTGACAGTTCCGGCTCCTCCATGTTTATGATGACTGAACAGTGGCCCCTCGTGGACTCTGTAATAAGAAACTTGAGGCCTTTTGAACATGCCACACAGACAGTGAGTGGAGAGTCTGCCTCCATTAGCCAATCAATTCCACTGCTGTGGGTGCTGAGGCAGACATTGGTGAATGTACAGCATAGCCTTGATGTTGCCCACGACAGTGCTAGAAGTGTGTTGCTGAAACACATGCTGACAGTATTAGACCAGAATCGTCACATCCTGAGCATTCAGCATAGTGACAACTTTGCAAAAGCAACAATGCTGGACCCACGATACAAACATGGAATTGCCTAAGTACCAGAGGGTGGGCCTGAACAGGTACAAAATGTCAGTGGGCAACTGGTGTGCTTGGTTCATGGGAACAGAAGTCACGTGCCAAGGTCAGGAAACCTGAGCAGCATAATCAGGCTGAAGGTGAACCTGGAAGAGTAGTATCAAGCATATCCTTTAAGGGGAAGGGGACTGCAGTTCCATGTGTCTGTCATCAAAAGCGGCTGGTGTTAACCCACTTTGGGAGGCTTTGTCGCAAGTGGGGATTTGTGACATAAATGATTCCAGAGAACAGGGTGATGCATCAACCACTAGACTTAGAGCAGCACAGCCAATGGTCGAGTTATATATGTCTGAAAACAGGCATCTGTCAATCGCTGATGATCCCCTTTTATACTACAGTGGAAAGGTTAGCGAATGGCCAGAGCTGACCACTGCGGCACTGAAGTACCTGACATGCCCACTTTCCAGTGTGAGTGTTGAGAGGGTATTCAGCTCACCAGGTGCAATAGCTCAGAATCATCGTAAAACCTCTCTCCAACAAATGTCAGTTTGCTGACATTCATAAACATGAATGAGATGCACATACCAGCTCAGATTGCAACCTCAATATTCATTCCCCAACATACTCATAGTTTTGCTGATGTTGAAGAAAGGGACTATCCTGGTGACAGTGACAGCATGAAGCAGCCTACCACTGATGTAGATGATAACACAGTGGAGAAAGAATTTCCCTGTGGTTCGAATTCAGACATAGAAGACTGCCAGGGCAGCTTTCTTTCTGAGGATGATGATGAATGATGACAAGGTTAATGTTGGCAGGTTTTAATTTAAGTGGTTAAAAGGCTGTTACATGTCTTGTATGAAACATGTTCTCTTTTTCATAAAGTTAAATCACTGTCCCACTCATACTGACTCAAACTCCATATGTCACGTCATCACATTTATAACACAGAGTATAGTTTACCCTGGCCCCCAAACTACCACCACCATAAGACCACTGTTCTCCACTGCCACCATAGGGAATGTGACCATGTGTCCCCCCGGACTACCACCACCATAAGACTGCTGTTCTCCACTGGCACCATAAAGAATATGATGGTGTATCCCTCCAGACTACCACCACCATAAGACCGCTGTTCACCACTGCCACCACCACCAGATGCAAGAAGATGTGAGAGGGAACGTCATCATGTGCCACAGCTATGACCACCAACACCCACCACCAGTGTCATTGTGACAATGTTTTTCCATTACATTGACCGTGCCAAGGCAGAGGGAGTTGAACAGGAGACCACATCCATCAGCCACAGGCACAAGGCTTCTTACTATTAAAACTATAAAGTGAGTATGTGTACTAATGTTTCTTATGCTATTCAACTTCCTTTAGCTGTGTGTTTTGTTTTCTGTTGCCTTTCTGAGCTGCAGTGGTCAAACACATATGGTCAACTTATTTTATTTTTTTCCAGGTTAACAACAAATGACTGTCCTTTGCTGAAGGTCTGTATCAATAGTACAGCAGCAATACTGTCTACAGGATCGCATGGAATACCATTTCCAATCTATACTGGTAAGTATATCAATTTTATTTCATCTGTTCCTTTTTTTTCATAAGAATGCAACAAATCCCACTGAGGATTTGTAAACTAGGTGATGTGTGCATCTCAAAAAATAGTTCTGCAACATATCATGCACTGTATTCCAAATTATCAGCTGTGCAGCCATGACCATGTTGAAAAAGTTGGACCCAGGTTGTATTACTTGTCAAAATGTGGTTTTGAAATGTAATTTGAGTTGAGATGCAGGGACAGTGATGCAGTATATTTGTTACACAGCCTGGTACTAAATTAAGTTGTGTTCTGATGATTGAAGTGGGACAGATTGCTATCTGTGTTAATCCAGATACCCGTGGAAGAACCACGGCTTAAGCATAAAGTCTTACTGCTGCAATAAAGTTGTAATAAGTCCTTCATTTCTTTTTTTAGGAAATTTCCAGATGCTTTGTTGTGTCATAGTTGCCTTACCCAAAGAACTTCTTCAACATCAGGCCCTCCCCCCCCCCCCGGGCTGGGATAGACATGCAACACGCAGAAGTCATTTCAATTGATGACCATGACCATCATTACCAGACTGGAGAAAGATGCAAATGAAACCTGTGAAGAAGTAACCAAATAATAAACCATTAATGAGACCTACATGCAAATATGCTCCCCCCCCCAAAAAAAAATACTTACCTTCATTGGCTTGAGAGTATTCCATTTCCAATTTCAATGCCAACATTTCTCATCAAGCAGTGGAATGTGCACACCAACAGTATGTGTGACCTGTGATACAAAACAATACAATGAGTACATGTCTATAGATGTCAACCCCCACCTAGGAAAAAAAAATATATATATATATATATACTTTCACCAAGGCTGCTATTAGTCTACATACAAAGGGTACCTTTCCATCCGGTTGAGGTGATCGCATCTCATTTGTGGGAATCACAGCATACTTTGGTCCAGCAACAGTTCTCCCACGGTCATCATTTCTGATGGAACACTGAATGGATTCATGTCAGGTTATCCCTCCTTCACACAGTTTGGCAAGACACTGTGCATCATGAGTACATCATCATCACAGAGTATGTAAACTTTCTGGACACAAGACAGATGCATTTTGAGGATGCAGACAAATTCTGGGGACTCTGTGTGACCACTGCATGCATGAGTGACTGTGCAATACATTCTAGGGGACTTCTCATGTGGTGTAATGCTCCAATTTAATTTCCTCAGCAATTGTGAATTTTTTGGACACAATACAGATGCATGTTGGGGCAAAAAACTTCTGGGGACTCTATGTGACCACTGCACGCATAAGTGACTGCGCAATACATTCTGGGGGACTTTGCAAGTGGTGTAACTCTCCCATTTCACTTCCACAGCACTTGGGAATTTTCTGGACACAAGACAGATGAGTTTTGGGGATGCAGAAAAATTCTGGGTTCTCTGTGTGACCACTGCGCGCATGAGTGACTGTGCAATACATTCAGGGGGACTTTGCATGTGGTGTAATGCTCTCATTTTAATTCCTAATTTAAGACAGATGCATGTTGGGGATGCAGAAACATTCTGGGGACTCTGTGTGACCACTGCATGCATGAGTGACTGTGAAATACATTCTGGGGGACTTTACATGTGGTTTAATGCTCCCATTTCACTTTCTCAGCACTTAGGAATTTTCTGGACACAAGACAGATGCATTTTGGGGATGCAGAAAAAATCTGGGGACTCTGTGTGACCACTGTGTGCATGGGTGACTGTGCAATAAATTCTGGGGGACTTTGCATGTGGTGTAACACTCCCATTTCACTTCCTCAGCACTTGGGAATTTTTGGACACAAGACAGTTGCATTTTGGGGGATGCAGACAAATGACCACTGTGCACATGACTGACTGCACAATACATTCTGTGGGACTTTGCATGCGGGATAACACTCCCATTTCACTTCCTCAGCACTTGGGATTTCTAGACACAAAACAGATGCATTTTTGGGATGCATAAAAATTCTGAGGACTCTGTGTGACCACTACACATATGAGTGACTGTGTAATACATTTTGGGGGACTTTGCATTTGGTGTAATGCTCCCATTGCATTTCCTCAGCACTTGAGAATTTTCTAGACACAAGACAGATGCATTTTGGGGATGCAGCAGAATTCTGGGGACTCTGTGTGACCACTGCACGCATGACTGACTGTGAAATACATTCTGGGGGACTTTGCATGTGGTGTAAAGCTCCCATTTCACTTCTTCAGCATTTGGGAATTTTCTGGACACAAGACAGTTGCATTTTGTGTGTTGTGATCATGAGCATGTATTGTCATACTTAACTTATAAATGAAAGCAGCAGTGCAACAATGTGGTGAATATTTGGAACTATACTTTGTTATGCTATTTTACATTACCAGTCACTAGTAACCTCCTGACTTGTATGATACCCTTCTTTTCACAGTTGTGTCTGCTTTACTACTTTTTCTCATGTCTGAAAAAAAAGGAGCACGCCTTTTAATATGGCTCTGACCATGTTTTCATCACTGTTTGCAGATGTTTTTGAATAAATATTGTTCTGTGAGGTCAAAAAACACTACCTGCTGCATAACTGTTAGTTTTACAACAGAAGTAATATACAACAAGTGATGGAGAAAAACAACAGAAAATACTGACAAAGACCTGGTCCACACCATATTAAAAGGAGTGCTCTTTTTATTATTTCAGGCATGAAAAAAAGTACTAAAGCAGACTCAAATACAGGAAAGAATGGCATCATACAAGTCAGGATGTAGGTAAAGTGTCAATTGAAATAGCACAAAATATTATATGTCAAAATTTTTACCAGATTGATGCACTGCTGCTGTATTGTCTACTTCAAAAAATAAATATTTCTGGAGCCTCGGTAATGTTTACTTTGTGTCGGGACTCATGATTTGAAATGTTTCGCAAAAAGCATGACAGAGCAGTGCAAGTATGTTGTGCTAAACTGCATGTGTGCTGTCAGTGTTCTTTCCTGTGTGTGCAGACATTGTCCAGCTTTGTCCAAACATATATATGGTGTGACTTGTTGCAGTATCTAGAATAGAGAGATAAGAAAGAATATATGATATATATTTTATTTGTACCATCAGCACCAGAGGAGTAAGTGATATGATATTTTTAAAGTAGGTATTGGGTCCTGTGCACCTCAGTCACTCACAGTGCACACATGACTTTGAGAGATCATTGCACAAAAAACACATGATCTCAAAAGTCATGTGTGCAATATGTTAAAGGTTCCTCTGGCCAGGCTCCTCTGAAAAATATATCATAACTCCATGATGATGATATTGACAATAAAATATATGTTATATATCGCTATTCTTTATACCACAAACACCACAACAAGTCAGGCAATATATGTTTGCAGAAGCTGCACAATGTCTGATATCACCATACACACACACACACACATGAAACAACACTGACTGCACACATGCAGTTTAGCACATCATACTTGCACTGCTCACACCAGCTTTTCCACAACACTCCACAACATAAAATAAACATTACTGAGGCACTGGATTATAATAACAGGGCAATAAGGAGCACATATGACTGTATATATATGTATACATTTAAAGGGAAGCAGTCAGCAACAGGAGCGCTTGCCCTCTGCAAGGCTTACCCTCTAGTTAAGCGTTTTAAGTATGTTGCAGCATTTTTCTCATGCCGCAACATATTTTATTTTAATAAAGAAAAGTCAGCGACCCGGAAGTATGGTGGACCAGATGCTATGGGGTCTCCATTATCTGTAAAGGAAAGGTGCGGTGGAGATGCACCTTGCACTTCAATACTTTTGTATTGAATCGCATGGTGCATCACCGTTGCACCTTTACACATAATGGAGTCCACATAGTGTCCACTATACTTCCATATCACTGACTTTTCTTTATTAAAATAAAGTATGTTGAGGTGTGAGAAAAATGCCACAACATATTTAAAAGGCTTAATCAGAGGGTAAGCCTTGCAGTGGGTGGGACCTCCTGTTGTTGACTGCTTCCCTTTAAACTAATACTGTGTCCTTCCCTCTGCCTGTTATTAAACATAAACAAAAGACAAAACACTTTATCAGTGTGTGTGGGGGGGGGTGTGCTGAAAAAAAAGCTAATGGGGGGTCACCTGATGTTCCAGCAGTGGATGGAGCATCGACACAATCTGCAGCTGGTGTTGCTCAATCTGCTCCACCTGCTGCTGGACAGCACCGACCCTCTTGTTATTTTTCTCTACTGCAGCACACAAAAGTGCTTTGTATGTCTGCATTGCAAGCATTGTGGAGTCCACTGGTGAGGGAGGAAACCAGGTAGTGGTGGTGGTGGTGGTGAGGGTGGTGATCTTGGCAGTGGTGGGGGTAATGGTGGAGCAGCTGCTGCTGTGGCCCTCCTCCTGCTGTGGCAACACACAACAGCAGCACCCTCTGCAACTGCAACAGAAGGTCCAGCAGGTGGAGGCCCAGCCCATTCGGTGGCTGCCTGCCACTCCACCTTGTTGTGTTTCAGCATGTGTGTGCACTGGCTCCCAGTTCCCAGATGTGTCCCCCGGGGGGCCACAGCACACCTGTACACCACAAAGCAGACACACCACAAGGCTGCTGTCCCCTCCAACACAGTTGAAAAACTGCCAAACTGGGGAGCTGTGGAAGAGACCAGGCACAGGAGGAGCAGATGCAGTGCCAGCAGCATGGTCATACACCTGGGGCTCCACCTGCTGCTGTGAAGGTTGTGCTGCTGGAGCTTCTGCAACTGCTACTGGTGGTGGTGACAGACTTGGTGGATGTGGCAGTGGCACTGGTGGTGCTGCTGCTTCTGGAGGGGGGGAGGCAGAATCAAAATGTCTGAAGCAGTCCAACACCACCCGGCTATGACCCCCACTTGTGCACACTCCCCTCTGGCCATGGGCCACATACTGTCCCTGGTCCATCACACAAACAAAACACGCCTTCCCTCTCCGACATGACGAGCGACTTCACACTCACACACAGTCACACACACACAAAACAAAACTTATAAAACAAAGAAATCAATCACCAAAAAGAACTAACAAAACAGTACAAAAAAAACTGAAGAAGTTTTGGAATTTACTCAAGAAAGAAACTAATAATGAACTCTTCTCCTACACAAAATGCTTCCTTCTTCTACCTCTGCAAAAGATAAAGTGAAAGTATCTGCTTGTATGACTCACTTCCTTCCTGCCTGGCTAAAGCATGTGATTTACAGTACTGTAAGCCATGTGATGTGTGTGGAGGGGCTGCCTAAAGTGCCTATATTGTTGTCATTCCACCTTACTTTACCTTAAGGCTGAATAACAATGCAAAATCATAATAACAAAGCGTAGTGAGCACTTTTCAATGCTCACTTCATGTGGCATTATGATAATGTGAAGTGACCACTTTGCATTCACTTCCCAAGTGAAATTTATTTTTGTTGCATATCTACTCTCGAGGTCCTTATGTTGGTGTCTCAACCTGTTGATGGAAACACAGGCTTGTTGTGTATGTTAAACCATACTTTATTCCTTATATTATGTAAAGAGATTGAGGCATTCTTAACTACTAAGTACAGACTATACTTATAGTTTCAGTTACATACTTGAGGATGTTGTAGTAACTAGGTACTGCTTTTTTCAATTGGAAAAGCAGGTTATAATTCATCGTTGGTGACAGCTTTTCCGATTGTCAGCTTGCGCTCACTAAACAGCACAGTGCTCACTCAGCTGCATGGCAAATGCAACAACTGATGTGACTTCAACACACAATATCAAAAATAAATTGTACCAGGATATTTTAGTCCATTCGAACTCATCTCACCAACTCAGTACAGTAAATCAGATGCTGAAAAGTGAAATTTGAGAAAGAGTACATTTACAGCTGTCTTCCATATAGAAACCATAGCGATCTCTGAACTATGCTCAATTAGGCTATCACTATGGAAACCATATAGTGGAGTGCCACTGGATTCAACCTTTAACAATAATTGACACTGTCAAGAAACTAAAATCACTACCAAAAAAAAGTTTTCCCTAAATATTTGATACTGTTTTGTTGACCCGGTAAGCCCACTGGGCCTAAAGCCCCTTTTCAGGGCGACCCGAGAGGGACTAGATGGTAGCAACTGAATTTGAACCAGATTAAGCTTTGGTGGTATTTTTAGTGAATGAGGGAAATTTGGCCAGGACACCAAGGAATTTCCCCTACTCTTTTCGATAAGTCCCATGAGATCTTTAACATCCACCTGAACTGCCACCAATCCAGGCAGATGGGACCTCGGTTTAACGTCTCATCCGAATGATGGCACCTCAGAAGTGCAGCACCCCTCTCATGCTGCACTACAGTGTCAGTATTGGGATATTAACCCAAGTGCTAGATGTGGGAACTGAACCCACAGCCTTCTGATCTCCCAGCCTCAGAAGCGAGTGTGCTACCTACTGAGCCACTGACACTGTTGACTGTGTTGCAACCCCCATTTGTTTTTTGACACTTACCATAGTGAGACTGCATGTTCACATGGTTATAGTATCGAGCTCTCTCCTGATTGCACATGATTTTTTTATGCAAACATCCTTTTTCAAACTATATTATATTTTTTATGCAACTAGTTGTGTTTCATAATGTTTACTTCTGAAAGTAATTGGGAAAATACATCAAAAGGCACATACTTTCTTTTTTTAATTTCTAAAACAGTAGCTGGCAAAAAAAAAAACAGTATCTGGCAATTACATAAAACAATACACAGTGTGGAGTGCAAAACTTAAATTTAATGCACACCCTCAGTGTGGGATGCTTTGATAAACCCCTTGGGCTTCGCCCTTGGGGTTTATATAACATCCCACACCTTGGGTGTGCATTAAATTCTCGTTATGCACTCCACCCCATGTATTATTCTATATATTATATAAACTGAGTGAGATACACTAGCTACAACCACTGTAGGAATGTTACTTCAATTTAAACATGTTTACAGTACAATTAAACCATTTAAAGTGCTATAGGAAGAAAAGTAGTTGTAGCAGTGGAATCATCTGGGGAAAGAGAAGCAGTGAAGCAGGAGGACATTATCAGTAAGTACAAAAGCAAAGCCTGTATGAGTGAGATATTTGACTCTGGACTAAGGCAAGCACAAGTAGCATTTCAGTCAGTGCAGAGAGTAAAGGTACTAATGGAGGGGTGTATTTAATAGTGCATATAGGGAGGAGGATACCAATTAAGTGCTGGCGGAATAAAGAAATGGAAGAGAAAAGGGGACAGGAGGAGGAGGATTAGGATAGGGGAGCAGTGACTCATGCCCAGATCTGAGCCACTCCCGGAAGTGGAGAAACCTCAGGGGAAGAACTGGGCTATATATATATATATATATATATATATATATATATATATATATATATGTATGTACATATATATATATATATATATATATATAGATAGATAGATAGATATAGATATATATATATATAGATATATATATATATATATATATATATATATATATATATATATATATCTTATAGGGCACAGTCACTCATCTATAGTTAGGGTTGAGTAGGCACTTCAATGACAAACTCAAAATTTTGCACTTTAATAACTTTGCAACCACTGAACAGACTTGCTCAAAATTTGGTATGCTCCTTCCTGTGGTGTAGATCTCTTGATCTGGCAAGTTTTGTTGTGGTCAGATGTATGCTGTCTGAGTTACAGAGAGGTAAAAAAATATGTTTTTACCCATTGACTTTGCTTTGACTTTATTCTTTGAACTTGCCTACAGCCCAGAGGGTTTGTTTGTTTAGTATGAAATTCTCAGTACAGAAAGGGACTACCCCACAGATGTGCCTTTTGCTAGTCTGGTGAAAAAACAATAAGCCGTTTTTAATTTATCGCAATTTAAAAATTTGAAAAAAATCATTTCTAAGCTTGCTCAGTAGGCACTTCATTATAACTGTATGATACGAAAGAGGAATCAAACATTGTATGAGAAAATTCTTCTTTCATATGGCTACCATCTTGTTTCCAGTTTACCTGAAATTCAATAATGGAATTCTTGCAGAGATTCTGGAGAGGAACCAATGCATGTAACTTGCTTATTGTGACCCCATGTGCATTCTGCACTTTACTGTTCAGAAAATGCCCTTAACATGTGTGTTATTTAACATTTAAATTCTTTGTTCATATCAGCATCATACAAAGTAGGATCTTAGTCTGTATGATGAGATACAAACTAGGATTCTACTTCATGAGTCATATGACATAGGATCTTAGTTCGTATTTCTTCATACAAAGTAAGATCCTACTTCGTATGACTCTGATACAAACAAAGAATTTAAATGTGGAATTCTCAGCCATTTTGTGGTATTTTCTTCCCAAATTTTCAACATTGGCATTTTGGGATCTCACCTCATGAACAGTGTCACTGTCATCTCATTACTCGGTCCCGAAAGGTGATTTCATGGTCACTTCATGGAATCACCTTTCAGGACTGATTTATGAAATGACAGTCCCAGTGTTCATGAGGGGAGGTCCCAAAAAGCCAGTGGAGAAAATTTGGTGCAAGAAAATCAAAAAAAGGCTGTGTTACAAGCGTGCATTGAACAGTGTCTACACACGCTCATAACTTCATCAATATTTAATATTTTCACTCTAGAATGTCAACATTGCCATTTTTTCACACCACCTCATGAACTGTACAGCTGTCATTTCTCATATCCTACCCAAAATGTGTTTTCACACCTCTGGCGCAGAATGGCATGGTCACTGTGCAAAATCAACTTTGGGGATGGATTAATAAAATCACAGTGCCAGTGATCATGAGGGGATTTCCCGGAAAGCTCATGTTGAAAATTTGGTTAAAAAATTCCCAAAAATAGCCACATTACAAGTGTGTGTTGTGCAGTTTCTAAGCGCACTCATAACTTTGTCAATTTTTCATAGTTGCCCTCCTGACTTTTAACATTACCCTTTTCCACACCACCTCATGAACAGTATGCAGCTGTCATTTTTCACATCCTGCCCAAAACATGATTTCGAACCTGTAGAGCAAAATGGTGCATTCGCTGTGCGAACTCAACTTTTGGGACAGATTAATGAAATGACAGTAACATTGCTCATGAGGTGGGGTCCCCAAAATGAGGTGTTGAAAACTGGGTGAAAAAAAACTAAAAATGCCCAAGTTACATACGTCTGTTGAATTGTGGCTCCCACTTCGCCTTTCAGCATGTGTACCTCAAAAACTATTTGAGATACAGATTTTTTGTTCTTCGCAGCTTAGTCCACCTTTTCTAAGCACCTGTGGAGGTTTGGAAGCCATGATTACAACTGCAGTGGAATTTTTTCCATAGTTGCTATGGTTACTGATATATTGCCAAATTAGTGTTATAAGGGTTGCTTTTCATGGCTATAGAGCTGCGGTATGTCCATACTGATGTGTAAATGGGAGTTCAGGATCCAGAGGGCCTGTGCTCCCACTTATGCATAACATTATGCAATGATGGATAGCGTGAGAGGAGTGGAGGGCCTGCACTCCAACAACCACATACCAGTTACAGTTTACTTTCTCAAAAACCAGGGAAATTCATTGCAAAACAAAAAAACTACGTTAATGCATCAGTTAGGGTTTTTCTTAAAGTGTCAAAAGCTGGGAAATTCAATGTTAGGGTTATCAACCCTACAGTACCCACCCACCCTAACCCCCACCTCCACACACCAGCATCGAGGTGTGCCCTGGAGTCATTGAGCTAACTCTCCCCATTCTCTTATACAGTACCATCTCATTTTGTTTACACATGGAATGGGGTGAGAGGGCCAATGACTCCAAGGCACACCCCAACACCTGTTGATGTGTGGAAGGTGTGGTGGTAGAGTTGGTAACCCTAATGTCAAATTTCTCAGCTTTTGACGCTTTAATAAAAACCCTAACTGATGAATTAAAATAGTTTTTTGCAATGAATATACAGTACATATATTCTAGTATTTTCAGAAGAAAATGAGTAAATGTTCAAAGGACACCACCACACAAACAACCACAGGAAGCCATCATCAGGTAAGACAAACAACATACAACTTTTTCCTAATGACACAAATTCAGTAGCACTGATGTACAAATTTCGTAGATATGTATCTGAGTCATGCACACCACTAGACTTACATACTTACTTGTCACTGCAGAGAAAAATCCACAATATGCAAATCACAAGACTTCTTCCCTATGTACAATATAATCACAGGCCCCTGCTCCCATACATACAAATCCAGTGTACTCATATTGTAGGAGTTCTTTTGTCTGCAGAAGTACATGCTGCTATGGGGGCAGCACTTTTGTAGCCTCAAATACTCATGCACACTGTAATACATGTACACACTTGAGGGTCTGCACTTCTGGAACCACAGGTGTAAGACATACACACCAATCTCTTGCTGCAGAAGTACAGGTGCCACAAAATCCATGATACCAAAATTCCAACACTACTGTCTGCAGGTGCGAAGGCCCATGAGATGCCTGTGCCTGTTCATTCATAGGTGTTAGACATACATGCTGACTTCTGGCTTCACGTTCCCCACACGGATGCAGATGGAAGTAATGTTGCAATGTGGGTATAATGGTTTCAGCAGCAAATATAGATTTTGTCCAAAGGGATCGGAGTTTTTCAGTTATGCAGATGCATATAGAAAAGTATGCCCTAATGGATCATGCTATATAGACAGGTACCTCATATAGCATATATGAGTACGGTGGAACCAGCCACGATGGAAAGTGGCAACTTGCAGTAAATGACACATCACAAAACTCTACAGTAAAAATCAAATTAGTGTTCCCCGCAGCAAACTATAGCATTTTTGCCATACTCTGCAGCACTACTTCATTATATCCTGGCTGGTGCCTCTGTACCTCTGACTGCAGAGGAGCTGGACCCATGGGGTGTTCTGTCTACAGAAGGGCAGTACCCATGGGGCTTTTGCAGCCACATAAACTTATGCATGCAGTGCAACATACACACATAGGAGTCACTTAATAAGCACAGGCATATAGGTGCACAGGCATACCAGTAGGTTTGGAGAGGTGTTAACTAACAATTAGGGCATGACTAATTACTGCCTCTACAAAGCAGGTTTTATGAAATGTGACCTCTAAACCCCCCCATTGCCTGACCAGTAATAAACATAGAAACATAGAATTTGACAGCAGATAAGGACCACTTGACCTACTCAGTCTACCCATTTTTCCCCTACCCTCAGAATTTCCACAGACCCTACTTGATCTCTAGCTCTTTCTACCACCCCCATTCCTTTCCACTAAGATTCCCATATGATATCACATGCAGTCTTGAATACCACTGCTGTCCCCTTCCCCAACCACCTCCACTGGAAGCTGTTCCTCCACCCTTTCTGTGAAGAAGTATTTCCTCACATCTGTTCAGAATCCACCCTCCTCTGCTTCATTGCATGTCCCCTTATTCTTGAGCTCCTTTTTTTCTAAAAAATACTTCTCTGATCTACTTTATTTACCCCCATGAGGTATTTAAAGGTGTCTGTCATATACCTTGTCACCCTCCTTTCTTTAGTCCCTCCTTATAGGGCTCTTAATGCAGACCCTGAACCATTTTTAGTTTCCCTCTCTGGACCACCTCCTCTCTATGTCCTTACAGAGATGTGGTTGACAGAACTGGACACAGTACTCTATGTGGGGTCTTAGCAATCTATACAATGGCAACACCATCTCCCTCTTTCTGCTGGTGATACTCCTCCCTTTGGCCACATTTATGTCATCTGATATGATTGCCCCTAGGTCTCTTTCCAGCTTGGTGGTCAATAATCACATTTGACCCATTTTGTACTCTACATCTGTGTTTCTGTACCTTAAGTGCATTATTCTACATTTTTAGTATTAAAACCCTTCTGTCATATCCTTGACCACTACTCACGTTTTCTCAGATCTCTGCTCATCCTTTCCACACACCCCTGGAGTGTCCATCCTATTGTAGATTTTGGTGTCATCCACAAAGAGGTAGACCTTCCCTCCAGCTCCTCTGCAATGTCTCTTATAAATATATCAAAGAGGACCTTTCCTAGAACTGATTCCTGAAGCACACACTGGTCACAGTCCCTTCTTCCAAGTGAACTCCATTTATCACCTCCCTCTGTCTCCTATCCCCTAACCAACTTATTTTCAAGTTTACCACCTTTGGACCCACTCCTAAGTTACTCAGGTTGCTTACTAGTATCCTATTGGCAATGGTGTCAAAAACCTTGCTGAAATCTAGGTATGTCACATCCACTGCTCCAGCCTGTATCACCCAGTCAAAGAAATGTCTCAGATTAATTTGACCTGATCCCCCCTTTATAAATCCATGCTGCCTTGGGCCTTGTAGCCCGCTAGATTCAAGATATTCCACAACCATTTCCTTAAACAGTGATTCCATGAACTTTCCCACCACCAATGTCAAGTTGAGAGGTCTGTAATTGCCAGCCTCCTCCCTGCTACTAGCTGTGTGAGGTGGTACTGTATCTGATCTCCTCCAGTCCTCTGGAATCACTCCTATTTCCAATGAACTGTTACTGTAAATAGAGATTCAGGAAGAACCTCCATGAGCTCCCCTATTACCCTTGGATGCACTCTATCTGGTCCCATTGCTTTGTCTACTTTCAGATTAGCAAATTGCTTCAGGATTTTCTCCTCTGATGTAGAACTACTATCCACTCCCCCCTCCAAAGCTCCTGTTACTTTTTTGTGGCCCTTCTCCTTCCTCTGTGAACACACTTAACAAAAGTATTTGCTCAAGATGCATGCCTTTTCTGGGTCCCCCTCAGCACAGTCCCCTCTTTCTCTTTTTACTAACAACATTAATGACCTCATCAAAAAAGCCAACATCCACTTATTCGCGGACGACACTGTACTGTACTTGAGTTGTCCCACGCTGGAAGAAGCCTGTGAAGACCTCCAAGCTGAATTTAACCTTCTACAATACCAGCTCATAAACAAAAAGCTTTTGCTCAATGTGAAAAAGACATAAGCCATGCTGTTCTCCCCCTCCTTGCATGCAGCAATTCCTGCTGGGGTGGGAGATATCCCACAAATTACCACTGTTCTTGGAGAAACACTACAGTATGTAGCTAAATTCAAATATCTAGGAGTTTGGCTCGATCATAAACTTTCCTTCGCCGACCATCTCGAAGAACTACAGAAGAAACTAAGGCAAAGATTAGGACTATTCTACAGAATTAACCACCTGCTCATAAAGGAGGCCAAGACTCAACTGGTTCAAACTACCTTCCTATATTTAATAGATTATGTGGACCTGCTCTACAGCCACTGCACTGCTTCTGCACGGGCTAAGTTGGACACCCTCTACCACAGAGCTATAAGGTTCATTACTGGCCTTCCACTTTCCACACACCACTGCTCCCTGTACTCATCGTTAGGCTGAACTTCCCTTCACTATAGAAGGAATAGAAATGCCACCCTATGGGCCTTCAGAGCAGCAACCAACAAGCTCCCCTCATATGTCTCAGATTGTATTCCCCAGAGTGTGTTTGGCACCTATGCTCTAAGGAGCTATTCCCTAATTGCCCTCCAAGTTCCAAGGGTCAAAACTCATTTCAGCAAAGCTGCTGTAAGCTTCTTTACCCACATTGTGGAACAGTTTACAAAGGAACTTGAAGCTGAGCTGCTCTGTTAGCCTGAATATCTTCAAGGCACTCTACGATTGCTACATGAAAGCACCTTGCAAATGTTTTCCTCACTGATAGCCCACTAATTCTGCAACTCCCCCTTTCCATCCTGACGCTCGCCATGTTTCTACCCCTGGCTCTCATTCTTTTCCTATTAACTCTTCCTGCTGCACCCACCCTTCCCTGTCCACTCCAGCCTGGCTAAAGTCCCACCTCATCCATAGTAGTGTCCCAATTATCTACCCCACCTCCGTCATTATCATAATAAACAAGTACACGACAGCCATCGTTACTTTCTGTGGTTATAGTTCAATTTTTCCCCCAGTCGTTGGTAATATATACCTCCTCTTCTTCTTTACCTCTCTAACCTGCCACCCCATACACGGCCTCTTTCCCCTATATGTGTAGTTGCCGGCTGCCTCACTCAAAAGATCTCTGCTTATAACCCCTGTATGCCTATGGTTGATTGTACATCTGCTGACTTCTTCAACTGTAAAATAATGCTGTTTTTTTTTATTTATTTCAACCTTGTATCGTACTGTATACACTGTATATATATTTTCTTCCTTGTATATTATTGCTTTTTTTTATACCTGCTTTTGTACTGTACTTTGATGTATTCATGACCAGGTCCACCTGGCAAATGAGCCTTGCTCAATGGTGCCCGCCTGAATAAATAAAGATTTTGATTGATTGATTGATTGATTGACATATAAACATAGAAGGTGACCACAGGTAAGGAGATGTGGCCATCTTGCCTGCCCCTTTTCCCTTCCTAATGCAATACCGCAGACCCTAGTTGATCTGTGGCTTAGCCTCTCTTCCCTACTGTGAGAGTACTCTTACGTCTATCCTATGCTTTCTTGATTTCCCCTACCAATTCTGCCCCCACTACCTCTGCAGGGAGGCTGTTCCAAGCATCCACTACTCTTTCTGTGAAAAAGTACTTCCTCACGTTGCCCTGAGCTTACCCTCTCTAGCCTAATACAATAATAAAAATAATAATAAACTTTATTTATATAGTACAATTCATGAATATCAAAGTGCCTTAAAAGTAAATACACACTTAAAAAAGAATAAAACCATAAATAATTAAAATTAAATTAATAGCAGCTATGATCATCCATATCAAATTACAAAAAGGCAAGCCTGAATAAATGGGATTTAAGTGCAGCTTTAAAACTCTCCACAGTCAGGCACTCCAAAATCCAATGAGATGCAGAGTTCCACAGGGCAGGGGCCATATATGAAAATGCTCGGGTGCCAGATGTCTTCATCCTCACCCTGGGAATCTCTAGCAATCACTTGTCAGTGGAGCATACTGGTCAGGAGGGGCAATAGGGGCACAGAAGCTCTTGCAGATAGTGTGGCCCCTGTCCATGTAGGGCTTTATAGGTCCCTATCCGTTTAGGGCTTTATATTCCACATATGACTTTTGGTGCAGTCCTTGCACCATTTTTGTTGCCTTCTCTGGACTGCCTCTGTTTTATCTATGTCCTTCCAGAGATATGGCCTCCAGAACTGGACACAGTACTCCAGATGAGGATTCACTAGTAATCTGTACAGTGTCATAACCACCTCCTTTATTCTGCTGGTGATACCTCTCCCAATGCACCCTAGCATTCCACTGGCTCTCCCCATAGACTTTCCGCATTGTTTGGTTACCTTTAGGTCATCAGATATGATTACCCCCAGGTCCCTTTACTGGCTGGGTGGACTGTTCTGTGGGAGATTTTGACCCTCTGATCTAACCCACAATCCACAGACCTGGTTAAATATGGACTTCACCACAGAAGTCCAGTTCCAGGTCTGTGGAAATGCTATTTCTACCATTTTGTTTACTATTGCCATGGGGATGCAGTCAGCATGCTCACTCCACATACAGACAGCTGGCGGCATCTAGTCAGGCAAAAGATGGACACATGACCTACCCATGGTATAAAATGGTGCTGAGTACACAACTTAGCCCAGATGAGAGAGGAGAATGGTGGGAGGAGCAGGAGCACCTCGGCAGAGACGCCACAAGAAAAATTTGCCTAACAAAACCAAAAAAATAAAAATCCCACAAATATTAAAAAAATATATATATGAAGGGAGGGAAGAGAAACTAGGGAGAGTCAGCAAAAGGAGACTTACCAGGGTGAGGAGGTGGAGAAACTGATCATTGGGGAAGGGTGATGGCGGGTCGGGAGCCAGAACTTGGTGTGACTCAAGAAAGGAGGAATCCGGAGGGACTGGGGAGATAGTGGTGGCCTGGGTGGTTGTCAGTCAGGGATGCAAATGCAGGCAGTGTGGCAGTGTGACTGTATGTACATAAGCATGGGCAGGCTGGAAAAATCTTTGACTTTTGCTGTTTCTGAAGATTCAGAAGAGAGAGGGAGAGACTACTGGAGGCCCAGAAGTGATTTTACAGTTACAGAAAATCCCAAATGAAAGTTTGTTTTTCTTTTCTTGGCCTCAGACAGTGTAGCAGTGTGTACATGAGAAAGGGCAGGCTTGCAAAATCTTTGACTTGTGCCATTCTTGAGTCAGCTGAGAGAGGGAGAGATTACTGGGGGCCCAAGAGAGATTTTACAGTTACAGAAAATCCCAAATAAAAGTGTTTTTCTTTTCTTGGCCTCAAACAGTGTAGCTGACTGTGCATATGAGAAAGGGCCGGCTGGCAAAATCTTTGACTTATGCCATTCCTGATCCAGAGGACAGAAGGAGAGACTAATGGGGGTCCAAGAGAAATTTTGCAGCTACCTAAAATCCCTTTTTTTCCCTTGGCTTCAGTGTGCCTGTGTGTATAGGACAAGGGCAGCAGGATGGTAAAATAAATCTTTGACTTGTGATGACCAGAGGGAAGAGAGAGAGAGAGAGAGAGACTGCGGGGGGACAATAAATGTAACAGTTCAGAAATCCCAAATGAAATTTGGTTTCCTGGCTTCAGTGTGCTGTGTGAACTGGGCAAGGGCAGCAGGTGGTAAAATAAATCTATGACTTGTGATGTCCAGAGGATAGAGAGAGAGAGAGAAAGACTGCAGGGGGGGCCACGATAAAGGTAACAGTACCAGAAATCCCAAATAAAATTTATTTTCGTGGCTTCAGTGCGGCTGTGTGTACAGGGCAAGGGCAGCAGGGTGGCAAAATAAATCTTTGACTTGTGGCATCCAATGGGGAAAGAGGGAGATTGCAAGGTGGCCCACAATAAATATATCAATCCCAGAAATCCCAAATAAAAGTTCTTTTTCCTGGCTCAGTGTGGCTGTGTGTACAGGGCAAGGGCAACAGGGTGGCAAAATACATTCTTGACTTGTGCCATGCAATCACAATCACGATCACAATCACAATCATGTGTCAATTTTCATTCATGATTTCATGTATTAAAAAAATACTGTTCAGACAAACAACATACAAGTTGATGTGCCTGTGCTGCTGGCTGTGGGTGGCCCAAGGGATAATTTGACTTTGTGATTTGTAGCAGGCTGTTTACAGTACAACACAAGTAATGTACAAGTACTGTACATGCAAGTGTCATCATCATCATCACTCATTTCCCATAATTCCTCCTGATTATCATTAGTTTTATAGTATATCACGTTAGATTACATTTAAGCATTAACCAACCACCAGTGCTGGACTGTGCTGCATGCGGCTATGCACCAGAAGTGTCTGCATCTCCAATTCAAATTCTAAGGCACACTTCACAGTTGCTGAATTTGGCCACTGAACAGCAACTGTATTGTAGGAGTGAGATAATCTTAGAAGGAAGTGGTAGTGTCCTGCTGTGCTGTCAGTGTGCTGTGTACAGTCACGAGTCATGACAGTAAATTTGACCCTGGCCTGTGGGTGTGGGTGGGAGTCATCAGAAGGACATCATGTTCATTAGAGGGATTTTAGTTTTTTTTTACAGGTTAGAATACTAATGATATACAGTAGGTATTTGCATCTGTCTGTCTGTCTTTCTGCCTGTCTCTCTCTCTCTCCCAGCACACTTAAGTCATGGACCCGAGCAGGATATGCCACCGTTACAGGCCTGCCATGAAGGGGCTAGTAGTGAGTGATTGCTTTTTTATTTAGCAGTTTTACATTCATTTTTATACAAATAATCCATTAAATTATTTCCTTTGGGCCTCAGTGTCAAATGTGACAGACTTCGGACACTTTTATGCATTGTTTTTGCATTTTTTCAAATATCTGTCAATAATTCAGAACTAATCAGAACAAATCAGAACTTTAGGTATGTAATCTTTTCACTTACATACCTAAAGTATGTCTTGACCCTTTTTGCTAGCTCCAGGGCTATTCTCCCTTCAATTTTCACCTTGAAGCTCCTTATTGTTTTCCATGCTTCCCTCTGTTTCCCCTTACACACCTCCCTGTCCTCCTCTGTTTGCTTTCCTTCTACCTTCTAAATGCTGCCCTTTCAACCTTTACCTTTTCAGCCATCTTTTTCGAGAACCATAGCGGTCTCTTTTTCCTCTTGTCTTTTCTCACTTAACTCAGATGTTTGTTGTCCTCCCTTTGCTCCTTTTAGCTTTAACCATTGTCCTTCCACAATACCCAGGTTATCCCCACCCACCCCACCAGATCATCTCTGAGGCACTAACTCAGCACTATAAAATCTGCTTTCCTGATGTCTAGAACTCTCTCTTTTGTATGGTTCAGTTCTGCATCCATTCTTTTTTTGAATCACACTGCACAGTGATCACTGGTCCCAACGTGGCCTCCCACCTTGTCATCTGCAACAATGTCCCTCTTAGTGAGTATCATGCCCAGTATTGCCCCATCACAATTGGGTTTACTTCATAGTTGATTGAGGAATGCCCCCTGCTGTGATTCCAGGATGTTCCTGCTTTTAGCCGAAGCTGCAGCTGGGACATTCCAATCTATATTTTGCAGATTAAAGTCTCCCCCCAGCAGCACCTCCCCCTTTCTGTCATCTTGCCAGTAGCTTCCACCAGTGCATAATCTAACTCCTCCTGTGCTGGAGGTTTGTAGATCATGTCAGTATGAATAGTGGCTTTGTTCCCCATATCTAGGGTGACCCACAGTACTGTACCTCTGCCCCCAAATTCCCTGTATCGCACACTCTTATATACTTACCCTCACATTAAGCACCACACCCCTCCTTTCCTTCCCGCTTTGTCCTTTCTGAGCAGAGAATGGCATGGTATGGCTGTGTCCTAGTCATGATTTTTAGTGCACCATGACTCAGTGCTGGCCACAATATTCAGGTCATCCTCTGCCATTATGTCCTCTAGGTATGGCATCTTATTTCCTACAGTTTTAGCATTCACACACATGGCTATCCAGATTTTGTAGGCATGCTGCTTGTTACCCCTCCATTTTTTTCCTTTTTGACCTCCCTCCTTTCTCCCTCTTTTTTAATGCTCCTCTTCCCTTGCTCTTCATTTCTAACACCCTGCTTCCTTTATTAATTTGCACCCTGGGGTTGTTCCTCACCCATTAGGTTCTCCCTGCTATCTACTTCAGCCTGTGGGGGGCAGTTTCTGCCTCACCAGTTCCTTTGCCGCCTCAGCTAGTTTAAATGTTCAACAAAGTAACATTTTAAGCAGACACTAAGGGCTGTGATCCCCTCCTGGATGGATGCAGGCCATCACCCAATATAAACCCTGGTCCCTCCAGATGGATCCACAGTCCACAGTATAGTTGAACCTGTGCTCTCTGCATGATTCATTCAACTATGATTTGAAGCTACTCATAATGAGATCCCTCCACCACCCCATTATAGAGAGGCAGCACTTCAGTGAAAGCCACTGAGTACACTACCTGTCTAAGACCACTCCCCAGCTCCCTAAACCCCCTTCCACTATCCCAGCTCCATCCTTAGCAAGGTCATTGGTCCACATGTGAACAATGACAGTCAGCTCTCACTTCTGTCCTTCTGCCTCAGTGATCCTCAGAATCATTCTTTCCATCCATTTGGGTTGTGGCACAAGGTAGGCACCTGACCTCCCTCTTTCCCTCATCCTGTTCCCAAATCTAGCCACCTCACAGTGAACTCTCGCAACAGAAGATGCTTCCTCTTCTGGCAGGGCTCTACCACCGTCGTGGGATCTCCACTATGAGAACTCCCATCCTCCTAGCCACACTATCACTGGTGCCTCCTCCTGGCACTCCCGCCCTGCCAGAATGATGAAGAAATTTCATAGTGGTTCCAGTTGAGGAAAATGTCTCTGCCCCACCACCCCCACCTATCCAGGGAACACCATAGACCAGCTGTTCTTCCTTCCTAGCATCCTATGAGGTAACAGTGGCAGACATGGTGGCCTCTTGGTAGTGGAAGATGTACACTGAATCCTAGTCTACTCATCCTGGAGTAAAGTGACCTCCTCCCTCATCCCACAGAGGTGTCTGCAGGTGGAGCAGCACTGCACACTCTTGAAGGTTTCATTGAAAACTGCAACCCCACAACCACTGCACTGCACCACTCTCAGCATTCCCAAACTTACTCTCCCTGTGTTACTTGGAAATGCTTATGTACCCTTACCCTTGAAAGGCTTTTCTAGTTTTTCAAATTTTGTTGTTTGTTATGCTCCTTTGTATAGCTGCCCTAGATAGGATATTGCTTTTATTCCCAGCACTAGTCATCTCTTTACCTTTCACCCTTCCCTTACGTACCCTTACCCCGATAGAGTGTTTCTAGTTCTCCTTTATTTATTTTTTATACAAGTTTTTCTTTATGGGTGGTGAAGATGGGGTCTCTGCCCTGTCCACACCTACTCTCTCCCAGCACCCATCACATTGGACCATCATGCCCGAGACCCTCACATAGTTCTCCTCATGGCAGGGCTGGGAAGGGGAGGGCCATCCTCTCCCCATCTGATAACACACATCCAGATAGGGCAGAGTGATTGACTAATGCTGCGTGATGGAGGTAGGTGGATAGCTTTCATGTAGCCTATGCAAACTCTTTTCCATGTTCTCTTTGGTTCGCCTGTGGTGACTGCACATCAGGACATGCGCACGGAGGTGCACATGCTCTTTGGAATCATGGACCCTCCAAGTCACTTGTGCCTGCTCCACTATCAGGCCTCCTCCTGGTGGCAGTCAAGGGCTAAGTCAGCTGGTCATCCCACACTGGGAGAGGAGATCTGTCCCTGAGTCATTCAGTCCTTTCCCACCACACAGACCCCCGGCAACCCATGCTCATTCCAGAACATGTGTCACCAGCATGGCAGGAGGTAAGGCAATCAATGTTTTGTCATCCACATTACTGGTCCAGCTACTTTTTCCCATTAGTTGTTTGTTATGCCCTTTGTACACCTACCGTAGATAGGGTGTTGCTCTTATTCTGTATTTTTGCCTTCCCTTTAATGCCTACCCATACCAGCAGTGAATGCAACAACAGCAGCGAATGGGTATCTTAGCTCAGTTAACTGGCAGAGTCTCCTACTTCCTGCTTCCTCCTGCTGATGCCTACCAACATATAAGACATCCGACTTACACCTGTTCCACTCCTGTGCTGTTCCACTCACATGCTTGTATATGAACCTGTGTGGGGACACGTTAGGAGTGTCTGCTTTATACACCAGGCAACACTTCCCCAGGTGAGACTTCCTTAGTCAGGTGGTGCCTCTAGTTGATGGGTTACTTACCAGAGCTAGTTTCCCCCCCACACTATCTGTTGCAATATTAATGACAAGTTTCAAAGTGCCCCAAGTATTGGCTACAAATCTTTTTTTCTCAACACTTGCCCTGCTACTTTCAGTATAAAGAGAAATATAAATAAATATAAATATACCATTAAGTTAAAAATAGGTACTTACACTCCTCTCAGTCAGCAAGTCTGTACTTCTAATTAGAGGCAAGGGGACCACTGGACACCAATTTTCCTGGTGTCTAGTGGTCCTCCTGGTGTCCAGTAGTCCCCCTACATCCAACCACCCAGCCATTAATGTTTCCCTAATATCCAATGCTGCCCCCTGCCCCTGATAACCCAGTTGTTAATGGTAAAACATTTCCATGTTATCCTGTGTTTTTTCTTGCCCTGGATTGCCCTTCTGTTAATGCTAGAACAGTTTCCTCATGTCCTGTCGTTACCCACCCCCCAATTGATCCCCCAATCCCACCCTTACCAATAATGTTAGAACAGTTCTCTCATTTGCTAGTAAAAATGAGTCCCAACCCAGCTGTCAAGCATCTTTGCATCCACACATTCACTAGATGGAAAGCTTGTTTATCTTGGAATATAGGAATTCAATCTTCTGTAAACAGACACAATGGAAGGCACTAGTAAAGCCAGTTTTTCAGTTGCATCTGAGGCAGGAAGAGCAGTGCAGGATTAACATTAACTATTCATTTAATTATTTGCATATCCAACAAGTGACATCTACTACTGTTCCAACTTCTACACCTCCTGGTGGAAAGTGTCACCAGAATCCTTCCACTGGCACTGGCACTGCAGTCTGTCTCACCACTCCCAGTAATAGAGGTGTGTCTCATCCTCCTGATGACACAACAGCTTTTGCATTGTCACCACCATTGTCATCATAACCAACAGACTGAGTATGATCAGGTGTGCCACTGTGAACACAGAACACAGAACAGGTATCAATTTAAGAAGACGCATCATGGGCAAAGAAATTCCATGCATCTAACGTCTTTTCATTTATTTTATATTTTTTTATGTTTTTTGATGCATTACTTATTTTTTTATCTCATACCTTATTTTGTTAATTGGCATACTGCTGAGGTCTTTAATATATTTGTCAGTTTCTATGTACTGTATGCTATTGCATTTGGTGTTCCATTTTTCTCTATGTGACATGCCTTCTTTTATACTTTGTTCACACCCTCATCACTGGTGTGGCCCACCTCCATTTGGCCACTCCCCAGTCCCGTCCTTCCCTTCTTCAACACTTACTTTCCCCCCACTGGAACAATGGCAACTGCTTGAGAAGGTGAGTATTCACTGTTGGTCCAGCACTTACAGTTGCTCCCCTTTAAGTAATGGTACAGCACATGTCAGAGCAATGGCAGGTTCTCTCCCAAAGCACCTAGAATTACCCCAGGAGGACACTAGTGCTGTTTCAGCATCTAGGATGGGCTCCATTTTGCGGTGTGTCCAGTGGCCCAATTTGGTTCATTATGTGTGGAAAACAATGCAACTAGTCAGGATGGAAGGGGCTAAAGGGTGCCGGCATCATGCTGTACATCACTAGGGCTTTTACACCTCTGTTTCTTCATAAGGATGCCAGTGTAAAAGGTATAAATGAGCACACGTGCACAGAAGGCATGCCAGCGATATGACACAGCTGTTATCTATGCTCCTCCTTCCACTTTTACTGCACCACTACTCATGGTCACTAAAGTGGTGTAATTGCAATGGAGCCTGTAACTCACCTTCCCTAGACAAGAAGAGTGTTATATGAAGTGCTTGATTCTTCCCACTCAGTACTACACCCCAGTAACCCAGGCTCAATCTCCAGCTCTGGTCTCACAGAAACATAGAAATATAGACTTTGACGGCAGATAAGGACCACTTGGCCCACCCAGTCTTCCCATTTCCCTACCTACTGGATAAGCTGCAGACTTTAGTTAACCAATAGCTTACTTCCTGCCACCCCACCACTATAATTGCCTTATGTCTGTCCCATGCATGTTTGAATTCCTCCACTGTTTTAGACCCCCATCCTCTCAGGAAGGCAGTTCCATCGTCCACCACTCTCTCCGTGAAAAAAAATTCCTCCATTACCCCTGAACCGTCCCCCTCTATCTTTAAATTGTGCCCCTGTTTTTTCACATCTCTTTTCTGAAAGATGCTATCCTCCTGGACTTTGTTGATTCTCTTGAGGTACTTGAACATTTCTATCATGCCCCCCCCCATCCCTCCTTTCATCAAGGGTATACATATTAAGCTTTCTCAGTCTCTTTTCATATGGTTTCTGATGCAGACCCTGCACCATTTTAGTTGCCCTCCTCTGGACTGTTTCCATCCTGTCTATGTCCTTGCGTAGATGAGGTCTCCGCAAGGACATAGTCTCCAGTGTCATGTCCAGTGGCCCTACTTCAGTGCTAATGGATCAGCCTGGCTTGTCTTCTTCATCAATCTGTTGATGACACTACAGTGCTCAGACCACTGTCAATCTTATTTCCACTGAAGATACCAAGATTAAGAAGTGCCAGAATTGTCCTTCAGTTAGGTTAAGAGAGAAACATATTGCTTGCTTGCTTCTGTTCTGTGCAAATCTTCTGTTCCTCTGCTATGTGAATTAAATATGTTTGACAGCTCAGGGAAATATATTAAACCAGCAATAACCTACCAGTGGAACAGGATTGGTTGGATGAAGTCTATGAAGGAGAAAATGGTTCTGCTGGTTCACACTGGCATTTACAGTGAAGCAGAGTCAGAGCTGCTGTGTAACATTACTGAAACTAGAGATTTTCTGCATTGGAGACCTGTCCCACCAAGTATTACAGTGCACCTTCATTATAGTGAGCCCCACTGCAACAAGGAGCCCTGACTAGGTTCACGCTAAGCCAGTTTACCATCATCTATGTTCTAATTTCAGTTAAACAACTTGTCAAAACAGTAACTACTTAGGCCAAGATATTAAACCTGCAAATTTAGCCATTTTAGCAATCTTTTCAAAAGGACACCTAATCTGAAGTCTTGGAAATTTTCTGAAACTTTGCTTTGCTAAATTTTGTGAATTATATACATGTTTTCTAAAAAAAATTATTTCACAAAGCTGGCAATTCTCAGCAATTTTTTTTTTCTGTAACTTGATTTTTTTCCCTGCCACTTGAAGATAGTGCTTAGTGTAATTATTTATTGTCTTTCCTGCAAGGCAGGAAAACAAATCATAACAACTTGCTTTTATATCCTGGACCTTTCCCCTGGACTTGAGGACTTCTTGCATGGCAGATTTTCACAAAATATTTAATTTATTTAATGGAATTGAACAAATAAAAAATATTCACTTTCTACAAGAATTTCACATGCAGAAAATATATTCTTCTTGGGTCTACAGCTGACATGGAATAGAAAGCAATAGCCAATAATGACTGATTCTGTTTTTCAGCAAAATGATTTAAAAAATGAAATGGCTCTGGGGCTAATATGTAGAGCAAATAGTGGCTTCATACTATTTATAAATATCACTTGAACTTAAGCAAACAAAGTTTGTGTGTGCAGTGGTACAGGAGATTTTTCCAGTGGTGAGTAGGCAGGCATTATACAGTGTATGAATATTCTCCTGTCATGTTGGTGTATAACATGGAGCAAGTCCCTTGACTTCACCCTGCCTCTGCTCACCTAGCTGTAAAATTGGGTAGAAGCAGAACTGAGATGAGAAGAGAGATGTTGCATTTGTCCAGCAGGACTTTTCTTGTGTAAATAATTGTAAAATACAATACAAAGTGCATTTTACAGAATTCACTTGATGTCCAGTTTTCCCCTATCTGAAAAAGCAGTAACAATTTAGCACGACCTGTTAATAAGCAAGTCTGTGTCAGCTGTTAGCTTGCATGTTGTCTTACAGGAAAAGGTCAGAAAACAATCTGAAATAAGAATCTGGACAGTTTTAACCTTAAGGCTGCAGTTTAGTTCACCACACTGTACTTACTGTCAATCATACTGCTCCTTATAGTTAAGTAAAGAAAATATCAAATGTATACAAGCAACTAATATTTAAACACAAGCCATATAGTTGTTATTCTGCCTGATGTGAACTATTTTAATTTAATGACCATTATGGAACTTTCTTAATTTTAGAGTATTCATTTAAGTATTGGATACACAAAATATGTAAATAAGTAAAGTGCAAGAGACTGAGAAAAAAGAAGAGAGACAGACTGAGAGAAAAAGCATAGAAATAATTGTCTGCAAGCACTGACATCAATGTGATAACATATTAATGTAAAGCAATGGCTGAGAATTTTAACATAATTTAGTATGTCAGATAAAATGTTTCCTGTGCCAATGTATATTTTGTTAGTCTGAGTGGCATACCGTGAAAGTGCATGCACATGGTGCCAGCAGTAATATTACAGTGAAGTTCAATTTGCTCTATGGTATTCCATTTTTTTTTTGTTCTGACATTTCCATTAGCAGATTATATCTTCTAATCACTAGAGGGATATACCTCTGGTAGGAGTGACATTTACTGTGTCCACTCCACCATTAGCAGGTTCTACACAGCTGCCACTAGGGGGATCCTTTCCTATCTGGCACATCACACACTGTGTTCCCCAGCTGCTACCATCACAACTCTGTGTACATTTGCCTGCTTCCCCTGCCTCCTTCGAAATGAGGACAACATGCAAGCTCTTCCTCCTATGAACATGGGCTACATCCACCTCCTCCAATCCCTCTCTTTCATACTGCTGTTGATTCTAAGTAATATCATTTCACAAAGTGATATGCCAGTTTCCCTATCCCATACCACTATCGAACATAATCTCCATTATGACCCCGGCTTTATCACAGATAATTTTAAACTGTTAATGAAGGGTCACTGGTCCTTCCACTGGCTCCTGCTGCCTCTACAGGGGTGGCTTAACACTGGAGTCCCTGCCTCATATCCCATCCTAATTACTCCCCTTAGCTCACAGTACTATGCTTGGAACATAGAAAGTGCCTCAGCCCCAGAAGATCCAATAAGCTCTACAAACAACTTAAAGGAAGCTTGCTCAGAATCATCCTACTTTTACTGCTTATGTCAAGCAATGTTCACCCTAACCCTGGCCCTGCTGGACCTGCATCCATACATGACTCCCTAAAAAAGGAACTATTAAGTCGGTAACTGTCAACATCTGCAGCTTGCAGACTAAACTGGATAACCTCCAGGTATGGAACTCGCAATATAACCTTGACATTCTGTTAGTGGTGGAAACATGGCTTTCCCCAAAGGTTCCTGACTCTGCAGTTGTTCTACCAGAGTATACCCTTTACTAGCTGGATAGGCTCACCAAATGAGGTGGTGACTGTGCCATCTACCTGAAAGAGGCACTTAAAGGATACACCCTGCTTGCTGTCAAGCTGGGCTGCATGGACCAGGCACTAACCATTAAAGTACTGCTTGGGGCTTAAAATAAAGCTTTGACAGTAATCCCTGCCTATGTTCCTCCAAAAGGCAATAGGACAGGCTTCCACAGCTTAATGAACTACATTTGTAGCCTCAGCCACAAATCCAAAACGTTAGTACTGGGTGACCTAAATGTCAACTTGTTATCCGATGGTGCTTCTCCATACAAAGATGCTATCTCATCGCTCCACCTTGTCCAACTTGTTACATCCCCAACAAGGACTAACTATAAGATGGGAACAAGTACCCTTCTGGATCTGATACTCTCCAGACACCCATAATCAATCTCCAACATGGCAGTACATCCAGATTCTATGAGTGATCACTTCCCTGTTTCCTGCAGTTGGTCCAATAAAGTCTGCAAGCCCCCATCTCTGTCTGTCTATAGTAGATTGTTAAAATGTGAACATCTGGAACATCTGAAAAATGACCTTAGCAACATTGACTGGTCCCCTCTCGAAGCCTTTGATGACGTCAACCTGACACTGGATTATTTCATAAAACAATTCAACAGTTCCTGTGATACCCATGATCCCATTAAGAAAATGAAAGTTTGTGGCACTGTAAACCCCTGGATTATACCAGAACTCCACGTTAGTATGAAGCTCAGAGATCACATCTGGCACTGTGCCAGGGCATCAGGTAAACAAGCCAATGTACAGGAATACAAGAAGGTGAGGAATGTCTGTGCACGTGAAATCCATACCATGAAATCCAAACATCACAGGGAAATGTTCACCAATACCTGGGGAAACAGCAAAAACTTCTGGAGCAACATAAAAGATGCCACGGGGAAAGACTCTAAGGTTTCACCCTCCTTGCTCAATATCAATGGAATTCCAACCCTGGACCCGCTAACTATTGCAAACACATTCAACAATACATTTATGGACCTATCCAGTGTCCTCCCCTTACACTTCTTCATTAATAATGATTCTCCCAATACCTACTGTCCTACTAATAATCCCCTTGAACCACCTCCTTTTTACTTCAAAACGGTCTCAGCATGAATGGCCAGGAAATACCTTACCAAAGTGTTAGGTAAATCACGGCATAGCGATGACTCACTGGATCTTTAGCTCATAGTTCTCACTCTTGAGGAAGTGCTGATGCCCCTCACTAAGATCATCAATCTATCGCTACAACACTCTCAATTTCTTCAAGTTTGGAAATCAGCACTAGTCATCCCAGTGCACAACAGTGGAGACAGAACTCATCACACAGATTACTGACCCATATCTCTCCTCCCACCAATTTGCAAGGCACTTGAGCACATTGTTGCTGACCAACTGGTGGACTACCTTGAAAAATACTCTATCCAATGCCCGCAGCAACACGGGTTCTGGAAGTGGCACAACACCACCTCAGCCCTCATGGAATTCACTGACTTTATTCATCAATCTCTGGATCAAGGCACTTTAGTAGGAGCTGCCTTCATAGACCTCACTTAGGTGATCAATACTGTCCACTCACCATCACTCACTACTCCTCCAACAGCTTACCACTACTGGCCTCTCCTCTGACACAACACTTTAGTTCAAAAGCTACAGTATCTTGATGACCACTTTCAATGAGTGAAATAGCCAATATCATATCTGACTGATAGCGTGTCTGCTCTGGCATGCCATGGGGCTCAATCTTGGGGCCACTCCTATTCAGCATCTTCTTTAATAACCTACCTCATTTCTGCCACTACAGGATCCTCCTCTATGCAGATGATGTGGACATCTACTCCAGCAGCCATGACCCCAAGCAACTGGAACTTCACCTTCAGAGTGGGTTTGCGGAAGTGGAAGACTGGTTCTCTAAACATAAACTGATCCTCAACTACAAGAAAACCAAAGTAATGAAGTTCAGCAGCACCCAAAACAAGCACAAAGCCCTTGCACTAACCATTAAAAACTGTCTTGGAGTCACTCTTGAACAAATACCACATTTCAAATACCTGGGGGTCACCTTAGATGGCTGTCTTTCCTATGCTAAACATATAGATAATGTAGCCAGGGCTGTCAATGTCAAGATTGATCTCCTACATAAAGATAAGCACTGCCTTACTCCAGAAGCCCTCTGACTTGCTATATATAGTTCCATCATATCCATTGTAGACTATGGTCTTGTAATCTATGGAGCAGCCCCCATGTCTTTGTTGTGCAGGATATCCATTGCTCTGAACAAGGCATGCAGGCTACTCATGGAGTCTACATGCTTGACCCACACCTGTGATCTTTACACTGAGACTGGTTGGCTACAGTTTTCCGGGAGGATCCAATACCAAATCTGTCTTTTAGCCAAAAAAGTACTTCTTGGTGTCCTGCCACTAGGCACTTCAAACCTGCTAAGCCCCCATTATAGTTCACAGCATAAGCGAAGCTTGAACAGCCATCATCTACATGTTTCTAGATGCTGGACAGCCCAGGGGCAATGCTCATTTGCCTACAAAGCACCTCACTTGTTTAATACTTTTCATAGTGATATAACTACCTTACTTGACTTGGGATCATTCAAATTGAAGTTACGCATTCATCTCACAACCAACAGTTCTTGTGACTGCTTCACCTGAGACTCCCTTTTTCTAGCATTCAATCTTCCTGAGACTCCCATCTACTACCATTCAATCTTCTCCTCACAACTGAATAACCTTATATCGCCAATGTTACCTCTATAATTCTGAGGGTCCTCCCCCATTTTGTACTTTGCCAAGACCCTGGCTACCCCCCATCCACCTCATCCCCTGTCCCTATCCCCCCACACCAGCTTGACAAGGCCTATGGCAGCCACTACCTACCTTTCTTTCTTTCTTTCTTTCTTTCTTTCTTTCTTTCTTTCTTTCTTTCTTTCTTTCTTTCTTTCTTTCTTTCTTTCTCCCATCTTTATCCTCCGCCCCCATCTGCACTTTCCCACTATTAGAATGATAAAACTACATATAGACACATACATATTTTCTCACTTTATTTTACTGTTTTGGAAACATTGTACTTTTACCCCTTTTTATGTTTTGTCTCCCCTCCCAACTGATGTGGAACCTTTGTAAATGAGCTGTCTGTGCTTAGAGGTAATCCAAGAATGAATAAATAAATAAAAAAATATGTATTTTTTTCACAGTGCAAAAACAATTCTTAGAGGAACTCAGAGTAAGTCCAAAATGCTTTCTCTCTCTGAATTCTCTGCTTCATTTCTTCATTCTGTCTTGATTTGTAGTTCTATCCACCCTCCCACTCTCCCTTCTCTTCTTCCTTTTTTCCTACAACTTCTGACTTCCATCCTTCATCTTCACCCAGTGGCATCTTGTCCCTTTGTTTATGGGACAGAAAGAAAAAAAGACAGGAGCTGAAGAGAACTGCATACTCTGAGATGATGAGTCTGCCATAAGACAGCAGCAGGTGGGATATTGTCTGGGGCAATCTCCCCCAGCTACCTGATGAACAGGTAAGGGCATCTACCTGGAGGTGAAGTCACACTTGCACAGGAGGGAATGCTAAGGCCACCCACAGGGAAGACAGCTTCAGTCTGGGAAAAAGAGACTGAGGAGTTAAAAAGACCCAGGCCTGCGGCTCCCCTTCTCTCTCCCCTTTCAGTAAGAAGATCAAGATCAAGGTCAGGCAGAGGATCAGCGTATCCGGATGCCACAGGACCATACCTACAGGTACAACAAAGAGCTTGTGGCTGCAGGGCTGCAGTATCCAGTGATAATAGCACCATAATATGGGTGACTGTTAAAACGGTGACTCCATATTTGGTGCTGTTGGAATGGGCTATCCACAAGGGTAGCGACTGGTTCTACCACTAGGGTAGGGGAATGCGACAAGAAAAAGGGACTGGCGAGGGGAAGGAGAGGGATGGGGAAAAGGGTTGTGTACAGGAACTGTCCCTGATGCTGCCGAGCCAGTTGTGTGGTGTGGTGGTGAGGGAGACTGGCTCTGGCACAAGAGGTACTGGATTTGGGGATGGAAGGGACTAAATTTTGCCGCAGGCAACGGCTCCTGGACTTACATTTTTTTTTGCACACAATTTATGCCCTTCCTGACATGCAGCCTCCTGGGAGTGGAATCCTAATTAGAGGGGTGTGGGAGGCAGATCACCCTGCAAAACACTTTAGTTGCGGGTTTCGGTTGCGGTAAGTGTATATCGCTGATTTGCTTTTGGCGATATACACTCGCTATTATGACATACAGCCCAGGGCCACTGATAAATATATATATATATATATATATATAAATAAATATATAGATGAAGAACTTGCACTGCCTCAAATGTCTGGAATTGTAAAGGGATTGTCTCAGTTTCATTGCGGGGTGCTGGAGTCCTTGGTCAGTACATGTGACATTTGCATGCAGATGGCCAGGAACATGAATGAAACCCAGGTGGCTCAGTGGCTGCTCCCTCTTTTCATGCTGTACAGTGCACTGCTGGCTTCAGGGGAAGCAAGATGTGTGCTAGGTTGGCCACAAAGTGCAGCAAGGGTCTAGGTAGCCATAAGGCTGAATAGCCCAGCATGGTTTTCACTGGGAGGGTCCACCATGCTTGCCCTGTGGGCTCCCTTTTTCTAATTCACCCCAAAGATCTGATCCCCTACTACGCTCCAGTCCCCCAGGTGGCAGGTGTGTGTGCCAATGGGGATTGAGTGCAGTGGGGCATGTAATTAAAAAAACAGTTAGAGCCAGACTGAGAGCCACAAAGTTTTTCCTTCCACAAATACTGAGCAGCTCCCTCAATTCACTTAACAGGAGGTCATTTAATGATCAGTTGCTTTCTGCTTTGCATCTGGAGGCTGAGGAATGTACGAACATATGAACATACAAAATTTGCTAGCAGGTAAAGGCCTAGAGGTCTATCGAGTCTGCTTGATTGTGCAGCTAGCACCCTTATTCTGAAGCATGTGATGGAATTTGTTTGGGGATTTGCATTTGCTTTGGAGTACTTGATAGGGACTTATGCAGCCCAGTAGCATGCAGCATGCCCAATCATTTGGCAGACAAGCATACCTCTCAACTGCTATGAATTTCACACTCAAATTTACCCTTGCTCTGCATAGGTTTACTGATGTTCCTCATAATGTTAGAGCTATTTCTGGACACACAAACTATTAAATCATTGAACTAAGTTGATAGAAACACTGCTTATCATTAACTGCATGGGGCCCACTATCTGTAGATATATCATTATTTAAAATAAAAAAGTGCTCCACATTCTGACCCTTTGCTATGATTTTTGAAGACCAGTGCTATGATTTTTAATGCTGAGAGGTTGAGAGTTATGCAGACAAGTTATCTGGAGTTCGAATCCAGTTGGCGACTCACATTTTAGATGGTTTTCTTCCAAGTACGAGAAGGAGCATGCAGGCTCACAGCTTAATTGTTTGCAGCTTGATAGTTTGTTGGCAGGTGAGCAGCAGAGAGGTACAAGGAAATTGTAAATGCTGTTGTTGTGGACATTGGGGGGTTACCATGTGGGGTGGGCTGGTGGCCTGCCAGCCACCACACAGTCAGGGGGCATAGTGAGTGACAGGGTTGAACACTGCTGCCATGTGGCCTCTCCCCCCCCTGCTGGCTTAAAGATAGGAAATCAATTTAAGATAAAGAAAAATAGTGTTCTGGGGTTCCACTACTGACTGGGGAGATTTCCCATTGAAGGAACAGCTCTGGGGGAGGATTATTCAGAGGTCAAAAGAGGAGTGTGTTCCACAAGAGGGAACGAGGCTCACCTAAAGTCAGATGCAGTATAGCTTGTAAGACAGAGGTAAGAGCACTAGGCTGTGAACATGAAGTCAGTATTAGGGGGACAGGGGTTCAATTCTTACAATCTCCACTTTGCAGAATAACTGACAATTATAATTTACCTATACTTTTATTTCACTGTATTTAAAAAAAAGAGAGATAAGGGGATTGCAATTTGCATAGAATGATATCATTCTCCGAATGGAGTCTGTTCAGAAAGTGCTCTTCTGTCCGAGACAAAATTCAAACAGCTGCCATTTTTGAAAACAAAATGAACCAACTACTACTTTAACAAAAAAATACAAAATATAAAGCAATACTTTACCACCACTACTTGGGGAGTCAGTTGGCAAACCAACATGGACTACAGCACTACTGCTGAGAATACTATTGTTGGAGTAGCTCAAATCTTAGATCAATCAGCTGTGAATATGTAGGCAGCACACTGGAGAATGTGATTCAATTCTTGCAATTTACAGTGCTGAACAAGCCATAATTTATGTTCTTTTATGTGTGGCCTAAAGAGCTAATAGTGGGCCAGGCTTATAGATGGAAATTACCAGCACCCCTTCTAACCAACAATATTTTGATTGGGCAGCTATTATTATTAAAAAAAAAAAAAAAGGAAAAGCACAAATTGCAATATCCAGCATTTGGGGGGGGGGCAGACAGCAAGCCCAGCCACATAGAGCTGTGGTAATGAGTGGCAGATAATATTAAAAAAAATTAAGTTGACTGAACAATTGGCAGCTGCTGGTAGCAGGCTGACTGCCACATGATAGCAGCTGATGCGACTAGCTTCCAGTGCAGGGGTTGCCTCTCTGGATGAGGGTAAGAATGGTCCAGGACTCTTGGTTAATTAGGAAAAAAAAAGAACAGAGAGAGATGAAGAGTCAGGTGCCTGTTTGGAAGGGTACTGAAGTTCTGGTAGACTCAAAAAACAGATTGTCCTCACTAGCAGGGATCAATGATGCCTATGCAATAGGGTCTGGGTATCAGAATTGAACAAAGTGAGGTTTTAGTTAAATCTCTCAGGGGCAACTCAGATGGGCATGGAAAGTTATTTAAGAAGGGATATAAAAAATAGTGAAACAAAAAAAGTAAATATGGCTGGCCCAGTGGTGTAGAGGTCAGAGGCGCTGAGGAGCACTTTGCCTCTCTCATATTAGGGATCCACGTTTGGGAATGCTCTTGGACCACCATGGGTTGGCTGGGGGTGGGCAGGGATTGGAGAGGATTGAGTGGATGTTAGGCAGTTCTCCTCTCCCAGAGTAGGGAGATTAGCTTTCTCAGCCCTTTAATGCCATTGAGTGGAGGCTCAGTGGTAGTGTCAGGAAAATGGGGGGATGGCGCTAGGCCAGGTGGGTGTACGGGGGTCTTTACTGGTCCAGCAAGCATGCACACCTCCATACACATGCACAACTGTGTCTGCCAGGACCACGGGAACTTAAGGGGAGGTAAAACGGGAAAAACACTATGTCCCCCTGTCATCATATGTGATGGCCCCCAGGGTAGCCCCTTCAGGATCCGATGGCAGGAAAAAGTGGAGACAGGAGGGCAAACAGCTATATGAAAAAAAAAGTTAGCACATAGATATGAAACATGGCAGGATGGATACTTAATGTTTTTTCTTTCTTTTCTTCAAAAGCAGTTTGTTGTTTCAGCTCTGGTTACAGCTATAATGCCCAGCAAGAAGACTTCCAGCTCCAGGACACAGGCAGCCAAGGCCCTCGAACAACAAATGCATGAGTTAAATGCGAAGAAAGGGCATGCTTGGTTAGACACATGTTTACAAGGAACTCCTGCCACCAAACCAACACATCCTGCATGGAAGCAGAAGCGGACAGCAGACAAATCATAACCTCCGGCCAAGACCCTGGAGAAGGAAGTAAGTGGAGGCAGGTGAAGGTTAAGTCATTTCTGAAGAGGAGTTTCAAGAAATAGTATTATGGATGTTCTGGAACAGAGACCCCCATTGGTGCTGGTACCCAACCCTGTGCCCAGTCTGGAGCCACCAGCTGTGCTGGCCCCACTGGAACCAGTAGGTTCAATGTCATAATGTCAAAAGCCTAAAGGCAATCACCATTATGCTGAAGTCAAGAGTGCCAAAAATTTAATTTCAGCCCTCTGACACCTCGGCACACAGCAAAAGGGCACCGGAGACTTTGATTTCTAATGTTTTCTGCTGGGGAATGTGACCCCCACACCCTCCTACTAAAGGATTCTCAACTCAAGGGGAGGTGCATGTCCATGGGGGGTGAAAACATTAAAAAAAAAGGTTCGGCTGGGTGCAACAAAAACATACCAGCACCAGGACCCAAACCCAGTACCCTGCTGACTGACACTGGCAACCCATCCACTACGCCTCTGGGTTGACTTGACAACCCACCGCAGCACCTCCTCTCACATCCCTCACTGTGCATGCCCACTCCCACTCCCACTCCCCCCTGCACATACGTATAGCGACATCTTGTCCTTATAGTCGCCCATCCCCCATCTGGCCTACCTCCCCTCCTGTAGCCGACCCTGAAATGCGCTGGGGTGTGGGTCACCATTATTGTAGACACCCATTCCCCAGCACTCTTATCACAGGATACTGAACCAGTAGAGGTGGTCATAGACAACCAACAACTTCAGTCGGCAGGACCCAGAGGTCCGATCCCGAGGTACAAGGTGGGACACCAACCGTACAGAAGCTGGACAAGTTGTTAGAGGCTATAACAGGTCTCATGGCACTGGCAGCCATGCAGGGGCAACTGCATAAGACTGCAGTTGGTTCAGTGAGAAAAGGTGTGCATGGGGCCAATGCGGAGACACATCCTTGACCTGAACACGTATTGTGGTATGGCTGAGCCAGTGGAGTCTCACCTGATGGACAAAGTCTCAGATCCGTGCAAGGAAGTATATAGATATTTTAGTCTTACTCAATTGGTCCAGTGAGTCTGATGAGAACAAGGACAAGATGGGTGAGGACCAAGACAGGAAGATGGTCAAGTTTGAGTGCTCCTTCAATAACTGGTTAGTGGGGTTTATAGTTTTGGCCAGCAACATTTGTCAGATGAACTCCCAAAAGAGTGCTGGCCTATTCAACTACTTGCACATAATCATGTGTACATGAAGGCATAAAGGGGAGCCTGCGTTGGCTAGAGTATAATGAGGAGATCCACTGGCATATGTAGTAGGACCTGGGAAGGGACTTGGGTCCCCTAGATAAGCCCCTGATGGTGGAAAAAATGCGTGTGGCAGCAGTGATCCATACCACTAGTGGAGTACCCACAAGGTCTGCCAGCAGCACAGGAGGGTGCGCCTGTCACGGGGGATCTAGGAGGTTTGTGGGCCAACAGTGTTTTGGGTTCAGTTGAGGAGCATGTTCACCGGCCTCATGCTGGTACCTGCATGAGTGCTCTGCTTGTGGACAGGGACATCCCTTTCAATGCTGCAAACTGGGGAAGCAGGGTCAGAGTTGTGCAGGGGGTCACAAGGGCCATCATCTCTTTTGGGGTTTGCGCTGCTGCCCAGACAGAGGGAAGACTACCCACACTGATAAGGGTTAAGCGGCTTAGACCATGGCTCTCTCTGAATCCTGATTGACAGGAAGCATCAATGCTCGAGGAGGAGCTCTTAGTTGACTTCCAGATTTCGTATGAAGGTCCACAGTGGGGATGCAAAGCTGAGAACCTCAAATCAGGTGTGTGGAAATCGCTGAAAGACTGGGGTAGGGGGTCTCCTAGAATAGTGGACCGGAGTATGCCACTCAGCCCTGGCATGCTTGAACAGGTTTGTGTGGTCTTGGAAAAGATTTGCCACACTCCATATGAGGCAAAAGTGTTTAAGATCACCTTTTTGCTGGCGTTTGTGGAGCCCTTTAAGTCTCTGAATTGGTTCAGTAAAGTCAGAGAAGTGGGCCCCCTTTGAGAACAGGATGTTGTTCTCACATCAACTCATGTTTGTTTAAAGCTTCAAAACAGAAAAACAGACCAGTAGGGCATAGGGTGGTGATATGTCATGAGAGCTCCCCTCTAGAGTGGATGGGATGTAGGAAAGCTTGTGTCCAAGTATGCTGCTCAATGGCCCACAGAGGGGTCAGCCTTTTTACACCATGCTGATGATACCCCAGTGATGGCATACCAGTCCTGCCACATAAGTGGTGCAGGGGGTGGGATTTTAGCCATCTTAATTTAATACCCACTCCTTTCAGACTGGGGCAGCTTCATTCTCTAATGTCTGGGAATGCTCAGATATAGAGATACAGGCCCTGGGGAGGTGAAAGTCCAAGGCCTTTCTGTGATATGTGAGTCCCAAACTAATGTAACATTCTTTTCTTTGTATTACAGGTGCCCCTGATGGATCCCACCTGGTTTGGATTTGTGAGCATTCATTCATTCATTCATTCATTCATTGGGCAGCAGGGAGAGCAGGATGCTGAGCATGGGGGAGAAAGTTGTCAATCTCCAGTGACAAGGTGAAATTCTGGTAATTGGGTCAGCAAGAGATGCGATGGGAAGGCCTCCTTCCTAGCTTGGGGGCAACAGAACAAGGGGGAAAGATGCCAGATGTGCCCGTGGGACATTTGGGCTGTGATGATCTGGATCAATGAAAATTGGTTGATCTCATGCTGTTTATGAAGTAGAACATGTGGTCCATTTGGGCCTGTTGCCCAGGGCTTAAGCTATTTTGGTTGCACATCATCCAGAGGTGTCAGTGGAGATATGCAAAGGACTACTGTACCATGCAAAATGGACAAAATGTGTATCCACATTAACAGGGAGATGCGGGTCTTCATGGATTGCATAGGTGGCACCTTAATTCATCATAATAAAATGATGATGGCCTCACCAGGAATATATGCCAGGGACTGAGTCCATCTATCAGATGTATGCTGGAACCTGTTTTTGGACTCAGTTCGACAGGCTTTGCTCGTACATTTATTGGAGTGAGCAGCTTGTAGGAACTGGACAAAGTCTTCCTGTGGTTTCTTGGGACTCATGCAAGATGTTAGTATGAGGGGAAAAGGGAAAGGAGTTGCATTCCTTCGAAAAGCTCCATTCCCCGGTCAGTATGAGGTGGGAGCCATGTGACTTGTTGCACTGTTTGGGGGGCCGTGGACAACCTTCTCAGGCTTGCCTGTTGGTACGGTACCATCAGATGGTGTTGTGTACTTGACACCTGGACAGGTGACCACCTTACTTGCTGGGGTTTGAGGTTCAGCCCTGGGTGGTACATCCTTCCCTCAGTCCATTTGGCCATTCATTGAAGGGGAGTGAAGGCCTGGAGATGCACTTTTCAGGATTCTGGAGCTGTGCATGTCACTCCAAAATTATGTGAAGACTAATAAATAAACACATGGCTGTGGCCGTGAAATCGCAGTTAGGGGTCGGGGAGGAATTTTCCCAGTTTTCCTGAAAACAGTGGGTTTTTTTTCTGGGTTTTTCACCTACTCAAGAATATTTTAAAAACTAGCAGGATTAAAGTGGATACTACTGTCATAGTCATTGTAAGGCTGGCAGCTTGGAACTCTCACAAGATGTTGGTTCAAGGGGAAAAATGGAATGGAGTCACACTCTTGTAAAAGATTCCATTCCCCGGTCAGCATGAGGAAGGGGCCATATGACAAGGTACTTGGTCTGGGGGGGCCATGCCAGCCTCATTGGGCTTGCCCATATGTATGATGCAACCAGATGGGGGGCACTCAATAACTGACCAGGTGACCACCCTACTCACTGGAATATGAGGTTCAACCATGGGAGGTACATCCTTCCCTTGGTCCATTTGGCCCTTTGGTGAAGTGGAGTGGAGACACTGAAGTGAATTTTGTAAGATTCCTGAATTGCACAGTTCACTCCAAAATTATGTAAAGGTCAATAAATAAATATATGGCTGTGGCCATTTCTTCCACATCTTGTTATAATGTGTGTTTGTTCAGGGGCTGTGAAGTAGGGGTCTATCAGACAATGCTAGCAGTATGATTATAGGAACATATTATGTAAAGGTTTTGTTCTACGCATAATAAAATGGTCCATGTTAGGCAAAGTTTCAGTGTGACATATTATTCCAGTAAATACAATGTTATTATGTGCTAAATGTTTTGTTATTGCTTCCATTCCACTAACAGCTAGAAAACAAATACAGCTATATTTGAGCACAAATAGCAAAATGCAAAATGTTGCTGATTCCATTTGGTTTTAGTTCTTTGAATAGTACGATCTAGTTTCAGTAGCTTTTTTGCTCTGCCTATTAGAATCTTTATGGCAATCTCCCTTTATAGTGTAGGCTTCTGCTTCATATTTGGAATTGCTCAGCTGCTGACATTTCTTTTGGCATACAGGACCATAAGAAAACCTGCCTTTTTGCAGTTTGTGATTAATGGTGGAGTAAAGCACTAAACAAGCACTCTTTTAGTCTCTTATGAAAGCACGTCAGCATATTATATGAAAGTTGCAGTTCAGTCTCAGTGTTTTGGGATAAACTTGGCTCCAAAAGGGCCTAGCTTTCCAGGACCCTGAGTGTGATGGACTATTAGCAAGTTACAGAGACAAAATAACACATCAGCAAAAATCTACACTTGTACTATTATTTTCATACTGCTTCTGGCACACAGAATTCTAGAGCATATAACCTTATATTTGTGATTAAATAATGGGAAGGCAAAACTACCACTAATCTGGAGTATGATGTTCACAATCTGGATTCCCTCTCAGTTATATTGATACCTTCTCTGAAAATCAAATAAAAACATGGCCATCACTGAACATTTTGGGGCAAACACTATGTCACTCCTTGAGGGCAACTCTATTATTAAAATATTTTGTAAAATCTGGCTTCCTTCTCATCAAAACAATGCATACAAGCTCTGTTTATAATATTTCCTTTGTACTGCAAGTACAAATAGAGTGCTAAGAGGAATGTGTGGTCCAGTTATTAGAAATACAATGTAAACAGTGTGGTTTGTCATTTGTGGTCGGTCATGCAATTTTGAAAATCTTGTTTTTCTCAAAATTAATTTTTGCCCCAAATGTTTAGAGAGATTGCAGAAATTTAAAATAGTGATATCTTTTGTTGACGTCCCCACAAACACTGGGAAACACAACAGTGTTTTAAAATGTTTATGAGTAACCAAAGTACACGTGTGTGTCTTGAGCATGGGTATAGTAACATTGAAACTGTATCCTCACCACCACATCCATCTTTAAGGTGTGGGGTAACCATAGATGCAAAGAGTGGCTTTACCTTGTTTTCTTTTGGTGGTCAGGCTTGAGTTTGGTAATATCTTTTGTCTCTTTTTATTGTTTCAATGCACAGGGCCTCCGCCAGAGGTAACTCCTTTCTGTACTCCAGACACATGGGTGATGTCCCAACAGAAATAACCTCGATGTCAAGTCTGTTGGTAAGGAACTGCACCACATACACTGTTTTGATGCTATAAGCAGGTGGAGCCATTTATTAAATACAGATGGACAAACCAATTGATGTATCAGTTCCAGATAGAATCGCACGTCATGGTGTTCAGCAATTATTGCTTCATGGGAGATCCCCTGTTAAGATACATCCCAGCAGGTAATGGTGAGACCTTACTATATAAAATAACACATCACTCTTCAGGAGTATTTCAGACATTATAATAGGTCACAGGGAGACCTACAATTTCCCTTCAGAAACATCATGGGTGATTCTAGCAAACTTCATGCAGGGCTACATGACCTAATGTTTTTCTTCAGAATGGTACCATGCAGGAACAATCAGCTATGCAGACCTTGCTGCTAATGAATAGACTTAAGAGGGGAACAGCCCCTGGAAACAATGCAATCCTTGCACTCCTTCTGATCCCTGAAGACTTCCTGGTACTTGAACACTCTTTATCCTTGGATACGTCTCACTTAGGTGGCCCTTCACCACTTCACCCTCTGCCAGATGGCACCCAACTATTTCCTTTTTTTCCTTTCAGAACAAACATAATCTCATCAGAGACCTAGCAGTTCTAACTTCTCTTTGCTGAAGAAAAACAGGGGCCTTCACAAAAGAACTCCTTACATTGTTTTGTGCTTTTTCCAGCTATAAATTATTTACTGCCAAGCTGCAGACTCACACCCCACCTTCACTTTTTGACTACATTCCCAAGCTAACTTGTTGAGCATTCCCTTACAGAAATATGTGTGCTGCATACATGCATGATGCATGCCACATGCTAAATTGTGCAATGTGTACATGTAGCCAGCATACACAAAGTGAACCTAAGTGAACCAGATCTAAAACGCACATCAGATTCATGTGCTACAAGCTTGACAAGTGTGCAGTAGGTAAGTTGGTGCGAACATCTAAAAATCACATCAGGCTCACATGTTGCATGCTTGACATGAGTAAAGCAGCTAAGTTGGTGCAAATCTCAGCTGCAAAAACACATCAGTTTCTATTTCTCATACTAAAGCTAGCAATTAGAGCCGTTAAAATACCATTAAAATTAGACAAACATTGATTCTGACCATTAAATCCTTTTGCAACTTGTTTAATGGTGTTTGATTTTTGTCATTGAATTGCTATTAATTTGTAAAGCATTGTTTACTTACTGTATTAAATAAGATATAGTCAGTCAACACCCCCCCATTCCAGATGTGCCAAGAGGGGCCTCTATGGTGTGAAGCCTGACCTTTTTGTTTTGGGCTATGTAAATCTCTTTATGCATATTTAGTGCTACATATGTGTTTCTCCATGACTGTTACAGATCACTTACTTTCCCTTTGTCATTCTGTATGGAGTATATACACAATAGCCATGCTCACCACTCTTTGTGCTGAGCAGGGCCTTAGAAGCATGCACCATACCTCACTTTTTGTGACTGAAATGAGGGACGTGGACACTCAAAATAAGGAACAGTGAGGGACACTAACCCTCACAATGATCAGGACACATCCTGAAATATGGAAATACAGTACCTTAGAACACAATGGAAACCATTGTATTTACTTGTGCAGATATCAGCACCAGAGAGGGAATTTCTACCATAAAGCATGGGTGCCATTTAGTTAGGGCAGTGGGGGGCAGTTGTCCCCCTTCACCATATTTGTGCCTAGGTTGTTCTTATGATGTGGTAATAATGGCATTAAATTTGGATTTAATCTTTTGCAAAATAAGTGTCCCCCTGCCCTGTGTGCGTTCACACTGTGGGTGTGCTCCTTTTTTTTTTTTTAACCAGGTGGTGAACTGGGCACAGCCCTTTTTCAGTGATGCCTGATATAAAACAATTATAACAAACAATAAACAATTACAAAATAAAACCATACATCATTTACAATGACACTGATTTTCAACAATAAACACATTAAATACATTTTTTTAAAACTGGTAACATTTTTGGCCACATGAAACACTCCTGAAAATTCATTTTCCTGACTCAGCTGTTTCTGTATTGTGTTGTCCACTCTCTCCACTTATTACCAGCAGTGCTATCACATAGTTCCATGCCATAACGGCAATTGCTAAATAGTGATTGCCGTTACAAAGAAGTGTACATCCCTGAAAAACAAAACGGCAATGTACACTCCCCAGCAAGGACAGGAACAGTGATGAAAATGGACTAAGATATATATGCGGGGGAGGGGCTGTGTCCCACCGCACCCCTCCTCAGGCAAATCTTCACCCTCGCACCCTCCTTTATTTAGATTCTCAATTCTGGGGGGGGTGCACGTTGGGGAGAGGGAGAAACTCCAAAAAAAAAGAGTTAAACTCTGACACACACTAAAAATAAAAACTGTATGCCTACCCAGCCCCTTCCTCACTGCAGCCAGCCAAACTCACCACCACACCACACAGCCAGCTTGGCAACACCATGTCACACTACCTCCCACATATCCCCTCTATTATCCCTCATCTTCTGTTCACCCTCCTACATGCTCGCCATTCTTCCCCTTCATCTGTGCTATAACTGCACCTCACTACCCTTTCAGGGTAGCTCACATAATGGGTGCTCAAAAAAGGTTGCACAAAACTGAGTCACTCAATTTGAATTGCCCATATGATGGGATACCCCATCACACGTGATGTGGAGGAGCTCCAACCAAGCAAGAGCGTATGAGTCATGTGAGTGTGACACTGTATTTCCTGCCACAAAATAGACAGGCTACTCATTACAGCTTGAAGGAGACAGTGAGCACTAAGCTCTCGATAGCAGTGTTGTGATGGCATAATTTTGTTGGTCAATTCTTAGTGAGTCTCCATCTCCCTTGGTGGGTGAAGGGGCAAGGGGTGATCTAGAAGCTAGTGCAATGACTAGGCTCCCTACCTACACAACTAGGCTTGCCTCACAATAAAAACAGCACAGGCCCCCAACGGCAGCAAGCTTGGCCTACTAGCAGTGGCGACAGTACTGCCAGTAGCAACAGAAGTGTGGGCAGCCTTCATATGCCTTGATCCCTGAGGTGCAGAAGCAGTCAAGCAAGAAGCAAGCAACATAGGTTAGATTGGTTCGATCAGTGAGATTACTTGGTTGTGGACCATGGGTAGGGACCTGGGACAGTTAGTTCCAGCATCCAGCTTTTGGTGGAAGTACGAAGGAGGAGCAGACTGAAAACTGGGTTGGTGGTACAGTGGGCCAGGCCACAAGTTTCAGCCAGATGGCCAGGTAAGTAAAAGTAAATCATTTTTTTTTTCTACAGTGGGATTGGGGAAGGAGGAAGGACTGAATATTGATGTGATTTTCACAGTTCTGCACCTTTGGGTGGCATCATGACCCATATGGAACAAGTATTGAATGGAATGGAGTTGGGGAGAGAGATCAGGGCAAAGATGCTTTTTTTTTGGGTGGGGTCAGAATTTCAGCCAGTGAAAAAATATGGTTAGTAACGGAGTGGGTTGAATCCCAAATCTGATGCACTGCTTTGGGGTATAGATGCATGAACCTTTTACCATTTGAATTTTTCCTGATTTGCATACCACTTTTCAATCACAACAAATAAGTTGTACCTTTTAGAGACGTTCCAGATGTTCCAGAGCTTGTCTTCTAGGAGCTAAATGGAACCTGGCTTCTACTGGTTGTTGCCCCCCTACCATTGAAATCTGAAATGATGCCCCTACCATAAAGTCTAAATTTACAGGGCATCCTCTGTGTGAGCAGCATGTTTTCCAAGAGGGATGGATGAGGGGCAGAGCAGTTTTCAGGGGTAAAACAAGGGTTGTCCCTTGAAATCAGGAACGGTTGAGCAGTATGGTATGCACAGACTATTGGAGCCCCACTATAGTCAGGATTATGCCCCTTCACAAGTAAAGCTGATCTCCACATCCTCATGCTCAGGCACATTATGACATTGGTGAAGGGAGGCTGCAGGGGTATGCACCATTGAAATGAATTGGGGTATGTTTTTATTACTATTTTCTACATTATTGATGGAGAGCTGGTGATTAATGAAGGGCACTGCTTGACTAATAAGGGCCTTGTTAGTAGGAAAGTGGCCTTCATTATTCTCTAACTCACCATCATAATGTATAAAATGCTCAGGCACATTATAACATAGGACAAGGGTGAGTGCAGAGGCACGCGCCATTAAAATGAATGGGGGTATTTTTTTTATTACTATTTTATACATTATGATGGTGAGTTGGAGATTAATGAAGGCCACCGCTCGACTAACTAGGGCCTTGTTAGTAGAACAGTGACCATCATAAATCTCCAATTCATCATCATAATGTATAAAATAGCAATAAAAAATAACTCCATTCATTTCGAAGGGGCACACCTCAGCACTCTCTCCCATGGACATTATCTCTTAATGACTCCTGCCTCTGGCTCCCCAGTACTCAGGTAAAAGACTCTCGACTTACACCTATACTCGGTGGGTTGTCTGTAATGGTGTGGCTGCACCATTTACAGTGTGTGTGTAAGTCGGGGGAGTGAGGGAACTGGCCATATGGGTGGGGGCCGAGTTATTGCTATTTCTGTGTTTGCCCCTTAAAGTCTGTTTGTGTGGAAGCATTTAAAATGTGAAGAGAAAATAGGAGTACAGGCTAGACAGGAGTGATTAAGTAGTTCTGTGGGTAAGTGTGTGTATGGGGGGTGGACAGAACCACATGTTTTTCCAATTATATATGTGATATGGTTCAGCTGTGCAGCTGAGATGAGGGCACACAAGAAAACTAAAAAGGATATCAGTGGCTATAAGCATGCCATATGGGTACAGATGTGTGCAGATTTGTATTGAAGTACAAGCAAGTCATATATATGAAGGCAGTATGGCATAGTTGCTGAGGGCACTGAACTGCAGACATTGAGATCTGGAGACCTAGGTTTGAATCCTATCAATCACCACTTGTAATGTGTGATCCAAAGCAAGTCCCTTACCTTTTTTCTGTGCCATTATAAGTGATCACTTGGTTTTTACATACATGCCACATGTTTGCAGTTTAACATAATAAGCAGGCTTTTCACACTTGCTTGCAGCACACATGTCACATGCATGCAAGCAGTTCCAATTTAACATAAAAATCATGCTTGTAGCACACATGTCTCATGGGTAGTTTTATGTGATTAGTGTGCAAACATTTCATGTAATTATTTCTGTAAGGGATGTTATTACAGGGGAATAGCATCATCATAATAGTCAACCAGAATGGGGAAGGGGGTACCCTGATCTTCAGTTGTTCAAGTCTTTATGGACATTTATGTTTGGATATGCAGTCCTCACTGCTTGGTTACTGACCTCTGTCCATGGTAACATCATCCATAGTTTATCTATGATTCAAGAACAAGATTATCAGTGATTGATGACTAGTGTTCAGCTGCCTGGAAAATCACACAGTTAAGTGAAACTACAGTGGGGACCATAATCCATTTTCAGTTTTTTTAAATGAAACAAAGTTGGTTACAAAATGGAATTTTAAATTATTTCAGGTTCTGTAGTAGCCATCATTGTCCATGATCAGATTATAATTTGTAGTCTACTTGGTCACTAATGGTTTTCATGGTTTGGTGTTAAACTAAATATTACTTAAGTAATGATCCACAACAGGGTGTGGATTATGATGGGTTTACCCATGCCTGGTGTAGTTCACTCATAATGTCACAGATCAAGTAACTAAACCACACCCAACATGGACAAATCCCACTGTAACCCACACCCTGGAGTGGATTATTGTGATTAAACAATGTCTTCCAATGAAAGAATTAAAAAAAAAGTTATGTATTTTGTATTTTTAAAACTTTTGTACAGATTGTCCTGGCTATTCTAGCTTATATGATATAACCATATATAATAGTGGCACAGTCGTGCCACTATAGTTAGGGTTGAGCAGTCACTTCTATGTTAAATTCAAAGTTTTGCACTTTAATAACTTCACAACCATCCAAGTGTTTAACATGAATTTTTGCATGTGCTGTCAGGGACTATAGACCTCTTGATGTGGCTAGTTTTGTCTCCAGTCAGATGTGTGGATGTGGAGATACAGGAGTGGGTCAAAAATGTGAAATTTACCCTTTTTGTTAAAATTCTTTGTTACACCACTGCATGAAATTGGTGTGGAATTTTGGTATGCACATTTTAGGGTAGAAAGGTCTTGGGTCAAAGATGTGCCTTTTGAAGGTTTGGTGAAAAAATAATAATAATTTCAAAAGTTATTAGATTTTAAAATTTCCCATTATTTCCTATGGGAATTTTACTCTCCAGTTAGATGTCCCACTCGACAAAGGATTCTTTGTTGCAAATGAGTAATCCTTTCTTGCAAATGGGAAATCTTTTTTTGTGCTGCCACCGTCTTGTTTTTTTTATGGAGGTAAAGTAAAAAAACAGAAAACAATGATATTTTCTGAAGTAACCTACCCATGTGTTCTGCTAATTGAGACCTGTTCTATTGGATTTTGCGCTTAGTTTTTTTTTTTTTTTTAAATCAGCTGGAAAAAATTTTTTTAGCATGCTGAAATACTTTTTTACAAATTGTGAAAAAGAATCATGAAAAAGGATCCTGTATTTTCAATTTGTGAAAAAGGATTTTTCTTTAACCACAAATATGAAAAAGGAACTGTGGAAAAGGATTCTTTTTATAAATTTGAGGAAAAATGACTGCCCTCGTGGTCCCTCCCCCCATGTCCGATTGCCATCCCCATATTAAAATATATATTTCCCTGATAGTCTTGCAGTCCCTCACCCTCCTCAATGTCCAGTTGCTCTCCCTGTATAAAAAAAATATTTTTCCCTGGTAGTCTAGTGGTCCCTCCCACAGTCCCATTCACCGATTGTTGTCCCCATATAAAAAAATGTATTTCCCTGGTAGTCTAGTGGTCCTCCCTCCTCCTTCAATGTCTGATCACTGTCCTCATATACCAAAATCTCTATTTCCCTGGTAATCTACTGATTCTGACCCCCCCAATGTCTGATTGCCATCCTTGGTTAAAATACTGAAATTCCTGGTAGTCTACTGGTCTCTCCCCATTTCCAATCACTGTCCCTGGTAAACATACTGAAATCCTTAGTTGTCTAGTGGTCCCTCCCCCCTCTCTGATCACTGATCACTGTCCCATAATTGTTTTTTAATTTCCCTTGTGGTCTTGTGGACCCCCCACCTTATCAGGTAGTCATCCACCACCTTGCCCCTCCCATCCTGACTCCTAGTCAGTGACCAGCATGGTCCTCCTCTCAACATCACAGCTGTCCACTGACTGAGCAATGAATGAGCATGTACTGTATACAGTATGTACTCATTCACAACTCAGTCAATGGCCAGACCTGGTGGTGAGAGGAGGGCTGTGCTCTTCATGAGCTGGGAGTCAGGATTGGGGGAGAGGGGTGGTAGGTGACTACCAGACAAGGTGGGGGTGGGGTGCACTAGCCCACAAGGGAAATAAAAAATTATTTATGGGATGGTGATTGGTGATCAGGGAGGGGGGTGGACCACTAGACTATCTCTGATTTCTGTATTTTAAGCATGGAAGGCAACGGACATCAGGGTTGGGGGAGGGACCACTAGACTACTAGGAAAATACATTTTTTTATACAGAGACAGCGATCAGTGAATGACAGAGGGAGTGGGACCACTACATTAACAGGGGAAAATATATTTTTATATAGGGGATGGTGACGGAGATGAGGGAAGAGGGAGTGACCACCATACTACCAGGGAATTGAGAAACTAAGGTAAATGCTGTTCAATGCATTTCAATTGGGTTTTCATCTTTGGTGCATAACTTTGTAATTTGTTTAGATTTTTACACCAAATTTACACCATGTTCAACATACCCTTTTTGAAAGCCCTCCTCAGGAAGAATGTTGGTGTTATTTCCCAAATCCTGCCCAAAAGGTGCTTTTGCAGTCATTTGGTGAAATCAGCATTCAGGTTAGATTTCACATTTTTCACCACACTTGTTCACGAGGAGGGGTCATAAGAAGGGTATGTTGAAAATCTGTGGTCAAAATATGATTACATGGCAAAGGTCTGTGCATCTGTTGACATTTCATTGTACTCAGTCATAACTTTTGTAATTATCAATATTTTCACCCCAAATTGTCAACATAAACATTTCTTTACTTCACCTCATGAATGTGACTGCTGTCAGTTTCCGAACTTTCTGGCCAAAAAGTGTTTTCTCACCTGTGGCATATAATGATGTTGTGGTGTGGACTGATGTTTCAGTGGAGAGTTGAACATTCTCAGTCCAGCATTCAGTAGGTGGAGTAATAACATGGCTATGCTGAAAATTTGTTTCCTGTTTCATCTGAAATTTTTCCATGGCAACATACATATATGCAGTTATGGAGAGATGGAAAGGCAGGGCCTGGAGGGCCCTGCACTCCCATAAGCAAAGAAGGCTATGACTATAGTTTCTCAAAAAATAAGGACAATATTTGCAAAAAAAGTTGTTAATGCATCAGTTAGGATTCCAGCAACAAACATTTGGAAATGTGGAGTTGGGGTTTCCAACCCTAACACCCTACCCCCACCTTGCATGGGCCAACAGGTATGAGGGTGTGCCTGGGGTTGTCAACCCTAATGCTCACCCCATTCCATGAATAAATAAACTGAGATGGGTACAGTATAGGAGAATGGGGTGAGTGTTAAGGCTGACAAACCCAAGGCACACCCCTGATGCTTGTTGGTTCATGCAGGGTTGGGGTGGGGTGTTAGGGTTGGAAACTCTAACACCACATTTCCAAACTTTTGTTGCTTGAACTCTAACTGATGCATTAACAAAGTCTTTTTTTTTTTGCAAAGAATATAATCCTTACTTTTATATAGTGCTTGGTTGCTAGCTAGATTATGGCTGAAGTATTTAGACTCCTCCACCACTCCCTACACACATGTGAAAAATATTGCTGCAATGCTGTAACAAAAAAATAATGCAACATGGTGGATTTTTCAGAGGCTGTGTACCTCTCATGATTTGTGAGACAGTGTGCTGCCAGCTGTGATAGGTACTCTTCACTGCACTGACAAGCTGCTGTATCTCATGGTCTGCTTCCAGGGTGACTTTGGTTGCTGTGGTCAAAAGATCAAAGGATTAAATTGTGTAAAGAATTTACAGGTGAGGTGGGTAGAAACATTCACAGGGAATCAATTTAAAGTGTAATGGCTCTTAGGAATGTTTGATAAAGTTATGTTCATTTTAACACTGACTGTTGCAGCAGGAGTACTCAGTAACCAAGAATCAAGGTGGTGGCAATGCCGGCTTCAAAAACTGGCTGCAGTGATTTCTTATTTTGCATTTTGTTTGTGATCAGGTTGTTCAGGCTACTAAATCTTTATCTGTGGATTATTGTTGGATTTACACATGGGTGAAGATGCTAATTAGGCAATCATATTAGTAGAAAATCAGAGCCCATTGTATTTATCACACAGGTAGTTCCATCATTTAAATTACTTGTGGTCTAAATTGTTAAACTATGTAAATTATTTCCAGTTGCAAATTTAGTCTCATTTTAAGATGGGTTCACTTAATCATTTACATGGTTCTAGAATGATTATTTAAAGGGACAGTAAACATTGCAGGGGTCACTAAAATTGTGAAAGCCCATAAAACGATCTTTCAAATGAGATATTGGGCTTACCTGTAGGTGTCCAGAGTCTTAAGTTATGAATATCTAAATAATTTTTAAATGAAAACAAAGCAGCAGCCATTTTGTTGAATCATGAGACCAACAGCGATGTCACCAAGGGGCAAGCTGTAATTTACAACATGCAGGTTGCTCCTCAGTGACATCACTTCCTGTTTTAAAATGTCTGCTGCCTTGATTTAATTTACAGATTAATTAGTCATATCTCAGGACTCCTGACACTTACAAGGAAGTCCAGTGCCTTGTTTGAAATATATTTTCATGTGCTTTCACAATTTGAGAGACCTTTGCAATGTTTACTGTCCCCATAAAGAGTTATACTGTATAAGGTATTACACAAAAGTATTAGGATCCAGCTGAAAGATAACTTTCGCTTGATTGTTTGTATTTATGCTATCTCTTATTCCTGGACTTTACTATAAATGACAGCCAGCTACATATTTGTTTTTTTCTTTTTGAAGTAAAGACCAGTTCCTTAAAGTATATACAAATTGTAACTGTGTGCTTTAAATCCATGGTTCATCAGTAGACCATGTTTATTAATAAATTTGATTCCATTTGGCAACTGTTTCTGTTCAAAGTTGCTTATAGAATTCTATAAATACTACCATGAATTATGACCTTTTCGAGTATGTTTTGGCTTGTTCTGGACACATTAAGTTCAACCATAGTTCTTCATTTTTTTTTTTGAATGGTTTGTCCAAGCTCATAAGGCCGTGTGATAGCAATTACATTTGCATAAAAAATGCAGAATTTCATAATAGCTAATATATAGCAAATAATCACAATAATACTATTTTTTTCTGAATTATGAAGAGAAAATAAGGTTTTCACAAGAACATTAATTCCATTAGCATTCAGATGACTTGTAAACTCAATTCATCTTAAATGAGTTTCATTTTATGGTTGTATAAAAATAAATTTGACAGTTCTATCAGGTACAGTATGAATGGGCAGAGACAAGATGAATAACAACAGCAATGGGTATGCAATAGAAAAGTGGTTTTAAAAGTGTGTTTGGATGAAATATACTCACTGCAAAATTCTAAGATCATTGGACAAAATAAAATTACTTGATCTGGGTAAAAATGTGCTTTATAATGCAGGGAAATTTTGAAATTAGCAACCATCCATAACCATGGTTGACCACAGTCAACTTATATAATTCTCAGACTAGATTGTCTATGTTCCTCCACAGTCTATCTTTAGGCCATTTACCACCAGTGGTTGTCCATGGAAAGAAACTGTTAAAATCTCATATCACCATGGTCTGACTGTGTATGTTTGCTTTAGGATCATGGCTGCTCTCTTATACACTATGTGTTGGGCAAACTGCTGTAAAATATATTCAGTGGGATTCCAATATATGAAATTTCCTAATTTTTTCTCCCCCAGAGGGGTTATCTTACTGTCAGTTTGCTGTAACATTTGGTTGTGCACTAAGACATAAAGATTAACTTTGACAATCTAGCAGGTTCTGAACATATAAAGCATTAAAGATTTAACAATGATATATCATATAAGTATAAGAAAAAAAGGAACTTTAGAACTAGAGTCACTATTTTCTTTATAAATAGGTTTTCTTTTGCCTGTTTTGCTATTTAGTATACCATATGGCGATGTTTCAAGTTTTCAAGTTTCAAGTTTATTGCAGGAAAACTCCATTGAGCAAGCTCATTCACAAGGAGGTCCTGTGACATAAACACTTAAAGTACAAACACAGATAGATAATAACAGTATATACATGAAATGCACGTTACATGATACAGGCTGGATATACATACAAGGGTACCACATAGGGTGACCGCAGGTGGTAAACATTGATATGAGACAGGGAAGCGACTTACAGGTTGCATACTGATAAATGAAACATGATGACTGGTGTGTGCAATATATATATTTTGGCAGCTAGAACAAACAACAGACTACAACTGATATGGGGGGGAGGAGTGATTTGATAGAGTAGCAGTGGAGCGTAAGCATAGATAAAGCCAGGAGTAGAAGGGGAAGGGAAAGCAGTTAATATGACAAATCAATTGTACCTCACCAGTGGATAAATATGGCACACATGGGGAAGGAAGAGACTTAATGACAGTTACAGGTGTCTTTTATTTTGGCTGAATTTAGCGATTTGTAGAAGTTTATTGAAACTGTGCTAGATAGTTTCAGTATGATTTGTAATTGGTTCCAAATGGAGGGAAGGGCATATGCAATAGTACGTTTACCAAAGGAAGTCCGCGTCCTTGGTATGTCAAGCATAATAAAGTCAGATTTTCTTAATGAGAATGCACTATGTGAGATACTAATAAGGGAAGAGAGATAGCTTGTCAATTTCTGCAGGAGCAGTTTAAGAGTCCATAGCCCAGCATGGAGCAGGCGTCTAGTAGTAAGTGATGTCAACCAACAACTGCATATAAGTCACAGTGGTGTGAATGGTAAGGGGAGTTGGTAATGAACCATAACGCACGGTGATAAAGGATGTCCAGTTTACTTAGATTTGCAAGAGTGGTGGAGGAATAGATTACATCGCCATAGTCGAGTAGGGGGAGAAAAGTGGCCTGTACAAGCTTGTTTCGAGTTTCAAGGGGGAAAAGGGGCCTATTTCTGAAGAAAAAACCTAACCTTGCTTTTAACCTTCTAGAGACATCTTCGACGTGGTCATTGAAAGATAATTTATTGTCAATCCAGATACCCAGATATTTAAATTTGGTTACAACTTCCAGAGGCTCGTTTAGCGTGGTGACAATGAAGTCTTGGGCAAGGGTATTGGGGGCGCCTGTGCCAGCACTGCGGGAGAATATCATCGCTTTAGTCTTCTTAGCATTGAGCAGAAGCTTTGCCTTTATTAGATTATGCTCAAGTTGTGCGAAGTCCACTTGAAGCACTCCCTTGACTTCAGATAACTATGAGCCAGAAGTGTACAACACAGTATCATCTGCAAAAAAGTGCAGATTGGACGTAGATATGTTAGCATCTAAGTCATTAATGTAAAAAGAAAACAAGATAGGGCCTAAGATGGATCCTTGGGGGACTCCTCTTGCAACTGGCAAGGCAGCAGAAAAAAAGTCTTCCGCCTTTACTTTTTGGAATCTTCCAGTTAGGTAGCTAGAGAACTACTGGGTGGTATGGTATGTGGCACCCAACTTTGCAAGGCAATTGACTAATAGTTTGTGATCAACAGTATCAAAAGCTTTGCTGAGGTCCAAAAAGACTGCACCAGTTATCTTCTTAGCATCTATAGCAGAGATACAATCATTGGTTACTTTTGCTAGTGCAGTGATTGTGCTATGATTAGCCCGGAAGCTGGATTGAGCTGGGTTAATGAGAGAGAAGGTTTCCAAATGAGATTTTAACTGAGTATGGATCAGTTTTTCGAGAACTTTAGAAAGGATAGGCAATATGGAGATAGGCCTATAGTTGTTTACATCGCATGGGTCACCAGATTTAAATAGAGGGAGGATATGTGCTGATTTCCAGCAGGACGGCAATGTGCAGATGTAATGGAAAGATTGAAGATGTGGAGAATTGGGGCAGTGAGATGGACGTAGCCTGACCTTAGGAAAAAGGGTTCCAAGCCATCGTCCCCTGCACTTTTTTTGGTGTCTAAGTTAAGAAGAGAATCTTCTACTTCTTTATAAGTTATCTCGCGCAGTTGGAAGGGGCTGGGTGCAGGACTAGATGTAGGGGAGGGTATGCTGGCTCACCGCAGCACCAGCATAAGGTGACGAGTCAAAAGCTAATCCAGCTGTGGCAAAGTGGGAGTTAAGTTCCTCCAGGATTAGGGACTTGTTTTCCACAATCTTGCCACTTGCAACTATCTTTGTTGGGACAGAGGGGGCCATGGGCCATCCTTCTATAGCTTTGATAGTCTTCCATATTTTATGAGGGTTACCTTTAGCTTGCTCGAGAGTAGAAATATAATAGTTAGCTTTAGCAGAGCGAAGTTTTTTCACACAGTTATTCCTGGCTGTTCTAAAGGCCTGCCAATCCGAAGATTCTTTGGAATGTCTAGCTTTAGCCCAGAGCTTATCTCGAGCTATAAGGGCTGCCTTGAGATCCGAGGTGAACCAGGGGTTGGAATTGTTCTGTACCCTTACTTTGATGAAAGGGGCATGCTTATTTATTATTGTAGTGAGTTTGTCATTAAGGATGTAAGCTGCCTTGTTGACATCTTTGGCTAGGTAGAGATCTTGCCATCTGATCATGCTCAGGTCAGATAGGAAGTTTACTGCACTGAATTTTCAAAAGGATCTTTTTGTTATAAAGATGGGTTGCGGCTGGGCCTTAATTTGAGATCTTATGCAAGCAACAATTCCATGATCGCTCATGTCATTGTGAAACACTGCCGAATGAGATATTTTGTGTGGATGGGTGGTAAGTACCACATCTAGAATGGAACTGTTGGCAGTATTTAGAGTGTTGTTCCTAGTGGGTTCACTGACTAATTGCCCAAGACCTAGCTCATCACAAAGGGATTTGAGGCCGTGTGATTTAGGTGACAGCCAGTCCATATTTAGATCTCCTAGAAATATTGTTTCAGTTTTTGCATCTACGAACATGGATTTCAAAAGATTAAGGACTTCTTCACCACCAGATGGAGGTCTATAGCCACCTAGGATAGTGATACATTCCGAGGAGGGGAGATGAAGGCTCAGCGAAACTAACTCAAATTCCTTGGCTAGAGATTTGCAACTAATATTGGTGACCAAGTACTTAGATTTGGCGTAGATAACCACACCCCCGCCTCTAGACTCTCTATCTGCTCTAAATAAATTGTAGCCCTGCAGTGATATTTGTTGATCAGTGTTAGTCTTTTTTAACCACGACTTAGTAATTATGATAAGGTCAGGGTTAACGTGTGCAGCCCAGGCTTGCAGCTGTACAAGTTTTTTAGGCAGGCTTAAAATGTTGACCATCATCATTTTGAGACCTGTGGCCTCAGCAAAATCGATAGGCGAGGTAAGTTGTAGGGGGGGGGCAGGGTTGAGCTCCACATTTCCTGAGCAGAGAAGAAGCAGAAGTATAACTTTCTTTAAGGAGCTTATAAGAATCGAGACTGCTTTTTTATTTCTTCGTGGCAACCCATATCGTGCTGCGCAAGAGGCGGTACCACTGTAACGACAGTTGATCGTGATCAATGTAAGTGCTTGAACAGACATAGGTGAGGACAGTAGCAAGGGGGTGTAGGCTAACCGGGGGGAATAGGCTAAAAAGGGAGAGGAGAATGACATAGTGTCTGCACGGTAGACCGTTATAACATTAGGTATTGATAAGGTACATTGGAGAACTGAATTGCATTGAGGTACTTCGAATTGCACTGTACTGCTGAGAAATCTGCACCTTAGGAGCAATAAAAACACAATAAGGAGAGCCATGGTCCCAGATTGAGTGGTCTCATGATTTGTATTAGTGCAATATTTTCTAGGCAAGTAATTTGCCCACCTAGGTACTCACTTAAACCTAGATGAGAAAATACAGCAGAAAGGGGAACAAGGAGAGCAGGAGCAGCTTAGTTAGTGGCGGGGCTCAAGAGATATTCACACAGGGCAGTCTTATTGGCCACACTCAGATACCAATCATAGGTTGGCAGCAGTCGAAACTAGGCCAATGAAGCAGTAATATGATATAGGAGGCGGATCATGAGTGTATTTAAAGGAGGTCTGGGAGAGGGGGGTGGGGGTGGGAGAAAATTTCAGGTCAGAGTGAGAGCTGAGAAGTCAGAATTAAGAAGGGAATACTGTAACAGGCTATAGAGAAGGTGCCCAAATCAGAGCAAAGCAGGCGAGCGGGCGTACCAATCACAATCCCCCTATGGCAGTGCCGCACCAATCAAGGGCGCCCAGGCGTGCTGACTCTCTGCAGAGGATTCTATCGGTATCTATCAGTATGACAGCGCAGCGTAGGTAACAATAGGGTGCTCAGCGTCTATCTGACTTGAGTCTGAAGGATGGATGGCAGACACTAAGGGCTTCCTGTTTTCAGCTGCAGAGCTGTCACACAGGCAGTTTTAAGGAAGTTGTCAGCCTGTTGAGTAAAGCTTAGGGGAACCTCAACTACAACCACCCCTTGTAGCAGCACCGGGAAATAAGTAGAATGATAATGCAGGCCATATTGCCCACGAATGAGTACAGTGATTTATGTAGAAGACTAAGAATCCCTCTAGTGGCAGGTCAGTATAACCTGCTAATGGAAAACTAGTAGTTAGACGTATCGGCGCCAAGGCAGAGTGCTTGGATGGGGGGGAGGCGCTGCAGGAAGAGCAGTCAGACAGAAGAGGTGTGAGCACTTTAAAACAGTAGTAGAAATTACAATCTAGCTAATACAGTTGAAAAACTTCTAATTACACAGTTGAAATGTGCTTAGTTCTATTGAAAATCTAACAAAGTGCCAGGTGTCTATAGCAGGGGAAAAGTCCTGGCCAATCAGAGTGGGTTTGCTGGAAGCACCTGCATTCCGATTGGCTGCGCTGTCCCGTACCTTCCAAAGGAGCTGCAGGCGGGTGTCCTGGTCTTGGTCGGTGGCTGGCTGGGTGCCGGCCGACCGTGGGTGAGCTGAAACAGCCCTGTTCAGGGGAGAGCAATGTCTATGCAACCAACAATACTAAAGAAAAATAAAAGACATTCTGGATCTCTGGAAGGCTTTTCTGTCCCATTAAAAGTTTTATTTATTTATTCATTTATTTCAACGTTCAGAAATATACCTTTGAGCAGAAATGCTCATTTACAAAGGTTCCTCGTCAGAATAACAACTTGTTTACTCCACGTCAAAGACAGTATTAAAAACTGATTAACAAAGGCTGGCCAATACTGATTCGGTGACATAACAAAACAGAATGAATAACATAAGTTCGGCAATACAGAGTGAACAAATGTTAACATTCAAAAGGTCAAATAACACAAAGCATAATCTAGGCACTAGGAACTATACAAATATAGCATCCCATCTGGGCATTGTCAGAGGTTAAGTCTGTGAAATTTTACAGCACATTGCAATGGAGATTGGGTTCCAAAGGTTCTAAAGGAGAAGTTCTAAAGGTTTTTGATTAATGTAAGTTTTTTTTAATTTATTTTACAGATATTATGGGAGCAATCACAGACATATCTGTCTATAGATAGATATAGTTAACTCTTACTATCAGAGCAAGGAGGCAGCTGAGCTGACTGAGGCAGCTAAAACATTTCTAACTAGGTGGTCATTAGGCAGAACCATATTTTTTATTTATTTATTGAAATGTTTCAACAGGAGGGCACACTGAACAACAAGTTGCTCTTAACACGGTGCGACCTGGGGGGGAGGGGTTGCATAGGGTTGTGAAGGACTATCAGTTACAATGGTATATGGATAGTACAAACAATACAACATTGTAAGATTGTGCAACAGTTGGAACATAAGGTATTGCACAATAAACAGTAGTGGATCATTGGGTAAATTACAATACATGTCCAAAATCATACAAAAGAACATATAAATGTACAAAACAGTAATAGTGCAATAGAACCATTTATAATGCATGAGTGTACAAGGAGTAGGCATGAGGTAGTATGCAACTGCAGTTTGAGTAAAAAGGATGGGGTTAGGTTGTGCACATTAGTGACCCAGAAGGGCAGGTGGAGAAGAGAAGGGGGAGAGGCAAGAACTGAATATGAGGAAAAGGGGTAGCCATTTCCTGATTTTTTCCTCATTTTCCAGATATTAGAAGTGAAGGTCTGCAAGGTAAACTTGAACCTTCATTCAGGGTATTCAAGGCACACTACTTAGCAATGTGCTGATCTGTGTTGGGGAAGGCAGCTGAACCTTAATCCTGCAGTTAGTTGGGGACATAACTGTTAATTGGGTTTGTGGCGAAGGCAGAAGTAAAGCTGTTTTTTGCATTTTGACTTTACTTTTGTTAGGTTTTTGCTATCAGCATGTCCCATCATGCTCATGTCTCACCAAGTGAGTGGCACAAAGCAGGACTAGGGAATCTGTCTCTGTGGGCTTGTGGGGTATCTGAATATAGTCAGCAATCCACAGGAGTCTTTGCCCTTTAAGGGATCAGGTAAGCCTCTGGTGCTGTAGCCAGCAGTCCTGAAGAAAAAAAGGAATCCAACAACTCCCTATCTAAGGTACACCTTAGCAACTGGGCAATTTCTCAGATATGACATGGTCATGTAATAAATGCAGCAAGACTGTGGTGTTGTATTGTGTCTGCTGAATTAGAATCCCTGACCAAATGTCTTATGTCCCTCTTTTCCCTTCCTCTTTCTTCCCCTGAACAAAAGAAAAGCACTCACCCCCTGTTTCTCCATCTGGTTCTCTCCCTCTGAACTGTCCTTCCGCTACCATCCTGGACCTCTAGTCCCCTGGTTTCAATTAAAGCTGATCATCTATTTGTGTTTCTAACTCGTTCTCCTAGTTTGGACATCACATCTGTGCCTAGCTAAGCTATCTCTTCCAGTCTGTATCTCTAAGATGGGTGAACCTGCACTTGATATCCTGTTTCACTCTTGTGTTTTACTTATTGTTATCTATTGTTGTTGATTCATATGTACTGCACACTTGTTTGAAACTGTACCAACCTGTAGCCATTTTTTTTCCACCTGTTGTTATCTCTGACACCCTGTATCCTCCCGGGTCATGCCTGAAAATAAGCATTGCTAAGCCTAGTGCACATACCCTGTAACCAAAAGCAAATAAATAAATAAATAGCTTTATAGGGTAGGAGTAGAAGGGCTGTAATAGGGAAATAGTACTGAGAGACAATAAGCTTGTGGTAGGTAGCTTCATTACCCAATCTATATGCAGTACATGGAACAGGGGTACACTGTAGTAACCTATGAAAGACAACCAGGTATAAAAGCAAGAAAATAAGCAACAAGTCTGGTTCTAGTCAAAAGGAGGCACTAAGTAGTTAAGGAAATACAGGTTGTTATCAGTGGTCCAATGTTATCATAGGTTCAGTATGGATATGAGGTACAATAAGGAGCTAGTCCATTGTGGTGACTGTATGGTGCTCTTCCTCAGGGTTATGATCTGGAGGAGGGTTCACTGCCCTATCTACAGGACCTTAGCAGAGCTTCATGCCCAGGTGGTATGAGCAAGAAATAAGATATCTCAACTGCATCAGTAACTCACTTGGAGCCCATGCTCCATACTCCCACTCCACCAGAGGGCAACTGTTCCAGGGTGGTGAGTAGTGTGGAGGGGGAGGCATGTGTAGCCACAAAGTAGTCAACCAGTTCCACACTATCTGGATAGAAAATTGTTTTACACCCCCGTAGGAGACTTAGGTGATTGGTTCCACTGGGAGGAACTCTGACTCAGTCAGGAATAATGGGTAGAATGACTTCGTGGCACCTGGAGGGGTGTGCAAGCAGGGGGAAGGCAGCCAGGAAAGTCTTAGTGATCAGGGATTCAGTGTTCATGGGGGGAGAGAGAGGGTGCTGGGAGGCAGGTTGGATGAGAAGGGGACGGTCATGTGCCTTCCTGGAGCATCGGCTATCAGGGATAGAGACAGGATAGGAAAGATGGGTGAGAGGAAAGGTGGGAATTAGGGGTGCTGGTACACTTGGGTACCAACAATCTGGTTAACCATCCATAGAGACAGTGAAAAAGAACTTTCCTAGACTGGAGAAGGGATAAATAAGGAAAGATGATATTGAGCAGTTTAATGGGTGGTTAAAGAAGGAAGGGTGTTAGGAGATGGAGTACCAATTTGTGGGGGGCTACAGGCACTTCTGGGACAGGAATCTCTTCAAGGGTGACAGTCTTCACCTGACAAGAGAAGAGGTTAGTGCACCGGGGCAGAAATGTGACATCTTTACTGGACAAGTAAGCTGACTGTGGGGGGGACTAATGCTAGGGGAACCATGATGATAGAAGAGATGAAGGGGAACCTAGCTAGTACTCTCTATAATCTTTGGACTTGTAACAGCACTGTGGGAAAAATAAGGTTGACGTTGAAAGTGGGATTAGGGAAGGCACCAATGAGGGATCACAATGCTTGAATTGACCAGAAAAACAACAAGTTAAGGAGACTAGGAAAGAATAAAGGAGAAAAAAAGAAGAAAAGCAAAAGGGATTCAGGAGTTAGATGGAAGAGGGTCTGTCTTAGTGCCAGGAGTCTGCGTAATAAAATCAGTGAGCTCCAGGCAATGACGACAGACACTGAGGAGAACCTCATCACTATCAAAGAAACTTGGGCCTCAGAAAATAATGACTGGGACCTGGCAGTCCCTTGTTACACAATGTTTAGCAGGGATGCAGGAAAAGCTAAAGCTAAATAGCTTATATGTCTGGAAAGGTACTGAGGCTGTGGAAGATGGATGCATCAGCGGAAGTAATGGGGAGTCATAGTCACTGTGGGTGCAGCTTACAGTGGCCTCAGGGAGGAAACTAAGCTTGAGGGTGACCAATAGACTGTCAGGACAAGGGGAAAAGATGGTTAGGGGGCTTAGGGAAGAACTAGGAAAGGGAATGGCAAAGGGGGGGATTGCTGTGTTGAGTGATCTGAACCTGCCAGATATTGATTGGGATGTTCCAGGTACCAGAGCACCAGAAGTCAGGCTCGGCTGGATACATTCCATGATTGTCTGATGGGACATCTTGTTAAGGAACCCACCATGCAAGCTGCCATTCTTAATTTGGTGCTCAAGTCAGAGATGGTAAGAGGTGTGTGAGTAGGGGACCCGCAAGGGTCAAGTGATCATGACTCTACTTGGGCAAGCAGATCCATGTGACTACAAAGACCAAATCTAGGTCTTTGATTTCAGAAGGGTGGATGTTAACAGGTTGAGGGAGTTGGTCCAGGACAACTTAGTCAGGGTAGACAGCATCAGTGCTGTATAGGAGAGCTGGGGGCAATTAAGGGGATCATTCTCAAGACATCTAAGTTAAGCATGAGAACAGTAACCAAAAGCAACAAGTACAAGAGTGAAAAATGGTTCTGAGAAAGGATAAGGGAAGTAGTGAGGGCCATATAAATGACATTCTTCAGGTTCATAGAAATATGTGGGGGGGGGAATGGGTAGAATACCCATTGAGAACCAAGAAAGCAAAAAGGGCAGCTAAGGAGGCAAAACCAGACACTGAGCTGTGTATTGCAAAAGTGGTCAGTGGCAGAGAAATGCAGTTCTTCAAGTATATTAGAGAAAAAAGAAAGAATGAATGAAAAGGAATTGTTAGATTATCTGAGGGAGGAAGGTAAATAGAGGAGGGTGTGCAAAAGGCAGCCATTCTTAATGATTACTTTTGCTCTGTCTTAACAAGAGAAGACAGCATGCCCCTGCCAGAGAGTGGCATCAAGGCAACCATGAAGGTGGGTCTCAGAGATGATTCAGCCAGTATTTACCAGTGAAAGGGTCTGGAAATGGCTAACAGCCCTATAGCTATGACCCCTTGATGGGATGCATCTGAGTGTACTCAAAGAAATGGCTGAAGAACTGCCTGATCCCCTGGTATGACTATTCAGTAGCTCATCACAGACAGTAGTTCTGAAACACTGAAGCTTGGTGGATGTAGTCTTTCTCCATAAGGTTGGGAGGAACAAGGAGAGAGTGGGGAACTACAAACCTGTCAGTCTTACTGTACCATGTTGTGGATAAACTGATAGAGCCACTTGTCAGTGAGGATCTTGTGGACTACCTGAAGACCAATGGTCTCCAGGATAGTAAATAGCAAGGGTTCATGGCAAGGAGGACTTACCACACCATTCTGATCATTTTATTTGACTACAGTATGTAATGGGGGTATTTGATAGGGAAAATACTGAACTTTCATGGAGTGGCTGGCTTCTTTCTACTTTTTGTCTGGGTATTTGATAGGCATCACAATGTTGACTTACTGTACTTCTGCTTCATTAAGACTGCTGAAGAAGATAAAGGATCTGGGAGTGGCAAATGCCATAGTAAGGTAGAAAATTACAAGAAACATAGAAACATAGAGGTTGACGTCAGATAAGGACCGCAAGGCCCATCCAGTCTGCCCATTTCTTTTTTCTACCTTATGAATGTGCCATTGGCTTTTGCTCTGTTAGTGGCCTATCTATTCATACTCATCTGTATTGCTCCCCTTATGCCTATCCCATGCCTGTTTGAAGTTCCGCACTGTATTCATAGCCACCACTTCCTGAGGTAGGCCTTTCCATGCATCCAACACTTTTTCTGTGAAAAAGAATTTCCTCACATTCCACCTTAATTGGCCTCCCTCTACTCTCATGCTGTGTCCTCTTGTCCTGCTAGTTTTCTTATATTTAAATGTGTTAGACTCTTTCACCTTAATTCCCTTAAGGTGTTTGAATGTTTCAATCATATCACCTCTCTCCCTCCTTTGCTCTAGGGTATACATATTCATCTGTCCTCATATGTCTTCTAATGCAGTCCCTGCGCCATTTTGGTTGCCCTTCTCTGGACTGCCTCAATTTGGTTAATGTCCTTGTGAAGGTGTGGCCTCCGGTACTGCACGCAGTACTCTAGATGGGGCCTAACCAGTGTCTTGTAAAGAGGGATTATTACCTCCCTCTTATGACTTGTGATACCCCTACTAATACACCCTAACATCTCCCTAGCCTTACCTTCTGCTTTAGAGGTCTGCTTGGATGATTTCAGGTCATCAGTGATGATGATGCCCAAGTCTCTTTCTTCCTTTGTGACTGCCAGCAACTCCTCCAGCCTATAGGTGGCTTAGGGTTTCTCTTCCTATGTGCATGATCTTGCACTTCTTTGCATTAAATCAAGTTGCCACTCTTCTGACCATTTTGATAGTTTATCCAGATCTCTTCTCATTCTACCCACCCCATCTGGATCATCTACTCTGTTGCAGATCTTGGTGTCATCTGCAAACAGACAAACCTTACCCTCTAGTCCATCTGCAATGTCACTAATGAAGATATTGAAGAGGACTGGCCCCAGGACTGATCCCTGAGGTACCCCACTTGTGACTTGCATCTCTTCTGACTGTATACCATTTACCACCACTCTCTGTTTTCTGCCCGTCAACCAGTTTGCCACCCAGTTGACCAACTTCTGACCCACCCTGAGCCTACCCAGCTTATTTATCAATCTTCTATGTGGAACAGTGTCGAAAGCTTTGCTGAAGTCAAGGTAGGCAACATCAACTGCTCCCCCTTGGTCCACCACTCTGGTTACCCAGTCAAAAGAAATCTATGAGATTAGTTTGACAGAACCTTCCTTTTGCAAACCCATGCTGTCTTAGATCCTGTGCCCCTATGGATTCCAAGTGTTACACTATCTTTTCTTTAAGGAGTGCCTCCATAATCTTGCCCGCTACTGAGGTAAGACTGACTGGTCTGTAGTTCCCTGCCTCCTCCCTGCTACCACTCTTGTGGAGTGGGATCACATGAGCCCTTCTCCAGTCTTCTGGGACCTCTCCTGTGCTCAGAGACTCACTAAACAGTTCTGCTAATGGCTCTGCTAGTTCCATCCTTAGCTCCTTAAGTACCCCAGGATGTATGCCATCATGTCCCATTGCCTTGTCCACCCTGAGCTTAGCGAGCTCTTGTAGGACCCTTTCTTTTGTGAAGGGAGTAGTGCTCACCTCCCTCCCCCGTGTCCATGGTGCTGAGCTGTGGGCATTGCCCTACCTTCTCTTCAGTAAATACTGAGCATAAGTATCTATTTAGGATAGATGCTTTTACAGGGTCCTCCTCCTCACATGCCTCCTTTTCTCCTTTGAGCTTAGCAATACCCCCTCTGGACTTTCTCCTTTCACTAATGTATCTATAGAAAGTCTTGTCACCTTCTTTTGCTGTTCCTGCTAGTGTTTCCTCAGTTTGGGACTTTGCCTGCCTTACTGCCTTCCCTGCTTCCCTTAGGGCAGTTTGGTATGCCTCCCTATCTTCATCTCGCTGTGTTCCCTTATATTTACGGAATTCCAGTCTTTTGGCTCTGACCTTTTCTGCTACTGTGTTTGAGAACCAAAGTGGTTTCTATCTTCTTTTGCACTTCCTTTTCTGTCTAACACAATGGGATGTTGCTTCAAGTATTGCATCCTTAATGCTTGCCCACTTTGCCTGTACCCCCTCACCTGTGTTTCTTTTTGCCATGACTAGCTTAACTCTGTTGGCCATCTTATCAAAGTCACTGAAGGAGAGGCAGCAGAGTTGTGATTAATGGTGTCAAATCAGAAGAAAGTAAGGCCACAAGTGGGGTGCCATAGGGGCTGTCCTGGGTCCTGTCATCTTTAATATGTTCTTCAATGGCACTGGAGAAGGAATCAAGGACAAGTTGTAACTCTTGCAGATGACTCTAAGCTCTGTGGGAAAGTAGATAACAATGACAGAATTAGTGAAATGCAGAGTGACCTGCAAAGATAAGAGAAGTAGTCTAACGTTTGGCAATTGAAATTCAATGGCAAAAAGTAGAAAGTGATTTACCTAGGGAACAAGAACCCCAAGACAGTGTACTGGATGGGAGGGGTAAATATGAGCACTACATCTGAGAAAAGTGAGCTATGAGTCATCATTGTGTGACTCTTTTAAACAACCATGCCAGTGCAACAAGGTGTATAGTAAGTCAACTAGGATGCTGTGGTGTATCAAAAGGAGTACTGCCAGTAGAAGAAAACAGATTTTACTACTTCTTTATAGATCATTGGTGAGGCCACAACTGGAGTACATTGCCCAGTTCTGGAGTTCTCACCTGAGGAATGATGAGGAGATGCTACAGATGGTGCAACAAACAGTGACCAGGAAGATTCTTGGTTAGCAGGGCAGATCATATGAGGATCATCTCAGAGCACTGAACATGTTCTCACTGGAGACCACATGAGAGAGGTGTGATATGATAGTGCCCTTACAGTTTCTGAAAGAAGTAAACAAGGTGAACTGTGATGAACTATTTAGCATGACTAACAGTTCAAGGAGATGGAACCACAAGTGGAAACTGATGGGAGGGTGGTTCAAGAGTAATAGGAGAGAGTTTTATTTTACAGAAAGGGTGGTGGCACTGTGCAACAATGTGCTAGCCAATGTAGTGGATGCCAAAATCATAAACAGTTTTAAGTACAGATGGGACAGACAAAATGGTATAGTGATTACTCAGTGTGGTAATAATAGAGACTGGAACGGGGTGGATAGTGAAAGTTAGTAACCTGTATGGACAATAGGTCTCAGCATTTGATATGGAACTACTCACAGACTGGCTGGACATTGGTCTTTTTCCTGTCATCATTGTCTGTCTGTCTATCTATCTATCTATCTATCTATCTATCTATCTATCTATCTATCTATCTAATCTAGCTCTCTTTCTACAGTATCTGTCTGTCTGTCTGTCTGCCTGCCTGTCTGCCTGCCTATCTATCTTTATTTCTATCTATCTATCTATCTATCTATCTATCTATCTATCTATCCGTCCATCCACCCACTGGATCTCTCCATCTTGAAAAAATTACATTAGTGTATTATTAGGGATGCATAGCTACAAACGCTGGGACTTGCAATCTTAGAGGTTGTCAACCCTAATGCCCACCCCCTCCCACTGCTCCTCACATAATGACATAAGGCAAGACTACAGGTCCAGAGCCATTTTCTATAGGTCTTGTGCTTCCTGCTATAGGCCTGGGGTCAAGCCCCATTGGTCTGCTGTTTCAGGCTACAAGTCTAGAACCATGCTACAAGGTTCTGCCTGTTCATGCTATGAGTCAGTTTCAGCCCCACAGTATCAATCCTACTTTTCTTTTCATAGGGCCATTCTTACCCTGTGCAAAGAGCAAGATGATTCTCATAACATTAACTATGTTAATACATTGTTAGACTTCCGTATCAACAAAAGGTGGGAAAAGCGTTGTTGGGTGTTTTGAACCCTGATGCCCATTCTCCCCACCCCCTAGCATCATGAACTAAGGCCAAGCCACAGATTCAGGGCCTTACCCCCACAGATCTTCTGCTTCCTGCTACAGACCTGGGGTCATATCCCATTGGTCTGCTGTTCCAAGATACTGGGGTAAGGCCATACTACAAGCATCTGCCACTTCAAGCTACAGGTCAAGGTCTGACCCCACAAATATGGTGCTCCACATGGGGTTATCAGGATCGGTCCTAGGTTTCTATGAATAGGGTCACTCAGGTCCCTGTGTGAAGCACCAGATGAGTCATAAAATTCTTCAAGAAGGATGCTTTGAGCCCTGTGTGAATCAGATCATGCATGTGTAACTTTCTTCATTCAGGGCTATGCGTGCCCTGCATGAAGCAGCAGGACACTCATAACTGTCTTCACACACAGCCCCAGGCCTGTAACTAAAATCAGAAGACCGATGGGGCATGGCCCCAGACCTGTAGCTTGAAGAAACAGATCCATGGGACATGGCCACAGACCAGCAGCTTAATTTTGGGTCATGAGGCTAGGGGCAAGAGGCAAGGGGAGTGGAAAGGCCTTTATCATTTAAAAGAAACCCAATCATAACACAATTCACTCCTTTTGTGGCCACAGAAATCTAACTATGCATTAACATATTTTTCTGCAATGAATTTCCTAACTTTTCTAGAAAAATAGTTGTAAAATTATTTCTGCAAAAAGGCAGTTGAATCAAAACTTGCATAATTGCATGGCCCTTGGTGCCCTGTGGAAAACAAGATGAGTCCTAACTAACTAAAAAAGTAGGTCTATTTTCAGATGATACCAAAGTCTGCAGCAGGATGGGCACTTGGGAGGGGGTCAAGATGCACCTAGGGCATAGGAACCCAAAAGCTGAATATAGAATGAGGGGAGGTAATGGGACTTACTAAGCAGGAAAGGGACCTTGTGGTTATTATATCTGATTACCTTAAAGTGGCAGGGAAATGTGACAAAGCACTGCATAGGGCTAGTGGGATGCTGGGGTGCATAGGATAGGGTATCACAGCAGGAGGTGGGAGGGAGGTGGTGTTGCCACTGTATCATTCCCTGGTGGGACCCTACATTGAGTACTGTGTGCAGTTTTGGACACTGTACCTCAGAAAGGACGTAGACAAGGTGAAGTAGTCTAGAAGAGGGCAACTAAAATGGTACAAGAATTGCATGACAAACCTTACAAGGAGAGCTGAGGGATCCCAACATGCACACCCAGGAATAGGGGAGAGCAAGAGCTAACATGAAAGAGACCTGCAAGTACCTGAAGTGCCTCACAGGGCTTAACAGGGTGTGTAGAAGGGAAGTCATCTTCAAATGAGAAAGAGCATCAGGACCAGGGGGGGCATGCAATGAAGCTGCTGGGGGGGGAAGGTTAATAGAGATGTGAGGAAATCTTCACTGAAAAGGAGGTAGACTCCTGGAACAGATTGCCAGTGGAAGATGTTGAGATAAAAACAGTGGGGTGGGCTTCAAGCATGCAATGGATAGACATAGGAGTGAATTAGAAAATAGACAGGGAGGTAGGAGGGATCGCCAGAGATCAGCAAGGGTCTGTGGAGACACATTTAGACAGGGAATCTTTGCAGACTGGATGGCCCAAGTGTTCCTTTTCTGCTGACAAATTCTATGTTTCACTGTTAGCTTCACATAGGGCACTTTGCGCCCCATGGAAAGCATGACACAAGTCCTAACTTGTGATTCCTAAGTAGGAGTAAGTATTTTTTCATTACCATTTTGTCACTTTAGTTATTTTGTTCATAATGGACTTAGAAAACATTTTGGGGCACTTTTACTGCTCTTTTTTTGTATTTTATTTTCTATCTCCAGAAATGTGCTTTAAAGAGCTCTGTGCACTATGCCAATATGGCTCGTAACCCGGGGATATTGGCATAGTTACTACTGAATGCCGCAGAGAAGGGTCCAGTGGACCCCGTGTGGCATTCACTATGGAGTGCAGGACAACTACTCACCCCAACCCCCAGCCACGCAGACAGCTTCGTGCCAAGGGCCAGCAGGGTGGTGTCAGGGGCGTGCCCACACTCCATGACATGCACAATGATGCAGAGTGCTGAGCATGGGGGGGTGCACCTTACTCCTGGAAGCCCCCAGCTGTAAGGGTTATGTGTCTCCCCAGGATGCTGCCACTGGCAGCGGCCAAGATGTTGGAGAGCTGCAGACCCCTGAAACATGCTGCCCCCCACCCATGGAAACCATGAGGAGAACCAGTGGCAGCCAAACGGGCATCCACTTCCTAGTGTTGCCAGTGCATTGCACACCAGCAGCCAGCATCTGTTTCCCATGGGCACAAAGGATCCACTGGTGGACCAGGTTGGGGCATTCCATTGGAGGTGTGCCCAGTCCGTGTAACACCCCTCCATGTACACATAAGTGTGACATTGTAAATCTGACTGAAAATGTGTTTTGGGGGTTACTTTCTATGCGTTGTGCTTCAAAATTATTAGACACATTAATGTAGTTTTAATAAAATTTCTATCCCTTTTTAAAAAGTATGTAACAACAGACACCTTTTTTTGCATCTCTTAGACTCCATGATTACAGATGTGTGCAAAGTTAGGACACTGCTTTATGAAAAAATCCATTAAGCTTCCTGACTTTGTGAAGAATGAAATAACACTTTGCATAGATCTTCATGTAGTGAAGTGCTGACTTTGCTCGGTAAAAACTAATGTAGTGGCACTACACCAGTGAAGTTCCTGGTGAAGTGCCCAGTCACTTGACTTTTACTTACATAGTAGCATTTTGTACACAAAAATCTAGGCAAAGGGCCATTTCTTTCCTTGTAAAGCCATTTGTTTTCAAATGTTTATAATCCCCCAACCACTGTACTGTCATTCCACGTATCCTCATTATCCTTTCCTGTACATCTGCCCAATTTGCCAACCTCTGCATAGTAAAACAAACTCTACCTCCTTCATGTGATGTTTGTCTTTGACTGTGGTAATTGTAATGTAACAAACCCTTTACCTCACCTGAGCACAAAACTCAGCTCGGTCAACTTCCCCCATTTTACCAGACCTTGATGATGAATGAAGCTGCTCCAACACCTCTGTGGCCCCACACTCCCTCCTACTCCAACAAGCACCCCCCCAAAACTCAATGGTTTAGACATGTAAAAAGAAAACCATCCCAAGGTGCACAGTATGAATGAATGGTGATGTATTTGCCTATAGAATAACCTCATTGGCTGATGCTCAGCCAATCAGGTATTACTATAGGTAAATACTGTAAAACTGTTAATGTTTAATGTTATTTTATTTTCACTATATTTGCGGGTGGGACACCGACAGTGAAATTAAATTTGCATTAAACATTGTCCTTCAAATGTATGTCAACCATGCAATCACTGGAAACTGCTTTTTAAATAGTGTCCACAGAGACAACAATCAAGAGAAAGGTGCTGCGATTGTGCGGTAGCCACTAACTGCAGCAATGCAGAGACTGGACACCAGCTATACAGCACTCAGTGAGTGAGCATAGCAGACAGAGAGTAACAAGCATGTCAAAACTGCTGAGGCTCAGCAGTCATCAGAGAGAGAGAGAGAGAGACAGACTGAGATGTGGCTGCATGCTAGTCAGGTGAATGGCTCGTAGTGACAGAGCAGCAGTTTGTTTTAAAGTGAGGAACAGCTCTAAGTCCAGATTTTTAAACAGCCTTTCATCATTATTTTGATCTCCGCCTGCCAACTTTGTATGTGTGATGGGCAGACCAAGAGCTGAGCCTTGCTTCCTTCACTACTGTGTTGCTCAGAATCACACCAGTCATTTGTTAGGTTGCTATCCTAGCCAGTCACTTTATTAAATCAATCAGGCATCAAAGCAGAGTACAACAGTAGTTTGCAACAGACTTCTTCTGCTTTAGGTACAGTATAGCCTCCTCTCAACTGACAAGGTGCACTTCTGCCAGAGGCCCTTAGTGAAACCTTGGTGCCAATGCCATCCAACCACAGCAAAATTTGAATGATGCTTTCTTTCCATGAATGCTGACACTGCAAAATAAAGCTGAAGCCAATATTAATAGTTTTACAGTATGTCACCATTCATTCATTCATTCATTCATTCATTCATTCATTCCATTATGGGTACTTACACTGAACAGAGTGGACGTTCTGCACAAGGTAATGGTTTTTCTTCTTTTACAGGTCTGAAAAAACAGATTTGGGTTGGCTGCTCAGGGTGAGATGAGGTTGGGGCAGCAGGGGGTTGGGTGAAAGAGTTCCATTCATCATTGTGGTCTGGATGTGTGGGGAGGTGGGGGAGAGGTTTTGACTCTTGGGAGAAGGAATTAATTGCATTACAGTGTGAGGAGAACTTTGCCAGGAGGGGGACAGTAGGAATGTTACTATGCAGAGGACTGAAAGGTGGGTTATCTTACAGGAAAGGATAAGTGGGATACATGGAAAGATGTCACAGTGTGTGGAGGGATTATAAACATTTGAAATAGCATATTTAAAAAAAATGTTTGGCTAAGTCAGTGCCACCATTTAGAACTTTGTGAATTTTCTCATGAAGTGTCACGTTCCTGACTTCACAGCAACTTCACTATAGAAGTAAAGCTTTGCAACATCTCTTCCCATGTTGAACACTGTATAGTGATGTGCACTGTGCTAGATCAGACCTGTACAGTAGCTTGCTTTGTGAAGCAACTACATATCGCATTTCATGAAGCAGTTACATAATGACACTTACTGTTGAAGATCTGTAGCTTACGTCATGAGTGGCCTGCAATGCCACTCATGAAGCAGCTGTGGAGTGAAAAGCATGGTGCCAGACCTGTAGCTTGCTCCACAGCTGGCCATGTAAGCCTCTCATGAAGCAGCTGCAAGTGATGCTTACTGCACCAGATACAGACTTCAGTTGAAATTTTTACAGGCTTGAGCCCACAAAGCCATTTAGATATTTACTGTATTAAGACAGTGTCATAAAAGTGAGAGTGTATCTTATGAAAGTGATTTTTTGAGTCACACAAAGTGATGAAATCAAGGTCTGTTTTCATGACATACAGTGCTTCAGCCTAATTCCATTAATATTTTAAAAAGTATGTTTAACAAAGAAAACACTTGAAGCATCAACCTTATACCCTACACTGTCCACCATACAAGTTTCAGACAAAATTTCTACAGACTTTTTTTTTTAACTTTCTTTATGCCTCCTGCACCGGCTTCCTGAACTCTCTCCTGCAGGGCACTCGGTATGGTCTTATCCCATCCGCCTAAAGCGCCCGGACTTCACCTCCCCTACCGCACCACCTGGCCACCTGACCCCCTGGCTCTGAGTCCCCATGAGGCAGGACTGCCAACTCCTCTGGTGCTCTATCTACAATCTAGTGGCATGACCAGGGAGTGGAGGGAATGCCCCCTGTGGAGCTGGGAGGCCTGGCATTGGACGTGAGGACTGACCACTGGACCTAACATCGCCTGTCAGGCATGATGAGGATTTTGTCTAGTTCTATCCCAACCCCTGCAGAGCTCAATCATGCAATGATGACCAGTGTCTGATGAGTTCTGCCCCCAGTGCCTTACGACAGTATTGCATACCTCCTGGCTACCCCTGGCCATCACCAGGGGTCACTCAGGAGCAATACTATCCCTACTTCCCTCCCTGGGAAGGGAGAGCCATCACATGGACACTTCATCCCTACCCACCCCTGCCGACTCCCCAATTTCCTGGGCTTATTCCTGAACCTGGGTCATCAGCATGGCAAAAGGTGAGGCATCTAGAACCTTAACCCTCAGTGACACTGGGCCCAGACTGTCTTTTTGATGTGTAAAGTTTTCTTTTCCCCACTTCTGTGACTTGTAAGCCACATGAAATGAGTTTCGGGGTCTCAAAAACAGCTCCTTTTGTCACAAAAGTAAGGACTGCTTTCAAGATTGACAATAGCCTACTTTCATTCATACTTTAAAAAGAATTCATTAACAAAAATAACTTTAGCAATCAACCTTACACCCATACTATCATCTCCATAACTTTCAGATTTACTGTAACTTCAAATATATTAATTTGTTTTTAATGGACACTAGCTTCTCTTGTTTCTTTACCTCTTTAATGACCACTAAGGCTCACACAAGTAGGGGACAAATATCAGGAAAGTGGGTGCCTTCTTATAAAAGTGATGAACATCAATTTCTTGAAAATCCAGTTTCATAGAATTTGTGAAAAAAAAATTAACTTCCCATGCACAAAAAATGGCATTTGATTTCCTAGCAAGTTCAACACATTTTATTTTCAGTAAATCCATCAAAAAAAGTATAATTCTTGGAGCAAACGCTAGTATATTTGAAATGTTCAGGTAGCTTCAACTGGTAGCCAGTGTTGTGCTACTGGTGACCACATTTCATGTGTTTTCAACCATCTAGAACTTTTAAACATTTAAACCAACCATTACCAAATTTTCAGGATCCAAAAATTCTTGAACCAATATGTGTGTGTGCATGCCAAATTATACTATAGTCTATTCCATCTAAGGATGGTTGTGCTACTAAGATGCAAAAGTCTGGGTTTAACATACTGTAGAAGTACTATACTAAACTCTAATGATAATGGTGCTAGCACACCACTACAATTATAGGTGTGCAGTAGTACCCATATAAGGCCTTAATATGCAGTTTAATGTTAAACCACATGTTTTTGTACTTTAAAATAAAGTGGCCATCAATTGATGCAGTAGTCTGAAATATATCAAGAATATAATCAGTTTCCAGATATCTGGATCAAGTAGTTTTGGTAACCATCAGTTTTCGGTCTGAAAGTTCTAGAAGGTTGAAAATACCTAAGATGTTTTACCTATTTCAGTAGTAGCCACAGACATTGCCAGCTATTTCCAGATATTTCATGAAATTTCTAAAGCATTTCTCTCTGCTGCCCCTACAGTGGTAATATAGAAAGTAGGAGATTTTTCTAGAAATATCAAAGAAATTTCAGGAAATAGCAGGCAATGTCTGTGGCTACTACTGTATTTCTCCCACTCAGCCAGCCCTCCATCCACCTATCCCTGCAGCCCCATCACCCAAGCATCCATTGGGACTCACCTTTTGCATTTTCCTTTGAGGTGCCCAATTGGCTAGGTGCAGTGCTGGTGGGGGAGCTGTGTCATTCTGCCAGTCGGCCACTGATTTCTCCCCAAATGCGGCACAGCAGAGTGCAGTGACACCAATGGTCAAGCTATGCATACTTCTGTATGCAGCATGCTGAGTGTCTGGTCTGTGTCTGCACCCTCTGTCTGTGGTATCATTGTGCCAGCCTCCAGCAGGGTCTAGGGACCAGGTAAGCAGAAGACTCTGCCCCACCCCTTCCCCAGGAGAAGATAGCTGTCCTCTGGATGCTCAGTCCTCTGCCTCCCCAGCTGAACTCTGGTGACCTGCTTGCACCGTGAACATGGATCGCTGGTGCGACAGGAGGTAAGGCAGTGATGCCTCAGCCCTCCACACCACTGGGCCAACCCAACCTGAAGATGTGTTTTTAAGAATGATATTTCTCACCAATAGCACAAATATTGTCTTGAGTTAAAGTCTGGAATTTTCAGGTATTTTGCAGTTTTTCCCATGAAGGATTCTTTGATAGGCATTTTTAATAAAACTCTGTAAGTTTTAAATTAATACTAAGAAAGAAAAATGCTGTTTTCATGCATGAACATTTAATTTTGCAATGTTCAATCTATAACTTGATTTTTGTGAAACTGCCGTACATTGCTTGTGTGAAGCAGCTCTGTTTTCATTAAATAAAACTTCTGTTTGCATGAGTCCTAGTGGTCAAGAAAGTGAAGAAAATACACATTTGTGTGCATAAAAAACAAGATAATGAATTGATAGTTAAAGTAGCACTATTTGAAAGTATGAAAGAAAGTATGTTTTTCTAGCACAAATACCAAAATATTTATTTCTTTTAGTTCACTTTCATTCCTGAACCAAGAAACAGGATTCTGAAGTTTTTAAAATGTCCCACTCCTCTCCCATGCCCACCATAAAAAATAAATGAATAAATCACATCTATCTATCTATTTGTCTATCTATCTGTCTGTCTGTCTACCTACAGTAGCTATATATATATATATATATTATAGTGGTGCATTTGTGCCTCTACACTTAGGGTTGAGGAGGCAGTGTAATGTTAAACCCCAAATTTTGCATTTTAATAACTTTGCAACTTTTCAAAACATTTGCATGATATTCTGCATGCACAGTCCTGTGTGGTAGTTCTATGGATGTGCCAAGTTTCATTTTGGTTGGATATGTGGATCTGAGTTATGGATAGTGCAGAAACTGAATTTTTGGGTGCCTTTTCCTATTGGTTTTGCTGATTTTTCTTTGAACTTGGCTACTGCCCAAACGGTTTAGAATTCTGGTCTGAATTTTTCAGTGTAGAAAGGGGCTGGTCCACAGAAGTGCCTTTTGCTTGATTGCTGAAAAAATTATTATTCCGTTCCAAAGTTATTTAACATTTTGAAATGTTAAAAAAAATTGTTTCTGGGCATGTTCTTTAGTACTTCCAAAATAGCTGTGTGGTACAAAAAAGGAATCCTTTTTCATATGAGGCAGTCCTTTTTTGTGAGGAAAAAATCCTTTTTTATTTGTTGCCATTTTGTTTTCCAATGTTTAAAATAAAACCATTTCAAAACCCACAAAAATGACATCTTGGAGAGAGACAAATACATGTAGCTGTCTCATCCGGACTCTGTTAGGTGTACACTGCACATAATTGTTGTATTAATGAGTCTAAAATGTGTTATTTTGAGATTTAAAACCCGTTTGTCATGACTGGATTATGCTTTTTTTAATTGAGGTTCATATGAACATTTTCTTATGAATGAAAATGTCACCCTTTTTACTGTTTTTTGAAATGTTCTGTTGCCCGGACAGTTTGGATTTTTGGTCTGAAAATTTCAAGATAGAAAGGGTCCGGTTAACAGATGTGCCTTTTGCTTATTTGGTAAAAAATATTAATCCATTCCAAAGTTATTACATTTTGAAATGTAACAAACTGTAACATAAAATGACCGTATGAAATGGATTTCAAATGAAGGACGAAACAGTTCGAGGAAAATATAAGTTTTTCCATACAGGTTCTGCCTTTACCCATTTTCACAATCAGGAAGACAGAATCACATCGTGAGGTTATATGACTTGTTTAGAGACTTGTGTTGAGCAACTGATTGTTATTGGATGCGAACCTGGGTGTCCTGTGTTCTAAGCCTGAGCTGTGCTCTAACCACTAGACCAGGGTGTCCCCTATTGCATTTGCATCATGAAACACATCTCGAATAAAGAAATCAACCAACGTTTTAATTAAAAACCTCTTGGAACACATAACTCACTAAAATGGATAGTTTTACTTTATACCACACAAGTACTATGTGCCTCCTCCTGCTCCTGCTCCAGTGAAACCCACCCCAGATGTTTCAAGTCTCCGTGCTGCACTCAAATTTCAGCCACTGACTGCTGAATGCAAAGTCTTGGCAATCAGAGAAAAACCACCAGCCTGGAATGGAAAGGTAACATTGGAAGAGGGAATGTTGTTCAATCATTTCTTTATCGAATCCAGACTCTGTGAGGGCTGTGTCACACAATTATCACCATCCATAAACCTGTAAATAAAAATCCCACTACATGTGCAGCTCACATAGTAGAGCAGTAAGGACACCCTGACCCTTTAACAGCTTAACCAGTGGTTAAATTGGAAGAGTTTAGGTGGGGGAACTGTCATTTCTAGAAGGCGGAACTCTCCTATGGTTGTCATTGAAGAAAACTGTCAGAGGTGGTGGAACTGTTATACAGTTTTATAAGATGTAGTGGAACTGAGTTTTTTGGGCTGCTGCCCAATGTAACTCCTGAACTTTGCCCCAAATGAGGTGACTACAGAAGGTATGCTAGTGCTGGCCCATTGGCGCAGCAGTTGGATTTCCGCTTGTGACACGGTGACCGAGTTCGAGGAGCGGACCGGGACACGGAGAGGCGGCAACGAGGGAAAGGATAGGCGTCCTTTGGACAGTTCTCCTTCTCTGGGGGAGGGCAGGGCAGCATTCGGCGTGCGAGCGGCACCTAGTGGAGGCTGGGTAGCCGCGTCACGTCGATGCTTAACAGTACATCAGGATGGGGTGGATGCAGGTCGTCATTGCACATCCCCATCCTGCTTAAGGGGGGGATAAAAATCCCCAAACCCGCCGTCTATATGGCGCTCTGCCCCCGTAAGGCCTCAATTAGCCTCTAGAGCCGATCCCCCGACCAGATACAAGTACCGCGGCTCCGATAATGGGGGAAGGTCGGTGCCGCAGCCCCACTCTCTAGGGGGGAAGCCAGGGATAACTGTGGAGATGCAGGCATTTCTGGAGGTGGGGGCTTAAGGGGAGTCCATGACCAGAGCAGAAAATAACGACGGGAGTAGTAGGGGGGGCAAAAAGAATAAATTGAAAAAAAAAAAAAAAGAAGGCATGCTAGATCAGACAGAAAGGTAAGAGAAGCCCTTGTTAAGAGCCTTACCTGCAAACTCCAATACTCACCATCACATGGGGGTGGGGCGGAAAGCAAACCTGGATGTATGCCTGCAGCACAAGCAGAACACAAAATCACACAACTAGAATACAGTGTGCAAACAATAGAAACATAGAAACATAGAATGTGACGGCAGATAAGGACCACTTGGTCCACCTAGTCTGCCCATTTTCCTACATAACAGATAAGCTGCAGATCCTAGTTAACCAACAGCTTACTTCCTCCTACCCCCCATTAGGACTGCCTTATGTCTGTCCCATGCATCCTTGAATTCCCCCGCTGTTCTTGACTCCACGATCTCCTCAGGGAGGCAATTACTATTACTAAATACAATTACTGTATACAAGGACATAAGAAAACATAGTCCACAATATAAGCATTGCAATGCGATGGCTGCCATCAGCAAAGTTAGAGGTGGCAGGAAATACACATAACCACACTATGGTATCTGAACCCACAAGTATTGCAGCATAAAAAAACACAAACACAACACATGATGTGTGCAATATGAGGGCTGCTAGCAACAAAGCACACTGGAAACACATAGAATTCATGCAAGCACAACCCATGATGGCCATGCACAGACAACTATACAAACACAAAAGAAAACGCAACAAAGGTAATATGCAATTGGAGGACTATTGGCAGTGAAGGCACAGTGGGCGACACACAAGACCTAATATACAGACACATGTAAAACTCAACCCAATACCTATGCAGTGCAAGAACAAACAACTCAGCACACACACTAGGACACAATAATATACAACTAAGAGGTAAGACTGGCAGTAAGCCATTGGGGGTGCCCCATAGATAACAGTAGTTTGCACATTTTGTTTTTATGTTGCCATTGTTGTGCAGTTGTTGCATATGTATATTGGAATACATTTTTGGGGACGGCTGGGGTGGGGTGGTGAAAACAGTGGATGGTGTTACTGAAACTTGAAAATGTAAAGAAAATAATAGCTACACATTTGCTTGCTAGAGATGAAATGGTGAAACTACAGAACAGGAGCATGACATTAGAAAAGTACACAGAAGGCATTGGGGACATGATTTTGAACAGATATGATATATGCGCGGGGGGGGGCATGAATCATGAGGAGGAGGAGGCACAGATTCAGCCCTGCTGCTGCTACTAAAACATGAGTGATGATTTGGAAAGTAGAGTAGACACACTTTATTTTTTGGCTTGGGTTTTAAAGAACTGGGTGAAGTGACTGTGCATGTATGTATTGAGCGGGTTAGAATAAAGGGCATGGGGTCATAATGTTGCAGACAAAACCATGCCGCAATAAATGCCGCAATTAAAACAGCATGTGCCGAAATAAGGTCAGTTAAATGTTTTTTTTGTGGTGGGCTCTGCCACCCACACTCTGTGATGTGGGGGGATTTACCACCCACACACCCCCCTTTGGGGATGGGGTTAAAGTCAAGAGGGGGAATTTTGTTGTTGTTGTTAAAAAGGTGCAACATCAGGAGACCTGGAGGGAACTGAACCACGATTCCAGGTCTCCTTTGCTACTGTGTGCTGGTGGCTTAACCACTCCACCACAAAAGCGGCTCAGCCAGGCACAGCAGCCCAGACTTCTTCAGCCCTTCTTCAACTTTATGGACAGTGACAGGGGTAGCAGTAATTTCCTATTGCTGTTATACCCCTGTCACTGTAAATGTTTCTGCATTTCACAAAGAGTGGTTTTTGAAGTGTTATATTGATCTGGTACCCCGAATAAAGCTCAGAGGAACCTTAGAAATTGTGGAACAGCACACCTCAGCAACTGCAACTCCAACCTGACATCAGGCAAACAAAAATTACTTTTTAAAGGTGTATGTGTGTGTGTGTGTGTGTGTGTGTGTGTGTGTTTGTGACGAAGTTGGTGACAGGTAGATATCTTTGGTAAGATGAAATGTTTACGACAATGAGCATTTGAGATGTCAGTGTTCCCTCCTTGCCAATGTAACATACAGTATGTTACACTGGCGAGGAGGGAACACTGTGGTCTCCAATGTTAAATACCAATAGCATGTGTGAATGCCACAGACATTGTCTGCCATCTCAGTTCTCTATGTTCTATCGCTAGCAAATTGCAACCCTGCCCATGATGCAGCCACCACTAAGCCAACATACATCAGAAGGAATAAAAAAAGACTATTTAGCAGACTAAGCTATTACCTGAAAAAATTACTACTGCTTCCCCTACCTTGCTTGGGAAACGTCAAAACAAACCCAGACCCACCAATTGCTCTGACACCCCTGCGGCCTTCCCTCAATATAAAGGGATTAGCTTTCTCCATATTAATGTCTGTAGTTTACTGAAAAAGATTGACTTGATACAGACCTGGGCATTACAAACATCACCCGACTTCTTCATGATAACAGAATCCTGGCTCACACACTCAACCCAGGACAAATCTATCAACATACCCGGATATATATATAATCTACTGCTGCGACAGACCTACTAGAGGAGGAGGAGTTGCAATTTATGTTAAGAGCAAATTCAATATCAAAGTCTTTAATTGTACCTCAAAGGCTAAAGAATTTGAGTGTCTAGCCCTAAAATTATCACTCTCCAGTGAGAAATCACTTCTTATGGCAGCATGTTACCGACTGCCATCTGGCGGCACAGCACTCTTGCCACACCTTAATTACCTGTTTGACACAGCTAATGCTGAGTGCATTATAATGGGGGATTTCAATCAAAACTGGAATGATGACAGTTCTCAGAAACTAAATGAGCTATGTGATGCTAATGGCCTGTTGCAAATGACGGCTGCAATCACCAGAACAAACAGAAAAAACCCAGAGCACAGCACCCTACTGGACCTCATGCTAGTGAGCAAACCTCACAATATCTCGAATACTGGAGTATTTTTCAATGACTTAAGCGACCACTGCACTACTGCCTGTATCAGACAGTCTCCCCAAACAAAACCAGCCTCCAAATTTAAACTGAAAAGATGCATGAAAAAGTTCTGCCTTAACACTTTCTTGAAAGACCTAAGCAGTATTCGATGGCAAGAATTCTATCTGGCACCCACCTTCAATGAGGCATTTAACACATTTCACAACCTCTTCTTGGGGCTAATAAACAAACATGCCCCACTGAGATTGATCAAATCAAAAAAAAGATCCCCCGGATGGTTCTCTCCCACCCTAAAGAAAGCACTCAGGGACAGGGACCTTTGGTGGAAAAAAACGAGGAAATCCCACTTGGAGGCTGACTGGCTAGCATTCTGCATTTCTAGGAGTGCGTGTACCAAGCTAAATAGATAAGAAAAAGCTAGATACTTCCAAAAAGAACTAGAAGACAATAAGAACAATTCAGCCAAATTTTGGAACATCCTCAAAGAGGTTGAAGGCACCCTACTATCACGCCTCTCCCAAACAAAATGGTGTCTGCGGGAACCACCTACACAGACAAAGCTGATATACTAGAGAAATTTAATGATCACTTTGCCACTGCAGGGCTTGCCTTTGACACCTCACCTATCAACCAACTTAACCCGGCAGGAGACTCCACCGTTGATCCTACTGATAACCACAACCATAGCCAATTGCATCCCTCCCCTTTCAGCTTCCGCACAATTACATTCAAGCAAGTTGAAGACCTCCTCCTTTCACTGGATACTAAAAAGAGTGTCGGTGCTGACAACATTGAACTTTATTTCCTAAAATTTGGCTATACCTACCTGACTGCCCCCATTACCCATTTGGTCAATACTTCCTTAGCTCAGGGTGAGTTACCTGTATCATGGAAAACTGCCCACATCCTACCCTTATTCAAGTCTGGGGATCCGAGTGATCTGAACAATTACCACCTATCTCTATACTATCCGTCCTCTCTAAATTACTGGAAAAAATCATCAGTGTCCAACTAAGGGAACATCTGTATTCTCTAAAGTTGCTAAACCCAGCTCAGTCCAGCTTCAAAGCCAAACACAGCACAGTATCAGCTCTTGCAAAAGTGACCACTAACTGGGAAATGGCCTTGGATTCTAAGGAATATATATTTGCCCTCTTCCTTGATCTGAGTAAGACCTTCGACATGGTGGATCATACCTCCATGCTTTCCACACTGACTAATATAAGACTTGATAGTTCTGCCATAAAATGGTTTACCAGCTACCTAACCAATAGACTACAATGAGTCAAAGCATTAGGAGACTTGTTACCACAAAATCTTTTAAGAGGAGTTCCCCAAGGATCCATCCTTGGCCCTATCTGCTTTGCAATATACATTAATAATATGGACTCACAGCAGTGTTCAGGCAAGTTGCACATATTTGCAGATGATACTGTACTTTATACCACAAATTCATCCTTGGAATTGGCCCAGGAGTACTTACAGCAAGACTTCGCCAACCTCCAATATAACCCCATCACTCATAAACTCCTTCTCAATGCTAAAAAGACAAAAGCTATGATTCTCTCACCAAAATCCACTCTCAGTTATACACATATCCCACAGATCTGAACACTTTTAGATGAGCCCCTAGAAGTAGTAGATACCTTTAAAAACCTAGGGTTCTGGCTGGACAATAAATTCAACTTTCAGTGCCACATAAATGCGATAACAAAAAAACTAAGACAGCATTTGGGATTATTCTATCGCATTAAACATCTACCTATGCCAGAAGCTAAAAATGGTCTAGTACAATCCACATTCCTCTCAGTACTGGACTATGCTGACTTTCTCTACAGTCACAGCCCCCTAATGATGCTTAACAAACTTGACACCCTTTATCACAGGGCCTTACAATTTATCTATAGTCTACCCTGTGATACACATCACTGTCTCCTATACCATATGTCAGGATGGACCTCGCTCTCATCTAGGAGAAAAAGAAATGCTCTCCTCTGGTTCCATAGAGCACTATCTGATAACCTCCCTACTTCTATCTCGCACCTTTTCAAATGGGCAAAGGGTTCCTATGGCCTGAGGCGCTTCTCCATGATTTGCTTCGAGGTTCCCAGAGTGAAAACAAACTACGGCACTACAGCAACCATTTCCGCACTCCCCTCACTTTGGAACACCATGCAAAAGTCATTAAAACTAACTTCACTTCCAAGATTGTCCAAATTCAAAGCTCTAACTATGGATTATCTGAAGGAATCATGCAACTGTTTTAGACGCCTATGATTCCTAAGACATAGCGCCGCTCCATACTTCCTAAGCCCACCTTACTTCACAAGCTGTGGAAATCAGACACTCATTAGACGAGCTCTAATTCTAGTCACACTGGTATTCTCCCACCACTAGCCCTTCTGGCCTCCCTTTTTAGGCTCCCCTTTCCTTTACCCCCACTACTACCCTATTCTCTTAATACTCCCTCACTTATTATTAGTAAGGTATGAACTTCCATCTAGCAAACGTCGTCTGGGATTTTCACTTATCCTCAATCCTGTAAGTTATAATTTAATGTACCACTGCTCGTTAATTACGGTGTCTGGGATATACAATGTTTGCCACCCTCAAAGATTTTATTTGTATATATTTGTGTTTTTTCATTTTACTTTACACTGTTGTCCTTTGTAGCTGTACTCAAGAACTGTACTGTATTCCACTATATGTATTATATTGTATTGTACTAATGTCCAGGACCACTATGAAAATGAGTTCGCTCAATGGTGCTAATGCCTGGTTAAATAAGTTGATTGATTGATTGATTGATTGATTGACTGATTGATGTAGAGGCAATGAGGCCTGAACAGCTTAAGCAAACACTAATAAAGATATCATACAGCATTTAGCTAGAAGAAAAAAGTATTTTTTTTCCAGAGGGGGGAGCGAGAGAGAGAGAGAGAGAGAGAGAGATGGAGAGAGAGGAGAGCATTTCTGAGTCTATTGGAAACCACATTCCACAACTCTTAACTTTGCTTTGCAGACTTAATATAGTTCTCATATATCATAGTTGCATTCTTTTTTACATACAGTCAGGAAATTCTATATATAGGTACAAGTCTGGTCATCTGTTCAACCTTTCTAGTCCTTCCTAGGCTATGCCAACAAGCAACATTAAGTAAATCATCCATACAGAGAAGACCACAGCCCTCCTAGTCAGTCATCCGCCTGGACACCCCCCAGACGTGCCTCTCTCCCCTCTTCCCTGACACCTTCCCTTTTGCACTCCTTGCTAAATGAGTCCTGGGTACTGTTCATGTGGATGAATGAAAGTGTTCTTGCCACCACTGAATGTGTTTATTGAACCCATTATAGTATAACTGGCTGCCCTTGATTAGCAGCTGTAAATTTACTATATATTGGCCATGATTGTCATTTTTCCCCCTGGCCGTACTCCTCTTTATCTTATCAAAGCCTATAATTGCAATTGCCATTTAGTTTCCTTGAATCAGCACTATCTATACCTGATAGAAGATGAACTGTTGTCAGCCCGATGCCTGACTGACAGCTAAGAATGCTTCCTCTCAAGAACGTCTCCTAAACACACTAGTTATTCCTTTGATCTTTCACTGTTTGGAACATTACTACTCTGGCCCCATATCTATGGCGAACAGCTAAACTGATGGAGCTGTGTCATTCCAATAAAGTTGTGTTTTCTACCAAATGTAATTTTATATTATAAAATGAATAGGAAAAAAAGTCCTGTCAGCTTATTGGTTCTAGAGGCAGTTGCTACCCTAGTAATCCTAATATTGTCATGGGCTGAACCTACTCTAAAACTAAATTACTGTACATAAAACTCCATTTTTAAAACTACAGGATCCATTTATAATTGCATTAAGGCACTCCAGTGACTGCTTGTTAGAGTAACTTATTGGGTGGTTGGAGGCACTCAGCTAGACCTCAGGCCTCAGTGCAACTACTGCTAGATGCTATTCCAGCACATCACTCACCTAGTAGTGCCTTATTATTTATTTTAAGGGGCCTATGCAACCAGAGTAGTGTTATGCTTGTGCAACTGTGATAACTGTTTGGTCATTTGCACTCTCTATTCCATGAGCAATTATCACCCTGTAGGGGTACCGAAGGCAAGAAACTCTTGAATAGCGTTCCACCCCTAGACTGCATTGGGAAATATTCCCTTGGCTAAAGGTTCCTTAGGAAGGAGCCCCCGGAGGAGAGAGGTGTGCCGCTGGAAGAGGAGGGGAGGATGGTGGGGCAAAGAAAAAGTACTTCAGAAGGAGGCTGGGAGGAATTGTTTACATATCTCAGGAAGGGAGCATGACTGGTTGCTCAACCCACTGAACTACAGTCATAGACTTTCAATTATAGGTAAAATGCCCCTACAATTCAACTGTTTACTGCAAGAACTTGTTACTCTTAGCCCACTGAAACTGTCATTCCTGTCAGAGGTCACATCACCTCTATCCTTCCCTAACAACTGCATTTTTGTTTCCATTTTATTTACCCAGGTTGGTCTAGCAGATATACAATATCTTGTTTTCAGCGGGGTCCTTTTGTTACCCAGTTTTACAGCTAGTTGAGCAAAAGCTCTGCAACGTCAACAACTTGCTCAAGGTCACACAAAATGTAAGTGACTGTGGTGGGATTTGAATCTGGGCCTCCTGGTTCCCAAGCCCTACCCAGTCGACCATGCTACCTCCATGATAGTGCCACTGTATTTAGGGTTTGGTGTGCAGTTTAATGATGAACCACAATTTTGGCTCTTTAATAACTTCATAACCATGACCCCCTCCCAACACCACCTCCCAATCATCACCCTCTGCCCTGCAACCCCCACACCCCCTACATGCCCTCACTCACCTGAATAGGCCACAGGGTAAAGATCCACTCTCTGATGAAAGACATGTCTTGCTGATGGAAATGCCAATTGCTGCAAAAGAAATTAAGATAAGAGCAGTTCAATCTATTTTAAAGGAGTTTCAACTTTGATGCTTAACTTTGCCACTTTTGCAGACTTTTACACCAAATTTTCTACATGTTCTTTTTGAGACCCCACCTCATGAACAGTGGTGGTGGAATTAGGAAATTATGTCCCCAAAGGTGATTTTGTAGGCACTTGGTGAAATCACTCTGTTGGTGGGGTTTGAAAATTTTCACCACCCTAGTTTATGAAGTGGGATCATAAAAATGGTATGTTGAAAATTTGGGGTCAAAATATCTAAAATTGGCACAATTATGTGCATCCATTGGTATTTTCCTACACTCGCTAGTAACTTTGTTAATTTAAAATATTTTCAACCCAAATTTTCAACATAAACATTTTTTACACCTCCTCATGAATGTGACAGCTGTCATTTTTCAAATCCTATCAAAACTGTGTTTTCACACCTATGGCCTGTGATGAAGTTCTGGTGGTGAGGAATAAGGTTTCGGCAGGCATTTCAACATTTTCAGTACTGGGTTCATCAAAATGTGTTTTCGCACTTCCGGCACAGAATAGTGCGGTTGCTGTGTGAAATCACTGTTTGGGACACATTACGAAAATGACAGTGACACTTTTCATGAGCAGAGGTCCTAAAATACCTGTGTTGAAAATCTGGTGACAATACTCCATAAAATGACTGTGTTACGAGCATGCGTTGTGCAGTTTGCAAGCACTCTCATAAGTCCTCAAACTTATGTTTTCAGTCCACATTTTCAACAGTGCCATTGTTCTATACCTTCTAATGAACAGTGCAGCTGTCATTTTTCACATCCTGGCCAAAATCTGTTTTCGCAGTTCTGGCACACAATAGCGCGGTCACTGTGGAAAGCCCGTGTTCGAGACACATTATGAAAATGGCAGTGACACTGTTCATTAGCAGTGTAAAGATGGATATTAAGGAAGTCCAACACAGTGTCAGCATGCCATATAAAATAAGTATATATTCATAAAGTGGAAATAAACAAAAGCAGACTGATTTCATCAAAAGAAAATAATCATAAACAAGATGACACCAAGTAAAGGCATAACGGTTCAGTATGGCTTCAAACGGAAACAAAATCCCACCTAGAAAAGAGCTAGGGGTCTGATAGGGTCAGCACCCTATCACCAACTAAAAAAAATGCTCCCAGACCTGGTCCTTTTATACAACAGTAGGATCAGGTGAACAATTAGGCTCCACCCCTTTTTATAACCAAAGACTAAAATCTTCCAGAACAATTACTTTTTAGTTTAAAGAAAACCTACCATAGGTTGTTAGAAACACAATGACATAAGCTAGTAGTAATAATAAGGCAAATCCTTTCTATGTGTGCACTTCCAAACAGTCAGTCTCCTCCCATCACTTCTGACTATAAACAAACTGAGAAAATGGCTGCCTGGCCCTATAGCAGAGTCAAAGGGATGGAGGAGAGCCCTGGCTGCAAGAAAGGCTAAAATAGGTATGGCAATATTTTCTAGCACAGCAGTACAAGTTTTATTTTACCTAAAACATTTCATACAAAGCATAAGTCTGTTAACATACAAGAGTCTCTTTTCAGAAAGAAATGTGTTGTTTTAAAAAGAAACAAAACAAAATGGGCTGCAAAATCCTGAGGAGACAAACATGTTCATTTTCAGTCTATCACACAGCAAATAGCAGGCACCAAGCAGCCTCATTTTAGCACTGAACTTTAAACTGCAGGTAACATTAACTGAAGAACCAAACTACAGATTACCTTGTGCACACATTTTATTTTATTTAGAAAATCACCTCTGCAGTTTATTTTGCTAGGAGGGTGACAGAAGCAGCCAGAAAGACACGCAGCCTGTCTTTCATTCACCCTGTAGTTTCAACCCCTAAGCTACACAAGAAGGCAAATAAGGGCTACTTTCACTGGGTTTGTCCTAGCTAAATGATTTAAACATGTAATCAGGGGCACAGTACAAATGTGGAAGAGCAAGAAGAAATGAAAGGAGGAAAGAAAATAGGGATACACAGAACAACTGCAGGTGGCCTTCCTGATAGTTGGGGAACATAGGGAGAAGAATTAGAATAGTACAAGACAAACAATTACTGTTGCAACAGATTTGATTTAAAAAGAAAGCGTGCTCATTCCAGGATATACACAGCCCCTATTACATACTCCTCCCCACTTAAGAGGAAGCCAACAGACAGGGCTTTCTCTAAAGGAACTTTCCTTTTTCTTTACTGCTTTAACTTATAGACAGAAGAAATAGATCTCTCACAAGGAGAGATGGAGCTTCAGACCACCCACTCCCAATGCTCCACCTCGGGGTCATTTAAACTCAAATAAAAATAATTCAGAGGTTGCCTTCTGATTTTTATCAATCATTACCTCAAGGTCTAATTCTGTCTGTACAGTTATATCTGCCCCAAAACGAGACATAAAATCTGCATTGCTATTTGAGGTCCCAGATCTGTGTTTTACTAACAATTTATATGGCTGTAAAGCCAAGTTCCACCTCATAATCCTTGGATTCTTCTACTTCATCATATGAATCCAACAAAGAGGATTATGATAGGTCCACACTTCAAATTCTGTACCCCACAAATAGTATCTCACAGTCTCTACTGCCCACTTCACGGCCAAACATTCTTTTTCTATAACAGAATATTTGGTCTCTCTCAGATGCAGCTTTCTACTTACATAGATTACAGGTTGTTCTTCTCCATCCTGTATCTGGGATAATACCGCACCAATACCAGTACTGGAAGCATTGGTCTGCACAATAAAAGGTTTGGCAAAATCTGGGCTTTTTAATATGGGGGATGAACATAAGGCAGCTTTGATAGCACAAAACGCCTCTTCATAGGCTGGTGACCAAGCTACCATTGTAGGTCTATTTTTCTTAGTCAATTCTATCAGAGAACTAGCAATGGTAGTGAAATTGGGGACAAAATGCCAATAATAACTGGCCAAGCCTAGGAAAGACCAAATATGTTTTTTAGTTACTGGTCGTGGATTTTTGGCTACAGCATCCACTTTCTCTATTTCAGGTTTTACCTGTTCTTAGCCAATTACAAATCCTGAGTATCTTGTCTCTGTTATTGCTATAGAGCACTTTGTAGGATTAATGGTGAGGCCTACCTGGGTAATAGTGCTCAATACTGCATTTAGATGTTTCGGATGTTCTTCCCATGTGGGTCTAAATATTATCACATCATCCAGGTAGACTGAACTCTATAACATGTGCGGTCTAAGAATCTTGTCCATGAGCCGTTGAAAAGTAGCAGGTGCACCGTGAAGGCCAAATGGCATTGTTACAAATTGAAACAATCCAATGGGGGTACTGAAGGCAGTCTTTTCCTTGGCCTCCATATCCAATGAGATCTGCCAGTACCCTTTTGTGAGATCTAATGTGGTGATATATTGGGCTCGACCGAGGCAATCGATGATGTCATCTATGCAGGGCATAGGATAACCATAAAATTTAGATATTGCATTTAACTTGTGAAAAGCCAAACATATCCTAACCCCTCCCTCTTTTTTCGGTACAATTACCATGAGGAAGTCCCAATCACTGTTGGTCTTTTCTATCACCCCCATTTCTTTCACGTATCTCTTTTACAACATCATCTTTTACTTTTTCAGGTATTCTGTAAGGCTTAACTCTAATAGGTGACTCCTGAGTTACATGAATGTGGTGCTTTATTTCACCCGTTCTCCCTGGTATACAGGTGAAAGTACTGTCAAACTGATGTAACAGGGTATCTAGCTCTGCTTTCTGGTCTTTTGTAAGTGTGGGGTTAACTACCATTGAAGCTGGAATACTGTCAGTGTCCAACTTCTTGTAAGCAAGATCCAACTCAATTTCCTTGGACTGAACAGGGCAAACATACATATTTGAGGATACATTAGATTCAGCTCGCTCACACCATTTTTTAAGTAAGTTAGCATGGTACACCTTCACTTTCTGTCTTCTATCTGATACCTCAATTTCAAAATTAACAGGCCCAGTTTGTCTCCGTACAGCATATGGACCCTGCCATTTCATAGTGAGCTTGTTGTCAGAGGAAGGTAGTAACAGTAAGACATGATCTCCTGGCTGGAACTGTTTATTCCCAACTCCTTGGTCATGTCTCTCTTTCTGATATTGTTGCTTTTCCTGATTCTGTTCTTGTGCTAGTTGGGAATATTTAGCTACCCTCTGATGCATCGAGGTGACATATTCCAAGGTGGTAGGTGTATCTACATGATCAGCATTCTCCCACTGTTCCTTAATGACATCTAGAAGGCCCCTAGGATTCTTGCCATATAATAGCTCGAATGGTGAAAAACCAGTAGACGCCTGGGGCACTTCTCTATATGTGAACAGAAGGAGTGGCAAGTAGAGATCCCAGTGCTTTCTCTTGTCTGTTATATACTTCTGAATCATCTTTTTCAGTGTCTTATTGAAACACTATACCAATCCATCTGTTTGGGGGTGGTAAGGGGAGGTGTACACAGCTTCCACCCCTAGGGCTTGGTAGAGTCATTTTTGTGAGATGGAACAAAATTTTGTACCCCTATCTGTTAATATTACCTTGGGTATTCCAACTTTACTGAAAAACTTCAGCAATTCTTCTGCTATTTTTTTTGCTGTAACAGCACATAGGGGAATAGCCTCTGGGCATTTCATACCATAATCACAAATCACCAGCACAAATCTATTACCTGTTTTACTTTTAGGTAGAGGGCCTACGATATTCATGGCAATCCAGTCAAATGGAATGGACAACAGTGACAGGGGTTGCAGAGGGACTTTGTCCTTTTTGTTTATAAGAGCTGCTTTCTGGCAAGCACAACAGCTCTTACAGTAGTCTGCTATGTGTTCATGGATACCCGGCCAAAAGAAATGCTGTAGCAGCCTACTGAAAGTCCTGTCCCTCCCTGCATGCCCTGCACAAGGAATATCATGGGCCAAGTACATTAGGTTAGCCCGGTACTGTGTAGGAATTACCAGCTGATCCACACATTCCCCAGTCTTAGGATTAGTACATTGTCTATACAGTCTTCTGTTTTGGATTTTAAAGCTGTGAGTTATAGAATCCTTCTCCTCAGGATCCACCTGTAAAAATAAAGGTGTTAATGTACTATCTTGTTTCTGATCATTAATAAAAGACTCATGTTCAGTACATTTCAATAATGTCTCATCATATATTAAGTCCTTCTTTAAAGTCCATTGATATTTATCTCTCCTCTTCTCTCGTTTGGACTTTCTGGTTTTCCCAGGCATGTCATACAGTTCCTCCTCAAAAGGAAACTCCTTTGAGATACATTGTTCCTGTTTGGCCTGAGACCGTGTTGTGACAGCACACACTGAAGTAACAGATGTTAGGAGATTTTGGAATTGAGGAAAATCATATCCCAATATTACAGGTACCGGTAAACGTGGCACCAGACCTACCCATATCTGTTAAGTTTGGTCTTGCATAGTCACATTTACCTCTTTAAGGGGGTAGAAGTGCACATCACCATGAATGCAAGTGACTCCTGTCTTGTGGTTCAGAGTATTTTCTACTTGTACAAGATCAGTCCGGAATAAAGTTTGCCTACTCCCTGAGTCAACCAGTCCAAGCACTTCCTTCCCTTCTATGGTAATTGGCATCATGTATTGCCCCCAGTTGGCCAATGCTAGATGTGTAAGGTCACTCTTCCTCTTTGGGCAGACTCTAGCTATGTGAGCCTTCATTTGACACTCATGACAAACAATGTCAGGATTTTAATGTCTTATAGGCTTATCCAATCTAACAGTACTACTGTCACTAGAAACCTTATTAGAAGAAGTAGAATGCATAGGTCTTACGGTCGGTGAGGAGGCACTGGTCCAGGTATGTCCTTTCTGACGTGATGGGTGGGCAGTCAAGAAGTCCTCAGCTAGGTTGATTGCTTTCTCTGCTGTTTCTGGATGGAGCTCCCTCACCCACATCTGCACGTCATATGGCAGGATCTTGATGAATTGTTCCAAGACAACCGATTCAATAACCTTGTCCATGGTTTTCACAGAAGGCTGCAGCCACTTCTTGCATAGATCTTCCAGTCTCACATATGCCTCCTGCGGGAAATCCACTGACTGGTACCAGAAAGTCCAAAACCTCTGTCTATAAGTCTCTATGCTTATATCGTAGTGTTTTAAGATTGCTTGACACACATGACAATAGTCAGTGGCATGTCTAGTCTCAACATGGCTATAAGCTAATGGGGCCTTTCCAGTGAGATAGGGGGCTAGTCAGACTACCCACTGGTCCTGAGGTCACCCACAGGCAGTAGCCACCCTCTCAAATGTTGTTATGTAGGCCTCAATGTCATCATTCTCTGTTAATTTAGAAAGTTTAATGTCTTTTGGGCCATCATTAGGTGGATTCTGATGAATGGCCCTAGGGCCTGAATGGCCTGCAATGTATCCACCTGCCTTGCTTCACTTTGCAGACAGTCCCTTTCTCTTTGTTTCTCCATGTCAATTTGCTTTACAAAAAAACATCTTAATAAGTCCTTCATCTTACTGGGGGGAGTCTCTTCTTCTTTAGAACCACTAGAGACATCTTCCCCTCCTGTAGCTCCTTCCTCTTTTTTCTCAGTCTTGGCCTCTCGTCTTCTTACATCCCCTAGCCAGGGTTCAGTGGAATCTGTAGCTGCTCTGCCATTGTCCTTATCAGAATACCACTGGCCATGGAATATTCTGCCTTGTCCCACTGCATCTGGCACCTCCTGGATATTTTTGAACAATATCCACTGCTATCCCACTTCTGACATCAAGTGTAAATGTGGATAGTAATGAAGTCCAACACAGTGTCAGGATGCCAAGTAAAATAAGTATTTATTCATACAATGGAAATAAGCAAAAGCAGACTGATTTCATCAAAAGAAAATAATCGCAAACAAGAAGACATCAAGTAAAGGCATAACAGTTCAGTATAGCTTCAAACGGAAACAAAATCCCACCTAGAAAAGAGCTAGCGGTCTGATAGGGTCAGCACCCTATCACCAACTAAAAAAAATGCTCCCAGACCTGGTCCTTTTATACAACAGTAGGATCAGGTGACCAATTAGGCTCCACCACTTTTTATAACTAAAGACTAAAATCTTCCAGAACATTTACTTTTTAGTTTAGAGTTAAAGAAAATCTACAATAGGTTGTTAGAAACACAATGACATAAGCTAGTAGTAATAATAAGGTGAATCCTTTCTATGTGTGCACTTCCAAACAGTCAGGCTCCTCCCATCACTTCTGACTATAAACAAACTGAGAAAATGGCTGCCTGGCTCTATAGCAGAGTCAAAGGGATGGAGGAGAGCCCTGGCTGCAAGAAAGGCTAAAATAGGTATGGCAATATTTTCTAGCACAGCAGTACAAGTTTTCTTTTACCTAAAACATATCATACAAAGCATAAGTCTGTTAACATACAAGAGTCACTTTTCAGAAATAAATGTGTTGTTTTAAAATGAAACAAAACAAAATGGGCTGCAAAAGCCTGAGGAGACAAACATGCTCATTTTCAGTCTATCACACAGCAAATAGCAGGCACCAAGCAGCCTCATTTTAGCACTGAACTTTAAACTGCAGGTAACATTAACTGAAGAACCAAACTACAGATTACCTTGTGCACACATTTTATTTTATTTAGAAAATCATCTCTGCAGTTTATTTTGCTAGGAGGGTGACAGAAGTAGCCAGAAAGACAAGCAGCCTGTCTTTCTTTTCACCCTGTAGTTTCAACTCCTAAGCTACACAAGAAGGCAAATAAGGACTACTTTCACTGGGTTTGTCCTAGCTAAATGATTTAAACATGTAATCAGGTGCACAGTGCAAATGTGGAAGAGCAAGAAGAAATGAAAGGAGGAAAGAAAATAGGGATACACAGAACAACTGCAGGTGGCCTTCCTGATAGTTGGGGAACATAGGGAGAAGAATTAGAATAGTACAAGACAAAGAATTACTGTTGCAACAGATTTGATTTAAAGAGAAAGTGTGCTCATTCCAGGATACACACAACCCCTATTACAAGCAGATGTCCTAACATGCCTATGTTGAAAATTTGGGAACAAAAGTCAATAAAATGAGTGTTTTATGAGCGCGGTTGCACAGTTTTCATGCACACTCATGACTTTGTGAATTTGTAATACTTTCACTCCAGCTGTTCATCATTGCCATTTTTCCATACCTCCTTATGAACAGTACAGCTGGCTGAAATGTGTTTTCACACGTCCGGTGCAGAATTGCACTGTCACTGTGTGAAATCACTTTTCAGGACACTTTCAGGAAATGATGGTGACACTATTCATCAGCAGAGGTCCTAAAACGCCTATGTTGAAAATTTGATGGCCAAAGTCCAGACAATGACTGTGTTGCAAGTGTGCATTGCACAGTTTCCATGCACCCTTGTAACATTGTCAATCTGCAATATTTTCATGCCACATTTTCACCACTGGCATATGTGCACACCTCATTATCAATAGTCCAACTGCCATTTTCCACAGCCTGCCCAAAATGCTTTTCTGCAGCTCTGCCACACAGTGGCATACTCGCTGTGCAAAATCACCTTTTGGGACACATTAACAAATTCACAGGGCTATGCCTCTCCACCTCCGCCGCTGCCAATGCCAGCGCGACAACATTCTACATTGACAAATGCTTGTTTTTGGAAAAAAATCATCAAATTATGTTGTAAATTCAAAGTTTTGAAAAAACAGTGTCGTGTGAACAAAAGTGTAGCAAAAAATAGTGTTGTGCATTCGAAAGTGTTGCAAAAAGTAGTGTCATGCATGCGAAAGTGTTGCAAATTTAAGCTTGGGAGTGACAACTGTATTCGTTATCAAATCATATCTGATTGCTATTTGACTGCTAGTTCTGCCAATGTTATGCTAGATTTATCAGGCCATGTGAGACAACCAATCAGAGATGGAAAACACTGAAGAAGAAGTCAACAGCAGCCATCTTAGTCTACACTGAGAGTCAGCACATTTATAACTGTAAGTACATTATATTTTATAAAGCATTTTTCTAGTGTGATAAAAAATGTTAGTAACAGGTAAATAGTATTAATCAAAATGTTTTTTACTGCTGTATTTGACTATGTTGCTAGAAATAACCTATGATGCTGCATTATTTAGGTAAAACTGTTTAAAGTCAGATAGTAGTTTGGTATTTACTTGCACAGATACAGCTGCAAATGGAGGGAGATAGCAAGGTACACGTGTACCCACAACAGAAGAGTGAAACAATCAGAAATGTTTCTGCAGTTGTAATTGTTTAAAACTGCCTATCAAAAGGATGCATTTTTCTCACCTTTAAATTTTAGCACATTTTAGCTGGAGCAGAAGTGCAGTGATAGTCAGTGCATAGACTACATTGGTTAATGAAGGCACAGTAGTAGCCAATTAATTGTTTTATTTGTGTGTTATGGATCAGCCCACTGAAGCTGGGTTGAAGTTAGGAGGCAAAATAGCAGTTTTGCTTTCACTACTGCTTAGGTACTGCAGGGTGAACACTGACTTTTTTGGTAGCTCTCTGTCCACTTCTAAGTTTAAAAGCTGAGAATGGCAGAAAACAGCAACATGACTTTGTGGATTGTTGGAAGCAGTATAGTGAGACGAGCGTCTGAGTATGCTCAAAATAGTGATTTTGGGAGAAACCTGCAGCTCCAAAATTGCTGTGTTAAGTAGTTTGGTAATGGTGGTATGAGGTGGGAGCAACTCATGCCAACCGTGCACAGACTTTTGAGTACTCAGGCTCATCCAGACATATTGCTGATACATCTTGGAGGCAATGACTTGGGAACCAAACGCTGGGTAGATTTAGTAACACAAGCAAAATTGGACCTTGCTTCTATTATGACTATGTTGCCTGCCTGTAAAATCATTTTTTGGGATATTACAGAGTGTAGGGTCTGGCAAGCAGAACACCATGTGTACCTTATTGACAGAGCCTGAAGAAAAGTCAACATACAGATATCTGCATTTCTACGCATGTCTGGAATGTACACAATATGTCACCCAGAAATTAAGTATTGTTATGATTGGCTATACCTACCAGATGGTGTACACTTCTCGCATGCTGGCAATTGCCATTTCCTGGAAGACCATCGAGATGTAATCCTCAAAGTCCTCTAAGAATGTCAGACTGTTTGAACAAATAGCAAAGTGCAAACAAAGGTTCTTTTCAGAACCAAAATATGTTGGTCAAAAAATAAAACAGCTGCATACATCACTCACATAGATGTAACACATGGGTTGGGAATATTCAGCCTGTGCCTGGCTGTGGAACAAGCCTGGGCAAAGTGCAACTGCAATGTAGCAGGTTGTTGTCAGGGTGATATTTTACAGTGCTGTGGCATGGTCAGCAGTGTTAAATATTTCAGTCTGACAACCTGCATTGTGCATGTTACTCTGGTACTGCACCAGTGTAAGTGGGCAGAGAGGATTAGTGGGGATACTGCACTGAAGTGCAGTAGTGGTGGGTTCAAGTATGACAGTATTTGGTACTGTATATTCAAATGGAACCATAATGCATGCAAGGTGTTAATACACCTATTTGCATATCATTATGGCATCATTAGTATGCAGGTGTGTCGATCATCAGTAACTTGTCCCTGGTACTGTGTGAGGCAGTACCTATTAGCTAGTGAAGCGCCCCCCGGTTGCTTTGTGGTAATGTATTTCAAAACTAGATCTTGGTTTTTCAATAAAAAAAATACTGCTGGTAGTACAGTGGACTGTACCCTTTCACCTTATCATGGGTTAACTGTATAAAATTTATCCCTTGTGGCCCTGTTCACTCTACTTCCTCATTTGATTGAGCTGGAGTGGTAGCTGCAGTACAGCACAATGGTTACTTTTCAACAGAAAGCCCACAATTGGGTTAGGAGGTGGGGTGTAGTGGACCACCATGGATATATTTTTCATAGCAAAATCAGAGTTGGTGAGGGAGGGCTGATGCCAACACACGGTATCCCTGGAGCTTGGGTGGCCACTCACAGCTGTTGGCTGCCATGTTGTAGTGTGCAATACAGCAGGTACACGTTGTTGTCATTTTTTAATTTTTTTTTTGTTTGGGGGGCCTCAACAGTGTGCAGCAGAAGTATGGGCTGTGGTTGCAGATGCTCACGTTATTACGGGATCAACACCAGGAAGTGCCAAGCATGCATAGGAGTGTTACTGTTCCACAATACAACCCATGTGAAAAATAATTTCTGCGTGAAGTGGTATGGCAGGGTTGTGAAATGCTGTTCTTGCCATGTTCTAATCAGAATACTTCATAGAATACATAGAAATATATAGACTCTGAGACATGACAGTAATGGAATGTTTGTGTAGGTTTTTATTGCAGAATAGAAAATTAAAGATGAGACAGTGGAGCATGAGAGAGGTGTGCTTGGTGCTTGAGGCAGTCCAAGCGAGGGGTTGTGTTCGCATTTTAATGCGGAGCACAAACCGGAAGTTGGACACAATATAGAGGTGCATAAATAGCTTCCTGCACATGGTATTAAGAATTAAAAATAAGACCATTGTGCAATTGAAGAGAAAGTGGAAGCTGTTGTGCCAATGCTTCTATGTTTTGAAGCAGAGAGAGGAGATAGCGGAGAATGATAAGTGCTGGTGCTACCTCACCTACGAGCTATGGGAAGCTGCAGGGAAGCCAGTTGTGGGGGAACACCTCACTCATCGTAAGTTATGCAATAAAATTCCTCAGATTCTATGATATTATAGCACAGGTACACAATCGGGTAAAAGAAAGTATTTTTCTGATTTAAGTCTTTGTTGTTGTAGCCATGTTAGTATCACAATAAGATGTTACAAGTCAAGTTGCTGTAGTGTAAAACAACTGAATATTTTGTACGTCACAAGAGATGTCATTTTTTTTGTCTTTTGTTTTGTTTTTTTGTCTTAAGGGAAAACGTATTTACAACTGTTATTAAATAATTTTTTTGTGTGTTACATATATATGTGTGTGTATATATATATATATATATATATATATGTTCATTAGTGAGACTTGGTTTACCAGTAACCACACTTGGGAGACTTCAGTACCTGGCTATGTACTGTTCAGAAGAGACCGAGGTGCAAAAGGGGGGGTGGAGTAGCCCTGTATGTAAATGAAAATATCAAAGATACAGAAATTCAGAATACACATAAGGAGCCAGAAGAACTGTGGGTCACCCTGGAAACAGGAAATGGGATAGCCATAAGAACTGGGGATGTCTACAGGCCCCCAGACCAGGGAGAGGACATAGACACATTACTGTTAGATGTACAAAACATGACAGCTAAAAGGGAGGTTCTGATAATGGGAGACTTTAACATGCCTGATACAATTGGTCGATACCAGCAGGAACATCTGCCAGAACTAGACACATGGTGGATTCCCTGCAGGGGAAGGGCCTCAAACAACTGGTACAACAACCTACAAGAAACAGGGCTATTCTAGATCTAGTACTGACTAACAGGGAAGGGATCACAGATCTCCAGGTAGGTCACCTGGGGGCCAGTGACCATCACATGGTATGGCTCAAGTTGGCCACTACATCTAAATCATCCCATTCCAAGGCAAAAATATGGGACTTCAGAGGAGCTGACTTTGATAAGTTGACCAACAGAGTTAAGCTAGCTCTGGAAAAAAGAAACACAGGTAAGGGGGTACAGGCAAAGTGGGCATGCATTAATGATGCAATACTTGAAGCAACATTCCATTGTGTTAGACAGAAAAAGGAAGTGCAAAAGAAGAAGGAAACCACTTTGTTTCTCAAATACAGTAGCAGAAAAGGTCAGAGCCAAAAGGCTGTCCTTCAGAAAATATAAGGGAACACAGCGGGATGAAGATAGGGAGGCATACCAAACTGCCCTAACGGAAGCAGGGAAGGCAGTAAGGCAGGCAAAGTCCCAAACTGAGGAAACATTAGCACGAACAGTAAAAGAAGGTGACAAGACTTTCTATAGATACATTAGTGAAAGGAGAAAGTCCAGACGGGATATTGCTAAGCTCAAAGGAGAAAAAGGGGCATGTGAGAAGGAGGACCCTGTAAAAGCATCTATCCTAAATAGATACTTTTGCTCAGTATTTACTGAAGAGAATGTAGGGCAGGGCCCACAGCTCACCACCATGGATACAGCGGGGAGGGAGGGAGGTGAGCACTACTTCCTTCACAAAAGAAAGGGTCCTAAAAGAGCTCGCTAAGCTCAGGGTGGACAAGGCAATGGGACCTGATGGCATACATCCCAGGGTACTTGAGGAGCTAAGGGTGGAACTAGCAGAGCCATTAGCAGAACTGTTTAGTGAGTCTCTGAGCACAGAAGAGGTCTCAGAAGACTGGAGAAGGTCTCATGTGATCCCACTCCACAAGAGTGGTAGCAGGGAGGAGGCAGAAAACTACAGACCAGTCAGTCTTACCTCAGTAGTGGGCAAGATTATGGAGGCATTTCATAAGGAAAGGATAGTGCAACACCTGAAATCCATAGGGGCACAGGATCCAAGACAGCATGGGTTACAAAAGAGGAAGGTCCTGTCAAACTAATCTCATAGATTTCTTTGACTGGGTAACCAGAGTGGTGGACCAAGGGGGAGCAGTTGATGTTGCCTACCTTGACTTCAGCAAAGCTTTCAATGCTGTTCCACATAGAAGATTGATAAATAAGCTGGGTAGGGTCAGGGAGGGTCAGAAGTTAGTCAACTGGGTGGCAAACTGGTTGATGAACAAAAAACAGAGATTGGTGGTAAATGGTATACAGTCAGAAGAGGTGCAAGTCACAAGTGGGGTACCTAAGGGATCAGTCCTGGAGCCAGTCCTCTTCAATATCATCATTAGTGACATTGCAGATGGACTCAAGGGTAAGACTTGTCTGTTTGCAGATGACACCAAGATCTGCAACAGAGTAGATGATCCAGATGTGGTGGGCAGAATGAGAAGAGATCTGGATAAACTAGCAAAATGGTCAGAAGAGTGGCAACTGGGATTTAATGCAAAGAAGTGCAAAATCATGCACATAGGGAAGAGAAACCCCGAAGCCACCTATAGGCTGGGAGGGAGTTGCTGGCAGTCACAAAGGAAGAAAGAGACTTGGGTGTCATCATGACCCGATGATCTGAAATCATCCAAGCAGACCTCTAAAGCAGTAGGTAAGGCTAGGGGATGTTAATGTGTATTAGTAGGGTATCACAAGTCGTGAAGAGGTAATAATCCTCTTTACTAGACACGCAGTTAGGCCCCATCTGGAGTACTGTGTGCAGTACTGGAGGCCACACCTTCACAAGGACATTAACCAAATTGAGGCAGTCCAGAGAAGGGCAACCAAAATGGTGCAGGGACTGCATCAGAAGACATGAGGACAGATTAACGAGCTCAATATGTTTACCTGCGCAAAGGAGGGGCAGAGGTGATATGGATTGAGACATTCAAACTCCCTAAGGGCATTAACAAGGTGAAAGAGTCTAACATGTTTAAATATAAGAAAAATAGCAGGACAAGAGGACACAGCATGAGATTAGAGGAAGGTCGATTAAGGGGGAATGTGAGAAAATTATTTTTCACAGAAAGGGTGGTGGATGCATGGAATGGCCTACCTCAGGAAGTGGTGGCTATGAATACAGTGCAGGGCTTCAAACAGGCATGGGATATGCATAAGGGAGCAATACAGATGAGTATGAATAGATAGGACGCTGACAGAGCAAAGGCCGATGGCACATTTATAAGGTAGAAAAAGAAATGGGCAGACTGGATGGACCTTGCGGTCCTTATCTGCCATCAACTTCTATGTTTCTATGTTTCTATACAATACATGTGTCTTGATATTGACTTAGATAAAAACATGTATTGTGATTGGTTGGCATCCATGGCACTCCAGACATTACCTCATGGGTTACAGCCCACCTGATAGGCTAATGATGCACATGACCCAGATCAGATTTCCAGTATATCCAGGTCCCAGGAACCCCTGCTCTCCAGTTGTAATTTGTGCATCTGATTAGGCAAGAAGCATCCAGAGAACCCCTGTCTGCTCCTTAAAATTCTAAGGTAGGAACTGTATTTGTTATTTCTCTTACCAAGAGCCTTCCATGTTTATGCTTTAAATCGGTTCAAAATTGCAGTACTGTTTTGTTGTCACCATGGCTCATTACTGGCCTTCTCAGGCAGCGTGCCTTCTGTGCAGAATCCACGCCGTCCTGTGGGCTCATCCTGCAGGCCCGAGCCCTTAATCCCCACCCGCGAGTCACCTGGTGCCCCCCACCACCTCAGAGGCTCTGCAGCACTGCTGTATGCTGCCCCCGGTCAATATTCAGCCCAGCCCACGCCTGGCCCACCAGCCCCGCAGTCGCCTCTTCCCCGCGACTCCTGGTTAAACAACCCCAGACACGCCTGAGCCTAACCGCAGTACGCCTCTTCACCGAGAATCCACGGTTCTCGAGCCTCCCACGCCTCTCTGGGGCTGTGGCCTACAAACAGTGAGTTGCCTCTTCTCCCCCCGCGACTCCCACGGTGATTTCAAACAAACCGTGAGTCACCTCTTCTCCCCGACTCCATGATGACCCAGCCCGTAGCCGCAACCAAAACTGTGAGTCACCTTCCCCGTGACTTCAAGTGTTACCCCAGCCTCCTGTAAAACTTCGGCCATGTAGTTGCTCTTCCCCCTGCCATTCCGCTGGTTTAACCCTCCACAAGGCACGCCAGGTTTAATAGATCTCAGTCGCTTCTCCCCGCGACCATGAAGTTATCCCAAGCCACCACCCCCTCCCTCTGAGGCCTTCCGAGGTGGCGAGACTCCCAGCGCCAAGCAGTCGCGACTCTGGGTGCGTGCCTCTGTGGCTGCTGGTCGTGGGACCTGGAATCCCATGCCAGTCGGGGCGCGGTTCCATCCCCGAGCACCGTCGGGCCCTCTCTCTCGCGGCGCATCCGCCTCGACTCAGAGGAGCACGGATGTGCACCACCTCCTCCTCCTCCTCGCCTCGGCCTGCCAGACTCGGCCTCCAGGGACCGCCAAGGCCCAGCGACCCCACGCCTTGCCACAGGGCTTAGGGAACAACTTAGGCACAGCTTCCCTTCCCAGAGCTGCTCAGAGGAGCAGCGGCGTTAGCTTCCCACTTCCTTTCCATGCCTCTCGAGCCCAACCACTCAGCCTGGGACCACATACAGTCGACACCCTGTACCCATAAAGGGGCTCCCATCTCTCCAGCTGCGCAGTGTCAGTATGTAATCAATGAAGTTTATCTGAGGTGTTCTTTGTTAATTGAAAACTTGACCCAATACCTCGTTATGTCAGCCTTTGGGTCGGCATGGTAATTTTGATAGTCTCCACGGAGACTGACCAGTCTTGCCGCTAGTACAGGTGGGCTCCAGGACAGGGGCCCACCACACAGGAGCTGGGCTGTTCACAGCGCCCACTTCTCAGGCATTAGGGCACTAAGAAAAAAAAACCCAGTCCACGGGTCCCTCACATAGCGACCCCAGGAGGACACCGCAGAGTCCATGCTAGGGTACCTCATAGTGACCCTGGCAGGCTCTAGCGGAACTATCCCTCCCTCGGTGGCTGTGGTCCCCTTCCACAGCGGACCCAGGTCTACACGGGCTAACAACCATCTGAGAGGGGATAGTCAGGTAAGGATACCAGAACAGGGAGTCTCCCCCTCTTTCATGGGGGCCTAGGGGACAGCTTCCGAAGTCTCTTTCCTCACTCAGACCTTCTCTTTATCTTTCAGATGGTCAAAGCGAAGAAATGTACTGCGTGCAACGTCTCCCTCCTCCCTCAAACCCCAGGCCCTCTCTGCGCAGTCTGCCTCTTGGACGATGACCTGTCTTCGATGGATAGAACCACGACTCCTTCCCTCTCCAGGCCCCAGCACTTCAACCTGGGTGGATCCAGGCTCCCTATTGATACAGAACCAACAAGCGGTGGTCGCCATGATGGAGAGTCAGCAGAACTTCATGCTGAAGATCATGGAGAAGCTGGAGGCGCTTAACCAAAACAGACCTCGGCCACCCAGCACAGAGCTCATCCACCCGAGAGACCTTCCAGAGGACCCACCAGCCCCAGAGGACCCTCTTTCAAGCATTCCCATTGATGGCAATCCGGAAGATAGGGACAAAGAGGAGGAATTCGAGGACAAGGAGGAGGAGCATGGCGTGGAGTCCGACATGGAGGACACCGACCAGCAGGCAGCTCCCTTGCTGACATCAAAACTGTGCCCGTTCGACACAATCCCCGGCCTTATGAAGGCCATCAAGGCCACCATGGGCCTATCCACAGATGAACAAGAAGTGGAGAAGACGGAATCGAAGCTGGACCCAATGATCCAGCTAAGGACCACCACACCAGAGGCCTTTCCAGTCTGCCCGGCCATTGAGGAACTGATCCACACGGAATGGCAATCCACAGACCCGGGCAGAATGCCAAACCGAAGGAACTTACACAAAATGCATCCGGTTCAAGACGATAAATCAGACGCCTGGTGCAAGGCGCCCTCTATCGATCCACAGGTGGCGGCCTTGGTAAGAAGACGGTGCTACCATGCGGCACCATTGCCCTCAAGGACCCCACAGACAAAAGAATCGAGACATGCTAAAGAGGACTTTGAAATTGAGGCACTATGGCCAAGGCGATGACGGCAGCCATCTATACCTCTACGCACAGATACACTGGCTGGAGGAACTTCAGGAACAGGTGAGTCCAAAGTCCAGGGAGGCTGAACTTTTAGACTGCACCCTCGTTGCAGCCAAATACCTAGCAGACATGGCAGTGGACTCCCTATGCCTCCAGGCCAGAGCGGCCGCAATCACAAATCAGGCCCACAGAGCTCTATGGCTCAAGCTCTGGGATGCCGATTCAGAATCCAAGACTCTTTTGCAGAACTTACCCCTTAAGGGGACTCATGTTTTCGGGGAGGGTCTCCAGAATTACTTAAAACAGAAAGAAGAGGGTGGGGACCTCCTAAGAAACTGGTCAAGACCCACACACCTACCTTTAGCTAGACGGAGGTTTAGGCCTGGGCCCAAGACCCAAACTCGTAGGATTCCTACCCCCAGAACCACTCCTTTCGGGTAGAGCATCACCATCCTACACCACGCCATGCGCCTTCCAGCATGTAAGTCTTCCCCTTCCAGGCCCGGGACAAAAGTCCGGAGGTCAAGGAAGGATTCAGAGAAAACAGTGACTCCGACTCAAATGATGCCCCACGAATCGTACCCCCCTGGTCGGACAACAGCAACCCTATTCGCCACCGCCGGGCGCCTACCACGCCAGACAGGATGGGTCCGGGACGTGTCTCAAAGGGGTACACCATAGAGTTGTACCATCCCGGATTCCCCTCGCCGTCTCATCCCGGTCTCCAGGCGAAGAGCCTCACCTACCAGGTACAGGGTATTCTGCAGATCTCATCCAGAACAGGGCCATTCAACCCGTTCGGTCCAGGAGCAGGGGAGGCATGTACTCCATCTTCTTCCTGGTTTCCCAAGTCAGGGGGCTAAGGCCATCCTGGACTCAGAGTGCCTGAACCGTTAAGTGATCACGTCGGTTCAAAATGGAACAGTTCGATCCACCCTCCAGGGCATCAGGGTAGGCGACTTCTGCCATCCATCGATCTCAGGATGCCTACCTACACATCCCCATCGTCAAGAGTCATAGAAGATTCCTCCGTTTTCACATCCTGGGACACCACTTTCACGTTCGGCCTGTCATCAGCCCCCAGAGTCTTCACCAAGGTATCCATCACCCTGGTAGCCAGACTCAGGGAGCAGGGGCTAGACATAGTGTCGTATCTAGACGACTGGCTCATACGCGCTTGATCCGAGGGTCAGGTGCGTGCTCACACAGAGCTTGCTTTGCGAGCACTCGAGGACCACGGCTGGGTGGTGAACAGGAAGAGCCATCTCCCCCGACCCAACAGATCGAACACCTCGGGCTATCATCAACTCCAGCAGAGGGTTGGGAAGCGACACCGGCACAGATCCACAGCCTCGCAGCCTGGCCCGCTGGTTAAGGTCACATCCACACACCACGGTGGAGAAGGTGGCGAGACTCCTGGGATGCATGTCCTCCTGCATCGATCTCATCCCCTGGGCCAGGTGCTTTGTCGTCCACTCAAAACTACATTCTGGTAGCGGAGCACCCCAGTGCAACCTGAGCTGCGCGGTCCGGTTACCTGCAGAAGTAAGATCATCTCTGGACTGGTGGGTCACCCGGGGAATCTGACAAGGGGTTCCCTGGAGGCACCAGGCACCGATCCCCATCGAGACGGACGAGTCTATCCAGCTGGGGAGCCTGTTCAGATGTGAACAGCACAGGCCCCTGTCCCCGGCGAATGTCACAGCTTTCAATCAATGTCCTGAAAATGAGAGCAGTGTTCCACGCCCGGAGGGCATTCCCACATCATCCAAGGAAAAGTCGGTCCTAATCAAGGTCCGACAACCGCATGACAGTGGCTACATCGCAGTGCCAGGGGGTACCAGGAGCAGGACCATGTCACCAGAGACCGCAGAAGGTGATGAACTGGGCACAAACGCACTTATCACACCTGGAGTGCACACTACAGCTGGGAAAACTGAACGTGTGGGCGGATTGGCTCAGCCGACAACAGATCCACCCGAGAATGGCGCTGCACCTGGATCTGTTCCAGGTGATCCAGGAGGCATGGGGCCCAGTGTCAATGGACCTAATGGCATCAAGAGACAACGCTCAGGTGGACCACTATTTCTCCAGGTTCAGAGAGACAGCTCTCCCAAGACACAGACGCCCTCTCCCAGGTATGGCCCCGGACTATGCGTATGTTTTCCCCGATTCCTCTCATCCCACAGGTTATGAAAAATCCAAAACATCCAGGACCTCCATCATCTTGGTGGCTCCTGTACTGGCCTCCTGAGGCTTGGTTCATAGCAATCACAGAAATGTCGAGCCAGCCCGGATCCCATCCCGTCGGACATGCTGGCGCGGGCCCATATTGCACCATCCTCGAACCCTAAAGCTCATGGCCTGGCTCCTGAGAGGAACGACTAACCGCTACCGGTATCATGAGTCGGTCTGACACGCTCTCGATCTCGATGAGCCTCCACTACTTCCACCTCACGAGACAATGGGCCGTCTTCACACAGTGGTGCATAGCGAGGCTCAGTGCGGAACAGGCAAAACTCCCACTATCTTGCTGTTCCTGCAGCAGGGGTGGATAAGGGACTGACACCTTCCTCCCTAAGGGTGCAACTAGCGGCCATCGGAGCGGCCAGAGGCCTAGTCGAGGGCACCGCCCGAGCCCATCCAGATGCCATCCGCTCTTGTGGGCGGTAGAACCTCATGTGCCCAGGACCAGACCTAACGTTGCACCATGGGACCTACCACTAGTCTTGGACTCCTAAGAATGGCACCGCATGAGACCACTCGCAGACTCAGATCTGTTCAGGCAGGACTGAAGACTGCCTTCCTGGTGGCCTTCTGTTCGGCCAGGATGGATAGGTGTAGCGCCCTGTCTTGCGCTCACCCTACACCATCTTCACCCTGGAGGGTAAAGGCTCCAAGCGGAACCGGCTTTCCAGCCGAAGAGTTCCGATGGAGGTTCCACGAAGAACAACCCAGAGATCTTCCCACCCTGCCTCGTGCAGCCCCCCTCCGGCCGAATGCGGCGATCCCGACCCACTAGACATGGGTTCGGCCCTTTCTATCTACATGGACCAGAACTCAGGCCATCCGTAAGGCGGAGAGACTCTTCATCGTCACAAAGGCCAAAGACGGGGCTCGCAGCGTCCAAAACAACCATCGCAAGGGTGGATCAGGAAGAGTCGTTCGCCACGCTTACACAGGCGGCGATTGACACCACCCCAGAATTGGGCTCACTCCACCAGGCGGTATCCACCTCCTGAGCGGAGAGGCATCAGTGTCATCTGAGGACATCTGCAGGGTAGCTACCTGGAGCTCGCACATACCTTCACCAGGCACTACAGACTGGAACAACTCCAGGACTTCAGACCAGCCTTCGCAGCCCATGTCCTGTGGCGGCCCCTCTCCCAGACCCCAGATCCTTCAGTCCCTTCCGGAGGTCTAAACTGCTTCTTATCTCCCATGGGTAATGTCTGGAGTGCCATGGGATGCCAACCAATCCTAATGGGTGTTTACTCACCTGGCAAAGGTGATTGTGTTGGTTGGCATCCATGGCACTCAAAGCTCCCGCCAGGAATGATCATAGTGTCAACCAGTAAGATCAGGGGGTCCTTACACCCAGCCGTCAGGAGTTTCAATTCTATGCGCAATCAGTCGAACCACGGTTCGAGTGGGTAATATTACATAATAGGGAATAAACAGGCCTCTGGCCATTGTTATTATCTCATGTCGTAGCAGACCTCATCCTTCTAGTCTCTATTGTGTGTATTGTTCTCGTGCTAACATCCTTCCTTTCAGCTATGGAAATTCAAACTGGAGAGCAGGGGTTCCTGGGACCTGGATATACTGGAAATCTGATCTGGGTCATGTGCATCATTAGCCTATCAGGTGGGCTGTAACCCATGAGGTAATGTCTGGAGTGCCATGGATGCCAACCAACACAATCACCTTTACCAGGTGAGTAAACACCCATTTTACGATGCTGTTGAATGAATAACCCAATGATAGTGTTGGAGTTGCTATCCAGTATCGATTTTATTGAAGCAGAATTGTATTTCATGTGGCATACTATATAAGTACTAAGTATTGTGTACTGAGTTAGCTTATGATCTTTTATTTATGAAATATGTATTTGCAGTAATTATGATTTTATATGTGTCTGCAATGGCTCTGCAATACCTGATCACAGGCAATGTTAGGTGCCTGAAACATGTTGAATGCTTAAAGAAAGTGTAGTTAAAATGCGATGACATTTACATACAAAACTTAGTGGACTCTACTTATCTTCTTTCACAGACCAGTGCAGGCACTCCCCTGTTACCAACAGAGGTAGTTCAACGGTCAGAAAGCTATGGAGGCCTGAGATCTCTGACCTGTGAGTATCATCCTTGTTGAGTCAGATGGTAAGATGCTGAAAGAAATAATTGTATTACATAATTGGGATGGTATGAGACTATCATGTAAGGTGTGAGCTGGACTACTTAACTAACTTCTTTTTAGGAAATACTCTTCAGAAAGTTAATATGACTTCCAGCACCCATGTAATATTTGTAATAATACAACATACACAACAAAATTGAATAGAATTCTGGATTTTGATTGTCTAGCTGGCACCTTTTCAGCATTGTAAATACTCCAGTGTACCCACCGTAAAAGGTGCCAGCCACCACTCAGCCGCATCAGGAACTCCCTGGCAAATCCATATGTTCATTGCAAACACACCACTGCAAAGCTAACAGATGGATGGCAAACAAATGAGCAGCAAGTTTGAAATCAAATGGATGTTTTAAATACTTTTTTTTGAAAAAAAAAACAAACAGGCCCTTTGTATGATTGCAATATACCCCTCCAGAAGACTGCGTATACTAGACGATTTACCACTCCTGGCATGGTTAGTCCTCTCGCTGCATGGACTGAACTACACCAACCATGGTAAATCCTCCAGTAAACCAACACCCTGTTGGGGTATATTGCTTAAAAATTCTAAACAACAAGGTATACTACTTCATAACATAACTGGTGGTTCAAAAGGAACAGATTTTATAGCCAGATGTACAGTAGTTGTATACATCTCAGTTTTGTTTAACTGACTATGATCTACAACTGGTCATGACATTTCTAGACACCAATGGTATGTGAAGTATTGTTGTCTTATAAATTTCGTATCTATTTTTTATAAGTGAATGTTGTCTTCATTGCACTCTAAGAAGATATTTGTACAGATTTGAATTGTGTTTTTGTGTCATCTCATGTTCAAAATGAGTAATACAGGTACTCATCCCAATATATGTTCTCTAGATCTTGGCTGGTGTATTTAAAGTGATTTTGCATATTGATATACTACCCACTTAGGTGAGACCTAGTGATGTGACCAGACACAATACACACAGGAGAATGTTCTGTTGTTCACATAATGATGTGAGAAGGGAAGAATAGTAATATATGTTAATCACGTTGGGGGGGCTGACCCATGCATACCTAACCGATTGTGATATTGAGCCTGTTATGTCCTGGTAATATATAGCCAGAATCTGTACATTTCTGAATGGACAGTATTGTATGTCTATGGTAACATTAAAGTAGTAACTGAAAATGGGATGGGTGTCACTGAACAGCTGGATGGGCATGTGCAGTACTGTACAGAGAGAGTTTCTGAATTACAGTGGGGTGTGCAGTGCTGATGTGGCTGGCAAGGTGTGGGAACTTCTCTGGAAGATTGGCTGTGGCACTGCCGGTACTGTTCATGTAAGTGAGTTTTTTGCTATACCCACAAACAGGGCTGGTGCGTGGATGTCACTGCTGGTGAATGATACAACATCCATGGAAACACAGAAGAGTCATTGCAAAGAGAAATGTGGTACATGGTTGAATTACACAAGGAGACAGTATAAAAAAAATGTATTTCATAATGAAAGTTTAGTAGTAGATTAATGTAGTGTGGCATATGTTATAATATTTTTTCCTTATATGTTTTATAGTGGCCAGGGAAGCAGTGCCAGTAAGAACTGTGGAGGTGAAGGAGGAGCCAGGCTCCTGCTCTGAGCGTAAGTACCATCATAAAAGATATTCACACGAGATGTAGTGTCACAGCCCCCTTCACCCACAATATCTGTTCAGTAGTATGGAGGACCTGGTCACCCCTAAGGCAGCCATAGAACTGCTAATTGCTAGGTACTGTGACAGCAGTCTGGCTATTTCTGAAAGTAATGAGAAAGTGGGGACGCAAACAGTACTGTAGTAGACAGTCTCAACATGTGAATGGATCATTTGTATATTGAGATTCTGTGACACAGTCTGTTATTTATGTTCAGATACCTACTTTTTGCTTTACTATGCATACAGGTGCACTATATGGTGTCACTTCATGCATAGCTGGGAAGTATTTTGTTGTACAATGTGCCCTATTCGTTATGATGGTACACTTATGATTAAGTTTTTATATCTCAGTGGGTAGGTTGTCAAGGTGGTAGAACTACATCAAGGGGGAATGTATGATGTGGTAAGAATAGTATGGCACATGAGATCACCTGTACTAAGCCAGTTCTGATTACGTTATCATAATTATTGCAATGTGTGTGCAGCGGTGATGGAGTGTACTGGACTGGTGTGTCATACATATATGTCATCATAAGTGTTATTGTATGAAGCGGGGAAGTGTACTGGGATAAGAAGTGTATTTATAGATAAGAAAGTTTGTGATAATCAAGATGATAAGGCCTACTGTACTACAATGCATACTTAATCAATTCAAAACAAGTTTTCAGTTCATTGGGGAGGGCCTAGTGTAGTAATAGAGCTAGTTACCATATTGTAAGAGTGTGATAAATGGTAGCAGAAGGGTACAATGGATATGTCACATGGTGTACTTGCCATTCGCAGATGATGGGTGTACTGTAATGCTTTGCAATGTATCAAGTCACCTGTAAGTGGGTACATATTGTTGTTGTTTGCTTATGGTGTATGCTCACACCCATACCCCTTCACAGAGACAGTGGAAGGTTAGTGTGCAGGTATATATATATATGACATAGATTACAGAGTGAGGAATGAAGACTGATGACTATGCATGTTAACGGGACACTTATTTTTTTGCATCAATTACTGTTGCAGTTTGTTTCATTGTAGCAAACTGCTGATCAGGTTACCATTTTGATCCTTACACAAGGATATATCTCTCAAGAGTTTCATTATGTGAAACTGTTGTCATATGTTTAACTCATCAACATAGTCTAATGCAGGTGTTCCAAGCATAACTTCAGTTCTGCTGTATAGCTTATGGTTAAGTGGGATTCAACAGTTTAACAATCTTGAGTCTATGCATCAATGTTCTCTTGGAGTAAGTAGTATTAAGTTTCAAGGCATGAGCAAGTGTAATTCTATAGCATATCAATCTTTGTGCAGCGGTGCAATGTGTCATGATGTGTGCATGACTGCATCATGACACTACAGGGTGATTAGGTCACTATTTACATGATTCTTGGCTGCAGCTTATTGTGATTATAGTAATAATCTTTATTTGAAAATAGTGTAAGACCTTGTTCAGCATATGGTGAAGCTCTACATGTGTGTTAAAAGAATTTTACATATGCAAGTTAGTATGTTTGTGGGAATTGAAAATTGTTATTCTGAGAACAATTGTATTGTCTACAACATTGATATAAAAACAACTTTTTAGTAAATTAGAAGATACTGATATCATATTAACTATTTATTATTTGTTCATTCTGGGCTGGATATTCGGATCTGTGCCAGGCTGTGGTGCCAAGCTGGGCACAACACAACTAGAGATGTGCCTGGACGATTGACAAAGTGATATTCAGCGAACTGTGCCATGGCACAACATAGTTGAAATATGTCTCTTGACCACCTACAGTGCGCATGGTGCAGTGGCACTGTGACAGCGCAAGTGGCTGAAGTGGAGCAGGGGGAAGCACTAGGAGAAGTGTTGTTGCGCTAGGCACAACTTATGTAATATACAAAAGTGCAGAAGCAAATACGGCTATCATGCATGCAAGGTGGAAATGGGGCCATTTGCATGCCAATATGGCTCCATTTGCATGAGTGTGCTAATCCCCAATGACTTGTGCCTGCCACCCTGCCAGGCTACAGTTATTGGGGAACAATGCCCATTGCCCCTACTGGCAACATGCCCCAACGCCCATTTATGGGCAGATATATAAATAATAAACAACCCACATCACTGCTAGTCCACTAGAATGCTAGCAGCCTGATTGCAGGTATATGTTATAAACTACAATGTTCTATAACCCTGGTGGTCCAGTGGCCCACTTCCAGTCTGATCGTGGTCATATGTAATGAAATTATGATCCAATACCCTTGGTGGCGCAGTGGACTGCTCACAGCATGATCGTGGGTGTCAGTGAGATATAATGAGAAACCGATGTATCACTGTTGGCCCAGCAGTACTCCCCTGCACACCCATGCACTGAGCCCCACTGCCCCGCACCCTCCCCCAGTTAGTGGTAGGTGGCAGTTCCCCATCTGCTTGCCAACCTGCTGTCTGCTGACTGACTTCATATGGTAGGAGTGTACAGCCATTGGTCCACAGTGTAAGCAATGGGTGTGCAGGCTGTATCGTACTACATAGCACAGAAATGTGAATGCATCCATTCATATATCTGGGTTGTGTAGTATGGTACGGGCTGCACGCCCATTGGCTTATGCTGTGGCCCAGTGGGTGTACAGCCCTACCACACGGAGTCAATCGTCGGGCGGCCGGGTGGCAAGCCGGTGAGGAGCTGCCAACTGCTGCTGCCAGGAGGGAGAGCGGGCAGTGCAACTTAGTGGGTGGAGGAGGGGTGTACCACTGAAACCACCAGGGATGGATTGGTTTGACATAATATATCACTGATGCCTGCAATCGGCTGGAGCGGTACACTGGACCACCAGGGATATAGGACCATTATTACTATACTAATGCCCGCAATCAGGCATGGGGGTGCCAGCATGAAGGTGCCACTGGAGCTTGGGTGGCCACTCACAGCTGGCAGCTGCCATGTTGCACCCTGCAATATGGCAGCTCAGCTGTGGGTGGCCAGCTGTTGCTCGTTTTTTTGAGGGATCAACTGTGTGCAGTGCAAGTAGGGGTTGTGACTGCATGGGTTAGTATATCCTGGGCTGAATATTGGGATGTGTGGAACATGGATGGGCATGACCCCCCTAACTGTGCTGAATACATTACTGATGTGCTTTGACTCATCGGCATTTGTACCAGGCACATTCCCCTTTTGAATATCACGCTGGGGTGCATCAGTGGGTTGTGCATGGTGACACTGTGCTGCATGATGCACAACCTTTCTGAATATCCCATCCACTGTTTCTTTACATGATGTGCAGAGAAAATATTTCATTAATTAGTTGCCAATGTCACTGAGCTGTTGGTTTGTAAATGTTTAACATTATTTCAAGTATTATAAAAAGGGTCTGAGAAATGGAGCTTTCTGATTGGCTGCAAACATTCTAACAGCCTTATGTTAATCTTTTATCAACATACATGTTCAGATTGGCCATATGGTGACCAAGGTTCAAGAGTGTTTAAAAACATGTTTTATTATAATAGGAATAAGGCACTCCCAGAGATTATGTTAGTGGTCAGTTAATCACTGTCTAGGCACATGTGGCATTTGGCTACACCTTGTGCCACACTACACCCCTAGAAGGTGATTAACAGACCATTAGCATAACCTTTGGTCATGTCTTACTGTTTAATTAATGTAACAGCAGTAAAAGATGATTTGCTTCTATGAAAATGTGTACACAAAATAAATAACTATATGACATGTGTGCCTCTTTTGTAGCAGTTATTAAACAGATGATTATATGAACATTAGATAATGGAAATAGTATTGTTGGTGTACAGGTCATGCTGTTATTCTCATGCAGGTGTGAACAAATAATATAGGTGCAGATGTTCAAGTTCACTTGTTGGTACACAATTGAAGAGCTAGTATCACTGTATATCAGACTGTGTTGTTCATTATGCCAAAACATTTAGGTAGTGAGTGTTGGCAAATACCAACTGATATAGAACAACAGTGTAGAAAGTATACTGTTCTTATAGATCTTTTCAAGTTAGCCATGAAGAATATAATATAGTAGAAAAAAATATAATAACGGAACTGAGAAGACAGGAGTTCTGATTTACATCACACTGCTCCATAGTCTTGAGAGTGCCCAGCAAAATGTATTACAATTATTGAATTAGATATCAATATTGTAAGATGAAAGACAGGTAGGTAATCACCATTTTGAGGCTCACATATTGATTCATGTTTTGTCACTTTGCAGGGCGCCTAAAGCAAGCATGCGTGGCACATCACGCTGTTAACAGGCTCGAGTGCAAGGTTGACAGTCTAATAAGAACAATGTTGCACTCCTGAAGGACATGAGAAATTGCTGTCCTTCAAGGAAGCGCAACAAGCGACTGCCAATCTTGTGCTTGAGCCTGTGGTGACAGCGGCTAGTGACACTGTGGCCAGCTCCAGCACTTCACCTCCACCAGTGGCATCCAGATTCCCTGGGACACAGTGACCAGCCTCCACAGCTGCTCCGGTATCTCCACTGGAAGGCGCAACAGCTTCCACTTCCATTGTGCCTCCACATTGAGTCCAACTTACGGGTTGGGCTGCCTCAAGCAGCAGCACACCTCTCTCTGAGAGTTGTTTGTTAATATAGTATATAGTCTGTAAAATATTTTTCTACATATTTTCTTAAATGTTTTTGTAACTTTTTTAATGAATATATCTATTTTTTATGTAACATTTACTTGTGTAGATAAATTAAAAAAATAGATATATTTTTATGTTTTTTTTATTTTCCATTAAACGTGATTGAATTTATTAAAAAAATGTTTTTTGTCAGGACTGACTGTGTTTCATTTGAACGTTTAAAAATAATATTTGTTTACTTTAATATATTTAGAAATAAATATTTTTTGAACATAACACTTTTTCTTGAGGTATTGTTAAGTTGTGGGGATCTTTGTCATCAATATTTATAAAAAAGGGCCCGAGAAATGGAGCTTTCTGATTGGCTGCAAACATTCTATCAGACTTATGTTAATGTTTTATTAACATACATGTAGAAATTAACCATATGCTGAACAAGGTTTAACACTGTTTAAAAACATGGGGCTGGATAATCAAACTGCGCTATTTTGTGGCGCAAGCCCTTGCGCTGCACAAAATAGTTGCGTAGGGGTGTGGCTGGGCGATGTTCAAAGGATTTGCGGCATTGAGCAACCCTTTGAATATCACCCCCCGCCACAGCCACTGTGCATGGCGCAGTGGAACTTGCGCCACTGCAAGTGGTCAGAGTGGAGCATTCATGTTGCGGTGGTGCAAGTACCATTGCGCCATGCACAAATTTCTGATATTCAAAAGGTGACATGCAAATGGGGCCATAATTCATGCAAGGCACAGTGGGGGACATTTGCATCTGTTTATGGCCCCATTTGCATGCCATTAGTATGCAAGTGCGCAGATCCCCGAGGACTTGCACCTGGTAGCCCTGCCAGGCAGCAACCATTGGGGACTGATGCCCCCTGCAGCCCGATCATGGGCAAATGTGTACAAAATCCCTCCACCCCCCCAACTGGCCCGATCGTGGGCAAATGCATAAACATCCCCCCTCCTCCCACTGGCCCAATCGCGGGCTGTAAATGTTCAAAAACACACACCCCGGAACGTACCCCTGGTGGTCCAGTGGACCGCTAAGCCGATCGCGGGCTGTAAATATTCAAACCCCCCCGAACATATTCCTGATGGTCCTGTGGACCGCTAAGCCCGATCGCGGGCAGTAAATGTTCAAAAACACCCCCCCGAACGTATCCCTGGTGGTCCATTGGACCGCTAAGCCTCATCGTGGGCTGTAAATGTTCAAAAAAAACCCCCCGAATGTATCCCTGGTGGTCCAGTGGACTGCTAAGCCTGATCATGGGCTGTAAATGCTTAAACACTCCCCCAAGACCAGATCCCTGGTGATCTAGTGTCCCCCCAACCCACCCACGCATGAAGCCCCACCACCCCGCTCCCTTCCCAGCAGCGGTGGGTGGCAGCATCCACCTGCCTGCCACCCATGCCCCCAACTGACTGCCCAGTAGGGCTGCATGCCCATTGGTGCAGGCAAGGAGCCAATGGGCATGCAGTCCATACCGTACAAGGCGGTCAGATATGTGAATGAATTCATTCACATCTGGACTCTGCCAACGTATAGCTGCATGCCCATTGGCTCTTGCTCTGCACCAATGGGCATGCAGTCCTACCGGGCAGTCAGTTGGTGGGCGGCGGGGCAGCAGGTGGGTGAGATGCTGCCACCCGCCGGCTGCCGGGGGGGAGCAGGGTGGTGGGGCTTTGTGGATGAGTGGGGTTGGAGGACACTAGATCACCAGGGATATGGTCTTGGGGGGTGTTTATATATTTACAGCCCATGATCGGGCTTAGCGGTCCACTGGACCACCAGGGATATGTTTGGGGGGTTGTTTTGAACATTTACAGCCCGGTGATTGGGCTTAGCGTCCACTGGACCACCAGGATATGTTCTGGGGGACACTTTGCTGCCTGCATCGGGCTGGTGGGGGTTATTTAAGCGCTTGCCCACGATCGGGCCAGTTGGGTAGAGGGGGATGTTTATGCATTTGCCCACGATTGGGCCAGTCAGGGGTGGAGGATTTCTTACACTTTTGCCTGTGAACGGGCTATGGGGGCACAGGGAGTAGGTTGAGGGCCAGCCACAGGTGGCAGCTGCTGTATTGTGCCCTGCAATGTGGCAGGTCACCTGTGGGTGGCCCTCGACTTACTCCTTTTTTTTTTGCCTCAAAGTTGTGCAGGCGCAGGTTGGGGGTTGCGCCTGCACAACTCTGCACAGCCCGCTGAATACCAGGCTGTGCAGTTTATTCATGGTTCCTCCCCCTCCAGTTCAGCATGCATTCATTTGCATTGCGCTGTTGCTCAGCTTGCCTTGTGGGGTGCAACTGCCTCCTGCTGAATATCGCAGGATGGCGCAATTTCGGACTTGCGCAGGTGCAACCCTATTGAGCATGGCGCAACCCTTTTGAATATCCCACCCATGTTTTATTATAATAGCAATAAGGCACTAACAGGGATTATGTTAATGGTCAGTTAATCACCCTCTAGGGGCATGTGGCAGTCGGCTACACCTCGTGCCACAGTACACCCTAGCAGGTGATTAACAGACCATTACCATAACTCTTGGTCATGCCTTATTGCTTAAATATTCTATAAGAAAGCATTCATTTTCCTTAGTTTGGTAAAGAAGGGTATTATACACAAAGTTTCAGGTTTAAACAGATAACACACTACAACTGTTATTGTGTTACGTATCTTGCAGTGTTACGACAACATTTTTGTAGGTACATTAATAAGTATGAGTTATGTTCAGAATTTGTGTCTAATAAAGGTACAGAAGAGGGCATCGCTAGGTAAGGCCATGCAACTCCTAAGTGTGGTATGTTGTGTGCACCTGCAATCAGGGATGTGTACATTTGGTGTACATGGCCTCAGTTTTGCTGTTGATCTCCACTGAGCATGCAGTACCCGGTTAGGTGGGAGGGGATGTCTTGTAGTACATTTATACAGTTGTTTTTTATTTCTGTCACCTGCTGCTGGTTGTCTGTGATTGGTTGTGTTGCCTTGGTCCTCCCCCCTACTTGCATGTGTGTGTCTGTGTGTCTGTGTGTGTGTGGTGCTGGGGGGTGAATGCGGAGTTAGGGTTTTCAACCCTAACAGTGACTTTTCTCTCTTTTGTCTCTGTGGAACAACCCTAACTGATGCATTAAACAGAGTTTTTTGCCATGAAAATATATATATATATATATATATATATATATATATATATTTACAAAAACATGTAATAACAGAATCCCAATATTTCCACAGTATAAATATAGCTTGTGCATTCAGCAGTTAACCTCAGAAGGGAAGTATTTTAAAGGATACCTAAACCATCTTATTTACACATTTTGTTTTTGAAAAAAATGACCCCATAATCCTATAAAGAAGAGGCTATTGTTTACATTTATACTGAAACTTAATTTATTAAAGCAGGATAAATGCAGTTTTATGGCATTTGAAAATTGTAAACACAGACTCTCCTGATTCAAAAATCTTACTCTAAGAATCCTAAAATGGCTGTCTTGATGATGTCATTGGAGAGAGAGGGAGAGAGAGAAAGAGATGCCCAGCTGTGCAGATGTACTCTAGCTGTGCTAACCATATTCAAATGCAAATAACTTTGAAATGAAAAATGATAGCATGGCACTGTGAACACAAAAGTTGTTCAGCACAAAACTATCTACAATATGATTGGTGTTTCATTTATAGATACTGTTTAGTTTTTTAAAAATTAGTTAAGAAAGCAGCAGAAAATGTAATTATTTTTCACGTTTTCAACAAACAAATGAAAATAATATTAAAACAAAAAATGATAGCATGTTACTGTAAACATGACATTTGTTCAGCACAAAAATATCCACAAAATGAGTAGTGTTTCATTTTTATGTACCTTTTAGGTTTTTTTATAATTAGAAAAAAACAGCAGAAAGTTTAAATATTTTTCACTTTTTGCAACAAACAAATGCAAAAAACTTTAAACTGAAACATGACAGCATGGTCATTTGAGCATAAAAGGTTTTCAGTACAAAAATATATTTCACTGTTTCACTAACATATACATTTTAGATTTTTTATAATCAGCAAAAAGTGGCAGGAAATCATTTTTTTTTCACTTTTATTGAAGGTATGGCATAAATGGAATAAGTTACTTCCCTAATGAAAATATTGTTAAAATTATTTGTTCTTGTGATCTCCTCCAATTAACCAAACTGCAATTTGCTTTTCAAATTGCTTCCACTTCCTGCCTTCCAAACAGGTGAGGGGGGGGTGGGGCAAAACTGTTGTACATTTAATGTTTCCATTTCTATTTTCCCTTCCTCTGTCAACCTCACTGTGACAAGCTAATCCACTGATTCTCATATTCCCTCTTTACATTATCAGGTAAAGTGATCTAGGGTACACTGCATTTCGCATGCAGCCACCCATTCACACTTCCTTGACTTCCTTGCATTTAATCAGTGCACATGAACACTGCCTTTGCCATACTACCCTGAGCTATATCTCGCTCTGATGTAATTTCATATTTTTTGGTTTCATTTTGTGTTCTTCAGCTGTGTGCCATTTAAGCTGGAATATTACCTCTTTTTCCAGTCAAAGAAGCCAGGGGCCTGGTCCTCCTCATGGCATCCACCTGCTTATTCTCCCACATCCTTAGTATGCACTTCAGTGGCAGCATAGCAGCCTTTGGCACATAAGTGAAGACATCCACACTTCTCAAGCTGTTGATGGCACCCGGCTGCACCTTGTGCCTCAGAACCCACCTGACAACTCACCTGGGGTATGTGGTAATTTAGCATTACCACACACCCTGTTGTGTGTTATTGCTTGCTTACAATTTATAACATGATCCTATGGGAATTTTATACTGCAATTCCCAGGTGGTTGAAGACATTCAGCTGTGTCTTGTGCCTCACAACCCACCTAAGGCATGCAGCAATTTAATCTTGCAGCACACCCTGACATGTTGTACTAATCTCTTAAAATGTATAAGGTAATCTTACTCAAATTATACACTGCACTTCCCAGGTGGTTGAAGGCACCCAGCTGTGCCTTATGCCATATAACCCACTTGGGGCATGCAGCAATTTAGGCTTGCCACACACCCTGCCATGTGTTATTACTTACATACCATATCACCAAAAAAGGAAAAAGAATTGAATTTCCAGCCATATTTTGCTGATTATAAAAAATCTAAAAGGTAACTATAAATGAAACACCACTCATTTGCTAGATTTGTTTGTGCTGAACAACTTTTGTGCTTAAAGTACCATGCTATCATTTTTTCAGTTTAAAGCTGTTTGCACTTGTTTGTTGAAAAAATGAAAACTAATTGAACTTTCTACTATTTTAGCTAATTATACATAAAAGAAAAAACTAAGAGGCACATATAAATGAAACACCACTTATTTGATAAATATTTTTGTGCCGAACAACTTTTGTGCTCAAAGTCCCATGCTATCATTTTTCAGTTTAAAGCTGTTTGCATTTTTTGGGTGCAAAAATGAAAAATAATTGGACTTTCTGCTGTTTTTTGCTAATTATAAAAAAACTAAAAGGCACATATAAATGAAACATTATTCATTTTGTAGATATTTTTGTGCTGAATGAATGTCATGCTCACAGTACCATGCTATCATTTTTTTTAATATTATTTGCATTTGTTTGTGAAAAAGTGAAAAGTATTTGAATTTTCTGTTGCTTTTTACTATTTTTTAAAAAACCTATACAGTACATATAAATGAAACACCAAATATGTTGTAGATATTTTTGTACTGAACAACTTTTGCGCTTACAGTACCATGCTATCATTTTTCATTTTAAAGTTATTAGCATTTGAATACAGTTGGCACAGCAGGAATACATCTCCACAGCTGGGCATCACTCTCACTTCAATGACATCATCAAGGCAGCCATTTTAGGATTCTTAGAGCAGGATTTTTGAATCAGGAGAGCCTGTGTTTACAATTTTCAATTGCCATGACACTGCATTTATCCTGCTTTAATAAGTGCAGTTTCAGTATAAATGTAAACAACAGCCTCTCTTTTATAAGAATAAGGAGTCATTTTTTAAAAAGCAAAATATGTAAAAAACATGATTTAGGTATCCTTTAAGAATTGTGAGTGGAGACCAACTTTAATGATGTGAGTCATTAATTACAATGTTAGTTGTAAAGCTGTTTAAAAATATCTGTGAAAACTATGCCGGCCTGCTGGCACAGTGGTTGGATTTTTTCTTGTGATGCCAGCGACCTGAGTTTGGAAATGGACATGGGAGCTGGAGGGCTGGCCGGGGAAGAAGAATTGAGATGCCTTCGGGCTGCTCTCCTTCTTCGGGAAGAGGGTTGGGGAGAATGTCTGGCATGCAACGACTCCTAGCGGAGGCTGGAAGGAATTGCTAGTGCTGGCATATAACAGCAGTAGAGAGGCGGGACAGATGCAGGTCATCATTGCATGTCTCTACCCCTCAGGGAAAAAAACAAGAAAAAACACAGCTCGCACAGTCTCTGTGAAGCCTGCCCCTGCCCTAATCAGCTTGTGGGGCCGGCTCCACGATTCTAGTCCCATGTTTGAGGGACTGATGCCCTAAGGTGTCATGGCCCCACCCCAAGGAGGCAAGTCAGGGGTGTCTGGAATCTGGCTAATATGAAAGTGGGGGCACAAGGGGGTCCATGACCAGGCAGATCCTTGGCAGAGTGGGGGCAACAAATATACAGAATTAAAAAAAATTAAAAAATATCTGTGGAAACTAAAAATATACTGATAATGAATCTATGGATGTCAGAAACACATTTCTGCAAAACAAATCTGTGTGGTGAAATGTTTTGCTAGCAAATACTACTGCTTTAAAAATACACTGCCAACACTTTTTGCAACATATTATTTATAGTTGAAACCCACATTTTATAATTTTTTACTGTCTCAAAATTCATTTCTCTTGCTGGTTACTTAATCTGCCTCCTTCCATAGCAGAAATTAAATGCATGCTAATGGTGTAATTATATGTAACCTTGTTTTGTTACAAATCCTTACTCTTCTATTATTGCATTCTTCCTGAACATTAGGAAGACCCCCAAACAGAGCAGCCACCCATGATGCAATAGTATCCTCTCATCCCACTGCTTCTTGAGTGGCTAGAATGTGATGGGGGTGTTCTAAGTCCAGGAAAGATGCTGTGGGTGTTGATTAAGGAATGTAAACAAACACGTTTTGGTGAGGTAACACCAGTATGGTTGTCAGTCTGTTTTTCACTTTAAAAAAGGAAAAAAATCAGAATCAAACACCCAGTCACATCTGCACATTCTGCAGAATGTGAACAATCATAAAATGTATATTTTAAACTAGAGGCAGTTTAAGGCTTAAGGGGGTTGACAGTGTTCCTTTAAGTCTAAAACATACTATATATTGTCCATTGTGTAGGGTGCAAGGTTGATTCTTCATGTGATGGTTTAAAAATACTTTTTGACATACTCGAAAATAAGGCTGTTGTGAGTCATGAAAGCAGGCCCTATTTCCCTGAGTTGTCAACCTGCTTTTGTGATTTGCATACTCACTTTCATGAGTCTTAGTAGTCAAGAAATTGGAGACAAGAACAGAAAACTTTACACATACATCCAAAACAAAATAAAAAGCTGCTAGATGTAAAATCTAAAACTTGTGTTGTCAGCAGTGTAGGGTGTTAGATCTATTCTTCAAATGTAGTTTTACTCAAAAAAACTCTTTTTAATTATTAAGGCATTAGGTTGTTCAGTGTCATCAAAACAGGGCCTGTTTTCATGACTTGCAAATCGGTTTTAAGACAATTTCCACATTCAAGTCATTTACTCTTAGAATGAGTTAAAATATATATGGCTTTGCAAGACCATAAGCAAAATATGTTTATTATCTGGGACAATGTGTCTGATCATGTACCTACTTTGTGACAGTACCCACACCAACATTAACTCAGCACTCCATTTGAAGATCCTGTGCATGACAAGGCAGCTAGCCCCTAGCAAGTTCAAAGGTACACCAAAACAGTTTATGCACTGTCTGGGCAGTGCTAACTCTATTGCAATTAAAGATGCAATTCTTCACAAAGCACAGCTATTTCCAGCTTCATTTATTTCAGCCCCAAAGTGTGAAGGTATTGTACAGATGTACGTATCAGAGATAGACAAAAACAAAGAGATCAGCTTATGTTTGCAGCACTGACATGGGTAAATTACCTAAATTCTCTGACACGTCAGTCAAATGAGCTCCATCAGTGGTCAAGGTTTAATTCCTGAGCCTCCATTGTTATCCACATTTTATTTTCAGTTAACTGTTTGCCCCAGTGCTCAGTTTTGTACTGTAAAACAACCAGTCACCAATTAACTGTACAACAGAGTGACACTCTTTACAATTGACATAGCACATTTTCCATATTCTAGAAAAAAACTGATTGTGCAGGTAAGATCAGTAGGTGAAAAAGAGAAATAATGATTGCACCTCAGCTGAGGGAGAGAGTAAAATGGATTGGATAGAAATAAGAGATAATGATCAATACAGAATTTAAAAAAGAATGAATGACAGCAGCAATACTGAGGGTAGGGAGGAAGAAGTGGGTATGGGTATAAAAATAAAAGCAAAAAGAAACAAGTTTATCACATACAGTACTACAAGTTCCTGGTTCCGTGTCATAAGAGCGAGTTTAAATGAGTGACTTCAAAATGAGAGACTTTTAAAAAGCGAACATCATAATGGTGACTGTGCAATACCACGAATGCTATAATAGCGAATTTTCTTCACTATTCTTAATAGTCCAGCAATGTCAATAAGGTATCTTCATGCTCCTCATAGAACGGCATATCACGCAGTTTTTGGAAAACCTGCACAACATCCTGCACAGGAACAAAGGCAAGTGCCAAAAGCATGTTTACTTAAAAACGCTAAGCTAATATTTACTTACAGCAGAATCTGAGTGTGAGAGGTGACATGTCTGGCATGATGAAGGGAAGATGGCAGCTGGCATATGCATGGAGCGAATGAAACCTGGTGCTTGTTCACCGTTATAACCAGTTGGTTATAATGGTGAATTTTAACCAGGTTTCCCTATGGGTAAAAACACGTAGCAGTTATTGTATTACTAATCTTTTGGGTCATGTTGTTATAACCTAATACAAAAGTTATGGGATATCTTGCACAGTATCCCCTGTATTGTCTAGAACCAATACATAGTTTCTGTCTCAGGTTTTAGCTCTCTCAATTGCCTTTATTAGCAGTGAGTATCATAGTCCCTATCTAGGAACCTTCTTTTGAGTTCATTTTAGGGGTGGACAAACCAGATCTGCGAAAAACCACCCCATGAAAAAGCCAAAGTAACAGATTGAACTGCTTCTGAACTGTTTCGGCTGCTTGGAACTGTTCAGAGGGTGACTAAAGTGTGGAACTTATGAGCGTGAGAAGTGCTAGAGTATAGGAGGGACCAGACATGGCTCTTCATTAGATGGTGGTACAATCCATCTTTGTGAGGTGTAACCTGATTGGTTGTGTGGTGAGGAACCCATGTGGTCCATCTTACATGCTGGCTGGTGTGCTATAGTCTGCTCAGTGTATAGCAGACAAGTGGAGAAAGAGCATCTCTACACACTGCTCCATGTTTGTCTTCTTGTGACTCATGCAGAACAAAACTTCAAGACAAAAAGAAGATTAAAAAAAATATGTATTTTTTATTTTAAGAAAAAGGAAGTTCGGGGGTGGGGTGGGGACTGGAAAGTTGGGTAGTGGGGACTCAGGAAGGAGAGGAGGAGAGAGGCAAGTGAGCCACTCGTTTGGTAGCCACAGACTCTGCCAATTTAAAAAAAAAATCTTATTGCAAGCAAAACATAAGCAAAAGTAAAAGAAAACTAAAAAAGCCAAACAACTAAAAGATGTTGTTGTGTGACCCAAATTATCCTTGCTTTGGAAGGAAGTACTGTGTCCTAGAGGGGTTGGCCAGGTTAGTGTGACCTCTGAATCTTATAAATTTGAACTCTGGCATTGCCTATTGGTAGCACCAGCACCAGCCATTATACTATTAGGTCCAATCTCTCCAGTGTAGTGTGTGAAAGAACCAAAATAATAATACAGGATAGATACATGTGTCTGAAATATAAAAAAAATCTCTCAGCCAGCCACCAGTGCCTCTTCTTGCATGCTGTATGACCCTGACTAAATCAGTCAGCTCTTGTACTGTGTTGTGGAGGCTAGTTGGAGAATTGTGAGTTGTGACCCTCCTGACTCTTGCAGCACCAGCCCTTATAGGTCCAGTGTGTGTGTGTTTGTGTGTGTGTGTGTGTGTGTGAACCAGAATAATAAGCAGGCCTGTAACGCTGAGAGCCAGCTAGCAGTGCCCCTTCTTGCATACTGTCTGTGTGCTCCCTTCCAAACAAGTCAGTCAGCTCTTGTCTCCTTGCTGTGCTCCATGGGGTACACCTGCAAGCTTTGTCTCAGTGGGCATTTAGTCACATGGAGTAAAATAAAAAACAAAATTCTTCCTTTAGAAGGAAAGGTACTGTGTCATAGAGGGTTAGGCCAGGTTTGTGACTCCTTGAATCTTACATTTGAACTCTAACATTGTACAGTATTTGGGCAGTAGTAGTATCAGCCTCTTTAACCTAGGTCCAGCCAGTGTGAACAAGTGTGTGTGAACCAGAAAGACCTGTGTCTGAAATAAAATCTGACAGCCCGCTACCAGTGACACTTTTTACATACTGTCTGTGTGCCCCTTCCCCCCAAACAAGTCAGTCAGCTCTCGTCTCCTCCATGTGCTCCATGGGGACACCTACAAGCTTTGACTCAGTTGTCATTCAGTGGAGTATAAAAAATAAATTAAAATAATCTTTGCTTTGGAAGGAAGCGTACTGTGTTGTAGAGGGTTAGGCCAGGTTTGTGACTCCTTGAATATTCAATTTGTAGTTTTTATAGCTTTGTCTGTGGGGATCAGCAGCACCAGCCCTTATAAGTCCAGTGTGTGAGTGTGTGAACCAGAATAATATAGCACACTAGTGTCTGCAATAAAATCTGACAGCCAACCACCAGTACCCCTTGCATACTGTCTGTTTCACCCTCAACAAGTGAGTCATCTCTCGTCTCCTCCCTGTGCTCCCTTAGGTGCGCCTACAAGCTTTGGTTCAGTGGACATTCCATCACATTTAGTAAAACAAATAATAAAAATAAATAACCCTTCCTTTGGAAAGAAAAGTACTGTGTCATAGAGGGTAGGGCCAGATTTGTGACTCCCTGAATCTTCAATTTGAACTCCAGCATTGTCTAGTAGTACTAGCCCTTATGGTATCCCGTGAGGTGGACGCATGGGGAAGGGCGCCATCCGTAATGGTGAGTTGTTCCTTGTGAAATCCCTCATGGTGATGGGAGGGGATGGTGACTGGATGGTGGGGTGGGTGAAATGGACGACAGGCTGTCGCTATATATACATGCGTGGGGGTGGTAAGCATGGCGAGCGTGGGCTGGGAGTGGGAGAAGGAGCTGTAAGGGGTGGCACTGCAGTGGGTTGCTTAGCTGCATCGTGGCATTGGGGGTTGGCCTGTGGTTGGGGGGAGTAAGGTACTGGGTTTGGGTCCTGGAGCTGGTGCGATTTTATTGTACCAGCCCAAATCTTTAATTTTACAAGTTTTCACCCCTCCCCGACATGCACTCCCTGAGTTGAGAATCCTTCAGTAGGGGTGCGGACACTGAAACCCCACATGGGTGAGGGTGCAGCCCACAGAAAGCATTGAAATTTATGTCCCCGTGCCATTGTTCTGTGCGCAGGGGTGTCAGAGTGCTGAAATTGTTTTCAGCACTCTGACTGCACTATAATGATGATCACCTTTAGGCTTTGGACATTATCACATAGAACCAGCCCTTATAGTTTTGACTGGTCCATTATAACCAGAATAATATAGCCAACCTGTGTCTGCAAAAATTAAATTAAAAACCTGACAGCCACCGCCACTTGCATTTTGAGACTGTGAATCTGAACAAGTCACTAGGCATACTGGCATTATGAGTACTCAGAACAATTGTAAAGCAAAAGATAGGGGCAAACAAGAAAGTAAATGAATCATTAAGTCAGTAGTCCAGAAAGGAGTGGTCCACTAAAAAACAAAGTCCCAGCAGCATAGTCTATTGATTGGGCTGAACTAAATGCTACTACTATTGATGTGCCTACTAATTCTCAACATCCTGGGAACTCAGCAGCCGGGGTTGGACTATGTCAGAAGGACTCAGCAGTGCCATAGCAAACACAGTTTCAAAAGAATCCAAGGCATCTACTAGTAAGTCATCTGAGAAAACTGCAAAAACAAATACAGTAGTACTCCAATTATACATAAAGTTAAAGCATTTACAGGTACAGCTCGTAATGGAGTTGCTCGATTTGCAACACACGCATATTGAAAAACTCAATCTCCAAGTAACAGTGCTAGCTCTACTGAATCTTTTGATGATGATAATGATGATGGTGATAACCGTGGCCATGGTGATACTGATGACGTGGATAAGCTTGTGAGTTGTCTACCTGTTTTTCATTCTGACAGTGACAATGTGGATAAAGAGAGTACTACAGTGTCAACAAAAGGAAAAAAGAAAATGTCAAAGGCTCAAGGCAAACAATGTGAAACTAAGTCTGACAGTAGTGATGGCAATGGTGCTGATGCAGAAGATTCTATGATTGTGTCACCGATGAACCTGCATCCTCCACTGATATGTCTTCCCTAGTTAAATTCAGCCACTATACCCCTACGGAGCTTGTTGCTAGACATAGACAATCCACCTGTACTGTTTGGAATCATTTTTATGTTTGCTTGCACGCATGTGCAAGAAACATAGTGCTATCATCTGAGTTTTTCAGAGGTGTGTCAGCATCTTCCAATTCAGTCAGTGTGTTTGCAGGCGTGGTCACAGTTCTCCAATCACTACTGAAGCTGTCTATGACAGCAGTTGAAAATGCAGTGGCATACAGTTGAAAGAGGGAGCTATGCTTCAGTGAGCAGCTCCCCCCCCCCCACACACACAGATCAACTGTGCTGGTTACCTGATAGGATGGTGTAGTCTTGTCTAGCTTAGAGAGACAAGCCACACATCATTACCTTAATAAACTGTTCCCTGCCACAGCAGGACCACCAAAATGTGTGAGTGCCTAACAGTCCTTACACACACCAGCTCTCCAAAGCACACCTTCATGGACTCCATGGGTACTAATCCTGCAGAAAAAAAATACCTCAGCATTTGATGTGAAAACTCAGACTTCGTTGTATGTGTAATTCCAAGTGTTTTCTCTTACTAGACTCTGTCAATGTGAACTCCCCACTGCTAAAACCTATGCCAACAAACTTGAGCGTACTGTACTACCAGCAGCTGAAGCAAAGAACAGCCAAAATGCACAAAGGAGAACATACTGGTATGCATTTCAGCAGCAGCTAGTGGGGGAGGTTTTCATGACTGAAGCACTTTAATGCGCCTTTTAGTGCTGTCATATACACACCCCGTGTGGTAATTCACTAAGCTGCACACTTAGTCTGGTAATGCAGCTTCAAAATATTTTTTTTTCTATGAATTGCTGTGAGCTGGCATTTAGATAGAATCACACAGCTCTTTCTCAAATCAGATGCTCAGTGAAGTCACATCACCTTGTGACCCTAAACATCTTAGGGTTGGACATGTGCCCTAACAAAATAGCGAAAACTAGGTATAGAAAAAGAAAACACAAATTCAACCGTAGCTCACAACTGAATCCACCCTTTCCTCCGGCGAATCTGAAGCCGCCTAACAGCCCACCCCTGGGTGCTCATGCACTCCCTCCACCCGCACAACATATGGCCAACGGGGGTGCTGTTGCATTTTATTTCATAATTTCCTGATCCCGTTTCTGCCACCATACTGATACAGTAATTCTTTTTATGGCTCGAAAACTGCTTGACATTAGCTGAATTATAAATGGCATCCCTGTTTGACGCTGTGGTGCGGAATATGGTGGTGCTCAAATTTTAAGCCAAGTATTACTTGCAGATATGTTGTTATTGACTCATGTCACTCACCATTTTATACAGCTATTGATTTTTCAATTCACTTTGCTGACAAATGTTGATCGGGGATTCTGGTGTCACAATTCAGTTCAGCGACATGTAACATCTTAGTGCAGATGCTAAGTAACTGTTTTAAAATGCTGAAAAAGTTAACAGCCATGAAAATGCATGAACTCCTTTCTTCCGTGTTTGAGCTGTAGTGGTGTTATTGGCAGTATGTCCTTTGCTCCAGATCTATCAGTGAGATATCCATTCTGTGCAATGGACAGTGGCTGAATGTTATCAGCTGACAGTTTCATTTCATTACCAACAGATAAATATTCAGGGCTTTGCAAATGCAACTTTGCTGGTAGCACAGTTTCATGCCCCTAAGTGTCTGTCATCAGTTAGTGGTTATATCTTAACCGATGATCACAAAAAGTATGAAAAGATTTGCAGCTGAGTAATGTAAATGCCAATCCACCTAAGCACCTTTAGGCTGCAAACAGAATTTGAATGTATAGGGATTCTGGACCGGTGTATCACTCCGCGGCACAGCAACGGTTAATAAGTTTAAGTACATTCTCAGGACATTGTTTCACTTGCCCCCTCTCCCCACTATGATCCTGGTCACCTGAAATAAACCTGACATTTTAGTATCTGTTTTACATCTTGGCTCAGTTAGGCAATCAACGCTGTAAGAACATAAACGGACATATAAACGGGGACTATAAGAACATGCCGTGGGTGCTTGTGCCTTATTCCAGCTGTGCAACATCAACCTGAAGCTCAGGTAGGGCTTACTGTCTACCACTTTGTTCACCCCCCATGTACCTGTATCATTTCACATCCTCCCTTGCCTTAGTCCAGCTGTGCTACATCAGCCTGAAGCTCTGGTAGGGCTTACTGTCTACTACTTTGTTCACCCCCCACCATGTATCACTGTGCTACATCAGCCTGAAGCTCTGGTAGTGCTTACTGTCTACCACTTTGTTCACCCCCCCCCCGTGTACCTACACCATTTCACATCCCCCCTTGATCCACAGTGAGGAGATCCCTCATTCATACGTCACATATGCATGCACAAAAAAAAACAAAAAACCCGGTTTTCAAAAATTAAGATACATTTATTATGTTTGTTATGTTTGCTTGCATGCATGTGCAAGAAACATAGTGCCATCATCCGAGATTTCGGAGGTGTGTCACCCCCTCTTCCAATTCAGTCAGTGTGTTGGCAGGCGTGGCCCCTGTAGGCCAATGCATGCTGGAGCTGTCTATGACAAGCTCCAAAATGCAGTGGCATACAGTTCAAAGGGGGAGCTATGCTTCAGTGAGCAGCGATAAGATATCGCTTGCTCATGCGCAGCCTCCCACACACACACACACGCATTTGTGCGCACCCCCACACGCCCAATATTACTGTAGCAGCCGACGGGCTGCTCAACCACGCCGCCTGCTAAAGGCGCCCTGCCTGCCCAAAGCTTTCAATTGCCACACTGGGTGCCCACCCCAGTGTGGCAACTCATGATATAGCCGACAGGGGTGCCCAATCCCTCGTCGGCTCCACTGTCCTCACCCCGAGTACTGGGAGCCCACCCAGCGTGGCAATCAATGCTTTGGCTGATGGGGTGCCCAATCCCCATTGGCTGAATGCCCCCAACTGTCCTTGTGCCACACTGGGAGCCCACCCCAGCATGGCAAATGTCCCGTGTCATCATTGGAAACAAAAGAACACCTGTAAAGAAAAATGGTCCCACATAGTCTCCCTGGCCCTCCCACAACCTCAAACTCCACCCACTGCGCACCTTGCTTCCCACACCCCTCACCCCATACTTACCGACCTCGGCGCAATGATCTCGTGGATCGGGAACACATCTGCACTCTTCAAAGCCGACCACAACTGAGGAAATGCCAGTAAGCTGTATAATGGGCTAGATAGGGGGATTTTCAACTTTGTTGCATATCTCCGGCATTTTTTGGAATTTTGGCACCAAATTTTCAACATGGGGTTTTTGGGACCCCTTCTTATGAATGATGTCACTGTCATGATGTTACTCGAGCCTGAAGGGTGATTTTGCAGTCACTATGCAAAATCACCTTTCGGGACCGATTAACAAAATGGCACTGCTAGTGTTCATAAGGTGGGCTCTCGAGGAGCCTATTTTGAAAATTTGGTGGAAAATTTCAAAAAATGACTGTTTTACTAGCTTGCGTTGTACAGTTCCAATGCACACTCGTAAGTTCGCAAATTTTTAATATTTTCACTCCAGATTTTCAACATTGCCATTTTACCACATCTTCTTATGAGTAGTACAGCTGTCGTTGTTCATCTCACCCAAAACGTGTTTCCGCTTCATGTAGCCTAATGGCGAGCCCATAAAGCAAACCAATGTACGGACAAATTAAGAAAACCACAGTGACACTGTTCACGAGCAGAGGTCTTAAAATGGCTATGTTGAAAATTTGGTGAAAATTCCTAACAATGGCTTTCGAGTGCATTGCGCATAGTTCTCATGCCTTTCAGTAAGTTCTGAAATTTTCAATATTTATACTCCAGATTTTCAACATTGCCATTTTACCACACCTCCTTATGAGCATTACAGCTGTCATTTTTCACATCTTGCCCAAAATGTGTTTCCACCCTTGTAGTGCACAATGGTGCAGTCGATGTGAGAAATCAATGTATGGGACACATTAAGAAAATCACAGTGACACTGTTCATGAGCAGAGGTCTTAAAATGGCTATGTTGAAAATTTGGTGAAAACATTCCTAAAAATGACTGTTTTACGAGCGCGCATTGCGCAGTTCCTATGCATGCTCATAAGTTTGCAAATTTAATATTTTCACTCCAGATTTTCAACATTGCCATTTTATTACACTTCCTTATGAACAGTACAGCTACCATTTTTCACATGCCACCCCAAAATGTGTTTTCGCACATGTAGCGCACAATGGTGCTGTTGGTGTGTTGGTGTGCGAAAGCAATGTTTGGGACAGATTAAGAAAATCACAGTTACACTGTTCATGAGCAGAGGTCTTAAAATGGCTATGTTGAAAATTTGGTGACAAAAGTCCATAGAATGACTGTTACGAGTGAGCATTGCACAGTTTCCACGCACCCTTGTAAGTTCATGACTTTGTAATATTTTAAGTCCAGATTTTCACCAGTGGCATTTTTTCACACTGCCTTATTTAGAGTACAGCTGTCATTTTTCACAACATGGCCGAAGTGTGTTTTCACACTTTCAGTGCAGAAATGCGTGGTCGCTGTGGGAAATTATTGTTCGGGACAGATAAAGAAAATCACAATGACACTGTTCATGATCGGAGGCACCAAAATGCCTGAGTTGACAATCTGCTGTAAAAAAATTCCCAACCAAATTATATTACGGGTGTGCGTTGCACAGTTTCTATGTACGCTCGTGACTTCACCATTTTTAAATATTTTTACTGCAGATTTGCAACATTGCCATTTTTACCTCCCCATGAACAGTACAGCTGTCATTTTACATCCTGTTCAGAATGTTTTTGCACCTGTGGTGCTAAATGCCGTAGTCGCTGTGCATAAGCAGCTTTCTGCTAACAAACTGATATTCCCCCTGTTCATGAGGTGGGGTCGCAAAAAAACCATGTTGGACATTTGGAGTGAAAATGCCAATGAATGCCTGAGGTATTAGGGTTTCCAACCATAACGCCCAACCCTGTAGAGAATGACAGGCATCAGGGGTGTGACTTGGGATTCTTGCCTGTAATGATCATACCATTCCACACCCTGCAGCCAGTGAGAAGCATCGAGGTATGCCTTGGACTCTCCGGCCCCAAAGTTCACCCCATTCTCCTATATTGCACCCATCTCACTGTATTTCCTAATGGAATGGGGTGCGCATAAGGACCAAAGACCCCAAGGAACACCGAGACACTTGCCAGTGTCTGAAGAGTGGGGTGTACTGAAATGGTGTGGCCGTTATGCCTGACGACCCAAAGGCACACCCCAACGCCTGTCACTTTCTGCAGGGTGGTGATGGTGGTGGGGTTGGCTTCAGTTCAATACTTCACTGCCATTACTATTACGCAGCTCTGTAACTTCTACACTACAACTGCCAATGCCAGCAAGCAAAAATTCGGCATTGACAAATGCTTGTTACATTAACTCCAACGATGCTTGGCAAGCTATATGTGTGTACTGCAATACTTGTGTTAGCAGAGGGAAAAATAATGGTCTTCCTGGAACCATAACAGTGATGTGACACCTTGTGCAAATTCACTCTATCATTATACAAGGTTCAAACAAACAGTCTAACATTGGAGCCTAGAAATGGAACAGGGCTATCTGTGAACAGGAACATTCCGCTGAAACAGAAGGAGACAGTAACCAGCCATGATCCAAAAGTCCACTTTTGCCTCAAGATAATTCTGAGGTTCTCTGTTTTACCAGGGACGGTATGTAATACAACACCCCCAGCCAAATCTAACTTTACCCCACCTGATAAGAGGCAATTGAAGTTAAAAGAGGTTTATGAAAGAAAGTCTAAATATTCACAAAACCAGCTAATAACAGTTGCAATAAATCTTAAAATAACAGAAATGATTGTACTTGATTTGCAGCCATACTCTGTTGTGGAAGATGTGGTTTTCTGAATACTTATATAATACTTAGACCCACGATATTTAATGCCCAGTAGAAAATACTTTGCTGTAACTGATGTCCATAGGATGTATGACAGCTTAATACTTCAAGTAAAACATGCTCTCTGAGAGGATGAGGACAAGGTAGTTCACATTACTACTGACGTGGACCAGCAGCCAAATTATTACCTCTCTTTCTCTTACTGCACACTGGATCAGTTTTGCATGTAACTCATCATCCTCACTCACCACTCTGCCGCTACTCCTATCATTTCAAAGATTACTACTACTACTACTACTACTACCACTACTATCTCTTAACAGCTCCAAAAGAACACATTTTAGAAAATGGCAGTTCTTCATGTATCTCACTTTCGAGAGACATACACAGCACAGAACATTCAGGAAGAACTGGGAAGACTAGTTAGTGCTTTGGTCACATCACAGGGCTTGAAAGTTATTGTTTTTATGTTTGCTTGCACGCAGCGCAAGAAACATATTGCGGCAGCTTGGTGCCAAAGCAGGTTCTGGAGGTGCGGCACTGTTGTGGCCAATACTGGCACGGCATTTTGGGGCATGTGTGATGTCCATCAATAATGGGGGACACAGCTGGTGACACTAGTCTGGAACCTTGCCACCAACATGAAAGAAAATAGCCATGGCAGGATGTGGTCCCCCCCCACACGCATGCATGCATATTGCATGCTAATGTGCTCCCCCCAACACACACTGTATGGCCGACAGGGGTGCCCAATCTTGGTTGGCTCCAATGCCTGCCCAACAGACAACCGGGTGCCACGCTGGGAGCCCACCCCAGCATGGCAACAGTCCATATGGCTGATGGGGGTGCCCAATCTCCCGTCAGCTCCACTGTCCCCCCACCCCAAACAGCCTTCCAGCTGCCATGCTGGGAGCCCACCCCAGCATGGCAAAAGTTCTGTGTCGTCCAAGGAAAAAAATAAACCTGAAAGAGAAAACCTTCACTCGCTGACTGTCCTGACCCCCGCTCCTCCCACCTGTGCCCAACCTTTGCACACCCTGCCTTCCCTCACCCCCCCATCCCATACTTACCTCTGGAGTCCAGTACGACGATCTTCGGTGGACTGGGAACACGTCTGCACTCTTCAAAGCTGACTGTGAAATGAGAAAATGCCGGTAAGCTGTATAATGTAATAAATAGTTGTTTTTTTTCAACTTTGATGCATATCTCACGAATTTTGGGGAATTACTTCACCACATTTTCAATATGGGGTTTTTGGGACCCCACCTCACAAATTCTGTCACTGTAATTTTGTTAATCGGCCCCAAAAGGTGATTTTTGTGGTCACTGCATGGAACCACCTTTTGAGACTGATTTCAAAATGACAGTGTCTGGTCATAATTAGGCCCCAAAAACCCTATGTTAATTTAGTGAAAAAATTCCCCAAAATGAGTGTTTTACGAGCATGTGTTGTGCTGTTCCTACTCACGCTCGAAAGTAATATTTTCACTCCAGATTTTCAACATTGCCATTTCACCACACCTCCTTATGAGCAGTGCAGCTGTCATTTTTCACATTTTGCCCAAAATGTATTTCCGTGCATGTAGCGCACAATGGTGCAGTCAGTGTGTGAAATCAATGTTCGGGACACATAGAAAAAATTACAGTGACACTGTTCATGAGGAGAAGTGTTATGGCTATGTTAAGAATTTGGTGAAAAAATTCCCCCAAATGACTGTTTTCGAGCATGCATTGGGCTTATTCTGTCGTATAAATGAAGTCGTCAATTTCACTATTTTCCTCCAGATGTACAGCTGTCATTTTCCATCTACTTAAACATGTTTCCATGCATGTAGCGCACAATGGCGCAGTCGGTGTGCAAAATCAGTGTTCGGGACAGATTAAGAAAATCACAGTGACACTGTTCATGAGCAAAGGTGTTACAATGGCTATGTTAAAAATTTGGTGAAAAAAGTCCATAAAATGACTGTGTTACGAGCGATCATTGCACAGTTTCCACGCACCCTCGTAAGTTCATGGATTTCTAATATTTTCAGTCCAGATTTTCACCACTGGCATTTTTCCACACTTCCTTATGAACAGTACAGCTGTCATTTTTCATACCATGGCTGAAATGTGTTTTCGCACTTCCAGCGCAGAAATGCGTGGTCGTTGTGGGAAATCACTGTTCAGGACAGATTAAGAAAATCACAGTGACACTGTTTATTAGCAGAGGTTCCAAAATGCCTGTGTTGACAATCTGCTGTAAAAAATCCCCAAACTAATTGCATTATGGGTGTGCATTGTGCAGTTTCTACACATGCTCTTGACTTCACCAGTTTTTTTTAATATTTTCACTGCAGATTTTTAACATTGCCATTTTTTCCACCTCCTCATGAACAGTACGGCTGTCATTTTTCACATCCTGTTTGAAATGTGTTTTCGCATCTGTGGTGCCAAATGGCGTAGTCGCTGTGCAAAATCAGCTTTCAGCTAACAAACTGATATTGCCACTGTTCATAAGGTGGGGGTCACAAAAAAATGTTGAAAATTTGAAGTGAAAATGACAACTAATGCCAACCATAATGCCCCACCGTGTAGAGATTGAAAGGCATTGGGGTGGGACTTGGAATTCTTGCTGTAATGCTCATACCATTCCACACCCTGCAGTCAGTGAGAGGCATTAAGGTGTGCCTTGGACTCTTTAGCCCCAAAGTTCATCCCATTCTCCTATACAGCAACCATCTCACCATATTTCCTAATGGAATGGGGTGAACATAAGGGCCAAAGACCCCAAGGCACACCATGACACTTGTCAGTGTCTGCAGGGTAGGGTGTGGTGAAATGGCGTGGCCGTTATGCCTGATGACCCAAAGGCACACCTCAATGCCTGTCAGTCTCTGCAGAGTGGTTGGCTTCATTTCAATCCTTCACTACCACTCCTATTATGCAACTCTCTAACTCCTACACTACCAATGCCAATGCCAGCAAGCAAACATTCGGCATTGACAAATGCTTGTTTGTTTTGTTGCTGGCAATGGTTCAAACATTTAAAAAGCACTTCATGATGGTAACTATGTACATGTATGTTGTTTTGCATATTGTCATAACTTAATCATTCGAAGCTTCACAGATAATGAATGGCAAGTATCAACCACTGTGGAAATAGTGTGCTAAGTGTGTGGCCACTTCAACCATTCCGTAAAAGCCCATGACATCCTTTCTGATATCCAGAAGAAGAAAGGTCTTCCTCACCATGAGCTTGTTCAGGATGTACCAACAAGGTAGAATTCAACTTACTTTGTGATTGCGTGCATCCTTGAATAAAAGCTAGCTGTCATTGAGTATATCACGTACAATGATACTGGGGAGGGCATTGTAATCCATTCTACTCAATGGTCTCTGATGGAACAGTTATATCACATTATGCAACCATTAATGAGTGCTATAGATTATGTCAGTGCAGAAAAGGATTCCTTAGCTAACTTATTCCACTCATTCTACGTCTCAAAAAAGGTGAAAGAAAATGAGGAACAACTTAGATATGAATCAGTCTCTAATCAATAATGTGCTTACCAGACATAGCAATGATGTGAAATTATCAGCCATGACATGGAGCAAAGAATATATCTTAGCAACATTGCTAGATCCATGTTTCTGAAACAGACACCTTTCTGATGTTGTTTCTGAGGTTATAAAGGAGTTCAGCTACAGGCAACTTTTGATTGATGCAGTAGATGAAGTTTCGTTAAGAAACAGCACTACAATGACACCACCTCAAATTCAAAAGTCTGCTCCAAAAAACAGAACAGAAGCAGACAATGAGGAGGATGACATTTGATACCAGCTGCAGGACATTAAAATTCAAAAAGGTGAAAATGCATGCTCAGTAGTAAGAATGGTAGATGCATATCTGTCTAAGCCGAACATTACTATTAAGGATGACTCTTTAGCTTAATGGAAACAGAAAAAAATTCATGCTGGCCAAAGCTGACTACCCTGGCTTGTAAGGATATTGTATGTCCACCCTCCAGTGTCTGTTCTGAACATTTACTTAGCTCTGCTGGGGATGTTATAACGATAAATGAACAAGATTAACACCAGACAGTGTAAAGAAACTAACATTCTTGAAGGTTATGTTGCCAAACATTGGCTACATATGTGATGCTAATCTTGAAGAAGATGACACTGACAGCAGTGCCTGTGCTGCATCTCTGGATTAAGTGACAGTAACACCAGCTTTCAATTTTCAGATTGGACTGGATAAAAGTAGAAATCTGGTAATTGCCTGCCTTTTTGTGACCAACTCACTGTCATCCTGTTGGTAGGTGGGAGGTGCATCCAGTACATGTCCATGGCATTGTACAGCTAGCAACTGTGGCAGACAAGTCCATGTTCCTACACACTTGCTTTTCTCATTCTGAGGAGGTCATTTAGCTAAATGCACCTTAACAGGACACACATCTGGTCACACTCCATAAAATTGTAGCCCCGAGCGAGTGGGTGATATTATTCTTGTCCAACATAGAAACATTGAAACATAGACTTTGATGGCAGATAAGGACCACTTGGCCCACCCAGTCTGCCCATTTCCCTACCTACTGGATAAGCTGCAGATTCTAGTTAACCAATAGCCTACTTCCTGCCACCCTCCACTACAATTGCCTTGTGTCTGTCCCATGCATGTTTGAATTCCCCCACTGTTTAAGACCCAACAACCTCCCCAGGAAGGCAGTTTCACGCATCCACCAATCTCTCTGTGAAAAAGAAATGTCCTCACATTACCCCTGAGCCGTCCCCCCTCTGTCTTTAAATTGTGTCCCCTTGTTCTTACACATCTCTTTTTCTGAAAGATGCTACTCTCCTGGACTTTGTTGACACCCTGTGTGACTACCGTATGGTAGTGAGACAGATCTGGCAAGGTTAGAGATATTCATTGCTGCAGTATTATCTAATAGGAGTCTATGCTGACAGATTGTCAAGAAGACTCATAGCAATAAGTGCTAAGAGACAAGAAGTGCTGTGGGGGCTGTAGTTTTTTACTGCAGTCCTGTGAACTACAACTGTGTAGCTGTGTAGCTGAATAGCCGGTTTTGACTTTTGTTTTTAAACACCTACTGTGTACTTCTGTAGCCCTTAAAAGGGGTAGGAGCTGTTTTTTATATAGAAAACTGACTTTGCAGAGTTAGTGGGAGTTGGGAGGTCGCATGACTCAGGAAAACACTTCCGGGTCACGATTCATATAACTGTAGCCCCGAGTGAGCGGGGCGTGCTCAAGTGAGGTGAGTGCATGGTCGCCATACGTGAAGACATGCGCGTTGTGGCAGAAGGACTCTCCCTTCCCCGAACCTAGTCAGGGCACCTAGGAACAACTTTTCACCCACCTCCTAATTTTTTCTTCCTTTATAGCCTGCTGCAGCAGCAACCTTCCTATTCTATAACTTTCCCAATGTCTACTTCGGTAGGTTGGCCACCTGCCAAAATATCCTCCTTCTTGCTATTCTTATTCATCCTTCATTCTTTTTCTGTCCCTGAATGGTGCTACCTGGTTTCATACAGCATGTTGTGTGACTTAAGAAAGGATACGTGCATATCGCATGCATAATTTATTATTCCTGTGGGAGGACAGTAAGAAATGGTGACCAGGCACTGGAAGTCCCCTGCAATGGCCCAGTTTAAAGGCTTTAAAATGGCTTGCATGTACCTTTGAGTTATAGTAATACAGCTTCTCTGTGTTCATAGTTTATGCAACCGTTTCAGTGATGAACTAAGTTTTACATACCGGAATATCTTGTTGTTTGTTAGTAAAAAAGGATAGTGCCCCACAGAAGCAGGATGCGGTAAGCGCTATTCATGATGCGGCTTTCCGTAGTTGTACCCCTTAGAAAAGCAGAATCATGTTAAAATGAAACCAGCATTTTGTGTCTGCCAACTCGGCAGAAGACAAAGTGAATGCCATTTTGTTTTCTTTTAGAATTCATTCCTGCTTCATGTAACTTGGAGGTTACCAAAAGGCTAAATAAAACCAAAAGGACTTAGAGAGCAGTGTAGGAATAAAAGAAGCGCTCCTAGTGCTTGCGCTCTCTCTAATGGACTGCACGCAGCCTAGCTCTGGTGCAGTAGAATAAGGGGTGACTTTTGGCATTTAATTACTAGCTCCACTCGGAGAAACGTTGCTGTACTGCTCATATCCCTTTACACTTGGTGCCTCATTTATATATCTATATATATATATATATATATATATATATATATAGAGAGAGAGAGAGAGAGAGCTGTGAGCTCAAGGTGAACTACAAAAGCAAGAAATGTAAATGTTTTAAGAATAAAAACACATGGGGTTCACCTCAAACATAGCTTACATTAAAAACCATTGAAGGATATTACATAAAACATGTTGAAAAGTAATGTGGCTAGCAATAATACATAACGTGAGACTGTTCCCACTCTTACCTGTTGCAGACAGCCAGGGATACCATACTCCTTTAGGAGTTGGTGGACTCATTATGAGGTATATTTATGTAAAACCTGACTGTCGTTCCCAGTAAAATAGAAAGGGATTAGCCTAATTTACCACTAATCAAGTATGCAAGTATAGAAGTTCTTAGTAATATCACTTGTAGAAATAAAATGCATATGTAAATATGTTCCCCAGCTACTGTGTTGCCGGATAGTGTGTCATCCTGATCCGAATGGAATTGTTTTGTATTCTGAATTTGTGACTCTGCTTTGAATTGTATTTTTTCTTCTTCTTTTTTCTGTTTCTGTGTTAGTTTCCCTGAGCAGTCACAAAGCATCAGTTACCGGTTAATTAATTTTATGGCTTCCTCTGAGGACGTCTTCTCTACCAGCACCCCCCAACTCCTTAACCCTCACTTTTTAACTCTCTCCTGGTGCTTGGCCCTGATTCCGTCCTGTCCCCTGCTCCTTGGTTTCTCCTCTATCTGTGTATTTCCCTGCCCCTGTTTAAGCAAATTTCTCCCCAGACACCTTCGGCCCTTGAGTCTGCCTCCACCTACTACTTAATTTAGGTAACCACTGCTGTCTCTCTCTCTCTCTTTTCACAGATTCTGTGCCCCACTGACCAGAGTGCACTCCCCAGCGGTGCGGCTCTCCTGCTGATGTCACTTGCCTCGCCCTCCATAGCCACAAGGAACAATCAAGGTATGGCCCCATCTGGAGCTTCAGAAATTTTTTAAGCTTGGTGCCTTTACCAGCTTACCGTCGATTGGCCACCACTGAGGTTTTGCACCTCCTGCTAAGCGAGCCAAACGGACTCGTCTGATTAGCCCTTCTGTGCTTTAGCTTTATTCTGTTTTCTGTATTTATTTAGCAGCTAAATTCTTCCACCCACCCACCCCCAACCCTGGCATTCTTTAAATCCACTTGCTCGACTCTCCCCCTCAGTGCAGCTCAACCAATCATACCTCAGCAGTACTCATTCCCTAAAATCTACCACATTTTCTCTCTCTGCACTATCTAGTTCAGTGGCAGCCTGCACATAAACCAAGCTACGAAGTTATTTTGCCTTTCCATTGCAGTTTGGCTTCCACTATTCTACCACCACTCCTTCTGTCTACTATGTCTCATCTCTATATTTTTCCACTACTGTATTTATCCCCCACTTAGACAAGTCTCTCTCTCTGGACCATGACAACCACCCTCCACTCCCCCTTACCCTTTTGTTTCTCTTACTTATTTTCTTTTCCTCCCCCAGCCCCTTCCTTCTTGCCCCTCCCCATAGCCCCCATCCATCTCTACTCCTCTCATCCTCTTTTGCTCCCTCCATTCCCCTGCCCCCATCTGCCCCCCATGGCCCACCACGCTCCCACCTCTTTACCCTCCCTCTCACCCCTTTCCCCTCTTTCCTCACACTCCATCATCCACCTCTCACTGCTACCCTCCCACCTGCTAAACCTTGAGGCTCTTTACCGCTGCTTGAACCTCTGCACCCTGCCCTCTGCACACACTTCTGGCAAATCCAAACTTCCTCCATTCCTTCCCCTCTCCCTCCTCCTCCTGCTTCTCACCGGTGATATCCAACCCAACTCTGGCCCCCTCCATGCCCCCATCAACTTTCATTCTGCCATCAACCCTCCCAGGGCTGCGCCTGACCTTGTCCCCATCCTCTCAACCTAAGGGTCTCCATATCTATCATCTCAATGCCAGCAGCTTTCTCCACAAAATGGATGCCCTAAATATTTGGCTCGCCCAACATCACCCTGACATACTCTGTATATCAGAAACTTGGTTATCTACAAAAATCCCTAACTCCTCTATCACGATTCCAGACTTTAACTTATTCTGTCAGGAAAGAGGAAAGCGAGGTGAGGCGTAGCCTTGTATATCAGGCAATCCATCTTGAGCTCTATTATCCTTGAAGAGGTCAGCCCTTCTGCCTGTGAATTCATTCTTGCCCAAAATTCCCTTCTCTCCTCTGCCCCCTCTTCATTGGTGCTCTACATGTCCAGCCAAAAGCCTTGCCTGACTGCATCATCAAGATTATCTTCTTCATCTCCACCCTCACCTCTAAAGGTGAGCTTTTGCTCTTAAGAGATTTCATCCTTGACTGGCTGTCCTCATCTGCTAAGCCCACCACCTTAACAATTGAATCCCTTAACCTCTCTCATCTTATCCAGGAACCTACTCATTTAAACTCTCATTCTCCCAAACCACTCCCTTCTAGACTGGATATTATCCTCCCACCTTCACCACATCTCTGCCTCAGACATCCTCTCTGATGCACTAAGCAATCACTGTATCACATACTGAGTTCACAAAATCCAAGTTCCCCACTCCCCTCCCAAATTCATATGGTCCTGTCCCCTCCATTCCCTCAACGAATCCACTCTGCTGAAAGACCTCACTAATGCTGATGGGCAGCTAATCTTTTCCACCCTGGATGTTGACCTTGCCATATCCCACTTTTACAACATCTTGAATTGCATCTGGGACCTCCACTCACCCCTTAAGAAAGTAAGGGTGAAGTGCTACCACCACCCCTGGAAGAATTCTGAACTCATTTCCCTGTTTCACTCTAGGGAAAAAGCCTGGAGACATTACAAAGCATCCCACACCCATAGCAATCTCCAATCTTACAAACAACTTAGAAACAGGTGCACCAAAGCCATTCGCCAGTCAAAGGCTTATTATTTAAAATCTGAGCTAGATCAGAGCCAAAACTCCCTAGCTTCTTTCTGGAAGGTGATTCACTCCCTCCTGGATCCCCCCTCCCAACAAGCATGTCGGTCCTTAAAATCGATGGCTACCCTGTCTCAGATGCTGCCTCAGTAGTCAAGGCTTTCAATAACTTCTTTGTCTGTCATTCTCTGCCTGACTCCCCCTCTCCCCTCTCACCAGGCCCTCGTCCCTGCCCTCCAGATTCATCCGCCATGTCCACCAGCTTCCTCTTTCCTCCCTTCTCTCTCCTTGAAGTTTTCTCTGCACTCATCTCTCTCAACCTCTCCAAATCTATCCCTGATGGCCTACACCCTAGACTGCTCCACATCTCTGACCCCGCCATAGTCACCCCACTGACATATATACTAAATCTCTCTCTCTCTCTCTCTCTCTCTCTCTCTCTCCAGCCTCAGTTCCCAAGGCCTGGAAACCAGCCAAAGTCCTCCCATTGCATAAGTGTGATGATCCATCATCTCCTGGAAATATTTGGCCCATTTTGCTTCTCCCTTCCCTTGCTAAAGTTCGGGAATCCCTCATCTTGGCTAAGCTCTCTGATTTTCTCTCCTCCAACAACTTTCTTTCATCTGTACAATCTGGCTTTCGGAAACAACACTCAACTATCACCTCCCTGCTCTGTGTCACCAACTTCATCTTCTCTGCTATGGACCAAAGCCAAATCATTGCAACTATCTTCATTGATTTAGCAAAAGCTTTCAACTCTGTCTCTCATCCTCTCCTTCTTCACAAACTTCTTCATTTGGCCTTGCTAAACCAGTGGTTGAATGGTTTCATTCATATCTTCAAAATCAACAACAATCAGTCCAAGTAGGTGATGCACTCTACTCCTCTCCTTATCCTCTCAGGGGTTTCTCAAAGCTCTTTTCTTGACCCTATACTCTTCTCTCCAAACTCCAAAATGATTTCAACAGGGTTCAGTCCTGGTTTCAATCAAATAAGCTAAAATTCAATGCCAAAAAGACAGTTACCATGATTTTTGGTTCTAGACAGAAGCTGTCCTCCCTCCATCTCCCCACAGTGGTCACCATCCTTGATGGCTCACCCCTTGAGGTGGTACCTGCTTTGAAGTACCTGAGTGTCTGGCTGGACAATCACCTCAATTTCTCTACTCACATCAATGCCATCTGCACCAATCTCTGGCCCAAACTGGCAGTCCTCTACCACCACAAAGTCAGCCTCCCTCTCCAAACAAGTTGTGAACTAGTACTCAAAACAATTCTACCAGTGCTGGATTATGCCAATGTAGTCTATGGCACTGCCCCAGCTTCTTCCCTCTCCAAACTGGACACCCTATTCAATTCCTTCTGCTGCTTTGCCACTGCCTCATCCCCTCTTGCTCACCACTGTCTTCTCTATGCCTCTCTCTAACGTGCCCCGCTGTCCCACAGGAGAACAATTTGCTGCTCCTCTCTCATTGCTAAGTATTAGCTAGGTTCCTTCCCCTCCTACATTTCATCCCACCTCACACCAGCCAAGTCCACAACCTACTGTCTTTACCACAGGGACTCCCTTTCCTTCTCCATCCCTCATCCTCACTCTACTGCTGGCCAGTCAGTCTTTTTGTACCATCTCCCTCTACTCTAGAACAACCTACCCCTTCACCTGCACCTAGGCCTCCCCTCTCTTGTCCATCAAAAGACTCCTCTGACTCCTCCCCTCCCCTCAGTGCCCCCAATGCTCATAACCCCTCCCTCACCCCATCTTCCCCTCTTACCTCTCAGTTCTCCCCCCCATGCCTCCCACTCTGTTTCCTCAGGTCTGTTGACCTGAATCAGTATACCTCCCTGTTCTCAAGCTCTGTCTCCTGCCTGCTCCAGGTCCTCTCAGTAGGTGCCAAATTGTATCATATTATTTAACCACTGCTATGCCTGTTGTGTGTTTTTGCCTTACATAGTTTTATCTTACCTTTGTTAATATTGTGCCTCAATCAATTTTTAATCTATTGCAGACTGCTATATTTTGAGTCATACTGTAACCAATGTTTTACTCCTGTGAAACTCTTTGTCCCCGGTCTCACCTGGAAATGAGCCTCGTCTCAGTATGCCTTTCCCTGTCACCAATTTTAAATAAATAAATGGGTGGATTAGAAGAGGAATCTGTATGTATTAGAATGGGGTGATCAGGTAACCTCGGCTGGGGATATAAAAAGCCCTCCTCTAGCATGGTTCAGCAGATCAGCCTTGGAAATTGTACCAGGAGGGCATGTACCTGGCTAAGCAGTTCACAGATGAAGGTGGATCCAAGTCTAAGAGTGATCCATTCTGTGGTTAGTACTATAGGGAGTAGTAATGAAGTTCTGGATGAGCTTAATTTTTTTTTTTGGTTTATTATTTTTTTTAATTTTACGTAAATAAAATTCACACACCAGTGTGTTTCAAAACCTAAAATCATTGTCTGTGTTATCCATTCCCACACCTGTCTACAAGCGTTCCTGCTCATGTCTTGCATGTCAGGTGTGGAAAAGAGGAAACGGGACCCGAGACTTCTAACCAAACTAAAGTAAAGGTAACCCTCACCTTCTTAAGACTGTTTGCCATTGTGCAGTATTAAGGCAAACTGTGTAACTGGTGTGTGCTGTAACACACATAGGAGCATTTGTTGTCGGACACAGTCTTTAGGCTCTAGGTTGACATCCTAGATTTCTAAGTGAAATAGAGCAGGTGTAACAGGGAAGCCACTGCTAGAAAACAAGTGATTGAACCTCATACCCCCACTTTGTAACTGAAATACATCTAGTGGTTCTGATTCTTGAACTTTGGTATACTGTGGTAGGCATACAGCTCTATACTATCTCATCTAGCTCTTAAAAGGGTTAGACAAAAAAACATACTGTCATGGGGGATATAATAATGACTCTCAATGGAGAGGTGAACCTTAAATGCACTTACTGGTTCATGTACAAAATATTTAACAACTTACCAGATTGTCTCTTACATGTATGTGACAAATGTGTTAGTAAAAGTTTTTTAAGGGAAGACATTACAAATTTTTATAGTAAGATTGCCCAAATTGAGAAAAATCAGTCCGATATGTCCAAAAAAATCAAAATGCTCAACAAAGAATCTTTCCCTGAAGCCACCATTTTTAGGGAATACCTGGATCAAACTGAAGGCCCCTGTGTAGACAAAACCCACATTGTAGCACCTCAGACATAGGGGTGACACAAGTATCAAATGTAATCCCTGATAAAAGAAAAAGACCCATAGGTGATACAAATGTTGAGGAAAATGACTTACAGGAACAGACAGTGGTGGGTCATGGGTGAAAATCAAAAAAAGGCAGAAGGGCTATGTGCATAGAACTGGAACAACTGGAACTAACAAATAAGTACCAACCTCTGATCTTAATAAATGACATTGAGCCTGAAGTGTTGGTTCCAGATGAGCAGCTTCAACAGGGAAATTCTGTCCAACAAGGTGATATAGTGACAAATCATATACAATCTATACTACCAAATCCCCCCCCCGCACTCGATTCTTCAAGAACTCTCTACTGTATGTACAGTCATTCTACAGTGACCGATGAAACAACAAACATGGATACTGGTAGTCCACCTACAAACCATAGGCAATATTATGTCCTTGGCAACTCCATAGTAAAGGTTATAGATAAAATTGTTTGTTGACATGACAAACATAACGTCACTTGCAGTACCTTCAGGGGGGCTGGGGTGAAAGATATTCACAACATGGCCATGGATATACTCAAAAATACTGGACTAAAACCGATAGTGATTATACATGCTGGTACAAATGATGTAAGTCAATCATCAATTGATGAAATTAAGCAAGACTTCATTGCCCTTGGGGAGACTATAGAATGCCTGCAATGTGAAATTCATTTCACAGAAACCTTACCTGTCCTGAGAGCAAATTATACAAAAGAAAAGAAAATTTAAATAATCAATGAAAGGTTGCGGAAATTGATTCCAGCTAAGGGTTATTCCAGCATTACTCATTGGGAGACCTTTCATAAAAATCATGTTCTGTACAGCTGGGATGGGTTACATTTAAGTAGGATGAGTTCCACCATATTTGGGAGCCCTTTTAAGAATACTATATCTACACATTTAAACTAGATATGAAGGGGGATCAGAGAACACAAATAGCCCCACCTTTCAACCATGACACTGAATGTAGAATAATACTAATCAATGCTAGAAGCCTTAACCAGACTAAAAAAAATGGAATTAGAAGTGTATTTAAAGGAACATAGTATTGATAATGCCTGTGTTACTGAAACATGGTGGGATGAGGCAAGCTTCTGGATGAATAATATTCAAGGTAACCAATTTCATTAAAAAAATGGAGACAATAGAAAACGTGGCGGAGTGTGTTGCTTCATCTCAAATAAGATAAAGTGTAATGTGATAAATTTCAATGACTGTCATAGCATCCAAATAGAATCACTATGGCTAACCTTACATTTCCCAAACTCACTTAAACTAATCATAGGAACATGTTACAAGCCTCCATTCAGTAACATGGATTATTATAATGCTTTATTATATGAAACTGAACTGGCATCAAACCTGATATAGGTGAGATAAATAGAGTTGCCACTAAGAGGCAACCTAAATTGTCAAAAGACCCTGATGGGAAAGAGCAGGGAAGAGGAGATGGGGGAGAGGAGAAAAGAAAAGGAAAGGGAAGGAGGAGGGAGGGGCGGAGCTTGGTGAGGTCACAAGGAAAGTCATACAGGTGTCATTTGATGCAGGTGCAGGTGCAAGGGCAGGTTGGATTGGTAGGGGGAGGGGCCAAATTGGGGTCCTGATTTGGGGTCCTTAGAGGGTTTAAAAGGCCATGTAGCACTCAGGACAACCTCTTTGGCTGGGAATTTTATGTTTGCATTCTCAGCACTTCTTTGCGACATGTTGACTTCAACACCAGATTAGGTAAGGTAGAGGCCTACAGGCTTGCATCGGGCCTATCGGCCACGTGGAGTCCTGACATGGTCTGTGAGTTTTAGCTCAGGTTTTTTTAAGTTTTTTATAAATTGTACTGAACTGTTGCTTGATGAGTTTGTTTGGTAGGCTGGCCTGTGATTTTAGTGCAGTTTTTAAGTTATTTTCCCTACCAGCTGAGGCTGGCTGTTTTTTATCCTTTGAGGCAGGAAAATTGTCTAGAATTGTTTTGGAGGTAGTTAGCAGTTCAGCTTAGAGTTTGTTCTGTGTGAATTTTGGTGGGGATATGGGAGTTTCACAAGGGCATATTTTTACCTTCTAAGAGGCAGTATAGTGCAGTGGTTTAATGCTCTAAGCTGCAAACTTGAAGACCTGGGTTTGAATCCCACAGTCCCACTTACTTACTGTGTGACCCTGAGCAAGTCACTTAACTTCCTTGTGAGCACAAGGTTGCACCTGTAAATAAGCTTTCAGCTTAGTGTGTCTCTCCTGGTAAAGAAAAAAAAAGGGTGGAGTTTGGATCAGGTGCAGTTTTGACGAAGCCAGCTGTGGCTGGCAGTTTTTAAATGGAAGTTGGGGGGGTAGTTTGAGCCTTTGCTGGCCCATGGACTAAGGATAGCTGATGGGCTTTTGGGAGTAGGACACTTTTGCAGTCAGTTTATGGATGAGCTGTTTGTTGTAAAGCCCTCCAAAGTCACATCCTATTAAGTAGAGCACCAATGAAGAGGGGCAGAGGAGGGAAAGGAATTTTGGGCAACAATGAATTCACGGGTAGAAAGGCGGACCTCTATAAGGATAATAGAGCTCAAGATGGATTGCCTGATGTACAAGGCTACCCCCCACCTCGCTTTCCTCTATCCTGACAGAATAAGTTAAAGTCTAGAATGGCGATAGAGGAGTTAAGGTAGAATGGCCATTTCTGGGGTGGTAGTCGATGGGTGAGGAATCAGCTGAAGATGCCATTGGTGTGCTGTTTGGAGGCAAGCGGTGATAGGAGTGGGTGCCTCTGACCTTGAGGAGCCAAGCGAGCATGGACAATCAGTGCAGCAGGTTCCCATTTGGTAGGGGCCAGACCTGCAGGGCGTGAGCACTTCGACAGCTGTGAGCAGGGTTGTTCTTTTGAGCGAGAGTCACTGGAAGTTGACGGGGTTAATGGTGTGATGCACCTGTGTGGGGCCATGGCTGCAGACTGGATCCTGTTTGGTATGGGGCAGGCTGGGTGGGGGAGTCAAGTCACAGTAGGCCCAGCCTGGATTGGGGCCGGGGATCAATTGGAATGGGTCTATACTAAAAAAAAAAGGAGGAAATATAAATAAAAGATAGAGATGGGAAGAGGGCTGGGGCATTAGAGTGGTTTGAGGAGTGACCTTCAGTTGGCTGCTTGTCACTGCTTGCACTGGGCTGGCATAGGGCACGTGACTTTTGGCGGCATGGTCGCGAGACTGGTGGGCTGGGTGGTGAGGTGGTTGCTTCAACAGAGGAAGTGGGGTCTAGTGGTGAGATCACTGCCCTCAGGGAACCAGGAGATCACCTTTTTGAATACCAGCAGTGTAAAATCATTAATAGGATGTGACTTTGGAGGGCTTTACAATTTGGTGGTGCGAAACACAAAACAAGAATGGAACAAAAAAACAAACAAACAGAAAAAGCAAAAGAGAAAACTGGCTAGGTCCAAGCAGGTGCTTTGGTGCACTGGGTTTTGGTCCAGGAAAGGGCCAGAGAGGAGACAATGGAAGGGTGCACAGCATGGGGCACAGCCCAGGTTGAATGATGATTGGAATGGCCAGGTGAGTGTTTTTGGGATATGCACGGGGCGGGGCTTAGAGGCCATATGGCCTGGCAGGCAGGATGGCCATGGGGCATAGCTGCTTGGTTTGGTTCTGGAATGAGTTCAGAGCATGGGCTTAGGCATGGAGCACAAGGTGGAGGTGCACCTACGCCACAAGTGGGTATGCTGATGGGCACCAGATGGTGGCTGGATGAGGCAGTAGAAGGGAACTGCAGGTAAAATTAAAAACATGAGTGAAGCCTGGTTGGGGGAAATGGTTTGTGGCTGGGCAAAGGGGGGCCCAAGCAGGCTCTGATGATGTGACCTGGGGGGCCTGGCCCAGACATCAGCAATGAGGGAAGGCGAGGGTCTCGGGAACCTGAGACGAGGGTGTTTGCAGTTTTGGGATAGGAGGGGATACTGATGGGCTCCCTGAGGGGTGCACAAAGCAAGGGGTGGTTGGATACACAGCATAAGGGGAGGAGGCCCAGACAAAGGGTGCCCAAGATAGTCACCACTGTTGCTTCTATATATTCTTCAGCAGGAAATATGGCACCAAAGAGAGCCCCAGTTTCCAGCACCAAGCTGAGGGAGGAAGTGTCCAAGCTGATGGACAAAATGATGGAACTCATTGAGATGGCACGACATTTAGAGGAGGAAGAAGAGGTGACAAGGAAGTGGAAGGAGCAGAAAGAGCAGGCGGGCAAGGGCAGGGGAGGTGAGAGGCCACATGGAGCAGCCACCAGCCCCTCGCCAGCCCTCTGCTGGAACCTACACTGGCACCATCCAGACCAGGCCATAATGGGGGTAAGGGTAATACAGATTTGGGAAATGAAGGTGATCTAAAGGAGTACCTGGAAGGGCTATTTGGGGATATGGGGGAGAAGGGTCTGGAGAAGATGGAGAAGGCACTGCAGGTGATAAAAAAGAGGGGCAAGGAGGGTGCGGGGATCACAAGGAACAAAAAGGGGGGAGGAAGATATATGAAGGACCACTGGGTTTCACCCTGGGAGACCACGTTCCCTTCTCCATCAGGGAGAAGATTTGGAAGGGGGAGAATGTGGATATCTTTGGGCTGGTGGACGAGGCTAAAGCTAAGAGCTATGAACAAAAGGAGTCTGTTGGGAGATCCGAGATGGCAGTGGTGCTGGCAGTAGTGGGGCATAAAGAGGAGGAGTGCAATTATAAGGGGAAAACATAAACACATGGCAGGCTGGGTTCTTGATATATAGCGTACTGGTGCTTGAGAAGCAACCAAAGTTGGCAATTCCCCTCCTGACATATATGGCCATCATTTGGGACACATACAATGCAAAATTGGGATATGGGTGGCTGAAGTACGATAAGGCATTCAGGAAGTGGATGGCAGCAAAAGGGGACCTCAGGTGGGACTCTACCCACTTAGAGCTAAGGGTGCAAACTTTGTCAGGTCCAGCAGGTGGGCCCACAGGGGATCATACCAAGAAGAGTACACCCACCCCAGTGGCTAAGGCCAGTTGGGGCTTCAACAGGGCCTCCTGCACCTGGGCAAATTGTAAATTTTGGCATGTGTGCTTATGGTGGTTGGGCACGCATCTGGAAATGACCTGCTAGATGGGGGGGACTGAGGTGCCCAGCAAGGGTGTCAAGGCCAGGACAAGTCCTTTCATGGGGGTTGGGGTGGCACTGGGAAAGGCAAGAGAGGCCATGGTAGGGGAGGATACAATTCAAACTATGGATGGAATTAATGGTGAGTGGGGGGAGGGACGCTGGGGCTTTTCCCTGGCATGAACCCCAATAGTCCTGAAGGTTGTCAAGGCCTGTACTCAGGGATACCTGGATATAGTTAAAGCCATTCTCCTGCACCGGGGTTTCAGACAAGGCTTCCCATTGGGTTTTGAGGGAGTAAGGAGAGTCATGAGAGTGCAGAATTTGGGATCAATGATGAGGAAGGAGAAAATAGTCCAGAAAAAGATCCAGAAGGAGGTGCAGACCAGAAGGATGGAGGGCCCTTTCACCGAGCCCCCCCTGCCCTACCTTCTGGATATCTCCAATGGGGTGGTACCAAAGAAGTAGGAGGGGGAGTTTCGACTGCTCCACTACCTATCTTTCCTGGAGAGGGCCTGAGTGAATGAAGGGGATCCCTGATGACTTATGGGTGGCATCCTACACATCTTTGGACCAGGCAGTGTTGATGATCAGGGTGGTCAGGGGGACATGGTTAGCAAAGACAAATATTGAGTCTGCATTTCGGCTATTGCCAGTGAGGCCTGATGATTGGGATCTCCTTGGATTTCAGTTCAAAGAAGGACTGTATTTTGACAAAGCCATGCCAATGGGTTGTTCAGTGGCATGTGTGACATTTGAAGCTTTCAGTTCCTGGGTCCAGTGTCTTTTTGGGTGGAGATATGGACATAGGCTAGTGACCCACTACTTGGATGATTTTCTGATCATCAGGGGTGACAGGGCAGAGGCAGAGGGGATGTTAGCCAATTTTAAGGAAATGTGTGGAACTATAGTTATCCCACTGGTAGAGGATAAGACCGAGGGCTCTGCCTGAAAGCTGGAATTGCTGGGGACAGAGGTTGATATGTTACAAGAATGCTTCTGCCTCCCGGAGGACAAGGTGGCTTGACTTAGATGTTTGCTGGAGCAGGAAAATGGTAGGAGGAGGGTGCTGCTGGTATTGGTTCAACAACTGCTGGGGCACCTTAATTTTGCCTTTAAGGACATAAGCCCAGGCAGAGTTTTTATCCGGAGGTTGGCAAGGGCAACAGGGAAGGCAAAGATGATGAAGCACTAGGTGGACATCACAAGAGGGATGTGGGAGGATTTGGAAGTATGGATGGAGTTCTTGGAGAATTATAATGGGGTCACATTCTGGCAGGAGGACTGGGCCTATAATACAGACTTTTAGCTGTACACTGATGCACTGGGGGCCCTGGAGATGGGGGCCTATTTTAGAGGGGAGTGGATTTTGGAAGCCTGGCTGAGCACTTGGGGGGAGGCAGGTTTGCTAAAGGACATCACATTGCTGGAGATATTTCCCATTCTTGTGGCTTTGATGGTGTGGGGTGATAGGATGAGGGGACGCACATATTGTTTTGATGCAACAATAAAGGGGTGGTGAAGGTGATAAATAGACAAGGAAGTGTTACGGACATGGTGGGCAAGGTCATGCGGCAACTGGTTTTGTTGGGGCTGTAGCTGAGCTTGTCATTTAAAGAGCAACACATTGAAGGCATTCAGTTAAACAGGTTCTGGGAACTGGCTACATGAGCAGCAATACGTAGGACCAGGGTTCTGGACCAGCTGTGGGAGATTGGAAGGGGACAGCCAGATGGCTATAACAGAACTCATGGTCTGCCAACATGCTGAAAGCATATGAAGGAGCATGGTTCTTTTTTCAGGAGTTCAGAGCCAGTGAGGGGCTGGTGACAGCTGAGCAGGCCTTGAAGGACCTGGTGAAGCAATATATGGTCAAGCAATGTGGAGAGGAGATGGCCCGCAACACCATGGGGGTCCAGTTGGCAGGGATAGGTTAGGTCTGTAAGGACAGGGGTGGCCAAAAACAATGCAAGCAGGGCCATGAGATGGATGCTTCTGGGTTGGCAAAAAGGCCACAAGGGGAGGAGTGAAAAGAGGAAGCCCATAGCAGGGAAAATGCTTAGGAGGGTGTTAGAGGCCCTATAGCATATATGCATGTCAGTAAAGGAGGATTGTCTGTTCTTGGTTGTTTTTGCAGTCATGGCTAGTGGGGCCTTCATGATCAGTGAGGTAGAGGACCTGAGGAAGTCGGAATGGCATGAGGAGTCTATCAGCAGGGGAGGTCAGTTTTGAACGTGACACAGTGGTAGCGCGTCAGGTCAGGTCAAAAGCCGATCAGCTAGGAAAGGGGTTGGCTGTGATGCTGCAATGGCAGGCACCGGAGGAGGTGTGTGCTGTTAAGGAGTTGGAGGCATACAGGAGAACCCAGGGAGAATGTGGGGATGCATGGTTCCGACATGGGGACAGGATCCAATGATGGGCTTCCAGGTTGGGGAGGGTCCTAAAAAGGTGTTAAGGTTTATCAGGGAGGATCTGGATAGTTTTGTCCCCCACACATTCTGGATCGGGATGACTTCAGAGGCTGTGAGGTGGGGCAGGCCAGAAGAGGAGGTGAAGCAGGTTGGACTGTGGAGGTCCAGCTGCTATAGGAAGTTTGTACGGTACTGATGATAATGGTTATCCTGTTTTTCCCCTTTACCCAGAAGGAGGAATGCAGAGACACATATGGATTGTGGGGCACTCCTTTATTTATTGGGCTGCGAAGTTTGCAGCAACCAGGATTGGTGGGATGCAGCTGTGGACAGAGTTGGAACACACAAAGGTTCATTGGAAAGGGATATGAGGCATGAGATGGGCACAGTTAATGCCACTATTGGAGGAGCTCAGGGTCTGGTGGAGCAGACTGGACATGTTAATCATGCACTTGGGGGGAAATGATTTGGGGGAGACCCCATGGGGGCATTGGTGCAAGCCATATCAGCAGATTTGGAAAGGGTGAAAGGGTGATGGCTGGGGGTGGTGATCGGCTGGTTCAAGATCACCTCCTGGTGGGTGTGGCAGCAGGTCAGATCAGTGGAAAGGGGAGGAAGTGGTCCAACAGTAAGGTGGCCAGAGTGGTGACTGAAATGGGAGGTGTGCATATATATCACAGGATATTTCTTTCTAACCCCCTGAAGTGTATAGGTCTGATGGAGTCCACCTATCAGAGTTCGGCATGCGCTTGTTTCTGAGACCCTTAATAGATCTGGTGGGTGAAGTAGTGAGGAGGGATCCTAGCTGCTAGCCCTCAAGGGTGAAGCTCCATCTTCCAACGGCAGGTTGGAGATGGGTCAGTGGAAGGAAAGGGGGAGCAAGAAAGACAAGAGAGGGGGTAGGCAGAAGGGGGAAGGGGCAGGGCAGCATGGGCTGGGTTCAAATGGCACCCAGGTGTGGATTTAAAAGGGGGAGGGGGAAGGGATAGACTAGGGGTCAGATCTTAGTGTCTGAACCTAGGAGGGAGGAGGTCCTGGTAAGTTTTGTAACTGGTACTGGTGATGGTACTGTATGGGGGGTCAGATTTGATGTCCAGATCCCGAAGGAAAGAAGCAGAAGAAGAGGAGGACCAAGAAGGAAGACAAAAGAGAAATAAAATAATGTACTGTTTAGAAATGTATTTTAGATTGAAACTGAATTGTCAAATTTGACAAATGAAATGTAAATATTAAATTGGTGTTTTTAAATAAACTGTTGCCAGTCAGCATCTAAGATAGCAGGTGTAGAGACTTTTCATTGCCAGAAAGGATCTGATGACAATTAGGGTTGTCACTAAGAAATAACCTAAATTGTCAAACGGCCCTGATGGGAATGAGCAGGAAGAGGAAATTGGGGGGGAAGGGAGATAGGGAGGGGCAGAGCTTGGTGAGGTCACAAGGAAAGTCATACAGGTGTCATTTGATGCAGGTGCAAAGGACAGGTTGGATTGGTGGGGGGAAGGGCCAAATTCCTGAGGGGATTTAAAAGGCAGTGCAGCCCTCAGGATGACCTCCTTTGCTGGGAATTTTATCCCACACACCCTCCCTAGAGTATCCGAGTGGGGGGTGATGGAGGTAGGGGCCCAGAATGTTCGGGGCTGCAAAAGGGCAGCCAGGAAGAGATATTAAATGGGACCTAGCAGAGGGCAGGGTGGTTGCAGAGAGGCAGCGATGGTGAGGGCTGATGGAGCCCCATCAGGCAGCAAGTGTCCCGTGCAAGGAGAGGCAAGGGAAAGGGAAGGGAAGGGAAGGGAGAGCAAGACAGGGAAGAGAGATGGGGTAGGCAGAAGGGGGAGGGGGCAGGACAGCACAGGCTGGGGTCAAATGGCACTCAGGTGTGGATTTAAAAGTGGGAAGGGGAAGGGATAGACTAAGGGTCAGATCTTAGTATGTGGACCTCAGAGGGAGGAGGTCCTGTTAAGTTTGGTCCTTGGTTCTTGTGGTGGTGTGGGGGGTTGGATTTGGTACCCAGACCCTGAATAATAATAATAATAATAAATTTTATTTCTCAAGCACCTTTCAAATTTCCAAGGCGCTGTACAAACATAATAAAACTCAGATAAAACACAGATAATGAATGAAATGAATGAAAGAAGCAGATGAAGAGGAGGACCAAGAAGGAAAATCAAAGAGATATAAAAGAATGAACTGCTTAAGAATGTATTTTGGACTGAAACAGAGAGTTTTAATTGCCAGAAGGGATCTGATGATAATAGTATTAGGAGATTGTAATGCTCCTGTGGTAAATTAGAATTCCTTAAAGGGTTAAATAAGTTCAAAATAGACTTAAAAGACACTATAATATCTTGTGGTTATGAACAACTAATTATGGAACCCATGAGAAAATCCAGCATTTTGAATTTAATAAACACAATTACTGAAAGCAGTGTAGATAATCCAAAAATCATTGCTCATCTTGGTAGTAGTGATCACTGTATGGTCCAATGTATTGTTCTAAACTGTAGATCTAGAGACAAAAAAGCACTCCAGATCAAGAATTATGAAATTGCAGACTAGGCAAAATTTAAAGAGGCAGTGAGGGCGATCCAGTGGGTCAGCAAACTCAAAGATCTAAATGCTGAACAAATCTGGAAACAAATCAAAAAAACTATTCTTGATGCACATTCATTATATGTACCAATAAGAATGAAATATAACAATATGGGTATTATTCCATTGTGGTATATCTCGTCCGTTAGAAAGCATATAAGTAGGAAAAAAATAGCTTTTAAGAGAAGTAAAAACAGTCCATCAGCAGCCTATAAGTTAGCATACAAGCATGAAAAGTCCAAACTGAAGAAAATGGTTAAGAACGAGAAACTGAAATTAGAATTCAGGTTAGTCCATTCAAAAGATAACAAAGGGTTCTATGCATACTTTAATAATAATAAATAATTATCAAATAAAATTGCTACCTTATTGTGTGATGGCAAGCCCATCTTGCATGACCTCAAAATAGCTCAGTGTTTCTATTCATATTTTTTGCTTGATATTTAATGATGCACCTCATATCAAACCAAGCTTTAATACATTAGGCAACCAATTAGTACACTTTAGGGAATCAGATGTATTAAGAGTGTCACATAACCTCAAAACTAAAATTTCATCTGGATCAGATAACATTCACCCCTTACTTCTAAAAGATCTCGCCTCTATAATAGCTCTTCCCTTAACAATTCTACTCAATAAGTCCTTGGAGTTTGGTCTTGTCCCATAAGATTGGAGAAAAGCCACAGTGATTCCTATTTTAAACAAAATCTGGTCAGATCCACCATGGCTGCATAATGAAGTTAGTGAGATTGTGTGGAAGTGTTAAGGAGGCATGGAGAAACAACACAATGATTTGTAAGTAGTAAGATTTGTTATATTTTCTATTCAATGAAGGCACTCACATTATTAGGAAAAAATATGGATGTGTACATTTCAATGAAAGGAATGGTAAGCAATATAGATTTGACAGGTACAGTAGGTGGCAGTACATGAAAAAGTAATGACTGGCATATGTTCAGTCTTGGGATTATTTACACAGTTTTATAGAGAAAGAGGGTTTTGTTCATCAGGTGATATGTTATATTTAAGCAATGTGTTGATGTCAGGCAGTCAGGTCACAGGTGTAATGATGGACACTGTTAGGAGAGAAGATGTGATAGTAAAGTTCAGAAGGGGTCGCTGTTGATAAGTTTAATGTAGTTATGCTTGTGATAATGGGAATATCTGGACAATATGAGGTCTATGCAGGAGTAGAGAACAAATATGCACTGTATCATAAGTATGTGCTCGGAGTGGAGGCAAATGTAATACGCAGGTTTGTTTTACAAATAGGTAAAAATAGCAATCGATGCAATTGATAGAAAGATAATTACATAGATAGACATATAGGTAGATAGACAGACAGGTAGACAGATAGAGGTAGAAGTCATAGTCATAACAGTCTTTGGAGAGGCAACTGCCCCTAGAGTCACAGTCACATTTGCTAATTTGGGATGAAAAACTTTTCAAGCAGCACTATTTTGCTGTCAATAGTCGCCTATGGGTTTAAGCATGTATTTGAACCACTTAAAACAGTTGTATTACATGAAAAAACAATGAAAGCAATTGTGTTATAGTTTAGCACTGAAACATACATGTTGCCACCTTGCTCTGATAAACACCCTCCCTCAAACAGAGTGCCATTCTTAATTATAAAGAGAAGATCTGAAAAATGTGTCTCAAAACAAGTGCAGAATCATTTTTATTAAATCTGTTTCAAGATATTAGTCCTTTCATCTTTTTTTTTAATTTAATGATAAAAAGAAGTAGCATCTTTCTTCTGACTGGACTAATGTAAATGATGACAGTCAGTGTTTAGGGATATGCTAGGTGTCCCCATGACCAAGGTGTACTCCTTCACTGGCTAGAGAGTAGGCTGTTAAAAAAAAAAGAAAAAACACACAGATCAGACATTCTTCCAACAATACACATTATAGTGCAGCCTGTTGGAAGAGGAAGGGAGACACTTGGTTCCTGTGGGACCTGGGAGGGTGGAGTGGTTCACCAGATGATATTTTATGTTTACTGATTAACAAAAAAAAGGGGCAACTTTCTCCCAGATGGACTGATGCAAACCATACTGTCAGGAGATGAAGATCTGTCTGGAGAAGCAAGGTGTGCTCTGTGTTCCTTTGCTGGCCAAAGTGCAGCCTATTATAACAAAATTCAAATAAAGAAATGTCTGGAGGAGAAGAATACTGAAACTTGATTCCAGTGGAACCTTAAGGGCATGGAGGGGTTCTCCAGATGGTAATTTTATTTATAAAAGGAAAAAAAATTATTTGTAAAAGGAAAAAAAAAAGTAGACTCTTTCTACCTCTAGACTGATGTACTGTAAATCATGCTGGTTGTGAGATGCAGAGATATTCCCAGGAGCCAGGTGTGCTCTTTTGGTGACCACTGAGCAGGTTATATACTCAATGTTTTGAATTCCTGAGTTGTTAAATCACAGGTAGTGCTCAGTAACAACTACATTTCTGTAGCAGCATATACTTGTTCAGCCTGCACATACCACAAGCCATGGTGCTAATGTGTTTGTGATTATTTCTGCTTGGCCAATTGGGGGGGGGGGTACTAGTACAACGTTGCTGGTTTTAGCATAATGGATTTTTTTTATTATTTTTTTGTTTGTTTGTTTGTTTTTCATTTTTGTTAAATTAGCCTGACAAGTTTATCTGTTTGTCTTACATACTGCACTTAGAAATCATGGCATCTACTTATGTCATTGTAATATATAAATGTTACTAGTTGTAGTTGATTGATGACACCCATAAGCCAGAAGGAGCTTTTTTATCAGACAGATTGAATGTAATAGTCTGTTTTTACTGGCAGTTTGAAATCACCATTGTGAGATGACATCACACATTTTAAAATGTTGTTAGAGCATATATATCTCTGTGGTGTATGCCTTCCATTCTGTGGTACAAAAGGTGAGTTTTTAAATAGCTCACAAGTTTCCAGTGGGTCGGCCAAGTGTGTATCACATCAGGACAATCACCTCTCTGCTCGCCCCAAGACAATTGCAGTCCCCTAATACAATATTATTAGTGAGAATGCATACTATTGTATTAAATGACTGCAACTGTCTTTGGGTGACCTGAGAGGTGTTTGTGTCAGTCTGATACCTGCTTGGCAGACCCACTGGAAGCTTGTGGGCTGTTTGAATACTGTCTCCTTTTTTGCCTAATAAAGAAAGACATACACCATTATTATCATTATTACATTGTATCATGTATGTATGTATGTATGTACTCTATCTTGTTACTTTGTATATGTAGTCTGCTTGCACATTTTTGCACAATTGAATCCATTATTACTTTGTAACATTAATGCAGATGGTGATACACTTTTGAAACAAGCTAAACCTATTATATAACATTCCATAAATCTAAGCATACTGTTTAACTGAGTCATTTTCAGCAACATAGAATCAGTTAAAGCAGTTGGTGTTAAGAGTTCAGGACAACAGGTAATCAAAATCTTCATCACTTACAAAAGAGGTTACTGAAAGCTACATTTATACCTGTTATGAAACTGGGGTAGAGTCCATAAGTTGGCATGTGACAAAATGAACACAAAAAAACTACAGCTACAAAACATTTTATTCTTATACTACATTGTAAAAGTAAACTAAAAAAAAAAAAAAAATGATTGACCGTACTTTATAATATAAAGTTTCAACAAGTACCCTTAACTGAGCTGGCTTCACTGAGACAGCTAAATGTATCTGCCCTTGACACTGACAGGAGAGGGCCTGCAGAACTGGAAATCAGAATTTAACAAATAAAGCATTTCTTCACATTTACATTTGTATGTCTGTCAGACATTTGCAATAATGCATCTGTGGAAATCCAGCTCATCCAAGGGAAAATATTACCTAAAAATCTTCTTTTACTAAAATCTACACCCTCCTCATTGGGCCATGGTTGAATCAGTCTGTACTTATTCCTTAAAATTCACAATACAATGCCAATTTACATGCTAAAAAAAACAAGCATTAGGTCACTTCAAAAGACAATGCTAAACTGCATCTAACATGATCTCCAAGTTAAAGCTTCCAGACATACTGTCTCACAAGCAAACCCAATACCCAAGTAATACATATCACCTTATAGTAACATGTGGGTGTCAAATACAATTTACTGTACATGCAGACAACAACCACTTAGGCAACAAGTTGGCTTTTAGAGCTATGCATGTTATCCGCTGTAAAACATAGCATACATTTACTGCTGAATAGAAGGAGAATTTCTTCCATTAATTGTAACATTCACACAGCAATACATTTTGACTCTATCAGAAGGAAATGGCCTATTATACTGTCTATGTAAGATGTGTTTGAATGGCTACTGCATTACTGCTAAAGGTATTTCATGACAAGACTATTTCAATTCAAATGCTATCAACACAAAATAGGAGCATCATCTGTTAGTGGATTTCTTAACACATCTCCATTAGACTTTTCATTTCAACTACTTCAGTTATGGGTGTACCATTTCCATTTACATGCCTAATTCCATTAGTTTTCTTTCCCTTTCTAATATATACCTGACATTACATATGAATCAATTACACGTGAATCAGTTACAATTTCACGTGTGAATCAATATTACATAATTGTACAGCTTTCTGAACATTTGTTTCAACCGTTGTGTAATTAACACAATGTAATGTATGCATTTAAGCTAACACATTTTACATCACTGCAAAATGTGCATATGGCTCCACTGTTTTAATAAGCAGTTAAGGAAAAAGACTTAGCACTTACCATTCTATTTATCTATTTATTATTTCAGTTAAATATGGCTCTTACTTTACAGGGAGTGTATTACATCACTGCATAAAGCATGTAAACATTTGCCAACTATACGATACACTAGATATGTGAGTATTTACCGTTTCAGATTATATGAATTACAAGTACAGTTGGTATCATTGATAAAAAAAATTGTTTCCACTTTTTTATTATTCTGCTGGTAATAATTGTCCCTATACTAAAATCAGATTGCCTCCGATCCAGTGTTTACATCCATGTGAATATGTTGCCATAATAAGGATAAAAGCTTATATTTTCTGATTATCCTACTAGGGTCATGTGCTACTGATAGCAGTTCTACATGCAGTATTCAACTCTGTCTGCTGGATGTACAGAGCTCATTCACAGTTCCTTAGTATAACCTCCAGGCAATAATGCCATGCTAGCAGCAGCAGTGTTGCCATTCAAAATGTTGCAGTGTCAGTGGAGGGAGTAAAGTGAATCGCAAAATATATTGTAATTTGAATGCAGACTATATTCATATATTTTTATAAATATCAGAGCATCGAAACTCAGCACTTACCAGAATGTTCCAGGATTCACAAGGTCTACTTTCTGATGTTGCCTTAAGGTATATTCTTTGACAAAACCCTTGATGTTCTTGCTGAGGTTGTTCCTTGCAAGCTAGGAAAGGGAGAAATGAGGAGTTATCTCCTCCCTATCCCTGGCTGCAAGTTCCTTCCCCCAAACCTGTCCATACAGGTGTCCTGGTCATGCCCCTAGACAAAGTCCTGCCTTCTTTAATGCCTTGCAGGGAAGGGAAGTTAACTTCTCAAGACAGAGGAAAAATAGTGCACTCCAGATCCTATAAACACACAGGCAGCATAGTAATGAGGCGTCAGCAAAGGACACTATGTTTAAAACTGTATCATGTTGTTTGGAAGGTCATTTATGCAGGGAGTCCTTTTCTAAAGCAAAAATCTGCAGGGCTAAGCCCACTGCAGCTGTAAAAAGGAAGCAAAAACAATGTGTCTAATTACAGGCCAATAAGCCTTAATTCATTGTGTTGCAAACTTATGGAGAGGTTAATTAAAAGGGAGCTTGATCAAGAGATCACAAATTTAGGACTGGCGGATATAACCCAGCATAGTTTCTGCAAGGGACTATTATGCACTACAAACCTTATTGCCTTTTACAACTTTGTGAATGACAGTGTTGACAAGGGCAAACCAGTTGATGTCATCTTACTGGATATAGGCAAGGCATTTGACACTGTCCCATATGACCTGTTAGTTAACAAACTAATTGAACAGAGTTTCAACATTTAATTTCATTTCATTTATTTGTTAAACGGGTAAGAGCACTGGACCAAAGGCCCTTCTTCTGGCCCAACCCAGGAGCAATAAATGAAAAATTACAAACAGACTAATAGAACTAAACATACAAAATAACAGCCATACAAAAAACACTTACATACAGATTTCACGAAAAATGCAGACAGATTTCAATAATAAATGTTGCTTTAGTTTTATTTTAAAATCACATATAGTTTTGGCATGATGTATAGCTAGTGGTAATGCATGCCAATATTGAATGGCTGCTATAGAAAAAGCTCTGGACCCTATTTTAAGTTTAGGTAACACTAAATCTAATAAAATACCATTTGAAGGATGTAAACTTGAGAGAACAACTCTGGATTTGATAAGATCTGACAATGGAAGCAAGGATTTGAAAAAAAAAACACATTTAAAAATAAGACAACCATAGAAATATTCCATTCTAGGAATAGGAGCCAACCAACCCAAATTAGATTACAAAACACAGTGATATGTTCACAAAGGTACCTGTAAAGCAAAGCAACAGATAACATTATAGACAATGCATGTAGCTCCTTGCTTCCAAGATTCATGTAGATACTAGAGACATAATCAAAATGAGGTAACAGTGACCCTACTACAATAGATTTTCATACTTCTTGGGAAAAATAATTCTTAAATTTATACAACAAGCCCAACTTTTGATTTATAGTGCATACAACAGTATGAACCTATAGGGAGAGTGTCAATTCAAGGTCCAAGAGGACCCCCGGGTACTTAAAATGATACACTTGTTCAATAGTTAAACCATTTAAGTTCTTTAAGGATAAGGTAGGACTATCCTTAAGTATAGTGGGAGTTCCAAAATCATGGATTTAGTTTTATTAGAATTTAGAACTAAAGCATTATCTAGAAACCATTGGCAAACTCCTTCAAAATGTACATAATAAGATGGGTCCATAATTGGTTAAAGCATCATACACAGTCTGTAAGGGTGAATGGATATCATTCTGATGAGGAATGTGTTACCAGTAGTGTCCCACAGGGGTCTGTGCTTCGGGCGATATTGTTTGGGTTATGCATCAGTGATATGGGTGCAGGCATTGGGAGTGTCATGGCGAAGTTTGCTGATGACATAAAAATAGGAGGTAAAGTAGATTCATACGAAAAATATCTTGCTTTGTCAAGACCTAAAACAAATTGATGAGTGAGCAAAAACAAACAAAATTTAATTTAACTAATTAAAATGCACAGTATTACATTTTGGTCACAAAAATCCCAAACTCACTTGCCACCAAGGTGAGGTAGTACTGAAATCATCAACTAGAGAAAGGGATCTAAGAATATTGATAATGATGAACTATCATCAATTGACCACTGTAGGTATGCAACACAAGTTGTGAAGAGACTAGTTCATTCAATAAAAAGATAATTTATCACCAGAAACAGACATTGCATAATGAAGTTATATGAGACTTATGCTATTCCACACTAGGATTTCGGTTCCCCACTATGGAATCCATACCTAAGGCGAGATGTAAACCTCTCAGAAAGAACTCAGAGAAGACTTACTAAACTAATAACTGGCATTCATTTCATGAGTTAGGGAGACAGACTTCATTCGTTATAACTTTTTAAATTAGAAATCAGAAGGAAAAGAGGGGATCTTCTATTGTTATTTAATATCATTCAAGACAATGAACTTACGGATTTATGTGGTCTGCAATTTAATCATAGGCCAACTCAGTTGAAATCTCACAATAGCAACTACAGTAATTGTACCTAGAGTAAATACCACTAACAGACAAAACTTCTATACAGTCAGATCCGCTAGACTATGGAACTCCCTACCCAGTAAACTGGTAAATTCAACATCACCTGTGGCCTTTAAAAATGGGATAGACACATATCTTTTACTAAATGATGATTAAAGAATTCCCCCACTAAGAGTGGGAGACAATTAAATGGGCCAATGGCCTACTTTGTCTAACTCAGCCAAGTAATCCAAGTAATCCAAGGATTAATAAAATGTTGCAAACTCTTCCCCCTCCTCCGATAGTTGTGGTAGTAGCAGTGGTGAAGTGGTAACTTTTGGATAGCCTGGTGCTCTGTCTTCTCCCATGTTGCTTCATGTTGTGTTCTTCACCATAGAGATCTGGGACTAGCCTGCTTTTGGACCAGATCATTGTCATCCTGGTGGTGGGTGAGAGGTGCAGCCAGTTCACGATGACATTGTACTGGTAGGAACTGTGGGAGACATGTCCCAGTTCTCACAGTCGCCTTCTCAATTTAGGAAGATCATTTAGCTAATGATTAAATGCTGCTAGCTCAGTTCCCCCCCCCCCGATAGCAGTAATGGTAGTAGCAGTGGGGAAGTGGTGACTTTTTGAATTCAGACTGCCTGGTGCACTTCTCTCACATTGCTTCCTAATAGTGGTTCAATGCATTCCATACCTAGAGCCATTGCTAAACAAAGTGGTGCCTGTGACTGAGAAATAAAACTAGCTATACAAACACACTATCCCCTTCTACAAAACTCAGACTCATGAGACTGGTTATAAACTAAAGATCTGGGGCTTGGTTCTTAAAATCCAAAGACATACAGAAAAAGAATAGTTGCCGTATTGGTCCTTGTAAGAACAGATACAGAAGCAAATGGTTTGATAACTTTTATTGGACCAACATACGTGTATCAAAAAGAAAACAATGTCTAGCGTTTGAACCAACCAATTCCTTCCTCAGAGACTTATGACCATAAGTCATATGTCTCTGAGGAAGAACTTGGTTGGTCCGAAAGTTTAGACATTGTTTTCTTTTTGTTACATCTATGTTGGTCCAATAAAAGGTGTCAAACCATTTGCTTCTGGATCAAAGACCATAGATTGACACAACGGCCTGGATATTCAAACTGCTCCAGGCTGTGGTGCAAGCCTGGGCACAGTTCAACTTTGTTGCACACAGGTGTGGCCTGGGCGATATTCAACGGAGCTGCGCTATGGCACAGCAGCTTTGAATATCACATCCTGGCCACCCCCACTGTGCATGGTGCAGTGGTACTGCACCAGCGCAAGTGGCCAGAGTGGAGATTGGAGATGCGGTGGTGCAAGTGCCATTGTGCCATGCACAGAACCTGCGACATTCAAACGGGGACATGCAAACGGGGCCATAAATTATGCAAGGCACACAGGGGGCCATTTTCATCTCATTATGGCCCCATTTGCATGCCATTAGCATGCAAGTGTGCAATCCTCAAAGACTTGTGACTGACGCCCTGCCAGGCAGCAGCCGTCAGGGACCGACGCCCCCTGCAGCCCAATTGTGGGAATTCCTGTAAGATAAAAAAAGTCCAATACCCCTGGTGGTCCAGTGGACCTCTATGTGCCCCAATCATGGGCATCACTGTATCCCTCCCTCCAAGTCCAATATCCCTGGTGGTCCAGTGGACCGCACTGAGCCCGATCGCGGGCATCATTAATAGGACCCCCCAAGTCCAATATCGCTGGTGATCTAGTGTACCCCACCCACCACCCACTGGGCCCCACCCGCTCCCCCATCAGCCAGCAGGTGGCAGCACCCCACCTGCCTGCCCAGTGGCCCATGATGACAGAATTCATTCACATATCTGGACTAGGAGTATGGTATGGGCTGCACACCCATTGGCTCATGCGTGAACCACGTATGCGGCAGCCCTACTGAGCTGTCAGTCGGGTGGGTGGTGGGGTGGCAGGCGGGTAGGGTGCTGCCACCCGCCAGCTGCCGGGGGGAGCGGGGTGGTGGGGCTCAGTGGGCAGGTGAGGTGGGGTACACTAGATCACCAGGGATATTGGACTTGGGGGGGTCCTATTAATGATGCCCATGATCGGGCTCAGTGCGGTCCACTGGATCACCAGGGATATTGGACTTGAGGGGGAATACAGTGATGCCCATGATCGGGGCATGGAGGGGCGCCACCAGGTGTGGCAGGAACTTGGGTGGCCACCCACAGGTGGCAGCTGCTATGTTGTGCCCCTGCAATGAGGCAGCTCACCTGTGGGTGACCATCACTTGTTCCTTTTTTGCGTAACTTTGTGCAGGAGCAGGTAGGGGTTGCATGCATGACTCTGCACAGCCTGGGCTGAATATCGGGCTGTGCAGTTGGCATGACACGCCCCCCATACTGCCTGCCATACATTCCTGATGTGCTCTGGCACATCGGGATTTGTCTTGCGGCCTTTTCCCTTCTAAATATCACACTGGGGTGCATCAGTGGGTTGTGCATGGTGCAACACTGTTGCGCCATGCGCAATCCTTTTGAATATCTGGTCCCACGTGTCTGCATCAAACATAAATGGTGTAAGTGGTACCTTGCATCAAAAAATGTGCCCTGAGCTAGTCACAAAAGCAGCCTGTGTCAAACACAGGCTGAATGTGCCAGAGGGGACTTGTGCTAGTCTTGTGCCACAAAATGGGCTGCGGCATGGCGCTAAGGGACTTGCAATAGACACAGATTTCCATATCCCCAGAAGTGAGATTCACAAAACTCTCCAAGAGGGAGAATTTCTAAGTACCCTTTGGGAGAGTGTTGCACTTTGTGGCAATGTGCCTCAGTCCCCCCACCCAAGCCCTGAGTGCCAATGTTGTCCATTATAATAATATTGAATAATACCTCCTTCTCTGTTGGTCCAGTGGTCCCCCTCCCCAATCCCTAATGTCCCCGTTATAATAGTATCCAATAATACCCCCTTCCCTGATGGTCCAGTGGCACCCCACCCCAGCAAGTAGTGCCCACTGCCCCCACTCCCCCATCCTAAAACAGAGCCAGTGAATGGCACAGCCCTTCTCTCCCTTCCACAGCCTGTCACTGACTCAATTGTCACTGAGTGTGCACTGTAGAGTGTACAAGCTCAGATGAGTGCTTACACTACACAGCAAGCACTCAGTGACATTTTAGTATTCAGTCATCCGTGGAAGTTGGAGGAGGGCTGTGCCAGTCACCAGTTCTGTCTTGGGATGGTGGGTGAGCAGGGATGGTGGGGCACTACCTGCTGGGTTGGGGTATTGGGGGTCATTGGATCACCAGGGAAGGGGGGTATTATTGAATACTACTATAATGGGGACTTCGGGGATCGGGGAGACGTACTATTGGATATTAATATAATGGGGACATTTGGGATCAGGGAAGGGGTCACTGGATCACCAGTGAATGGGATATTGTTGGATATTATTATAACTGGGACAGTGGGGCTTGGGGAGGGGTTATCATTCAATATTACAATAATGGGGACATCGTGGATTGGGGGGGCCACTTAAACACCAGTGCGGGGGTTAATTTATTATAACAGGGGATCAGGAATGGGGGACTGCTAGCCATTGCTGCAGGGAACCTGTGGCAAAACCCTCCCATGCACCTTGTGTTTGTTGCATGTAGTGATTACGGCAAGTGTGTTGGACTTAGCGCCAGGACCCCTCCTGTGCCAGAATATGGTGCAGGGTCACTGGTGCACTGGGCTTCAGTGCAAGCTGCTGTTTGATGCAGCTTATGCCGACTTAAGCCATTTTTAAAAATCAAGCCCCTGGTCTGGGACTTGCTTGTCATCACACAGTCACTTTCTCATTCTTTTGTAAGCAGTCCTTTTTGGTAAATGTTTCTTAACCATATTGATCTCAGTGAAGGTACATTAGTTCTGTTTCCCCCCTGATTGTACTAGGCAAGTGTAGCATAGCAGTTGTGAAGTGGTAGCTGGCTGACTAGTGCTCTGATTGGCTGACTGACTGGCTGATGCTGTTTCTGATTTTCCTTTATGATGGTTTGTTCCTCTCTTAACCAAAATACAGTGGTGCCTGTTGAGAAATAAAAGTCAGTGCTGTTATTGACTACTATACAATGCAAGAAATAATGCTTGTCCCTGATTAGTCAGACTAGGACTGGACCTGGGATGTTATCCCAGCATAACATCCAGCTCTAGTCCAAGCAGAGTCATGACTGCATTAAATGTTAAAAAGACAAACCAATCAATCCGCAGACCTCGGTAACATTGGCTACACCACTCCCAATTGAACTGAAAGCCACATTCAGCCTACACTGCGATTAGCTTTGGGACTGTCCATTCCACCAAAATGGCAATTACATTCGGTCTCTGTCTCCACTCTCCAACAGTGGGAGAATGCCACCAAATAAAATAAAAAGGTTGAAGCAAAGCCATTTAAATCCAGCCAGTACTACTTTCACCTTTGGGACTGCCCTTGCTGCTGTAACGGCGATCAGGTTCGGCCTCAGTCTCTGCTATTCAACAGCGGGATACTGCCTGTCATATACCTTCACTTACCAGCCACATCTTAATTTTTGTTTCTTCCAGTTTCCTTGCTCTCCAGCAGTAAACACCTTCTAACAGGAATAAAAGAAGAAAACTATTACCGCAGGTGAAAGGGACGGTGCCGACTTACAGACGCAAATGCGAGGGTGTGGAACAGAAAACACAGCTCAGCTGTGGACAACATGGAGGTGGGAAATAGTAGGTCAAGAATAAAACAACAAAGAAATAACTCACTACACTGTGGGGGGGGGGACAACACGACAAGACAATACAGGAGAGCATTGGATTGTTTTTTCAAAATGACAAGTGACAAACAAAAGAAAAGGCACAGCAGAACCACAATATCATGATAGCAGTTACACCTACAGGGCAAAACAAATATCAGCTGCACTACTTTTTTTTTTTTTTACAAAGTATGCCTACCTGTTAAAAAAAGACACAAAATAATAAAAATAAACTTTTTTTATCTTTTTTTTTTGTTGTTGTTGTTGTTACAAACAATCCATTGTATAATGGGAATGATGTACTCCAGGGTGGGTATTATGCTGGGATACCACCCAAGGCAGGATGTTATCCCAGCATAACACCCATGCATTATTCCTTTATTATACACAGTATTACTTTCTTAAATATCACAGACAGAAAAGTGAGAGAGTTCTGGTAGTTGCCTGCCTTTTGATAAAATCACACACAGTGTGTGGTGGATGGCTGCCAGTTTAATGGTCCACACTGGTGCTGTAACTACTAAGCTATAGGGCCTTGTCAGAGTTCTGGTACTTGCCTGCCTTTGGACAAAATCATCATCATCATCATCATCTTGGAAGTGGGTGCCAGTTGTGAGGTTCAGCATGTACACCTCATATTTTAGCATTGGCACTTCTAGGAGGCAATATAGCGCACTGGTTCAAGGCTCTGAGTTGCAAATCTGGAGACCTAGGTTTGAATCCCACAGCCCCCACTTGCATATACTGTGTGGCCCTGAGCAAGTCACTTAACTTCCCTGTGCTCCCAGGTTGCACCTGTAAAAAAGTGTTCAGCTTAGTGTGTCTCACTTGGTTAAACAATTGGAAAAAAAACATGCATTCCACAGTTGCATCACTCACTACTCTTCTCATTTCACTAATCTTGTTGTTTATTACCACTAAACAGTGGTTTATATGCTTTTTTCTACAGATATGTTGATTAAAAGTTGTTTAAAATTATGTTTTAACATACAGTTACCATAAAACAAAAAAGGTTATAAAAGGTTGAGATAAGTATCTGAACCCTTTTTTGCTTATCAGAACCTTTTAGAAACTCAGAACCTTTTGAGGTTCTCCCATCACTAGTTCATTTACTTGTTCACACTATACATCAAGAGCATAGCAATTCCTTCAAAGCCATAAGAATTGGCTGTAAGAATTTGACTTCAACAGTACCTTAGGGTAGGAGCTATCTGCATTCAGTAAACTGTTTGCAGCTGTAGGTTTCCTGTAACAGTTGTTACAAAGTTTCCATCCCTATCACTACTTAATTCTACATCCAGGTAGCTAACATTCTAACTTCTGGGCTGGCCATGTACTGCACCTGAATTGCAAGTTAAAATCATTGATTTGAAACCAATCTATGAATTCCTTCAATGTTGCCCACTCACAGACAAAATCGTCAATAATGTGGAACCACTGCACAATGTTGTCTGTGTATGGATTCAATTGTTATTCCAGATTTGTGCCTCATCTCACATTCCTAAGAATTTGTTGGCATAAGTGAAGGTCATAGATGCCCCATTGCAATCCCACATTGCTGTAAGTGAAATAAATATTTGAATTCAAACTAGTGGCTTAACATAGCATTAAGGCTATCGATTTCTGAGTTTACTGATATTCCTGATGTATTTATATCATTGTTGAATGCATGTTCACAGGCCCTCATGCCATCTTTGTGCCTGAAAGAGGTCTGGAGGATGCCACTCTCTCATAAAGGGAAACACCATTTTGTGCCACAACCCAGAGAATAACCCCTAATTTGTATTTCACATTAAAAAGAATATTTTTTATTACCCTTTCAGAGCTGCATTTAAGTTTCAACATTTTCCCACTCTCTCTCTACAATTGCTGCCATGCTTCTTAGCTATTATTTACATAGGGGGATGTGCAAACTTAAATACATTTCCCAAGTGGCAATAAGAAAATTATTTTATATGTGATTATTCAGTATGAAAGAAGATAATAAAACAAGAAATCTCACTGCATTCCTGTCAATAATTGATATTATATATATATATATATATTGCAGTTCCACTGAAGATTAAAGCTACATATCTGGCATTGTGAGTATCATTATGCAGCTGCTTTATGAGTGGTCCACTAGGCCATTCACAAAGAAAGCCTCATACGGTATCTCATGCTGTGCAAGTAACTATGCAGATGCTTCATGCGTAACATAGAGGATAATGTATGGTTCTCTATCATTAACCGGTCTGTTAACTGTCAAGAGGTTGCCAGGGTGACTGTGCAAACCTCAAGAGTGAAGCTCGAGAGGTTTACATTGCCTTGGCAACCTCGAGACGGTTAACAGTGACTGATTGCCGATAGAGGGACCATACATAATTTTTTATAGTGTATGGTCCCTCTTAAAAAGTAAAATGGCTGCTTACTTTTTGGAAAAGTCACCGCCCGCTGCTGTTCAGTTCTTCCCTAACCACTGCGTTCATCCGTCGGTTCCCCATCTAAAAAGGCACCCTTGTCACAGAGATCGATCGCTGTTGTTAACCTATCGAAGCGGACGTAGCATCGATAGGTTAACAACATTTCTACTTCACATCGATAGGTTAACAACCTTAGGAAATGATAATTTCCTAAGGTTAACAGCGTTCTACCATACATTATTCACAGGGTAACTAATAAAGCAATCTACAGTTCTGGCACAGTGGCAGTTCTTTTGCAGCTGCTTTGTTTGTGGCCCACAGGGGCACTTGCAAGCAGCAAGCTACAGATTTGGTGCTGTGAGCAGCACTGTGCAGCTGCTTTGTGAGTGGCCTGCATGAAGCAAACAACTCTGGTGCTGTGTATGTGATTCTGCAGTTGCTTCAGGAATGAACTGCAATGGGGGAGTATAGAGGATGTTAGCAAAGTAAATAAAGATAGACATCCATAAAGTTTGGGTGCAGTAAGGTGTTTAATGTTACCCCCCCCACACACTTTTTGCACCTTAATATCTTTGGTGGCATTCAATGAAACAGCCCAACAAATGGCATGCATGGTCTAGCTGTCAGGGTCTCAAGATGTAAAACGTTTTGTGATGGCATCTTGAGCGGTGGCTGAGATACAGATCATCACAAAATGATAAAAGTGTGGATTGTTTTCCTAAAGTTAAAACATGTTTATTTGCTCTCACATACAACCTAGATGGTATGGAATGTTTTCGCTAATCTTTCAGGGTAGAAACGCACTGTGCTGTGAGAATACATTTTGAGGGTTTCATGAAAAATATTAAATGTTTCCACAGTTACAGGAATTTTAAAATTTTTTTCTAAGCATGCTCATTAGGGGTTTTGGATAACCCTCTAATACAAACAATAAAAAACATCAGTCGTGAAGATTTATTGTCCGTGATAAAAAAATATTGTTTGTGATGACTGCCACCTTGCTTTTCTGTATTACAAGTAAAAAAAAAAACCAAAAAAACTAAAGATATATGTTCAAAAAATTAACCACTAAACCAACATAAACAAGACCTGATTAGTTATCTTCTGATATTAGTTTTTTTCCTTTTTTATAAAACCTAAAGGAGCTCGCACTAGGACGGGGTGCCATGGAAAACATCTAAAGTGAAAAACACAAATCCAGGCACTCACCACCACAAAATTACTGTCACACGAGAGGATACCATTTAAAAAATTGGTTTATTTAATCGCCTGATGCATTTCTGGTCCATCTGGACCCTTAATCAAAGGTCCAGACAGACCAGAAACATGACAGGTGATTAAATAAACCAATTTTTTTAAATGGTATCCTCTCGTGTGACAGTAATTTTGTGGTGGTGAGTGCCTGGATTTGTGTGTTTCACACTAGTTTTTTTTTTTTTAAATATGCCTGCAAATAAGGTTTCTGGGCACACAAAAATCCTGACTGCCTAGCTTAGCAAGAGGAACCATTCACCTGTGTTCTCTGTATGAGAAAAACTGGTGTTTCTTGGTTTGTGTAGCTGCAGCTGGAGCCGTACCTTATCTATCTATCTATCTATCTATCTATCTATCTATCTATCTATCTATCTATCTATCTATCCATCTATCTATCCGTCTATCTATTGTATATTGTTGGGGCTTATTGTGCATGCAAATCAGTGACTGCTCAGAAGTTGTGCACATTCTAATAGTTGTTTTATATGTTCTAAAAGTTGTTCTACCCATTTTAATATCATGGCACCTGATCCCGCTCACACTGCCTGCTACCTACCCACTTTCAATTTCTTTCTGTTCTTTTAGCACTTCAGCCCCTCATATTGGACTGTCTCCAACTGTGACTTGACAATCACGGTACTCGCTCCCCTATCTCTTAATTAAAAAAAAAAAATTTTAAGCAAGGGTAACTCTGGCTTGCTTGCTAGCAGTACTCATTTCCACTCATGCGCACCACATGATCACTCTATCAGTCAGTCCCTCCCTCTGTCTCTCTCTCTCTCTCTCTCTCCAGAAAGAGTATTCATTTGCTAACTCAGTTGGTAGAGTGGAGGACTATAGGAAAAAAAGTCATCCTTAGGTTACTGGTTCAATTCCAGCTGAAAGGATGATTGCTTTCTGTAACTCAGTGGCACACTGAATGTGTGTTTGTTTAGCAGGCAAAAGATCAGCAGTTCATATTCAAGTTAACACAGTTCAAATACTGGCAGGCACTTAAACATTTATGGAGCTTGTTATTGCTTCAGAGGGAGAGGGAGACACTCCCCAAAAAACAAGGACTCCTCACTCCCCACTGCCACCAACACTGGAGCCATGTTAAAGGTTCAGCCAGCGGGTAACTCTGCCCCCTATGTCATGCTCCTCCAATAGGAAGTGAAGGTGCATTACATGACAGCTGAATCTCCACTTTAAGAAGTGGCTTAGTTCCTTAAGGAAGCAGGACTTGAGATTGCTGTAGAGGGAGAGGGAGACACTCAGGGAAGCAATGGGACTCTCCCCTCCCCACAGATTCCAGACTCCTGAGCCACTTTAGGCAGAACTCTAGCCAGTGGGTAACTCTGTCTTCTACACTGCACTCCACCAATAGAAAAATGAGGCATGTTCCATGAAAGCTGAACCATGTCTTTAAGAATTGGCTCCATCCCTGAAGGAAGCAGGATAAGAGATTGCTGCAAAAGGAGAGGGTGACTCCAGAAAGCAATGGCATTCTCCCATCCTCACTGACTGCTGACACCAGAGTTGCATTAGGCTGAGCTCCAGCCAGTGGATAACTCCACCTTCTTCACATGCTCCTCCACTTGCATGCTTTGCCTACTCCCTCATAATGGCAACTACTGCAAGTTGCCCTCTTCACTGCAGCCCTTCATGCTATGGACCGACCCCAAAGGATATCGTGGGAATCTGCCGGGAGTCTGCCAGTGAGACAGGCATTAACCAGGGGCTCTGCCTGTCTTAGCAAAGTTAAATCTGCAATTGCACATACACATGCGATGTTAATAGGAGTAATGTGTGGGAGTCCTGGCATTAATATATTGAGGAGTGTAATACAGACATTGTAAAGCTTATTGCAAAACAGCAGTTTATGCCATAGCTAAGGGAACATTTAGTTGTATGGTGGTTTTATACTGTACTTAAGCCTTACAGCTTTACCCTCTCTGAGTAGGCAATACAGGGTGGTCTAACTACAGTTGTCTGTGCAACAGCTCAACCATTAATATATGCTGAAGCGTACTACAGACATATTGAGGAGTGTACTAAAGATGTTACAAAGCTTATTGAAGATCAGCAGATTATGCCATAGCTAAGGGGATATTTAGTTACAGGATTGTTTTGTACTATACTAAAAGTCTTATAGCTTTTCTCTGTTGGGTAAGCAATACAAGGTACTCTAACTACAGCTAAACCTACAACTGTGCCCTATCTGGATGAGCACTATGATGTAGTTTAAACTACTATTTTATGTGAGCCTGTAACTACACCCAACCCAGGTGAGCACTGCCATTAAACATGGAATTTGCTTAGAACAGGTCATTATAGGTATGTGGTTCAGTGATGAGGCAGTTATTTGTGACAGCCGTGAGGTGCTCTTCTCTGGGAATTTGCTCTGGTGGAAGGGCCACTGCCCTATCTGCAGGACGTTGATGTAGCACCAGGCTCAGTTGAAAGGCAGCAAGGCTAGAAATAGCTCAGTTGTGTCATCAGGTAAACAGAAGCCTACCCCCATGTCCTAGAAACCCATGGGAAGAGTGACAGGGAAGGGAAGCAGGATCATCCACAAGGCTGTTGTCCAGCTTTTCACCTCCACACAATAAATAGCATCCAAACCATTAGCAGAGATTCAGGCACCTGACTCTATGGGGGAAGGGCTCTGAAACTGTCGATGGGTAAGGGCAGGAAAACATGATGGCACCCAAGGGGAGCAAGTCTATCAGGACAGTCTTAGTGGTTGGGCACTCAATGATTAGGGGAGTAGAGAGGGTGGTGGAGGGAGTGATGGGCAGGAAGGGGATTGTCCAGTGCCACCCTGGGGCATCTACCATCCAGGATCTATATAGAATAGGGAGGATAGTGGAGAGGGAGCAGCAGAAGCCTGAGATGCAGGTATATATCTGTGTACCAATGATATGGCAAACCAGTCAGTTGGAATAGTGCAGTGGAACATATTGTAGACTGGGGACAGATTGTCAGCACACTCAGCCTCCCTGGCCTTTTCCAAAGTCCTCCTTGTGTAGGGCAAAAAGGGGAAGCACCATAGTATAAAGATGAAGGTAACAGGGAGTTTAATAGATGGCTTAAGGGTTGCTGTAAGGATAAGGGGTACCACTTTTGGGAATTGGGGGACTTTTAGAACAGGACACTCTTCAAGGGTGATGGACATCACCTGATGAGAGAGGGGGACCTGCATTCTGGGGTAGAATTTTGACATCAATATTAGATGTTTAAATTGACTGTGGGAGAGACTGGGCCTAGGGGAGCTTCATTTGCAGGGGAGAGGATGGGGATCCAAGTTAGTGCTCCCACACATCTGGGGCTTGTAACAGTACAGCAGGTACAAAGAAAGCTATGACCCATATCTCACTAGGTAAAGGAACATTAGGGAGAGGGAACACAAAGGGTGCAAACACTAAGAAAAACAAGGGAATGAGAGAACAGTGAAAACACAAAATTAGTAATAAAGCAGTATCAGGGGTCATATGTATGGGGTATGGCTTAAAGCCAGAAGCCTAGGTAATAAAATCAGTAAGCTTCAGGCACTACTGGCAGACACTGAGATGGACCTTGTGGAAACATGGGCTATGGAGAATAATGACTTGGAACTGATGGTTCCAGGGTACTCAATGTTCTGAAAGAATAGAGGACGGTAGAGGGGGAGGAGTAGTCCTTTTGGTGAAAGATGGCATTTAGGTGGTGGAAGATGGGTGCATTATGGATAGTAATGGGGAAACTGAGTCACTGTGGGTACAACTTAAAGCAGCCTCAGTCAAAAAAATGCAATTGGGAGTAATCTATGGTTCACTGGGGCAAGGGGAGTAGCAGGACAGAGAGACCAGGGAAGAATTGGAAAGAGGGAGGTCTAAGGGAGAAGTAGCAGTGGTGGGAGATCTGAACCTGCCTGACATTCATTAGGATATTCTGGTAGCAAAGCACACCAGAAGTCAAGATTTGCAGGGCACATTCCAGGAGTGTCTGCTTGTATAGCTAGTTAAGGAGCCCACCAGGCAGACCACAATTCTCGATGTGGTGCTCATTAATTTTGAAGTGGTAGGACCTGTAGTAGAAAATGAGCCACTACGAACAGTGATTGTAGCTATGATTCAAACTGTCCCTCAGGTCTGGTAAATTGCAATCAAGAACTGAAGTGCTTGATATTAGAAGGGCAAACTTCAATAGGCTAAGGGAGCTGATCAGGAATAAGTTAGTTGGGGTGGACAACATAAATGGAGTGGAAAAGAGATGAGGGTCAATAAAGGGGTCCATTCTCGGGGTATCTATACAAAGCATAAAAACAGTAAGCAAAAAGAACAGGTTCTAGAGACTGCTATGGTTTTCAGAAAGTTTCAGGGAAGCGGTGAGGGCCAAAAAAGGCCTTCTATAAATTAAAGCACATAAAGTGGAGAAAGAATACGTACCGTCTATGATTAACAAGTTTCTCTAGTCAGGCAGATCAGTTAGACAATCCTATTTTAAACTTACAGTGCCTAAAGTAAACAGTGGTCTCCAGCTCACAAACTTTTTCTTATACCCTTTGGCCCTACACTATAGTAAATCATTACAGTGGACTTTATTATAGGGAGACAGTCCTTCTGCTTATGTTCCCATATGGGTGGAAATGGAATGTACCCTCTGTAACCAATATAGTATACACCTTAACAGTTTGCCATATATTAGATCTTCCCTGTTGCCTTGCTCTCTCCAATGTACACCACTATACTGGCCCTAAAAGCACTACAACAAATAAACACCTACAGTATATGGGGTGGAAGTGGGATAGAGTGACTACACAACCATTGTTAGGTAATCTTAACAAACAGATTGCAAGAAGTCCTCTTCAATGCTTGTTCTGCTCCCAGTTAAATGACCTATCCATACAGTCCTTACTTGATGGAGACAAGCCGCTCTCGTTCACACTTGCTCAAGAATGTTTCTACCTTCCTAAGGCAGCTTGCTTGAAATATTTTCAAATAGTTCATGCTATACTCACTTTCTTAGGCCCTAAACCCTAGCATGTGTGAGATTCAATAGTACCTAACACTCTTTTACCATTAATTTCTCAACCACACATAGTGTCTAAGTTTTACAAAGTATTTCAGTCTCTGGATTCAAATAATCTGTCTAGTGTTTGCTGCTTTTGGCAACAGGCTTTGGACATACAACTTGATACACCCCTCTGGCAGAGGACTTGGCTCCAACTACATAAATTTCTTAATCAGGACAGGTTTCGCCTTACCCAGTTCAGGATACTTTATAATATATATCTTACTCCATCTAAATTATTCAAGATGGGTAAAATACCTTCAGCATTATGCCACAAATGTGGCCAGGAAGATGGGACACTGAAGCATATGTTGTGGGATTGTCCAATTATAACCCCATTCTGGAGTGCCATAAAGACCCCTCTCAGTCCCCTCCTAGGTCTACAAGATCTATTTACTCTGGAGATTTGTTTAGTTGGGATTTATCCCCCTGGCCTGCCCAAGATATATAAAGCCCACATGGCTCTGATTTCTATAGTGGCTAAATTTGTATTACTTAGGCATTGGAAAGGTACTACGGCCCTACACTATAAAGAATGGCATCAGGTTGAAAAGCATATAGCATTCATAAGGCACTGTCTGCATTTTTATAGCACCACATGGGAACTCCTATATATGTTAGTATCCCTCTCTTTTTAGGATACAGATAGACCCAACTGTGTTATATTTCTTTTCATAGCAGACATTTGCACTGGTTGGGTTATTTTCCTACATTCCGACTAGTCTGGGCTCCCTACAGAGCATTCAGATGCTAGAGAAAGGCTCGGGGTCTGGGAAGGGGGGAGGGAGGTGTCTTTGTTTTTTTTGTATGCTGTTACTTATAGCCTTTTTACTGTCAATGATCTAGTTTGTCTCTGATACCACTGCATGAGTGTTTTTGTATCTTTGTGTTGTATTATGGTTGGAAAATCAATAAAGTTTATTTGATTAAAAAAGGAGAGAAAGAATCCGGAGAATATTGACTGAAACATAGGGAGGGAAAGAGGTGGTTAGGCAGGCAAAAGCAGACAAAGAACTGTGTATTGTAGAGGAGGTGAACAGTGGACAGAAACAGTTCTTTAGGTATATTAGTGAAAAAAGGAAGAAAGGAGGGGGAATTATAAGGCTAACCAAGGAGGATAGTGTGTTTGAGGCAAATGGGTAAAAAGCCACTGTACCTCGTACTTCCTGGAGTACCTTTGACCTACCAGAGTTCATGGATATTATGTGGATTGTCCAGGTGATGAGCCCTACATGCAGTGGTTTAGATCCAGGCCCAACTTCCCTGATTCTGGGTTGTTATGAGACTATTGGCCCGGTTCTGGCTCAAATTGTCCAGTGCTCCTTGGAATCGGGTGAGTTTCCAAGCTCCCTGAAGGAGGCAGTGGTGATACCCCTTCTGAAGAAAGCATCATTGGACCCGGACCCTTTAGCTAACTACATACCTATCTTGAACCTTCCCTTTATAGGAAAGGTTATTGAGAAAGTAGTGGCAATTCAACTGGAGAACCATTTGACCACCCATAATGTCTACGAACCTCTCCAGTCTGGTTTTCATAAGAGGCATAGTACTGAGACTGCTCTGGTTTGGGTGCTCAATGATCTTCTGATGGCGAGAAATTGGAGAAACCATTCCATTCTGGCACTCCTTGATCTCTCTTCACCTTTGGCACTGTAGAACATGGTGTGCTGCTCAAGCGCCTGAGGTCCATCTGTGGCCTGTTGAGTACAGCGTTCAGATGGTTTACATCTTTCCTAACTGGTAGAACACAGAGAGTTGTGTTGGGGAAGTTTTTTTCTTCTGGCTCTTTCCCTCTGTCTTGTGGGATTCCTCAGGGCTTGATGTTGTCCCCCATGACGTTTACAGTGTATATGCTACCCCTCGGTAAGACGGTATGGACTGAGATTCCACTGCTATGCTGATGATACCCAGCTCTACCTGTCTTTTGCCCCCAACCAGGCTAGTGCTCTCTCAGTATTTAACAACTGCCTCACTGAAATCCAAGACTGGATGAATTCGAGCTGGTTAAAGTTGAATGCGGGAAAGACCAAGGTTTAGGTAGTGGACCGGGTCGCAGGATAAAGGGGTTGTGAACTGATCAGCCCTCTGGATTATTTCTGGGGGGGGGGGGTTCAGATCCTTACCTCAGAATGGGTGCATGACCTGGGAGTGGTGCTAGACAATGGACTGACCCTTCGTTATCAGGTGTCAGCAGTCATTAAGTCAGCCTTTTTGTCATCTTAGGAACATTGCCATGGTCAAACACCTTGTTTGGTCCAGCGTTCTTCCTGTGTTAGTCCACGCCTTTATGACCTTGCACCTTGACTACTGCAACTCCCTTTACTTGGGGCTTCCTGGGGTTGATATCTGCCACTTGCAACTAGTGCAGAACGCTGCCACTCAATTGCTGACAGGGGTGTCTAGGAGGTTGCATATCACCCCTGTGCTGCGCGATCTGCACTGTCTGCCAATCCAGTGGCAGATCACCTTTAAGGTAGGTTTATTGACCTACAAAGCCCTGCATGGACTTGGCCCCTACCACTTGAAAGAGCTTCTGATTCCTTACATCCCTGTGCGACAGCTCCACTCGGCTGACGAGGGGTTGCTGGAGATTACGAGAGTTACTTTGAAACCTTCTGGGGCCCATGCTTTTATGTTTGCGGCCCCCACCCTCTGGAATTCTCTGCCCCGTCAGCTCTGGGAATGCATGACTGTGGGGAACTTTAAACAGGCACTGAAGACTTTTTTGTGAAGTCAGGCTTTTTTATGAATTGTTATGATTCTTTATTGCTGTTTTATTTATTAATTGTAATATTTCATGGAACTAGGTTTTAATACTGTAAAGCACCTTGGCATTTGAAAGGTGCTCAAAACATAAATTATTATTATTATTATTAGTGATTACTTTTGTTCAGTTTTCACTAAGGAGGAAAGTGGGTACTTGCCAAAGATTGGCATCAAAGTGGCAACCTATGGAGTCCCAGAGATGAGGTAACCAACATTTACTATAGAAAGGGTCCTGAAAGGGGTAGTAGCTCTAAAGATTGATAAGGCCCCTGGTCCAGATTGGTTGCATCTGAGGATACTCAGAGAATTGGAAGCTGAATTGGCTGATCCTGTGGTAGGTCTACTCAACAGCCCTCTAAGAGAGGGGATTTGCCAAGGGATTAGAGGGAGGTGGACATAGTTACACTCCTTAAGGGAGGGGACAAGAAAAAAGCAGGGAATTACAGATCTGCCAGTCTTACCTCTATCATAGAAAAACTGATGAAGTCACTGATGAAAGAGGACCCAGTGGACTACTTAGAGAGCAATGGGGTCCAGGATAGCAAATAGCACAGATTCATGGCAGGGAGGTCTTGTCAGACTAATCTGATAGAGTTCTTTGACAGGGTGATGACAGCATTGGATAGGGGCCATGCTGTGGATCTGCTTTACTTTGACTATTGCAAGATTTTTGACTTGGTGCCTCATAGACACTTGCTGAAGAAGATGTATGATCTGGGTGTGCCTAAGTTGATAGTAAACTTGATTAGTAACCAACTAAAGGAGAGTCAAGAGAGGGTAGTGGTCAAAGATGTTAAATCAGAAGCGATGGCAGTCACGAGCAGGGTACCAAAGGGATCTGTTCTGGGTCTGGACCTCTTCAACATGCTCATCAGCCACACTGCTGAGGGAATCCAAGGCAGGTTGTGTTTCTTTGCAAATGACACCAGGCTCAGTGGGAAGTTGGATCGCGATGAGGGAACAAAAGCAGAGAAACTTTCAAAAGCTAGAGGGGTGGTCAAGGGTTTGGCAGTTGAAATTCTGTGTAAAAAAAGTACAAGTTTATGCATCTAGGGAACAAGAACCCCAGGATGGAGTACTGGATGGGAGGGGTGAGGCTTAGTACTACAGCTGAGGAATGAGACCATGGAGTTATCATTAGTGACTCACTAATGCAATCTCATCAGTGCAACAAACGTAATAGCAAGGAAAGTAGAATGACTGGGTGTATTGGGAGGGATACTGATAGCAGAAAAAGAGAGGTTATACTTACCCTGTATAGATTTGGTGAGGCATCATCTGGAGTACTGTATCAAGTTCTGGGGTACTCACCTGAGGGAGAATAGAGATAAGCTGGAGATGATGCAGGGTAGCAAAAATGATTCAGACCTAGCATGGCATGTTCAATAAGGAACACCTCAAGGCACTGAACATGTATTCACTAAAGGCCAGAAGAGAGAGGGGAGATATGATAGAGGTCTTCAAATTCCTAAAAGGAATTAACAGGGTGAATGGAGGGGAACCATTTAACTTGAATATAGTTTGCGGTCACATAGTCATGAGTGGATGCTAATAAGAGGGAGCTTCAGGAAGGATGTGAGAAAGTATTATTTTATAGTAAGGGTGATGGAGCCATGGTACAGGCTGTGGACTATAGTGGTGGGTGCAGAAACCATTAGCAGTTTTAAGCATGGCTGGGGAAGAATGAAGGGTATAGTTGTTGCTTGGGGCATCAGCATCAGGGGATGTGAATGGGTGATGGGAGAGAGCTAAGACCCTGGGAAACATCAGGTCTCAGGGCTATATAGAGAACTTGGGCAGACTGGATGGATCTTGATCTTTTCTGACATCATTTTCTATGTTTCTATGTTTCTGTGTTCTCTCAGCCAGCTTGCTCACTCACTCTCCCATGTAAAGCAAATAGGCTGGTTATTAACAAGGAAAAAAACAAACTAGTTTTCTTTGGTAATGAACATACAGTAGAACCCTGCTTCAGGTTACCATCAATAAATAAAAAATTACAACAGACAGATATTATGATTACTTAGGAGTACGTTTCTCCCAGAATACAAATTGAAAAGATCATTGCACATTATTATCAAAGATGAATATGGCATCAAATGCCCTGAGACTGTTTAATTCTAAACTAGGGAAGGCATCATTTCAGGGCATCTTAAAAGTTCTAAATGCAAAATTAAAATCACATATTTGATATGCCTTAATGGTTTGGGGTGATACTAACATAAAGGATATGGAATATATCATTAATAAACTATGTCGTAGCATTTTGATTGCACCACAGTAAGTAACCTCGAAAGTTTTGCAAACAGAATTAGGACAGTTTTCCCTTGAAACATTAATATTAGAGAGACATAGAACCTTTTTGATAAGTCAGTTTCTCTTACCAGAGACAAGAATCCCCAGATGGTGTTTGGAGGAGGAAATCCTGTATAATAATCGTGGGTTTGTCTCCTCAAATATTCATCTTATACAGATGGAACTTTTTCCCAGGGGTTTCGGTCATTTATTGTCTGAATTATACTTAAGATCTTCTTAAGACCTATGACATACATAACCCTTCAGGTTAAACTAGGATAAGGGATGCTGCAATGACAATAGATTTAACAAGAATATCAGAAATTAAAAATTATAGGTGGTACAAGAAACTAAAACAGATACATCAGTTAGAATCTTACTTGATCAAACTTACAAATCCTCTTCACAGAAGAATTATTACAAGACACTGAATGGAACTTTACAAGGCTAATTATATACTATTTAGGCAAAAAAGAGATAGTGTTACCACCCCTTTCTGTGGCTGTGGAAACTCAGTTGAAGACAACTTAAAACATGTCGTCTTGCTTTGTCCATATATGAAACTCACTGGAAAAAATGGCTTGGGGAGATCCTCTGTGACATTGATCTCCCTCCTGACTTGTTTATTGCTTATTTATTCAACAACACGAACACACTGATTTTGGAAAAATTAGTAAAATTCCTAACATCATTACATCTGTAAATGGGATAACTGCCTAATGAATGGGCTTTTAATCTAAGACATAGAGATGCTGTGAAGCTATGAAGATGGTTGTAATTATTTATACTTGTAATTATGTGGATCTGAAAATTTTAACATTTGTAAAAATGAAAATGGAATGCTGATACTTGTATTTATACACATTTTAAAATGGTTTTGTAAAGGCTTAAAATTCACTTCGACTTTGACACTGTCCAGCATACCATTTAATTACAAACAGATACTAAAACAAATAATATTTGTTTTCAGCATGTATTTTCCACAACTATGGTATCTAAGTTCTATATAGTTTACCTATGTTCACAGCTTTATGTACAGTAGAAGCCACAGTATAGCAGCTTCCAAGGTTGCCTGTTCTATTTTTCAATAAAACCATATACTATAAAAAATAAAATATGGGTGACCATACAAAACTCGACTTGTGTTTCCATCTTGGGACTAAGATAACAGTATGGACCTTTCAAGTTTCACTATCAAGGTTAATACACTGTTATCTCAACCTCTCAATGGAAACACAGACTAGTTGTGTATGGACATCCATATAGTATTCCTTATAACAATTTATCTGTGTATCAGTTTTATTATGACTTTTTAGAAAATGGGCTTCAAATATACTGTGTTTTGATTGGTTAATGCCTATTGGGCATACATTTATTTCTCAACAATGCCCAGGTTAAAACAAGTGATATGCTAAGGTCTTACCACAAGGGGTGTCACTGTGCACCACATTTTTTTTAACCCACTGGCAGCCATTTTTTTGCTCACTTACTGAACAAATAGCTCCCCACCTGCCCCATTCACCCAACAATCTCACCACCACCCTAAGTGCCCCACTACTCACAGAAAGTTTGCCTGCAAGAAATGCAGAAACACATCTATGTTCTTTCAGTAAATTGTTGGCATTGCCACTACCATTCATTTCAGTGCTTGTCTCATGCTGTTCCCCCATTTGCCTCAGCTGTTTTCCCCGGTTTCTGGTCATAAAAGAAAGGCAAACGAGCTTCAGTATTAAAAAAAAAAAAGAAAGGAAAGTAACCTGGCACTGCAAGCTTCATCATTTAAAAAAAAGGAAAGTAGCTTGGTGATTCTGTTTCTTTCTTTGTTTATGAAAAGTGTCTGACTGCACACAGCAGCTGCTCTGCCCAATCAAGGCACAGTTGATTTAAACCATGCTAGACAACAACACATAAAACAAAGCAGGGGAGTAGCAGAGCAACAGAGTTAGGGTTTACTTTCCAAAAAAGACCTGGGGAGTATGAACAGAAGTAAAGGCAAAATGGGTTTGAACAGAACTGTTATCAAGTGGGGGCATTGCACAGAAATGCTACTTCTAATACAAGCATATGAACAGAAAAAAATGCCATCAGCAAAAGGCTGTAATGGTCTAATGAGTCTGCTCAGTTGTGTAGCTTGGTTAATACCCTGGAGCTTCCCCCCCTCCCACTCCTCCTGGAGTCACACACACCCATCCCAATACTCTCCCCTATCTACTTCCTAGCAGTGTCCCTTCTGTCCTTATCTTTTTCTTTACCCTGTCCCACTCCCCCATGAAACTGGTCACCATCTTTGCTGCCACTGCCTCTTCCAGCAGCTATTTCCAACCCTTCACCACCCTTTCAGTCACAAAATGTCTCCTCATTTTCTTCTTCAATTTACTCTCCCCCCCAAACAATTTCAGGCTATGCCTTCTTGCTGTAGCCTCCTTTTTTAAGTTAAAGATGCCCTCTGTGCCAATCCTGTTTATGCCCTTTAGGTACTTGGAAGTTTCAATCACATCCCCCTCTCCCTCATGTCTTTCAGGGAGTACATGTTTAGCACCCTCAGCCTCTCCTCATATATTCTGTCCCCCACGACCTGGATCATTTTGGTTGTCCCTCTGCTGGACACCCTCCAGTAGATTGATATCCTTCTTCAGGTAAGGAACTAGAACTGAACACAGTACTCCTGGTGTTGTCTCACCAGTGACTTGTACAGTGACAGAATAATATCCGCCCTCCTAGAGGTGATTCCCCTAGCGATGCAGCACAGCATTTTATTTGCTTTGGCTGCTGCCTTTCGGCATTGTGCCATGTGTTTCATGTTGCTTCCGACCATTGCTCCCAGGCCCTTTCCTCCTCTGATACTGTCACCTATATTCCCCCCAGCCCGTAACTGGCCTTTGGGTTTCTGGCTCTCATGTGCATCGCCTTACATTTCTTAGCATTAAAACACAACTGCCAGATGCCCAACCATTTCTCCAACTTAACCTTGTCCTCCCTTAAATCATGTCTCCCCCATCCATGCCCACCCTCCCACATAGCTTAGTAGAATCTGCAAAAAGGCAGATATTTCTCTTGACCTCCTCTGTTATGTCACCTATAAATATGTTGATCAGCACAAATCTGAGTACTGAACCCTGTGGGACACCATTGGTTACAGGCCAAGGTTTGGACAATCCCTCCCCCCAACTACTACTGTCTGGTTCCATAGTCAACTCTTGACCCACCCCAGCATTTTTTTCTCCTACTCCCAGGTCCCCCAGCTTGCTGATAAGCCTGCCATGTGGCACTGAATCAAACACCTTGCTGAAGTCCAGGTATAGTACATCCACTGCCTGCCCCCTGTCCAAGTTCCTCGTAGCCCAGTTGAAGAAGTCACCATATTGGTTTGACACAATCTCCTCCTGAAAAATCCATGCTATCTGTCATCCTGAAAACCAATTTCTTCAAGGAAGGACACCAGCATTTCTTTTAGAATGGCCTCCATTAACTTGCCCACTATGGAGGTTAAGCTAACTGGCCTGAAATTACCCGGCTTACCTCTGGGTCCACTCTTGTGGAGAGGCACCACATGCGTTGTCCTACAGTCCTGAGGCACACACCCCTTTTCCAATGAGGTGTTAAACAGGTGTGTCAGGGTTGCTGCCAATACCCCTGCCAGTTTCCTCAGGACCCTTGGGTGTACCCCATCTGGACCAGGTACCTTGTCCAGCCACAGTTCCCTTAGTCTTCTTAAGACCGTGCCTGCCCCACTGTTCCCCTCATACTCCTTCCTCCACTCAGAGCTCACCCTAATCCTCTCCTGTAGCATAGGCCCTTCTGCTTCCCTCATGAAGACAGAGCAAAAGTACCTGTTTAGTGCCTCTGCTTGCTCTTCCCCCTTTTCTACCTACCTTCCCTTCCTCTTTGTCCTAACTATCCTGTCCCTTCTGTTTCTTCTTTCCTTAATGTACTAGAAGAAGTCTTTCTCCACCTCCTTAATCCCCTTTGCCAGTCTAAATTCTTTCTCTGCCTTGGCTGCATGGACTTTTCTCCCTGCTTCTCAAGATTTCAGTGTATACCTCTCTGTCCTACTCCTCCTTTGAGGTATGCATGTACTTCAGGAAGGCAGCCCTCTTTTCCTTTACCTTTTCAGCCACCTTCCTACTATACCAGTTTGGCATCTTGGTTCTGGAATTCTTCTCATGAGCCCTGGTGCAAGTGTTGGTGGTCTCTGTTAACCCTATATTAATGACAGTCCATTTTTGGTCTGCATCCATCTCTGGGTGGAGCTTTGCCAGGTGCTCCTGAACTATGCTTACTATCCTGTCGAACTCTGCATTCCTAAAGTCCACCACCCTTGTTTTAGACATGGCTGCTTCCCTCCCAATGTGGATTGAAAACAACATTGTGCAGTGCTCACTGCTTGCAAGGGGTTCCCTCACGCCTACATCCTGGATGCACTCTCTATCTGATAGCACTAGGTCTAGTATGGCCTCCTCCCTTGTTTGCTCTGTGACTCCCTGTATAAGGAAACAGTCCTGGATCACACCCAGGAGGACCTGTTCCCTACCACAGGTGGTAGAAGGGGTGCTCCAGTCTACAACAGGTAGATTGAAGTCTCCTAGTCTAAGACAAGTGACACAACCTGTAAAACAAGTGAGAAAAAATAACAATTATCAAACAGTACAGTGCCTTCTACTTGCAGTTATAGCAGTAGAGGGACTACTTTACCCAAAAAAAAAAAAAACAACAACTTGGAGTTAATTTTACTTTTTTTATGTTTTTACTCCTGAATAAAAATGTTGCATGTAGCCCATTTTCCAAGTACAACAATACCCTCCAGGGTGGGTGGTACTGGACTATACAAGGCCTTCCATGGGCTATAAGACCCTCTGCCTATGGCATCAGGCCTCATTACTGCCCCAGGTGATCCTGTATAGCCCAATACCACCCACTCTGTTGGGTATTATTGCTTACTTATTCCCTCCCCTTCCCAGCTCGGCCAGCCCTCCTTCATTCCTCCCCCATCCAGTGTAGACTTGGAATAATATTATAAAAAAGAGATGTGGTGCACACCCCCAGTACTAGTTGCTTCCACCCTCCCATCTAGGTTGCTTGCCCCTGGTGCCATTGTACGGTATACGCCAAAACTGGAGTCCTGGATCCCCACTGTTAGATCCAGTAATGTTAAATAATTCCTACAAAAAAGAAAACAGTCATTTATTGTCATTGTTTGTTTTTTTAACCTGCAATGAAGAAAACAGTCCCTCGCCAAGCTGACCCCAGTACCTCCACCTACACCACTGCAACCCCCCACTCAGCACCCACCACACCACCCACCACACACGCTCACTCACTTAAGTGTCCCATGACGTAGATCTACCCGTTAACTGAAAAGACATCTTGCTGCTTCAACTCACAGCTGCAGTATGAGAAAAGAAGCTAAGTTCAATTTAACTCATTTTTACCTGGGTGGATATTTTTTATCATTAGCAATGGAGCTTTGGACTTCATATGTAGCAATTCAAGGTAATGGGTTTTGATGTATTTCTATGGGTTTTGAACTTTTACTAATAACTTTGTCATTGTTCAATATTTTTACACATAATTTTTAGCATGGCCTTTCTGGGACCCCACCTCATGAGCAACATAGGAGACATTTTTCAGATACATCTAGAAAGGTGATTTGCAGCTGCTAAGTGAAATCACAATTCAGGACACATTCGAAAATTTTCACCAACTGAACTCATGAGGTTGGATCATCGGAAAGCTATGCTATATTGCAACATTCACTCATAACTTCACTAATTTTCAATATTTTTCACCAAACTTTCAACATGGCCTTTTTGCCGCCCCTCCCCACAATGAACAAGACAGTTGAAGTTTTTCAAATATTCTCCAAAAGATGATTATCCAGTTGTTTCATGAAATCATGTTTTGGGTGAGATTTTAACATTTTCACCTTCCAGGTTCATGAGGTGGGGTCATAAGAAGAATATGTTGAAAATTTGGGGTAAAAATATGGTGACATGACCAAGCTATAAGTGAATGTTAAAATATTTCAACGTTCACTCAGAACTTCACAGACCGGTAACTATCTGAGGTATAGTAGCAGGGGATAATCAGGTAAAAATGAAAATCAAGACACACCCTATCTAGGGTAAGTTTATAAATTAATTTAAGATAATTTGGTGAGTAGTGTTGGAAATAATGAGAATGGTGCAGTACAGTAGCTGTGGAGCTGCAGTGTTCAGGGAGAACTTCTGCAGACTGAGGTGCTGCCCATTTGTGTGTACCTCCCTGGGCTGAAGGGGGAAGCCTCTAGACTCTGGACTGACTTGGATGGGATTTTTGAGGCCTCTTCCCTCACCCAGTGGCCATTAAGTAAACCGCTGTTGCCTCAAAGGGTGGCTGGAAGGATGGTTGGCTGGACTGTGCAGGGCTCCAGGAGGGTGTGACTGTGGTAAGGGAATACATTACCCAGACTGTGTTACTAAAGAACTCTTTCTCCACTCCATCGGGATGGGATTTCCTGGACAAGTGGAATGTGGGGGTTCTTCAGAGTGCAGTCTCCAAGGTGGGAGGAAGAAGATCCCAATGGAAGAGGAAGAAACTTCTAGTGAGAAACATTCAGTCATTAAGTGGATTGTTTTTGTTCTGGGAACACCACAGGAGGGAAGGAGGAAGAGAAGGTGAGGTGCCTACTAGGGATGTGCGAAAAAAAAGTTTCACCCGCGGAACTGAAGCGAAAGTTAAATTTTCTTTTCCGCAAAAGTTCAGAAATCCATTTCCAAACTTTTGCAGAAATTCCAGCTCCCCTAAATTCAAATTACTCTGAGTCCTGGCTGTAATCACTGGTGGTTAGTGGTCCCTACTCCCACCTGCCCCACAGGTACAAATTAAATCCCTGGTGGCTAGCGGTCCCCTGCCCCCGACCAGATCACCCACTGGCAGCAAGACTTGAAAAAAATATGTAACTTATAAATAGCATCCCTCACCCCCACCAGTGCCCAGTGCCCACATGCACATACCTCCACAGAGCCCAAATGTCTTTATGCCCTGGTGGCTAGTGGTTCCTCTCCTCCACCCCTTGTGTATAGTGATAGTATCCCCCCTCCCATGTCCGTAGTCCGTAATTAAAAAAAGAAATCCCTAGTGGTCCAATAGGAGTGGGGGGTGGGAGCTCTAGACCACCAAGGAGGGATTTGGCAATGGGAATGGGGATAGGGAGGGGGAGAGCTACTGGGGAAGCAGCCACTAGACCATCATGGAATTATTTATTTTTAACTGTGGACATAGACATGAGAGGGGGATTACTATCACTGTACACAGGATGGAGGGGACGGACCACTAGCCACCAGGGCATAAAGACATTTGGGCTGTGTGGAGGTGGGCAGTGGGCACTGTGCACTGCTGGGAGGGGGAAGGGCACTACTTATAAGTTACAATTTTTTTTCCTAATCTTGCGGTTGGTGGGTGATCCAGTGGGGGAGAGGTGGTGCTAGCCACCAGGGGTTTAATGTTGTGTACCTGTGGAGTGGTTGAGGGGAGGTACCACTAGCCACCAGTTTTTTTTTTTAAATGGGGTGAAATGTCACCCATAAGTTTGGCAGAAGTTTTCCACTTCACCACAGGCAAAGGTTCAGAAACTTCCACCAGAGTTTCTTTATTTTCGCAGATGTTCCGCACAGTGAAAAATCACACTTTCTCTGACCACTAGAGCCTACCCAGTCCCTCAGCATGGTGGGATGGGGAGCAGATACTCAGGATTGCCAGAGTAACAGTGCAGAAGGGGAAGCTGGATGTCATTGTCCATCTGGGGACAGATGACCTGGCAGAAGATGCAGGTGGCAGGGTGCAGGATAGGTTTAGGGAGCTGTGGAGGGACATGAAGTAGGTAGCTTACACAGTGGCCTTCACTGAGGTGCTACCAGTGCAAGACAGGGGGGAGGAGAGGGCATATCACATTGCATGCTTCAACAACTGATTGAAGGCATGATGCAGAGAGGAGGGGTTTTGCTACATGCAGGACTGTAGTCCTACTTGGAGGGATGGAAGCCTATACAATGACCTCCATCCTCCAGTAGGGAAACAGCAGTCCTGGGTAGAGCAGGAGGTTTAAATGCTACTTTAATCAGTATTTAAACTATCCAAGGAGGGGGTGGCCAAAGAAATGCAAGAGGCAGTGAATGCCACCTAGAAGATAAAGCAGCAGTGATGGGTAGCCCAAGGAAAATCAATTCCCCAGGAGTAGTGGGGAGTAGGGGCAATGGGAGGAAAAGACAGGAGAGTTGACAGGTGGAACTAGATCAGAGGAAACTACTAGGGAGGATGGGCAGAGGAAGGACAAAAAGGGGACGGGTAGAGGAAGGATAAAAAGAAGAAGGTCAGTATCAGTGACAAATGGGTGAAGAATGGGCTTCGGAAGTTAAAGAGAACAGGAGATAATTTATGAATCACTGCCTTACGAGTAGATTGCTGTCAATATTTTTCAGTTTTTATATTAGTTTGCCCTTTCCCTTGTTGATGTATTTTTTTTTTTTTTTACATTTTTTGTGTTCTCAACCAATAGAAAATTAAAATATGGCTGTTTGTATACCAGTTTGTTTCATGTTTCCTGTTTTTACATTGGGTGAGTGAGACAGATAGCCAAATGGTGATGTTACCATCATCCATTCTATGAGCTCTCTCAGTCAAGCATGCATGAAGCTGTCAGAAACTGACAGCAGCCAGGAAGTGATCTCCTTATTTAAAGATCAATGGCAACCATTTTACACATTGTTAAAAAAAGCTTGAATTCAAGTTCCTGTGTTATGAGTAGTGATTCCTGAAAATGTCATGTTATTTGATTTTGTGGTTTCTTTAAATCAGCATTTGTTAACTTGTTCTGCACTAACTGGAAACAGTCAGGCTGTTTCTGTCCCTCTGACTAAGCCTTGGAGAGTGATGACATCATATTGGAGTAAGCTATTGCTTCAACAAATCAAGTCCCTGCTTGACTGAAGAGCTGTAAACTTCCTAATTAGAGCAGTCTGTAGAGTTATTACTGTCCAGGGTTTTTACTAACTCAGTCTCTGATATATGTTCAGATGAATTAGCTGAAAATATATCATTTTGTTCTTCTAAAAAGCTTATCATTTGAGTTTCAGTGCTGAATTGAAGTGGCATGCATTTGAGAAATCAGCTTGTCTGTATCACAGCTGTGAGTTCTGTCCCATCAAAACTGTTTTTTTTCCTAGCTATTTAACACTGGGCTGTTTATTTAGTGGATATAAAATAAATCTAAAGTTTGTTAATTCATACAAGTAGTTTGCCTTTGAGGTAGCCTCAATGAATAGGTCCATGTAAAAACAACTATTTTCCTCTCAGATTGACAAACAGATATCTGCCACACTCTGCTATTTCAGGCCCATGCACTATATGAATTCACAAATTTCTGTTCCTTGAAGGTCTCTGTATGAAAATACATAATGTATAACTAAAAACGGTATATAGCATACTGATGCCCACTCTCTCCTGCACCATAGTTGAGGCAGCTGCACTCTGTTGCCTGATCCCCTGCCCCACAAACCCCATCTCTTGCCCCATATTTGAGGTTGATACACCTTGCTGCCCATAGTCTTCTCCCACACAGTTGGGGTTACTGCACCTTGTTGCCCCCATCATCTTCCTGAACAGTCAGGGCTGCTGTACCATGCACACCCCATCCCACAGTCAGGGATGCTGTACCCTGATAGCCCCCTGTGTCCTGCCCCATAGTCAAGGCTTCTGCACAATCCTGTTGATAGTCCCCTGCCACCACAACTAGGGCTGCTGCACCCTGCTCCTCCCTACTCAGGCAGGGCTGCCATGACCTGCTGTGCCCTAGGGTTCCTTGCCTCCACAGTTAGGGCTGCTGCACCATGTGCCACTTGCCACAAGAGTTATGGCATTTGCTGCACCCTGTCCTCTGCCCCCAAAGTTGTGTCAGTTTCACCTAGGTGTAGCTGCTGCACCCTGTCCCACAGTTTGGGTTGCTGTGCTCTAATGCCTCCCTTGTTTTCTGACTAAAAAGTCAGGACTTCATCACCTTACTGCCTTCTGTTCTTCACCCCATAACACAAGATAAAAGTATTTGTCTGTTTTTTCTTTTGGGCAGTGCAGCAAAAAAATCTGACTTTGATGTCAGGGGGCAGCATGGTGCAGCAACACTAACTGTGGAGTCATGGGGCAGTGGAGGCATGGAGCTGTAGTATACAGCAGGGCACAGCAGCCCTGACTGCATAGACAGGAACAGTGTACACCAGCTCTGGTTATGGTGGCAGGGGACAGACTACAGCATGGTGCAGAAGCCTTGATAGTGGGGCAGGACATGGGGGGGCATCAGGGTTCGGTAGCCCTGATTGTGGGACAGGATGTACATGATGCAGCAGCCCTGCCTCTTTGGGAAAATGGAAATAGGTAGCAGTGTGCAATAAAAACCCCACCTCTGGTGGCTTTGGCAACATGGTGCAGCAATGCTAAATTTGGAGGCAAGGGACATGGGACTCTAGGACATAGCAGAGCACAGCAGCCCCAACTGTGGTGACAGAAATGGGGAGTCAACATGGTGCAGCAGCTCTGCAGCTCTGAGTAGCGGGGGGTGGTGGACAAAGTACAGCAGGGTACAGCCACCACAACTGTTCAGGCAAGGGCAGCAGGTTGCAGTGGCCCTGATTGTTCAGACACGAGATGGAGGCAACAGGATGCAGCAGCCCCAACGAAATAGGAGAAGAGAGTGGACAGCAGGGTGCAGTGGCCTCAAATGTGGGGCAGGAGACAGGGGGCTTGTGGGGCAGGTGACAGGGACTGCAAAGTGCTGCTGCTTCAAATGGAGACGGGGGCATCAGGATGCCATATAGTGCTTCTAGTTATACATCATTAGGGCTGAAAGTTTGGTTCGATCTGTCCCTTAAAAAGGACCTTCCCTTATGGTCCAAAAAGTCACAGCTTGTAGTCATGATATGCAGTACTAGACCTGAAAAGGTATATGCATTTGTTATTTCTGACCAAAGTTTACTCTGCCTTCCATAATTTGGATTTGTTTTTGAGCCCTGCTGCACTTGCCTTTGCTGTTCAGCTGCTGGGCTGCTAGCTCCTTATGACATCACTGTAGGATAGAGGAGTGACTCACATTGTGCAGTACCATGAAATTGCAACAATGTTGCAAGGGAAACCTACCAGTACTCAGTGTTCATGCTGTGTTCCCCCTTCCCCAAGACACCCTGTTAGCAATGCATTATGCCAAAATCTAAATGCCTTGTCAGTATGTTTTTTTTTTGTGTGAAATTGACTCTGCCCTACAATGATGTCAGCAGTACAACCCTAGGCCCACAGCAACAGTAGGCTTGCTATAGAAGCTCTGGTACATCCTGCAGTTTTTAGCAGCTCAGAATGCAAAAACTAACTGCAGCAGACAGTAATGAAATGCAATTCCAGAATCAATGCAAGAGAGGAGTAATTAATGCATGAAAGTCAAAGTGACTGGGGAAGGTCCTCTTTATAATAGGTGAACTCCCCATGTTCACGGGTCTCTGCTAAATGGAAACATTTTGCATAAAAATGTGAACTTTGGTTCACTTGGTTTGCCCTGAAACATGTAAAAAACAAAATAGTAATGCTTACCATAACACATGCTCTTGGGCTTCCAGCTGAGTTAACTGTCATGTGGTGCAGTACTGAAAGAGACCAGGAGGTCATGAGACCAGACATCACCCCGAGTGTTACTACTTTTGATTGATTGAAGGGGGTCCAAGGAGCAACACTTGTGACTATTGGTTAGGTTAGTGCAGCACGTCGCAAGTCACAACGTGGGTAGGGCTGCAAGTTTGGTTCAATCTGTCCCTTAAAATAGGTGAACTCCCCGTGTTCATGGGTATCCGCAAAGTGCAAACATTTTGTGTAAGAATGCGAACTTTGGTTCATCCTGAAACATGTAAAAAACAAAAAAAGTAATGGCTACCATACAGCATGCTGCTGGGCTTCCAGCCAAATTGACTGTTGCGTGGTGCAGTACTGCAAGAGACCAGGAGGTCAAGAGACCAGACTTCACCCCCAGTTTCACTACTTTTGATTGGTTGAAGAGGATCCCAGGAGCAACACTGGTAATCATTGGTTAGGGTAGAACCACATGTTGTAAGTTGCGATGTCGGATACTGCTGCCTCAGAAAGTGCAAGTGAGTTCTAGTAGTGTGCATGCATTGTGTGTGGTTGTGGTGGATGATTTGAGTCAGAAAACAAAACATACATGCACTGCATATTAAATAAACTGTCAATTCATCAACTTTGTTTTGTGGCAGGCAACTGGCAAAATGAAAAAAAAGGGCTTAGTCTGTGGCTCTGAAGTTTCAGCCCCGGGCAAAAGACTAGGAAAGGGAGGGAGAAAAGACTAATTGAAAGTCAGTGAGGGATGCATTTTGATCTGGGGGGGCACTTAGTGGGGGAGGAGCTGGAGGCATGTAATTTAATAACTGCAAATTTAACAGATGGTGTACATGGTGGGGTGTGAGGTGAGGTGAGGTGATGAATCATAGAATTGCATGTCCTTCACTTTTCCTAATCAAATAATTTCTTGATCTTTGTTGTGGTTAAAAAAAATGCATTAGTGTTTCACCAGGACATAAAGGAAAGGGAGAGAGAAAAAAAAATACAGATTAAAGGGCAGGGTTGGGATGCTGATCTGGGGAGGGTAGAGTGTCAGTGAGTGTGGGGGGGGGGCAGTTTTGGATTGCAGGGAGTGAAGATAATAGGGAGGATTGGAAAGAGAAAATGTAAAAAAGTGCAGGGTTTGGGTCTGGACTCTGGCATATTTGCTTTGCTCTGTTGATTTGTGCTAGTGGAGCACTGCCACTAACTGGGAAAAACAATGTTTAGTTTTAAAACTTATTTTGGAGAACTTCACGGAGTGAAAGAGAAGGGCAGGCTCTGCAGAAATACATCCATCTCTCTAGTACTACTAGAGACTCAGGGCTCAATTCTCAAAGCCCTGGGTTTTAGGTAAGGTGCCTGTGCCAAAAATAAATGGCACAATGGGCACCTTGCATTAAACACTGCTCCCTGAGCTATTCACAAAGGCAGTCTCTGTCAATTGCAGGCTCCCTGCCCCAAACAGGCCTTGCACCACCCTCTGCCCTGCACCCAAAAATGGGCTGCGACATGGCACTTGGGGGGAACCCTTGCAACAGATGGGGTGCTGCCATATCTCTGAAAGTGAGATTCACAAAACACACCCAGCGGGATAATTTCTAAGTACCCTTGTACTAGCTAGAACTGGTCTATGAGTACAGAACTTGGAAATATCCCTCTGGGAGTGCTTGGCACAGTGTGGTGTGGTGTCCTGATCTGCCCATACTAAAATATGTACTAAAAGCAATCCATGATGGACTAATGGCACCATTCCCCGATCCCTGCTGGTGCCAGTTCATGTAAAATATTCCCCATGCCCCCCTCCCAAAACCCTGCTGGTGATGGTTCATGTAAAATATTCCCCATGCCCCCCTTCCTGAACACCACTGGTGCCAGTACTAATATTGAATAATACTGCTCCTGTCCTGGTGGTATAGTGGCCCCCAACCCAGCAGGTAGTGCCCACCACCCCCTCCTCCCCCTGTCCTGAAGCAGAGCTGGTGACAAGCACTGTCCACCCCACACCTCCATGGCTGGTCTCTGACTGACCTGTAAATGAGCATACTATAATGCATATGCAGTCATTGATCAATGAGCACGTACACCTTACAGTATGACATTGACAGGTTAGTCAGTGGCCAGCCACTTAGGTATGAGGTGGGCTGTGCTAGGTACTGGCTCTGCTTCAGGGTAGGGAGAACAGGGTGGTGGGCACTACCTGCTGGGGTGAAGGCCACTATATCACCAGGGCAGGAGCAATATTATTCAATATTAGTTCTGGTACCAGCAGGATTCAGGGAGGGGGCATGGGGAATATTTAATATTTCACATGAACCATCACCAGCAGGTGTCGGGGAGGGGGGCCACTAGTTCACCAAGGTCTACAGTAGTGCTGGGTAGCCTGCAACTAGCGGCAGACACCCCCGGTACACCATCTGCTTAGAACCTAGCCACGATTGCTGCAAGCAATGAGACTTTGCAACTGGGACCCTTCCCAATAGAACACTGGTCACAGGGTCCCTGGTGCACCGGCCTTCATGGCAAGCTGTTGTTTGCTACAGCTTGCACCAATCCAAGAATCAAGCCTTCAGTTTGTTCACTGCTGACAGGCTAAAGAAGTAGGTAACACCACCATCAATTTTACAGCACTGAGCTGCAGTGCAAACTAAGCTGGACAGCTAGGTTTGAATCCCATGAACTCCCTCTTGTATACTGTGTAATCCTGGCAACTTAACTTCCTTGTGCTCACATAGGTTGCACCTGGAAAGCTCAGAATCTTACTTATTGTGCCATTCTGCCAGGTTAATCAATGTCTCCTTTCCCTTATATTTTACTCCTGTGAGTACTTTAGAGTACCTATGGTTATCAATTTCCCATGCAACCCACTGATGTAAAAATCTGTTAGGGAATACATATCCCTGTGTTTTCACTACCTAAACTACCTGACTCGATGCAGCTTGTAGTTGTCTACTGACCTGTTTGGGAATAAATCTCCCTGTTTATCTTAGTGCAGCTACTTGATACAACCGGATGTGCTGTACTGACCTGTTTGGGAATAAATGCAATATCCCTGTGTTTTCACTACTTAAACTACATGACTCAACACAGCCAGCAGTTGTTTACTGATCTGTTTGGGAATAAATCTCACTATGTTTTCATTACTTAAGCTACCTGACTCGACACAGCTAGCAGTTGTTTACTGACCAGTTTAAGAATAAATTTCCCTGTATTTTCACTACTTAAAGTATCAGACTCAACACAGCTAGCAGTTGTTTACTAACCTGTTTGGAAATAAATTTCCCTGTATTTTTTCTACTTAAAGTACTGGATTCAACACAGCTATCAGTTGTTTACTAACCTGTTTGAGAATAAATTTTACTGTATTTTCACTACTTAAAGTACCGGACTCGATGCAGCCAGCAGTTGTTTACTAACCTTTGAGGGAATAAATAAATATTGTGTTTTCTCTGCTTAACCTACTTAACTTTGAAAACATGCCATTCTTATTTTATATGTACTACCGTAGTACATACCAGAACTGCAAAAAATAAATACTCTGGATTCCCTAACTAGAACCAGGTAGAATTTAGTTATATATTTTAGAACCTGGTTATACCCAGTAAAATATTTGGTTTTACTTGGTAGAACCTGATTATATTTAGTAGAACCTGGTTATAGTTGGTAGAACCTTGTTTTGCCTGGTAGAACCCAGTTCTGCTTGATTCTATTTGGAACAACCCAATTTTACCTGGTAGAACTTTTTTGGGTTCTATTCAGAAAGTTCTCAAGGTAGAATCTTTAGAGGTTCTCGCAGCCCTAATATATATGGTGTGTTTTAACACAGAAACCATCAAAGAACTGAAATTTGAGAGTTCATATAGTACTGTACATGTGCCTGATATAGCAGAATGTGGCAGGCACCGGTTTTGCAATCTGCAAGGAAAACAATTGTTCTTACATGAACCTACTTATTGAGGCTACAACAAAGACAAACTGCTTGTATGAATTAACAAACATTGGATTTATGTTATATCTGTTAAATAAATAACCCAGTGTTATATAGCTAGAAAAAAAACACAGACTTTTGATGGGAAAGATGGGAAAGAACTCACATCTGTGATACAGACAAGCTGATTTCTCAGATGCATATCACCTCAGTTCAGCACTGAAACTCAAATGATCAGCTTTTTATAAGAATGTAATTATAGATAATTCATCTTAAATACAAACCAGAGACTGCGTTAGTAAAAACCCTTAATAGCAAACAATTAATTCTACACACTGCTCTAATTGCGAATTTAACAGATTTTTAGTTCTTCAGTCAAGCAGGGACTTGCACTGCTGAAACTGCAGCTTACTCCAATATGATGTCATCACTCTCCAAGGCTCAGTCAGGGGGACAGAAACAGCCTGATGTTTCCAGTTTATGCAGAACAAGTTAACAAATGTTGATTTAAAGAAAACCACAAAACCAAATAACATGACATCTTCAGGAAACACTACTCATGACACATGGACTTGAATGCAGGCTTTTCTTTTTAACAATGTGTAAAATGCTTGCCATTGATCTTTAACACAGGTATTTTGTTAACCTGTAAGTTTTTTTACTCACCCTTCTTAATTAAATAATTGTGCCAGTTCTGAAAAAAATTCTTATAATATACTTGATTACATTCAGAGTATGTGGTATGAAACATACTGTGTAGATATATGTAAAAATATACCAAACGGGACTTACAGTGCCTTACTTTTTTTGTTCACTTTCAAGTTGTATATTTGTGTTACTGAAGCAGTTGCTATTGGATTAAAAGATTTTCATTTCTAATCAATATCTCCTCTTTTTCTGTTTTAATAACAAAGAAAGTGCACTTTTTCATAGTGCAGTTTGTCAGAACCCTCCCCATTACACACACACACACACACACACACACACACACATTTAGCATAACATTCCAAGTGTGAACTCTGTTTTTCCATTCACCCACAATAATGGCAGCAGCACATTCCTTCTCGAAGAATCAGATCCCCTTCTCCTGGCTAGCCACACAGTAAATCACTGGTGATTGGACAAAATGTGGTGCTGTTCCTGAAGATGGAGAAAAGACAGTGAACAGACCATGGCATTATTGCCTTCATATGTCTCATCTATAAAGTACCCCCCCCAGCCAGTTTTTTTTTATTCAGCACTGCTTCTATAGTTCTGCCAGTCTCTAGAGCCTATTCCCATCCTGGCATCACTGCCTACATTTATGCATTGTTTAATTTGTTTTTGTTTTCTTTTTTGAAAGATCAAGGGACTTAAATAAGGCTTTTGAGGATAAAATAGTTTTTATTACCAGTTCAGAAGCTTGTTTCAGGTCTACAAGACATCTGCTGCACTGTTTATCTGATCATGTTATTTGAACAGGTTGTCGGCTTTTCTGAACAACCCCCCCCCCAAGTCAAATCATCATGCTTCTGATATTAAGCGCCATTGTTTCTTATGCTCTGCATTTGTAGTTCTTAAAATATATATCCGATGGCCTTCTAACAACATTACCAAAATGGATTTTGTTTTTACCTGCCACGAGAGTTGGTGTTTCAGTACTCTCAATTTGTCATATTCTGAGTATACACCATCTGTCAGCCATTAGCATTGGTTGTTCCTGTCTCCCTTGTCTGCATAGCACAACAGTTAATGGACGGTTACATAGATACATAGATGCATTAGGATAGAAAGACATTGGGTGGGATTCTAGAAGAATGGCACAAGTTGCCACCAAAGGTGACTTGCACCAAACTCAGTTGTGACATGGACTCTGTGCCCAGCTCTAGAAGGGGCAGAGTCCCCGTGGGTAAGTCCTGCAACTTGTGACATGCGGATCGTATGCCAAACTAAGGGTGTACCCGATGGGAATGTCGAAAGTCACAACCTGTGGCAGAATGGTGCAGTTGTCACCCCCACACCTGAAGAGCTCTGCAGGGCACCTCTCACCCCTGAACCCCCATTGGCCAATGCCCCACAGGACAGCTGTGCCCACCAGCCCCAAAATTAGCCATGCCCTGCAGTGCTGCAGTGTCCCCCACATTCCCAATCCCCCAAACTGATACGCCTCACAGGACAAATGTGTGCCCCCGGCCCCAACCCCCAAACTGTAATGCTCCATGGGGTGGCTCCATCCCCCAGACACATTCCCTGACCCCATAAACCAAGTCCCTCCATGGCCATATAGTGTGAAAATATAAATAAAATTCCTTGATTTCCCTGACAGTCTAGTGGCCCTACCCCCCCACTCAGCAGTGCCAGTCCACTTGCACCCCCCACCCATCCACAGCTGGTGACTAGCACAGCCCACCTCTCACCTCCATGGCCATCCACCAACTGAGAGTCACATGGCGCTTACTGTGCATATTCACTCAATTAATAAATTTCATTCATAGCGTATATGTACATTAAGCACTCATGCAGCTCTCAAGTCGGTGGCTTGCCATGGAGGTGAGGGGTGGCTGTGCCAGTCACCATCTTGGGATGGTGGGGGGAGGTGGGACTGGCACTGTTGGGTGGGGTGGTGGGCCACTAGACTGTGAGGGACACTGGGGAATTTTATTTATAATTTCACACTATGCTGCCATGGAGGGACTTGGTTTATGGGGTCAGAAAATGTGTCTGGGGGGGATGAGCTACTCTGTTGGACATTACAGTTCAGGGGATCAGGGGATGGTGTGCACAGCTGCCCTGTGGGACATATCAGTTTGGGGGACCGGGGGTGTGGGGACACTACAGCCCTATGGGGCTATACTGTGTGGGTGCGCTGGGCATGGGGAGGAGGGCACATGAATTGGGTGCCAGCCCTTTGGCAGATCTGCACAGCCCCCAGAGGGTGTAAGTACATTTACACCAGCTATATGCTGGTGTTACTGTACTTTGACGGATGTCCTCCGGGGGTTGTTCTAGAATGGCAGATCAGGGACTTTGCTGCTGCCCTTCCAGAACAGGGCACAACAGATGCCGTTAACCCCCTGGTACCATGTCACACGAGGTTTAGGCTGTATCTGGTGGCACATGAGCACTTTGGTGCAAGCAGCCTGTGACATGTTGTAGGTTGATTTGTAGAATTGCAAATGAAGCAACTGCTGGCATAACTTGCTACTTGCAACATTCTTTTTGGTGCAAGTGTGGTAATGCCAGTCGTAGCCTTTATAGAACCATGGCCATTGATTCTGCCTTATGAATGTCATACTTTTTTTACTCTGCCCCTTCTGAGTCCTATCTGCTGCCATGCCTCCATTGTGTTGCTAATAGCCATTTTGCAACTGTCCCACTTTGCTTTAAACCTGATCACATCACAATATTGATAACATTACAGGGAAGACTGTTCTACCATTTACCACCTACACTGTAAAATAATACTTTATGATTTTTTTTTCTAATTTTCCCCTTCCAGTTTGATGATATGACCCACAGTATGTATTGTGTTACTCAGCCAGAAGAATGATGTGGAGTTCGTCATATTATTTCCTCATCCTTCCGGAACGGTACTCTCCTGTATTTGAAATTTTCACCTTTGTGCACCAGAAGAAAGTTGTATTGTTATATTTTTGACTCCTTCTCTTATTCTAGATCCTCAGTTTTGTTTAACTCTTCTAATGGCCTCCTTCTTTTTAATAGAAGCTAGACTGATCTGAATAAAAAGTCAGGTTAAAGCGCTTTTTTTTTATTTACAATTTTCTGCTCTTCCTTGGAGCGGGCAGATGGTTCTGGCTCCTCCCTCAGAGGGTATTCTTCTCTCTGGCCAGACTTCTCCTCACCCATTCCACTCAGTCATCCCTCACAGGTTGCCCCCCTCTGTCACAGAGCCAGTGGTGAGGGGCGCCAGCCTCCCTCCACATCCGGAAGCCAACATCCAAATTGCCAGGTGTCAGCATGGGTGAAGTCAGCCATCATGGAGCCTGTGAGCTCCATCTTTTTCCTCCATTTATGCCCCAGGGCCCACGAACATGCAATGGCCAGGGTGACTGTCTCCACCTCAGCAGAGGCAGTCTAACACCCTGGATGTGGGCCCTCCTCATTCTGGGCAACACACCTGCACTGACACCCATCCACTGCTGGGTGTCAGTGTACAGGACACTACACTGTCCCCCTCTCCTGAAGAAGGAGAACTGTTGGTGGGTGCTCAATCCTTCCTCACCCCAGCTGATCCCTGGGTGACCTGAGTCCGTTCTCCAACCCAGGTCACCAGTGTGGTGTGAGATGTGGCATCCAGTGCCTCAACTCTCAGCATCACTGGGCTGGCAAGCGCCTGTTTTATTTTTTAAATGACCCACATCTGCAGAGAAACTAAGATTATACATATTTTCTTACTTGCACCCTGCAAAAGAAATCCCATAGAAATTTCAGACTCATTCATGAATGAGTTTACCTGTTATTTGGCATGACATGACACTCGGGGACTCATGGGAGCATCAGCCAATGGACTTCAAGATGTTCCTCTTAAGTTTTTATTTTTTACCAAAGAAATTAAAAATTAAAAAAAATTAAAAAAAAATGCACTCTTAATGAAATGTTATTGCATGGAGGTATTCTGTTGTTTATGAATGTCAACTGTACACATGCAACTGTCCATTTAGGACAAGTACTGTAGATAAAAGCTAAGAGTGTCCATGGACAGTGTCCCATTAAACATTTATAATAAATCTGTGTAATCTAGTGGTTAAGACATTTGCTTTTCAGTGGTCTGGGGATAAATCTGAGCTGTGGTTACAAGTGCATGCACATTTTATATGCATTGGTGCATCACAAAAAGGAGTTAAAACACCTCATTCTTGTGTCTACAGAAGTGACTCTGCCCCCGGCCTCCATTACCAGGTTCATCTGAGGACTGATTGAACCACCCAAATCACTCAAAATGGTCCAATGGTGGACCACCAGGCATCAATCCTTTTCCCTTCATGGGTCAGTAAACCATGGCCTGATTGTGGTGAATCTTTAGGTGCCCCCATGGAGATATCTGGGCTGGATCTATAGGTGCCTTGGGAAGCATGGAAGAAAAAGAAATAGACGTGGTTATGTATGTTTTCTTGTCCATCTCTCAGAGTGGATGTGTGTACATGACTATGGCCAGCTGGCAAAATGAATATTTGACTTGTGCCTACCAGAATCCAGATCCAGATGAGAGAGCGAGAGAGACGGAGAGAGTCAGAGAGAGAGAGAGAGAGAGAGAGAGAGAGAGAGAGAGAAACAGACAACAGGGGTCCCTATAGAAATGTCACAGACGCAGACATCCCTTAAAAAAGTTCATTTTTTACTTTTGAGGCATCAGTATGTCTGCGTGTACAGTGTAAGGGTAGGATGGCAAAATAAATAAACATTAGACTTGCACCATCCAGATCTAGGAGACAGAGAGAAAGAGAAAGCGAAATAGAAAAAGGTAGAGAGAAAGAGAAAGAGAGAGAGAGAGAGACAGAAAGAGAGAGAGAGAGAACAAGACAATAGGGGTCCCTAGAGAAATTTCACAGACACAGACATTCCTTATAAAAGTTTATTTTTTACTTTTGAAGTATCAGTACGGTTGTATATACAGGGAAAGGGAGGCAGGCAAAATACATAAATATTAGACTTGCACCATTCAGATCTAGGAGAGAGAGAGTGAGCAAGAGAAAGAGAGAGAGAGAGAGAGAGACAGTATGGGAGAAGGCTGGAAAGGATGGGCTAGGGAGAAATTATGAACACACGAACATACAAAATTTGTCAGCAGATAAAGGCCTAGAGGTCTGTCACGTCTGCTTGAATGATCAGCTAGCACCCCTTATTCTGCAGCTGCCCCTCCCTTCCACCCTTCCCCTTCATTGACCCTCCCCCTTGTCCTGTCCCATCCCCTTCTGAAGCAGTCCACTTTGTACTGGATACCACTTCTGCAGGTAACGCATTCCACCCAGCCACCACCCTCTCTGTAAAAAAGTGTCTCCTCATCTCCCTCCTGAACCTTCCTCCCTCCCTCCAGTCTCATATCATGGCCCCTGGTGTCCCTCCCCTTCCTTACTTTGAACAGCTCCTCTGTACCTGTCTTGTTTATTCCTTTCATGTACTTAAAGGTTTCAATCATGTCCCCCTGTCTCTCCTTTCCTCCAGTGAGTACATGTTCAACTTCCTCAGCCTCCTCTCATATGATAAGTTTCCCAGCCCTTTGATCATCTTTGCCGCCCTGCGCTGCACCCCCTCCAGTAACTTAATGTCCCTCTTCAGATACAGGCGCCAGTACTACATGCAGTACTCCAGGTGCAGTCTAACTAATGACCTATACAGTGGCAGAATCACCTCCTCCCTCCTCGAGGATATACCCTTTGCAATACAACCCAGCATTTTGTTGGCCTTTGTAGCTGCCTTCCTACATTGTGCCAAGTTGTTCATTGACCCTGTAATGAGCACCCCCAGATCCTTCTCCTCTTCCTCTGTCTGGGCTAGCTGCACTCCCCCCAACTGGTAACTCCTCCTTGGGTTCTTCATCCCAAAATGCAGCACATTGCACTTTTTGGCATTAAGCCCTAGTTGCCAGGTGTCTGACCAGGTTTCAGGCTTTGCCAGATCATTCTGCAACCCATGGCATCTCCCTAGGTCATCCACCACTGCTCCTACCATGGTATCATCAGCAAACAGACTGATCTTGCTCTTGATGTCCAATGATATGTCTGAAATGAATATCCCAAACAACACTGGTCCCAACACCGAGCCCTGTGGAACACCGCTCGTCACTACCCTTTGGTGTACAGTGAATTGTACAGTCTCAGAAAACCCACGCAAAAGTTTATGCTTTTCTAATCCACAGCGTGTGTGTGTGTACACTGAGCAAGTGCAATCTGTCAAAATAGAGAGAGAGAGAATACATGAGGACACTATAATGATTTTACAATCACTGAAATCATATATAAAAGTTTATTTTCTTCTATGGGCATCAGTGACTCTATATGTACTGGGCAAATGCCAGGTTTGCAAAATAAATACTTGAATTGTGTCATCCAGATCCAGAGGTATTATAGATAGAGACTATGGTGGTGGCCCAAGAGCAATTTCACAGTCACAGACGTCCCGTATAACAGTGTATCTTCTTATCCTTGCCACAGTATAATTCAAGATTGAGTTGCTAGGGCTTTGCCTTACCTCATGTGAATTGCTCTGTGTGTGCTTACTGTGTGTAACAGTGATTTAATATATACCTTGCCGTATTTGCTGTATATTGTTGCGAAGCCCTGTTCACAGGAACAGATAGAGGACAAGTAGTTCTTTCAGTCCTATCTGAGAACTGCAACTTGCCAGAAACCTTGTATTTTTCTGTCTCCAGTCATTTGGGCACTTCTTTCCACCTAGAACCCTTGTCCCAAGCAGTATTATATATTTTAAAGCCTATTTCGGCTGTTTTAGTTTATTTAGTGTAGCACAACCTCGGGGACACTTTTGGGTCACGTGATATCTATTTTAGTTCGGCCTGTGGTGAGCAGGGTGAGCCGAGCAGGGGCGAGCACGCGTGTTGCCTCATGCAGAGATGCACACAGGGACACGCGTGTCTGTGCGTGTTCTGCATGTTCAGCGTGATCAGGTGAGCAAGGGGCCTAATATTTAACTACATACTTTTGTAGTGGTACATATCAGTTTAGTAGTATTCATCATGGCAGAATCTGGTACACAGCTTATAAGCATGCTTGGCAACCAGTGCACTAGTTGCTAAATGTACTGTATGAATATGGAAAATAATACCAGTGTGAGTTTCATCTGTGAAAAATGCATAGAAAATGAGTCCCTTAAACAGACAGTGACCATGTTTAATGAAAGATTATCAGAATTGGAAGCTAGTCAATGTCAAATGAAAACTAGAGTTCTAGCACTTGACCGAACTTGCCCCTCCACATCAATCCTCTTAGCAGCTACTGGTGTAACCCAACCTAGTACTGATTTATTTAATGATAGGGCCTTCGTCTCTGACAATATCAATCCAGAGTACAGTGGAGGTACTAGAAAGTGCCCTAGAGAGCAGGAGCATTCCGATAAATACGGATGCTCACTAGTACGAGGTACAAGGAAATAGAGCACATAAGAAAGGACGGAAAGCCACTCAGTTTCTTCTGCCCATGCACAATAGCTTTGAGCCCCTGTCTGCGCCTAACAATATTGAGGATGTATCTTCTCTTTCAGTTGAGGTCCCCCCGATGAACCTGCTGTTGACTTCAACAGTGTTATCCTTGAGTCTACCTGTTGTCTGCCTGCCCCCCCCAAAGATTTGTCCTCCCCCTTTTCTGATCCCTTTATACACATCTCCCCCTAATCCTGTTCTTGATAGTGTGACTTCTGGAGCAAATGATACTGTCAACATGGATATTCCTGTGATCTCTTATAGTGCTCCAGGCAAGTGTTTATATTGGGTGACTCTATTATTAAACATTTAGATAGAGCAATTTGCGATCCTGACAAAGCAAATCACACATGCTCTAGTTTTAGTGATGCCAGGATCTCAAATATCTCCAAAATGGTTCAAAACATCTCAAATCAAAGTGGTCATAATCCTTTGGTAGTTCTCCATGTAGGCACTAATGATTTTCTACATTCAGATCTTTTGGATATTAAAAAAAAGACATTGTGGCATTTTCCAGTATCCTGGTTGATATGGGACGTGAGATTGCCTTCTCTGATGTTTTACCTGTTCCTAAAGGTTCTGAGGCATTTAATAATAGAACACATAGATTTAACAACTGGCTTCACCTTAGATGTCTCAAACAAGATCAGGACTGTCTTACTCATTGGGAGGATTTTGTCAACAGACTGGAGCTTTTTTGTAAATATGGTGTCCATTTAAGTCCCAGGGTAATTGAGTTTGGCAGAACATATACTTAAATATATTAATGAACATTTAAACTGCTGACTTGGGGGTGAAATTAATTTCTCCTCCCAAGCAGCATTTGAATAAGGATCATGCTACTAAACAGTCAAATTATTTAAAATATCTGTATTTTAATGCCAGGACCCTTAATAACAAACTACATGAATTATAGGCTCTAACTGCAGTTGACAAGATGGATGTGATTATGATTACTGAAACTTGGGGTGATGACAATACTAATTGGGATCCATCACTTCCTGGGCATATTTTTTATAAATATAATAGGCAGGATAAGAAGGGAGGTGGTGTAGCTATTTTTCTTATTAAATCTCTTAAGTCTTTTAACATCTCTGATAACATTACATCCTCTGGTAGTCTCTTTGAGTCTTTATGGATCAAATTACTATTTGATAAACATCATTACCTTATTTTAGGTGTTTGTTATCGCCCCTCTAGTGCATCCTTTGACCATCTTGATTGTTTGATTTCATAAATAGAAACTGCCTCCACTTTGGAGGATATTGTGCTAACTGAGGACTTTAATCTGGGTGAAGTTGACTGGAGCAGACAAACTGCTACTTCTTGTGCTGGTAGAAAATTAATTAATGGCTGCCAGCAGTGTAACCTCACCCAGGGGGTATTTTTGCCTACTAGATGGAAAAATATTTTAGACCTAGTGCTACATAGTAAGAGTTTGGCACCATTAAATCAATCTGTTACTGCACCGATTGGAAATAGTGACCATTGTTCAATTAGGTTTCAGTTGGAACATTTGCTTGTTCCTTTTTCAAGTAATTGTATATTATATCTTTATGATAAAGCTGATATTTTCAGCATTAAAACTAGTTTGGGCAATATAGATTGGCTTTCTATCTTAAACTCTATAGGCATTGGAGATTATTTCTCCTATCTCACCAAAAAAATTTCATTGACTGAAGAAATTCCTTTATTCCCATTAAATTAAAAAAAGATTTCTAATCAACATGCACCTAAATGGATGAATAACTATATTAAAGCACTATTAAAAAATAAAAATAAACTTTTTGTGGCATGCTTGAAATCACAGTGTCGTACTGATTGGTGTACATTTCATAATATTCAGATGAAATGCAAGAAAAGCATAAAAAAGCTAAAAAGTCATGGGAGCTTAATTTAGCTATTAATGCTTGGAAGGAGAATAGCAAGTCTTTCTTTGCATATATTGATTTCCTCAAGAAACCCACTTGTCAATTAGGGCCTATTCAGGTTGATGAGTTACAAATCTATGACCTTATGGGTATGGCTAATGTATTTAATAACAATTTCTTTTAACATTTTTTCTGATAAACAGACTGCCAATATCAATTTTGACTCTTCTGTAAGGAACATTAACATCTCTGAATCAGATGTACATTCAAAATTATTTTCTTTGAAATGGAAACTTAGTTTGTCACCAGAAGATATTCCAGGCCATTTTCTGTATTTATTGGCCGACAGTTTGGCACTTCTACTCAAATTGCTTTTTGAATTTTGCATTAATCATAATTTTGTGCCTGAACTCTGGAAAAGTGCACATGTGGTTCCTATCCATAAACAGGGTCCCAAAAGTTGCTGGGAAAATGATAGACCAATTAGTCTTACTTCCCCGATGTGCAAAATTTTGGAAAGCCTGATTAATGATATTATCTCCCCTACTTTGGTTGCACTTGATGCGGAGCAACACAGCTTTAAAAAAGGTTGCAGCTGCTTGACTGATCTACTGTGTTTTTATGAGGAAGTTAGTCTTCAGCTTGATAATAAACTCCCATATGATGTGATATATATTGATTTTAGTAAGGCTTTTGTTCTTCTCCCTCATTGGACATTACTACGTAATCTTGCCTCTATTGATATTGCTCCAATTATTGTTAGATGGATATACAGTTGGTTAACTGGCAAAACGCAGAGGGTTTTAATAAATGGACATCTGTCTGGGATAGGACACATCACTAGTGGTGTACCACAGGGCTCGGTTTTGGGGCCTAGCCTTTTTCAAGTATTCATACCAGACATTACTGATAGTTGCTTTTCTAGCATTGTTAAATATGCTGATGATATAAAAATTGGAGGATTATGTTCTAACCATGAGCAGATAGTATCTGTTCAAAGTGACCTGAATAATATCTCAAAATGGATTAACCTTTGGGGCATGAAACTCAATCATAATAAATGCAAAGTAATGCATTTTGGTGCTTCAAATCCCTGTCATTCTTACATGTTGGACAATAGAGTGATGAATTGTACTAGCATTGAGACAGATTTGGGCGTCTTGGTTACAGAAGATTTTCGGCCTGATTCCCAGATAAATGCCATTATTTTAACAGCTAATAGGGTCATCTGGTCTATATTGAGAAATATTAAATCTAGGGATAAGAATGTGTTGATGCCATTATTCAGAGCTTATGTTCATCTGCTTTTGGACTTCTCTTCCCTGTTGTGGTCCCCTTTTAGGAAATACAGTAGTAGCCATAGACACTGCCAGCTATTTCCCAAAATTTCTGTGATATTTCCAGAAATACCTGATGCTTTTTGCATTTAAACAGTAGGGCAGCAAAGAGAAACTCTTCAGAAATTTTGCGAAATATCTGGAAATAGCTGGCAATAACTGTGGCTACCACTGTATGACATTTCACATCTTGAGAAAGTCCAAAGATGATACACTAAATATATTAAAGGGCTTCAACAAGTTTCATATGACTCAAGATTAGCTAGTTTAAACTTAATGTCTCTCGAAACAAGACGGCTAAGAGGGGGACTTGCTTCTTATGTACGATATTATGAACGATCCATATTTATTAACTAATCTTGGACTGATGTTCAAGGATGATACTTTCAATCTTAGAGGTCACCCACTTCAGTTTAAGTACAGAAGATTTGACCTTATTCCCCAAAAATTGTTTCATACCCTATGCATTATAAAACCTTGGAATTCTTTACCAATGGAAGTTATTTCTAGTACCTCTAAACTCATGTTTAAATCTTGTTTAGACAGACTGATAAAATCTGGTTTTATTCTTCATTATTACTAAATATAAGGGACACCTATGGGCCTTAGGGTTGTCATGCTTCTTTCCTACCTTAGTATATGAACCTTTGTATATGAACATTGTGGCTCTGTGTCAAAGACAAGGCTGGCAAAATAAATCATTGCCTAATGTAATCCAGATCCAGTGTGGAGAAAGAAAGACATTCATGTGGGATGGGGGGGGAGGGTTCAATGAGAAATTTTACAGGCACATAAACCACAAATAAATGTTTAGTTTCTTTCCCTGTCCTCAGTGAGTTTTTTTTCCCATTGTTTCTTGTAGTTCCTATAATCCAAATTCCTATCCTAACTTTAATGTCCACCATGTTTTGTTTTCCAGTTATATGAAAAGAAAACATTCTTCCACTAATTGAACCAAAACCAAATCCCCCTGCACTGATTATCCACCCCACCAAGCACACCAAGACTCACCCACATAACTTCAATCCACAAATCCTGGTGGCACTGTCAAAATAAAATCTCGATTAAAAACATGTATCACAGATGGATAAAAAATGAATATATACAAAAATAAGGTACCTGTAGACTGTAACAAGTTGAACTGCATTGCACATAAGCAGCCTTGTTTTCCAGTCCCTGGTCACAGGAGAATGAATGGCTGATTAGAGTGCGGATCCTTGCATTAGAAAGAGTGCACAAGTATGATGTATTTTAAGTGTTTTGGTGATGGGTGATGGGTTTGAGGGTAAGTTATAGGGTGTGCACAGTGTGTGGTCTGATGTGGATAGGAGGTAAATTCATGAATCAACAGTGTCATCATAAAAAAGCCAAAAAAAAATACCTAAAGATAAATCACAATATTGGCAGTCAATGAAGAACATTTTTTACACTTACTGATCAGGACTACCACAGAGTGTATTTGTGTATGTGGTGAGTGTGGAGTCTGTCTGTGTGAGTGTTGGGGGGGTGCACCAGCTTACCCATTAAAAAAATAACAATTCATCAATACTAACATCTGCAGTGGTAGGGGAGGGACCAAACTCTTCAATATTGACAGTACATGGAAACACTATACGAACTAGTACATGAACTCAGGAAATATGATCAGGAACTCATCAACAGAGTACTGGATTCACTCCGATATGACCTAGGTTTGATTCCCACACATGTCATCAGCACGCTACATTGGAACATAATCATGAGTCACACAAGGTTGTTAATATGGGTACAAGGAGACGTTTCTCTCTAATTCAATCTTCATCTTAAAATACCAGTTTTTCTGTTGATTTTTCCCCTGATACTTCAGATGAAGTCCTAATTCTCATCCAATGCAATACACACTCTAGCTATTTCTCTAAAGTAAACTCATACAGCTTACACTGCTTCTAACAAATGGTGATTAAGAATCTATTAATGAGTAAAATCAGTACAGTTAAAAATCACATTCCCATTTGCAGTGTACAGCCAATGGGAGATTACCTGAAACACAAGCTGAGTTTACAATTCAGCAAAGTTTTAGTGGATGTTCCATGTGTGACATTTCTAACATCAGATCAATGAAATCATGAAATAATGGAAAAAAGACTGCTGTTTTATCAAATAAAGATTAGTTAAAATCATATTCAGACTGTAACGCTATGTCAGGCAAGCAAGTAACAGCATGGAACAAGTGTACAGGGCAGTGCACTCATCACACACAACATCCGTTCACACTCTCATAAGCCTTTTTAGAATATAGATACTCATAAAGGCACTTGACAGAGAGAAATGGCAGAAACATTAATAAAAAGACACAAAACACATTATTTTCACTTTATTAATAATATAAACAAGGTCAGATAATACCAAAAACAGTGAAATAGCCCATGTCTGTCCCCTTTAAGGCAAAGTGGGGGCAGCGAAGAACAAAGGGAGTGGAGAGGCATGTGTGCCATTGCAAGGAGCCTAGGAAACAAAATTCCTTATCTTGTTGTTACCATTGCATACCTGGACCTGGATGTGGTGGACAAAACAGAGTCATGGTGCACCAACAACCACAGCTGGGTAGTGGCCATATCAGGGTACAACATGTTTAAAAAGGATAGGACTGGGAGAAAGGGAGGTAGTTTATGTGTACAGAAAGGCAGTAAAGCCACAGAAATACAACATGACATCAGGGAAAAGGAAGGTCTGGAGATTCTTTGAGTTGTCATGGAGATGGGGGTCAGGGGCCTTTATACGCATAGGGATGGTGTACAGGCCACCAGCACAGGGGAGGGATATGGATAGGGTATTGGCAGAGGCCATTGTTAAAATGACAAATAAAAGGGAAGTAGTAATTATGGGTGACTTTAATCTACTGGATGTGGACTAGGACATCCAGTCCACAGCTACCACTGGGAGTAGGGTCATCCTAGACTCCTTGAAAAGGCCATTTCTCAGCTGGTTACAGATCCCACTAGGAATGAATCAGTGCTGGATTGGGTACTTACAAACAGGGACAGCATTGCAGATGTAACAGTGGATAGCCCCTGGGTTCAAGCGATCATCTACAGTGTGGTTTGACATATGGATTGGGCAGGAGAAAAAAACACTAGGATAAAGGTACTGGACTTCAGAAGAGCACATGTTAAAGACAATATAGATTGCCACAGGAAATACTTTGAATGAGGGATAGCAGAGGGGTGGAGACACAATGGAATAGAATGAGGAAGGGAATAAGTAGGACAACAGCAAGCTATTTAAAGGTAATGAAGTGGGAAAAAAAAACAGGAAATACCAGGATACCCAAATGGAATCAGACAAGGAGGTGTATAAAGTGAAACAAATGGAGGCAAGAAGGAGGGTAAGGGCAGCAAAGACTCAAACTGAGGAAAGGATTGCCCAGGCGGTCAAACATAGTGATAAGACATTCTTCATGTACATGAGCGAAAACGGAAAGGTAAGGGATGGTATAGTGAAGATCAGGAGTTGGGGAATGTGCAAAGGAAGACAAAGATAAAGATATAATTTTAAACAAACACTTCTGCTCAGTTTTCACAGTGGGAGGAAGGGACAGGCCATCGTGCATTAACAGACACACTGTGGGGGGGGGAAGGAGTGGCGAGTGGCCACAAGACCATTTACAGAAGAAAGAGTCCACTGAGAGTAGGAAACCCTTAGAGAAAACAAGGTGATGGGGCTGGACAGGATTCACTCAAGGGTACTTAAAGAGCAAGTGCTTAGTAAGGATGCACATCTTAGAGAATGTAGATTTGGGTCCTTTAGATGCCTCTGTAATTATTTTGTTTCCTTTTATTTGTTTCCTTAGTTACATTTTCAATATTTTATTTGCATTGTACCAATTACTAATAAAGAATCCAATGTAATTTTTATATTATGATATCACAAAGGTTTTACTGTCAAGACTGGCAGTGCATTTCAATGGGAAACTGCAAACTGTAGGTGGGCGAAATTAACAAATTCTGAATTTGAGGAATCTTCATGAAATTGCACAAATTTTGGGGAATTTTCTGAAATTCTTTAATTGCCCATAACATGGTCTGTGTTAAAGATATGGATCTGACGTTTGGCATACATATTGTTTTGTACACTCCCTAACAGCTCTTAAAGTTACATGACATTTAGATGAAGGATGGGGAAGTTATAAGGCTCAGAGTCTAACAAATTAATATTCATGTGAACATTTCTGAAAATATATCTATACTTACAACTTAGCCACCTTTGGAGCTAGATAATTGAAATCATAGATGCATACTTTCTTGGAAGATTCATAGAAGCTGTTAAATAGAGACTGTAAGGTTTAGCTATGTCCTGCCTCCCGACACTACTTCCAAGGGCTGACTTCTGAACCCAGGCCATCAGCATGGCAGCATGATGATCTGATGTCGGACAATGGTGGTTGCCTTAAAGCCTAATATTTAGGATCAATGAACCTAACAACATTGGTTATATTCTGTTCTCTAGATTTAAACTTATAGGGGCTTAAAATTCAGCAGTTTACATAATTGCAAAATGTAATTTTTAAATTTCAGAATGTTTAGAGGCTTATAACTAAGTCTCCTTTATAGCTAGGGGTCTGACACTTGACACACATATGTACGGATATGGGCAATGTCATCATATCAAATGTGGTGCAGTTTTCACAAATGCTTTTAGTTTACATAGTTGTTAACTGTAATTCTAAAATTTCTAAATGTTTGGAGGTTTATAATTCAGCCCTTTTTACAGATAAAGATCTGAGGATTAGTACACTTCTGTATGGGCCCTGGGACAGTCAACATACCCCATGCAGTACATGTTAGACAAATACATTTCAAATTAGATGGAAATAACTGAAATCACAATGTTGGCAACATTTTGTGAAATGTTCATGGAAATTCTGCAAAATTTCATGGAATAAAAATCAGCATTTTGCCAGAATTCCACAGGCAGAAGATATAGTTCACCCATCCTTACTGCAATCCTGTTTTCAGATTTTTATGGAAAAATAACACTTTTAGCCATTGAAACAGTTTATGTTTCATAGAAATATATGAAGGTTGCTAACCTGTGATCTTTTGTTATAATTTGGCAGGTGTAATTTCCTTCATAATCAGATTTTACTTGGGGAGAAGAAATGATGAGCCAGTTACTGTTTGAAAAATTGTATTATACAGATGTACCACCAGACTAGTGCAAACATATAAAAGGCAAGGTTTATTGCTGAATGAAGTATCTATTTCTTTTGAAAAATGTTGCTGAAAGAAGTATCTGTCTCTTTTGAAAATGATAGAAAAACATATTAGAGTCTCCTTGAAATACATTGGGCTTGTAAGTAGCCGGCAGTTTCTGACATCACAATACCAGCATTCCATTGAATTATTTTTTAACAAGCAGTGTGAACAGCAAAGGTGAAAAAAACAAACTTTTTTTTTACTGCACAAATATTTTAATTTCAAAAGAAAAAATACATTTTATCCATATTGGTCCTTGAAAAACAAGAAACGCTGGAAGGTTTGATACCTTTTATCGGACCGAAATTTGTATTGTACAAAGATAGTATAGTGTGCAATCTTTTGGGGCCTCACAGGTACCTTCTTCAGGTGAACAGCAAACTGAGCAAAATAAGAAGCATTTATGTGTACTGTAATGCAATGTTTAAAAAAATGATTATGATAGAATAGTTGAGAAGAATTTAACAGGAAAGGTGAGTGGTCAATGGCTGTGTGGGCATGATTAGCAGGAATGCTAAGAGATTTGACTTTACTATTTTACTCTATTTTACTAATCTAAGGGCAACCATTGTTCTCAAAATTTCTGTTGAACTTGACATTGTCAGGTCTAAGCCCTGGCTATGACTGACACTTGTTCCAATGCTTATCTTCTGCAAACTGCACTGTATATACTGTAAAACATTTGTACCCCAACTGTATATGTTGCTCTAACTGCGGTACACAACTCTGTCAGGTCTGTATCCTGACTATGACTGTCTCTTGTTCCAATGAGTATCTACTGTAAAATATTTTGTACCCAAACTGTATATGTTGATCTAACTGTTGTATACTTGTGCACTGTCATGGTGCCTTTAGAAATCTGTCTCTGGCTCAAAGGTTATAAACTTGAAATGTTCAATAAATAAAGATATTCATAAAAGAGGCTGAATGGATGCCTTGAAATGGTAATTGGAATGGTAACCTGAGAGGAACACAGAATCATAAAGACCTCAGATAAACAGTGTGTAAGGTTTATATCCACTGTGATGCATTGCTTCAGCAAGCAACAAGACATGAGAAGGTGTGAGTTATGTCCTGATAAGAGCAAATCTCAGGTGTGTTATGATGCATGAGGCGCTTGTGCTGAGTGGTTTTAGCACCTGGAAAGTGCTCTTATCAGGCCATATTTCCCACCTCGGAGTGTCTTATTGTGCTTATAAAATGGGCTCCCCAAGTAACCTTTTAAGAAAAAAATAAGAAACGTCAAAAAATAAATAAAATAAAAAGCTGAGGCTTTAATAGTTGAATAAAAACTAGTCCCCCTATTAAGGTAATTTCTGAAAGTGTTTCATTAGCTGTTCAGGACTCCCTAAGAATTTGTCAGGTTATGTGTATATCACTGTTTCTGACATTACACCACCCTCTCTCACTGATTTTGTTCTGTGCTGTCTTTGCTATGTACAAATGCTAACAGCATTCCTTTGCCTGGGGCTGACTATCCACTTTCACTGATGGCAAATGTGTCACACTGCAGCCACCATAGTTAGCACATCAGCAATTTTCAAAATGCTGTTTCTTGCTTCATGTGGTCAATCATAATATTTTATTTTATGAATTGTACATAAAAGTACTGGTGGAGAGCTGGGTCTGGGTTTTATTTTAAAGGTGCTGTCCCATTCGCTGCATCAGTAGTGGAGCAACAGTGGTGGATCTGTAGCACAATTTCAAAGCTGTGGCATGTGCTTCATTCTTTTCATTGTGGTTTGCTTTAAACACTGGAGAGGTCAGACTTTACTTAAAAAAAATCTTGTTGGCCCGGAGGAGCTGAGGCTTGAGGTGCTGGATGCCTTACCTCATGCTACATTGGTGACCCAGGTTCGGGAATGACTTCAGATCATTGGGTGCCAGCATGGGGGGGAAGGAGGAGCAGGATCAAGTGGAGCCGGCAGGCTGCTCTCCTCTCCTAGGGGTACTGGGGATAGGTTGTCACCTTCCCATAGTCCAACTACCACCGGGTGAAGATCCAGTGGGATAGCATAGGTGGAGGGGGTGGCAAGGACTGGAGGGTGGAAGGGACTGAGTTGGTGCCACGGTGGGTGTGCGTGCCTCCACATGCATGTACAGCCATGTGCCAGGGCCTTGGGCAGGGAAAGTTGGACCTGCAAAGAAACACCCGTAAAAACCTATATTAAAAATATATATCTATGAAATTGGCATTTACTGAGAGACTGTGTGTGACTGTGACTGGGGAGGGTGTTGTGCAGCTCATGTAGGCTGCTGATGTTATGCTGGCACCTTGACTCTGGCAGAGAATGGCACAGTGATATGTTTGTGTTGTGGGGCTCAGGTTGGTACAGGTAGTGCTGGCTGTAAGGTTATGTCTTGATAAGGACACGGCTGAAAACCTGTTTCAGCCAATCAGTGATCAGGACATTTTATAAACATAATTATGATAGGATAGGTGAGAAGAACTTAACAGGAAGAGTTGGAAGCAATGAATAAGAACAGGTCTATAGCTGTGAGGGGATGAGTATCAGGAAATGCTAAGATATTTGTAAGAGAGAGGCTGAATGGATGCATTGAAGTGGTAATTGGAAAGTATCCAGACAGGAACACTGAATAAAAAGACCTGAGATACACAGGTTGTAAAGGGGGAGGCGGGTCCAAAAGAAGGAAGAAAAAAGCATATGTGTAAAAAGTAACATAACAGTATTAAAGTTTTCCATAATGTGTCACACATGCAGTGTCCCAAATGAGTCTGTTAAAGTTTGAATTAAATTGTTTGATATATTTCAGTTCCCATGGCCTTCTTTCCTCTGTGTTTCTGAAGTTGCCTCTTAGTATCAGGACAGATAGGTCTGAGAGGGAATAATTTATTTGGGAAACATGTTGCCCTACTGGTGTGCTAATAATTTGGTTTACTATTGTATGTTGTTGTTTGTTCATCCTGGTTTATAGTGGTTGCCTTGTTTAACCTATATTGCATTCATTTGGGGCTGTCCGTTTAGCCTAGAGGTTAGAATAACAAGCTGTGAATGAGCTTGGCATATCCAGCAGACCAGGGTTTGATCTCCACAACCTCAACGTGCATACTATGTGACTCTGAGTAAGTCATTTAACCTCCCCAGTGCTCCCAGGTAGCCCCTAAAAACAGGCACTTGTGCATAGTGAGCCTTACCCAGTTACCAAAGGTTAAAATAAATAAATACATCTGTGCAGTTTTTGCATTGAATTTAGTAAACCACATTGCTTGATTGACATGTGTAGAATCAGTTTATTTTTATTGTGTTGTTGTAGCCTGTGTTGATGGTGGTCTGTGTATCTATGTAGTTGCAGCTCTAATATCTTGCATCTTTGCATGGTGTTGTTCCTCTCATTTCATGATTATTTTGATATACCGGGAGTTGGCTATGAATTATTATGTTGGAACATTTAAGGAGCTGCTTGTAGGCAATGACAAGTGGTTCAGTGAAGATGTCCCTAAGTCTTTCATCTTCACTCAGCATGGGTTGTAGTTCTTTAATAGTTTGTTGAAGGGGTGTTAGCATGGAGCTGTATGTAACAACTAGGGATGTGCGATCAGCTGGAATTTTTTTTTGCCAGCATTCCAGTACATTTTCTCCACTGCTGTGCATCAGGGCACTGACATTAGGGTGCCGAATCACTACAGTGCCAAACCATGAGTTTATCCACTCCACCTGAGGTCCACCCCCCAGAGTTTGTATATATAGTTAGGATGTGTGTGTGGAGTGTACAGACCCCGGCAACATGTGGCATAAGGGGCACAGCCCCCCACAAAAGGAGTGGTTGGCCACATTAGTGATTGGTGCTGTAGTGACTCTGTGCTTGAATGCAGGTGCAATCTGAGGGTGAAGCCTTTTTTTTCTCATGGTATTTGTATAGCATGTTGCATTTCTTTGTCAATTTGTCTTGGGGAGTAATCCCGCTGGATGAAGGAATTCAGAAGTGAGGAGAGCTGTCTGTTTTTTTGTTATCTCATCATAGCAGGTTCAATGGTATTGAATTGCCTGACTGTAGATCACAGATTTTTTGTGTGCCTTGAATAGAATCTGCAATTATGTATGTATCAGTGTCTGTCAGTAGGTTTTCTGTAAACAGCACTTTGTATATGTCCACCATTAACGATTCTGACTGTGGTATCCAAAAAATTTATGCTGGTGGTGGAGTATTCAATAATGAGTTTTACAGAGTGACGAAAGTTGCTGAAATCATGATGGTACTCTTTAAAGGAGTCTTCACTTTCTTTCCAAATGAAGAATATGTCATCAATATATTAGAAGTGGACTAATGGTTTATAGGGGTGGTGTTTAAAAAATCTTCTAGACAGGCCATAAAAACAGTAGCATATGGTAATGCATTTTTTACCCATTGCTTTCCCCGTAATCTGTAAAAAGTGACTTCTGATTTTATTAAGGTGCTGATGGTGCTTTCTGGAATGTCTCTTGCAGATATGTTGTCCAGTGCAAATATTTCACATGCTGATATGCAATCTTCATGAGATCCATTATGGGGCTTCCCTGGCCACAACAAGGATGTTACACATTAGTACTGTATCTGGGCTCTTAAAACATTTCAGAACAAAGTCTCTTCCTATATCACCTCCCTTTTTCATTATTATCATAGCTCCTACACCCTTACAAAAATGCTTTCATACTACTTTAAGTACCCATAGTTGGCACACTTTATGGTAAAGCTGCATTTAGCCATATAATCCCATCCACCTGGAACAAACTATGAACCACCCTAAAACTCCCTGAACCGGTTTCCTTAAACATATTTAAAACCCTGGCCAACAAATCGCTTATGGAAATTTGCCACTGCCAATGCACCAAGTAGCCCTATTGGTGGAGAAACTGTTAGTCTCATTAAACACTTGAATGTAAACTTCTTTCATGTTTCCCCTTGTCTCCTTTAATGCCTGTTAGCTTAGTTCCTGAAATATATATCATTTAGCCATAACTCTCCTCCTACTATACATTGTTTGCCTGTTTCAACACTGTTCGAACTTGATGTATCACAATTGTACTACATTGCATTGTGTTGTATTGTATTGTATTTTATTATATTGTATTGTATTATATTGTAGTATTGTGAATACTTTGTATGAAGGTGTTCTACCAGGACCTCCTTGTAAATGAGCATGCTTAATGGAGATTTCCAGAAAATAAACTTGAACTTGAACTTGAATTTGTGGCTAGAATAGTGGTGGGTGATAGATGGCCAATTTGCTTCAGTTTCCCAAGAAAATGTGTGGTGTGTTGAATGAAACTGCTGGTAGATCTCACTAGTTATACAAGTAGAAAGTAATTACTAACACATCAAAATACTATAAATAAAATAGCATGTCTATTTATCAGAAGTAAGCACCTCCATTTTAAGGAACTGAGCACAGTGCTAGCCACCCCTCTTTTAATGTCAGTTGGCTCCTCATTGGAGATAAGTGTGGTTCTAATGGAATTGAAGAGTATTGATGTGGTCCCTCTGCATAAGAGCAGCAGCAGGGAGGAGTCCAATAAATAGAGAAGAGACATTCTCACATCAGTGGTGGGGAAGTTAATAGAATCCCTACTGAGGAAAAGACTGATGGAGTACCTGGAGACACATGGTCTGCAGGACCACTGACAGCACAGCTTCCTGGGGGAGGTCATGTCAAACAAATCTCATAAATTTCTTTTACTGGGTAACAAGGGAGGTGGATCAGGGGTGGGTAGTGGATGTGGCCTATCTAAACATCATCAAGGCCTTTGACACGGTTTCACACAGGAGGCTGCTAAATAAATTTAATAACTTGCGGATGGGGGGAGGAGGTTGTGTGCAGTGTATCAAACTGGTTAAAAGATAGGAGGCAAAGGGTGGCAGTAAACAGCAGTCACTTAGAGGATGGGAGAGTGACCAGCAGAGTACCACAAGGATCAGTATTGAGCTCTGCCTTCTTCAACATCTCCACAAGTGATATTGTGGAGTAACTGTAGGAGAAGGTTTGTCTCTTTGTGGATGTCACAGAAATCTGTAAAAAAGGTGGACACCCAGGAGGAGGTTGAGAGAATGCAAAGAGATCTGGGGAAACTAGAGGAGAAATGTAGGGAATGAAAGCTGGGTTTCAATGTAAAAATGCAGTCATGCACCTAGGACTGGAAAACCTGGGGGCTCTGTATAAGATGGGGGATCAGTACATACAGTTATGAAGCAACAAAGGGGCCCTAGGGCAGTACAAAAGGACAGCAGGCAAGGCAAGCAGGTTGCTGGGGTGCATAGGGAGTGGGAACTCTAGCAATTTAAGAGAGGTAGTGTTTCCCCTGTCTTGCTCACTTGTGAGACCCCACATGAAGTACTATATCCAGTAATGGAGGCCATAGCTCTCCGAGGATATCAATAGGGTGAAACACAGGAAGACTACTAAAATGGTATGGGGTTTGTAGGAGCAACCATACGAAGAGATGCTGTGGGAGCTCAACATGTTCTCCCTAGAGAAGAGGACAGCGAGAGGGGACATAATTGAGGCCTATAAGTACCTCATTGTGGTGAACAAGGTGCAAGAGGGGAGTCTCTCAAACAGGAGAAGGAGCACCAGACACAGCAGCTTGCCATGAAGCTTGGGGGTGGGGATTAAGTTTAAGATGGATGTGAAAAAATACTTTTTCACAGAGAGGGTGTTGGACACCTGGAACGTCCAGCCAAAGGAGGTGCTGGTGGTGAAGACAGTGGGAAGCTTCAAGTATGCATGGGATAGACATATGGGTATAATGAAAAGAGGTAAGGGACGTGGGAGGGACATCTGTTACCAAATAAATTCTAGGGTGTAGTATTAGACCAGGAAAAGGGGTCAGACTAGATGAGCCTACTGTTCCTTTTCTGCTGACACATTCTACATTTCTGTATTTCACTCTTTATCAATACTTTGACTCCAATCTTCCAAGACAGCCCTTTTTTAAAACCACCTCATAAACTTGACAGGTGTCGTTTTTCAAATCCTGGACAAGACATGGTTTTGCAGTTGTGGTGCAAAATGATGTTTCAGCCAGTATTCTATAAAAGTCACATGTTATATTAATAAGGAAGAGCCAAAAATCAATGATCTTAAACATTTGGGATCAAATTTTAAAAATTAATAATTTTATATTATGAAATGTTGTGTGTAGTGCCAGCCTTTACAGCACAGGGTAGTGCTTTGTTATACCATGCCACTAAGCTGAGTTTGGGGGTGAGCTTAGTGAGCCGGCTGGATGGGCTGAGGCTGGGGGATGGTACTATCATGTGACATTACCCCCCAACCTGGGAATGAAAGGTGCAGGGTTGAAAGCACAGCTCAAGTCCCATTTAGTAAAGAGAAATTTTCTCTTGGCATAGGGGGCCTGCACTTCTGCACATGTGGGTGCCAGAGTGCCCTGAACTCCAGCTGAGAGATCGACTCTTTGCCTTGTGCATCTGTATCTGCAGCCTCATCGAAGTGCAGGACCCAAATGGCTCTGCCCTTCTGGTGCGCTTCTGCAGCCCACCAGATAGCTGCATGATTTCTCAACATATGTTGCTTCATTTCTGTAGGCAGAAGGAGTGGGCACTTTGTCTCTGTATCTGTTCATGCAGGTCCCAATGGGACCAGTATAAATGAAGAAATGATTCTGCTACCTCCAAAACAAAGGAAACTTTTTGCAGAAAATGAGGTCATCACACCAGTTAGGGTTAAACTTTATTCTGCAAAAGTAGGGAAATGTGTCATTAGGATTTCCAACCCTAACACCCCACCCCCTAAGCAGCAAAAGAAAAAGTAAAGCAAACCAAACTTTATTCATAAAGCACTCATTCCCTTGGGTTCTGAGCACTGTACAATACATAAACCAATAAGACAATACCACAGCATCTATGTCCAACAGAATAGATGATTGTTATTGTAAGGGTTGTATTTAAGTTGTGGGATTTATTTGGGATTATTGGGTAATTGTGGGTGAATCTGAGTACTTGGTTATTTAAGTGTGAGACTACTTAAAAATGTGGTTGGGACAGAAACCCTTAAGGCACAGCTACTTGGGGGGGCTTTCTCCATGAACTCTGTCCCATTGAGCTTCCAGCACTCCTGGCTGAGGTCTAATGGAGGTGTAGGGCCTTGGGGATAGCTCGGAGGGGCAGTTCTGAGGGGGTTGCACCTGAGTGGCTGCCTGGGTGTCTGGGATTTGGGTCGTGAAGGCAAGGAGATGCCCTGGGGTGAAATTGGAACTTGAGAGGGGTTTGCCATGCTTAGTTCCCATACCCAAGGGTTTCAACTTAGAGAGTGGGCAGATGACCGGGCCAGCTGCCTCACCTCATCCTACTCGAGTTGTGTTATATAATGCCAGTTCAATGAGAAGCAAGACTGCCATAATGGTGGACTTGATATCCTCGGTCGACCTGGCTTGCATCACGGAGACCTGGCTGGATCAAAATACTGCTCCTATTTTGGAGGCGGCAGTACCGGACAGGTACTCCATGATACACCCCCTGAGAGAGGATCGCAGGGGCTGGGGAGTGGTGGCCATTTGTTTTATATCTAGTCTGAACCTCATGTTGTGAACTGTAGGTCCTACATGATCCTTTGAATATGTGGCAGCTCGGGGAGGTGTGGATGCAGGTTTCAGGCACTCCTGCTCTATCATTCCCTGGGAATAAATGGGGACTTTTTGAGGGAGATCAAAGAGCTTATCTCCTGCCTGGTGTTGGAGTCCCCCAGGTGGCTGATTCTGGTGGACTTCAATTCTTGGGTCGACGGTGGGCTCACAGAATTTGGGAGAGATCTCCTTAGGAGCATGGAGGCCCTGGGCCTGACACAAAATATAACATTGGCAATGCACTTGGGCAGCCACACACACTGGACTTAGTTTTTTCAGTTGGTTTAAATGTTACTAACCTCAGTGTTGATCCAGTGGTTTAGTTGGCTCACAGCACCATGGGGTTCATGATTAGGGCCCTCTCGATGATCCTGCCCATGTGGAGATGGTCTGGTATCACCCATTAAGAGGAGTTTCCTTCATGGGACTGTCAGCGGTGCTGGACCTTTTGAGTGTTGGGGCAGCTTATGCGATTGGGCTGGAGGAAGCAGTGGCAGACTATAATGGGGCTGTTATTGCTGCCTTGGACTCAATCCCACCAATTCATGTCTTCCCCTTGTCTACTCCCTGGAGACCTCCTTGGTATGATGAGGATCACCGTAGTTTAAAGGCTAAGGGGCAGAGGTTAGAGAGGTGCTGGAGGAGATCTGGCCTGATGAAGGACAAATTGGCCCTGAGGTCGCATTATGCTGACGATCAGGGGGCAATCTCCCACAAGAAGGTGGAATTTCTGTCTAGGGAGATTGCTGTGGTGAGGAGCAGACCAGCTCAGCTCTTCCACATGGTAGACAGGCTTTTACATCCTGTCTCTCTCTCTGTGTTGGAGAAGCAGGTTCTAGCACTAGGTGCAAGGAGTTGTCTCTATCCTTCGCCAACAAGGTGTCCTCAGTCAGGGTTGAGGTCTCTTAAAGTACCTCTCAAAAGGGATGCAGTGTCTGATCTGAGTTGTGCCAAAACACACCTCCTGTCTGGGATATGTTTGAGCTTGTTGGGGTGGAGAAGGTGATAGGGATACTCTCAAAGCTGCAGCCTACACATTGTGATCTGGACCCAGGTCCAACTTGCCTTTTGGTTGAATGTTCGGACCTGATTTTACCTGTGGTTGTTGAGGTTGTCTGGAGGTTCTTGAGGAGTGGGGTCTTCCTGTCGTCCTTGAAAGATGCTCTGGTTAGACCCCTTTTGAAGAAGCCCCCTTTGGACCCAGACTGCCTCAGCAACTACAGGCCGGTCTTGAACTTCCCATTTTTATGGAAGGTTATAGAGAAGGTGGTGGTCATTCAGCTTGAGAGATATCTCACATCTTCTTCTACCTATGCACCTTTCCAGTATGGGTTCCAGGCAAGGCATAATATGGAGACTGCCCTGTTAAGGGCTCTTAATGATCTCTTGATCACGAGGTACTGGAGAGCCTGTACCATCTTGGTTCTCCAGGACTTCTCTGTGGTGTTTGACACTGTGGACCAAGAGGTGCTGCTTGACCACCTGTGGTTCTGGTGTGGCCTGTCTGGCAATGTCATCAAATGGTTCAGGTCATACCTGACAGACAGTGTGTAGAGGGTGAAAATGTAAGAGGAAAAACAAAGTTTCTGAACTACTCTAAAGCAGACTACTCAAGTATTAGGCAGATGTTACAGGCATGGACATGGGAAGTAGATCTAGAACAAAAATACATGCACACCACCTGGGACCTAATAAATACAAAACTACAAGAATGTATCTGCAAGTACGTACCAGTAGTAGTAAAATATAATGACAAAGGATGTATACCCTTATGGTTTAATAAAAAAGTACAGAAACTGGTAAAACGAAAGGAGAAAGCATATAAAAAGTACAGGGCCAACTCAACAGATTTTAGAAAGAAACAATTTGTTCAAATATCAAATAAATGTAAACATAATATAAGAAATGCTAGGGCAAAAGCAGAACAAAGTTTGGCACAATGTAATAAAAATAACTACAAAACTTTTTATAGTTATATTGGGAGCTTAAAAAAACAACAACCATATAACGAACATAACTGTAGTAACATAGAAACATAGAAGTTGACGGCAGATAAGGACCGCATGGCCCATCCAGTCTGCCCATAAATTAGTAATAGTACTTTAACAAAAGAAGATGAAATAGTGGAGGCATTTAATGAACACTTTTTGGGAGTGTTCCAATTAGATAATATATCATCCCATGTTTCTAAAAACTTTGAAAAATGAACTAGCATGACCACTGTGTGTGTTAATAGATCATTGACAGAGGGTTTGGTGCTAGATGAGTGGAGAGAGGCACATATAACACCTATACACAAAGCAGAAAACAAAACACACATAGATAACTATAGGTCATCAGTATTACATCTGCTGTGGGGAAGTTGATGGAGAGCTGTATCAAGGACTTATTGGAGCAAAATTTAGTGTATCTCTGGATATGTGATACTAGTCAGCATGGATTCCAGGCAGGTAGATTGTGTACAAGCAACTTGCTTCATTTTTTTGAGACAGTAAGTCGGGCGTTGGATGGTGGGCTCCCAGTGGATGTACTGCACTTGGATTATGCAAAGGCAATGGATTCAGTCTTCCATAAAATATTAATACAAACATTGATGGACCTGGGTGTGCATTGGCAACTTGGTTTTTGGATAAAGGCGTGGCTTACGGATAGGATCCAGCGGTTACAACTGCAGGTTTTTTTTTCTGACTGGGGAAGAGTGATGAGTGGGGTGCCCCAGGGCTAGGTTCTGGGTCCCCTGCTATTTAAGTTATTTATTGCCTCCATGCAGGTTACTGATGATGCACGAATCTGCAAGTTTGCAGATGATACCAAGGTGGGAGCTGTAGTAAATAACCAGGAAGCAATAGAAAAACTTCAGGAACAGTTGCTTGGACTGGAACTTGGGGCTGAAAATCACTCTTTGAGATTTAATGCAGATAAGTGCAGAGTCATGCACCTTGGAGTGAACAACAGGGGGGCAGAATATAGATTAAACAATGTAACAATAGCTAGTTTTAAGTCTGAAAGAGACTTGGGAGTAATAATAACAGACACATTAACATCACAATATTGAAATGGTAAGAAAGGCAAATATTGTGATGGGAAACATACTTAGGAATATAAAACGTAGGCACGAGGATGTCACGTTGCCCTTGTATAGATTATTAGTAAGGCCACTCCTTGAATATGGTGTTCCCCTGACTTCCCCACAGAATGTGGGAACTAGTAAACTAATAGAAAAAGTCCAGCACAGATACACAGAAAAAATACTTGTTGTTAAGGATTTGAAATACAATGATAGATTGTGCAGCCTAGGTCTGTATTCCATGACATACTGTTACTTAAGAGGAAACCTGTGCTATGCATATAGATGTTTTCACGATGAGACTTTATGGGAATGTGCAGGACTCAGAAAGAAAGGAGTAGTAAATAGGGCAACTAGACTACATTCACATCAATTATTGGGAGAGATATAGAACACAGAGAAGGGGGAAATGGTATAATCAGAGGGCGGTCGGATTATAGAACTGACTGCCATGTAATGTGGTGGAGTCTCCTACAATGGATATCTTTAAACACAGATTAGATGATTGCATGCAGAGAAAAAGATGGGAGTATCACCACTGATGTGGCAAGTCTGTGTATGGCCTATGGCTGATACCACTTGAACAATAAACTATGAAACTATGAAATGGGACTTGTCTCATCTAGCCCGAAGCCTCTGAGCTGTGGGGTTCCACAGAGGTTGGAATTGTTGCCCTTATTGTTCATGGTGTATATGCTGCCATTGGGGGACATTATCAAGCAGTACCAGCTCGTTTTCCATTGCTATGCAGATGATACCCAGCTATACCTGTCCTGTGCACCCAATGCTCATGTATCGGACTCCGTATTTAATAGCTGTCTTGAGCAAATCTAGTCGTTGATGACTCACAACTGGCTTAGGCTTAACCCAGACAAGACTGAGGTACTGGTGGTGAAGCCAGGTCATCGCGGGGGGGGGGGATAGGGGGTTAACACCCCAGCCTAGTGTTAGTGGGTGTTCCCCTTGTCCCTTCTAGACAGGTGAAGGATTTGGGTGTGATCTTAGACAATGGCCTGACACTTGATGCTCAGGTGTCAGCCATGGTCAAAAGTGGATTTTATCATCTTAGGAACATTGCCCGAATCTGAGCCCTGATCCCTTCTGAGGATCTGACCACACTGGTGCATTTTGTCACTTCAAGGCTGGATTACTCTAATGCCCTGTACCTTGGGTAATCTGGAGGCAACCTCCGCAGGTTGCAGCTGGAGCAAAATGTGGCAGTGGGATTTCTGACTGTGATAAGAGGATGTGAGCATATTACCCTGGTTCTCTGCAGACGGCACTGGCTGCGGGTCAGGTTGAGGATTGTCTTCAAGATAGGGCTCCTTACCTATAAGACCCTGCTTGAAGGGGGTCCTACCTATTTGCAAGATCTCCTTGTTCTTTACTGTCCGACCCAGGCACTCTGTTCTGCCGAGGGAGGCCTCCTTGGGGTTCCCAGGGTTAGGCTGTGGCATTTGGGGGATAGAGCATTTGTGGTGGCTGCTTCTACCCTGTGGAAATCCTTTCCTGATTATTTAAAGGGGCTCCCTCAGTAGACACCTTTAAAAAGGGATTAAAAACATATCTGTTCCAACTGGCTTTTTTTGACTGATTCTGTTATGAATTATAGATAGATGGATGTCTGTATTTATAATGATTTTATTATATATGTGTGTTTTTTTTTGTTTGATTTTAAATAACCGGATTTTGTATTGTTGTTTTAATTGTACAGTGCCCACAGTCCCAGGAAATGGGCACTTCATAAATAAAATATGTCTGTCTGTCTATCTATCTATCTATCTCTCTATCTATCTATCTATCTATCTATCTATCTATCTATCTATCTATCTATCTATTTATCTATCTATCAACCACAATCAGCATTTCAGCACAATCAAACTATAAATGAAATAACTATAATAAATAAAGAAGACAGAATTAATACAATAAAATACAAATAAAAGGATCTAGAAAATTATGTCAGGAATGCTAGGATAGGCCAAAAGCTGCTGTAATTAGATTGGACTTCAGGCCCCTTTTGAAGGCCTCCAGTGATGGGGCCTCACTTAGAGATCTGGAAAGTGAATTGCACAGTGTCAGGCCAGCAACATCAAAGGCCCTCTTACCCGAAGAGTTTAACTGAACCCTGGGAACCACTAGGAGGCCTGCCTCCGAGTAACAGAGAGGATGGGAGGTCTGGTGAGGAAACAAAAGGTGTTGCAACTAGTTGTGGTCCAGTACATGTAGGGCTTTATAGATCAGCAAGCTGAAATTTAAGGAGATCTACCACTTCATCAGCAGCCAGTACAGTTTGTGCAGAACTGGGGTTATATAATGGGATTTTGGATGAGTTGTCAACAACATGGCTGCAGCATTCTGCACCAGCTGCAGACAATGAACAGTCCCTCCATTTAACCCCAATTAAAGGGCATTGCAATAATCTGTATGCCCCTTCTACAGGGACACCATTACAGTGAACAGCATTGATGGTGACAACATTGACCGCCTGCTGTAATGGTGCACCCGAGACCCCGGCACTCTGTCTTCCTGTCCTACACCTCCTCCCTAAAACAACTCTGACTCAGAGTTGATTATATTTAGTATGGGGGTGTGGGGGGCAGAGCCCACCGATAGAAAAACAGACTGGGTTTCCTTACGGATTTATGTCGACCACAACTTGTGGTCGACATAAATCTGTCATTGTGATGCCGGTTGATGAAATAGCTGTCAAACCAGCATTGTAGAGCTGCAATAATCAAGTCTAAATATGGGAGCTCATAAAGCTGGGGATAGTGGAGGCAACCAAAACCTGCTGCAAGGCCCAGAGCAAGAAGGCTAGGGCTAAGAAACCGAGCTGGTTGAGTAAGGAAGTCATGGAAAAAGTAAGGAGGAAAATATCTGCCTTTAGGAAGAACAAGAAAACAGGGTAAGGGGAGGACAGGGAAGAATACTTGACGGAATCGAAGGAGGTGACAAGGACAGTAAGGGGAGCCAAGGCATCTATGGAACTCAGGCTGGCACAAGGCATTAAGAAGGGGGAGAAGGACTTCTTTAGGTACATCATGGAGAAAAGGAGCTGTAAGGACCACATAGTAAGGATTAGGAAAGAGGGGGGTTGGGTGGAAGCAAGGTGTGATAAGGCAGAAGCACTAAATGAGTACTTCTGCTCAGTATTTACTAAAGAGAAGAGGGGATGACACCCAAGGGAGGAGAATTGGCAGAAACAGGGGGGAGAGAGTGACAGATGGGGAAATCATGGAGGACAGAGTTTGGGAGGGTTTGAAGGCACTGAGGGCGGATAAGGCACCAGGCCCAGATGGCATCCACCCCAGGGTACTGAAGGAGCTGGCAGAGGTCCTTGCAGGAACTTTGGCAGACCTATTTAATGCCTCACTACATTCAGGGTGTGTAGCTCAGGGCTGGAGGATAGCACATGTGGTGCCCCTCCACAAGAGTGACCCCAAAGATGAACTGGGAAACTACAGACCAGTGAGCCTCACATCCATCATGGGTAAGCTAATGGACACTATCCTGAAGGAAAGGCTGGTGGCCCTCCGAGAGGCCAAAGGACTACAGGACAACAGACAGCATGGCTTCATATGGGGCAGATCCTGCCAAACCAACCTGATGGAGTTCTATGACTGGGTAACTAGGCAACTGGACAGGGGTCATGCAGTGGATGTCCTGTATCTGGACTTCAGTAAGGCATTCGACTCAGTGCCACATGGAAGGCTGGGAAGTAAGTTAGTAGGCACAGGGGCGGTTGTAAAGCTGGTGAGGTGGGTAGGGAACTGGCTTCAGGGAAGGCAACAGAGGTTGGTGGTGGGGGGGGAGCTCTCACACCTGACGGTAGTGGTGATCGGTGTTCCACAGGGCTCGGTGTTGGAACCAGTGTTGTTTGGGATAATCATTGCAGACATGTCATTGGACATCAAGAGTGAGATTAGTCTGTTTGCTGATGATACCAAGGTAGGAGCAGTGGTGGATGACCTAGGGGTATGGCAGGGGTTGCAGGATGATCTGGCAAAGCTTGAAACCTGGTCAGACACCTGGCAACTGGGCTTTAATGCCAAAAAGCTCAAGGTGCTGCATTTTTGGATGAAGACCCAAAGGAGGAGTTACCAGGTAGGGGGAGTGCAGTTAGCCCAGACAGAGGAGGAGAAGGATCTGGGGGTGCTCATTACAGGGTCAATGAACAACTCAGCACAATGTAGGAAGGCAGCTGCAAAGGCCAACAAAATGCTGGTTTGCATTGCAAGGGGTATATCCTCGAAGAGGGAGGAGGAGATTCTGCCACTGTATAGATCATTAGTTAGACTGCACCTGGAGTACTGCATGCAGTACTGGTGCCCGTATCTGAAGAGGGACATTAAGTTACTGGAGGGGGTGCAGCACAGGGTGACAAAGATGCTCAAGGGGCTGAGGGACTTATCATATGAGAGGAGGCTGAGGGAGTTGAACATGTACTCACTGGAGGAGAGGAGGGATGGGGAACATGATTGAAACCTTTAAGCACATGAAAGGAATAAACAAGACAGGAACGGGGGGCTGTTCAAAGTAAGGGAGGGGAGGGGAGGGATACCAGGGACCATGATATGAGACTGGAGGGAGGAAGATTCAGGAAGGAGAGGAGGAGACACTCTTTTACAGAGAGGGTTGTGGTTGGGTGGAATGCATTACCTGCAGAAGTGGTATCCAGTAGAACAGTGGACTGCTTCAAAAGGCGATGGGACAGAACAAGGGGGAGGGTCAATGAAGGGGAAGGGTGGAAGGGAGGGGCAGCTGCAGAATAAGGGTTGCTAGCTGCACATTCGAGCAGACTTGATAGACCGCTAGGCCTTTATCTGCTGGCAAATTTCGTATGTTCATAACAAAACCATGTGTCAGTGAGGGCAGGTTGCTGGGTGGGATAAACGGTTTGATCAGAGTGATATTTCTAAAATGATAAAAAACATTTCACACAATGGATGACACCTGAGACTCCAGTGTCAATTCTTTGTCCAAAATAACACCCTGATTCTTCACCTTTCCTCAGGTGGTAAGAGAAGAAGAACCAAGTACTAGCACAGTTTCCTCTTTCCCACCTCAGCTTCTCACCAGGCTCGATCACTAATACTTCCATCTTATCTGGACTGAGCCTCAACCAGTTGGAGGACATCTAATCCTGTATCTTGGGCCATGCAGGAATTCAGGACAAACCATACAACGTGTCTCTGTTACAAACAACATATACAGTTAGGCATCATCTTCATAACAGTGAAACCCAGCCTGTAACGTCTAATGATATCACCCAGCAGTAGCATGTATACCACAAATAACATGGCTGAGAGGACTGAACCCTGGGAAACTCCACAGGACAGGGGCATCAGGCTAGAGGGGGGAAAATTCACATCATCACTCTTTGACTTCCACCTGTGAGAAAGAACTCAAACCAGTTCATGACAGTACCATCAAGTCCACAGAGCTCACTCAGGTGATCTAACAACACCCCAAAATCCATTGTGCAAACACTGAGGAGAGATCAAGAAGGCTGAGTACCTACGAAGAGAGACTTAGGGAATTGAATATGTATTCCATGGACCAGAGAAGAGAGAGGGGGGACATGATTGAAACATTCAAGTACATAAAAGGCATTAACAAGGTACAGGCACAGGAGCATTTTCACTTCAAGAAGGGTTCCAGGACAAGGGGACAAGACCTCAGGCTGCAAGGAGGAAGGTTCTCTACCAACACTAGGAAGTTTTTCTTCACAGAAAGAGTGGAGGTCACCTGGATCAGCCTGCCCCAAGAGGTTGTAGGAGTCAGCACTGTGGGGGATTCAAGAATGCATGGGATAGACACAAGGGAGCCCTGACTACAAAAGGCAACTAGAGTGTCAAAATATGTCTAAAACAAATTGGCAGACTAGATGGACCAAGCAGCATCCTTCTGCCATCAACTTCAATGTTTCTATGTTAGAACTGACCATTTGACTATATCGTTCACCCTGAGGAGATCATTCTGCACCTTGACTAGTGCCATCCCTGTACTGTGCCTAGACCAGAAGCCAGACTGGAATGGCTCATAGATATCAAAGGCAGTGAGATGTGTTCAAGTTGAGTGGCCGTTTCTTTCTCAATAACATTCCCTGAAAAGGGAAGGTTATAATTCACGAGCCAGTCTAGATCCAGAGATGGTTTCTACAAAAGGGGTTTCACCAGTATCTCTTTAAGAGCAATGGGAAACAGCCCTCTCGAGAGAGAGCACTGGGTTATCTCAGCAAACACTGGACCCAGGGACCACACACATCTCATTAAGAGATGTGTTGGGCCCTGATCCCTTCATAACATATAGGTCGCAGCTACAAGATTATCTCTCTAACCTCTTCCAGCCCCACTGATCTAAACTTGCACCAGACATGAGGATTTCTTCTGTTTACTCCAGATCCAACCCCACATGTCAAATGAAACCCCACTGGGGAGTAGAGATGGGCAAAGTGGATAAAATTCATTCCACAAGTTACTTCACGAAGTTGGTGAAATTACCGAAGTGCAAATTGCCGACTTTGTGAAGTTTTTGCATTGCGAAGTTGCCCTTTTTCTAGGTGAATTGACCTAAATTCTCTCAACTTCATCTAACTTTGACGAACTTCACTGATTTACAGGCACCACTTCCTGCAAGAAATCCCTTGTATGGCCAGGAGGCTGACACATGAGAAGAACCATGCAGCCTGCACCTGAACACTTTCAAATGGCCAGTCATTTAAATGACAAGGTAGACTCCACTGAGATCACAGAGAAGTTCAGGCTGTATCTAGAACAGATAGCCCCTCATCCACCCCTGTGATCCCTCCTCAGGCAGTGCACAATGGAGAACATGGCCAGGACTGATGGCTCCAGTATTGGCCCAGCATCGCCAATCAGCCAAGTCTCCATAATGTAAGCTGGATCAACCATTGAAATCAAGTCTGCCATAATTGCAGTCTTATTTCTCATTCACTTGGCATTACAAAGCACTGCAGGTGGGATGAGTTGCTGCTGCTGGCCAATCTGCTGCCTGTCCACTCAGTCTGGTGGAAGCTCTGGGTGTGGGAACCAGCCACGTTGAACCCCTCTCTTGTTCCCATTTCACCCAAAGGTGCATTCTTAACCTCACCTCCATAATACCACATCATCCAGTAGCACCCACCAGGCCCCTCAGCCCAACTGCTCACCTCCAAACTATTTCTGCTGCCCTGCAGTGACCGTAAGTGGTAGCTAACTGGGGGTAGTCCTTGAAGGGTTCAAGGTCTAGCAGCTAGGCTGGAGAGTAGCTAAGTCTAAGGAGCCTGTCCATCCTACACATCTTAGCTGGCTACAAACAAGCCTACTTAATACAATGGCTAACCTAAAACATGTGCTGTGTCAGATCTCTCTATATTACATTAAAACTTGAACCTAATACATTCATTCCACCACACACACAATTTACTTCAAATAAATAACAAACCCACTCCAACACTCGCACCACTACCTAAACTCACTAAACCCACCCACTCTACACTAAAACAAAATTAACCACAAATTATAAAACAAGTGCTTAAAAAAAACCTTTAATAACCAATAACTGTAGTGCAAACAGTCCCAAGTGCAAGCTGCTGTAAATCAACAAAGAAGTCCAAACTCAAAAAACATGTAGTTTATGTGAAGTAGTATTTTTCTTTGTTCTCACCAGAGAGACCAGTAGATTATCATGCAGGAGAAATGCAGTACTCTCACTACTGTACACAGTTCTTCCAGCCCAGAATTATATCCACAGAGTAGTGCCAAGTGGGCTTTCTGAATACAAATTGCTTAAAGTCTGAGGGTTCTCTCACAATCCTCGGAAACAGTCATAATTGATTTTAATAAGGATGAACCAAGTCCCAGTCCCAAATCTTAGACTGAGGGTCAAATTCAGTTGCTAGCCAGCTTAATCATAGCTGGAAAATATCGAGGCTTAGCCATCACTCAGTACCAAGCAGTTGCTGCAGCCGTGGCACAGGACCTGGAACTCCCAGACTCCTGCTAAACCAGTGGCAGCCACAGCAGCTGTGCATCAAAATCTTCTGTAGGTTGTAAAGTTAGTCAGTGGAAGATTGAAATGCTGCATTTTATGCTCAATGTCCAGCTACAGGTGTTGCCTAACTGGAAAGGGTATTGTCTATGATGTTACCTCCCCAAAAAAAGGTTGCTATGCCACAACTGCAGGTGGAAAGTGTGGAAGCACAACCTCCTGAAAGGCTTTTAAATAAGTATGGCAGTTCAAGATCTTCAGCCAGGTCTGATGAGATCAAAACACTAGTCAGACAACTGCCTTTTATTGTTGCTTTGTTAAGCAATGTAAAACCAAACCACTTCTCAGGACAGGCAGCATTAAGGTATAACAGGCACACTGTAGTGTTCTCTAAAAATAAAAACAATACCTCCTATCATCGCCTCACTAAAAACCCTAACTGCACTACCCGGCTCCTAACTACCAAACTACCTTTCAGTGCTTGTCAGTTTCAAGCAGTAACTGCTCTCACAACACATGATGCAAAGCCCAAAAGTAAGGCTTCAGGTTCATTTAAAGAGCTAGTATAACTAATAACAGCAGACAAGAAAATGTTACACAATTTAAGCAGTAGTCAGTTGTAACTTTTTATTTCTGAAGTAGTTTTCTTTTTCCGTTTGCTCATTATGAAATTTTCTATGTAGCAGTATTATGCTGGATGTGTGGAATAGCACTCTGCCTGACAGCTGACATATCTAGCTCTATTTCCCTTACTATATCATCAGCATTGTGATCTCACAAACTGTGACATCACTGGTGACTGACCTGGTAGCTACTGAGTGATTTTTCCTTAGTAGTTGTGATGCCACAGTCAATGAGGTCACAATGCTGATAACGTAGTTGGGGGGGGGGCAGAGCTGAATATGTCAGCTGCCAGGCAGAGTGCTGTTCCACAGATCACACCTACTAACATCAGGAAAAAGCATTCTAACTATCCACAGGGAAAAGGAAAAACACCTCAGATATAAGATGCATTAGTCAATTGCTTTCAAAAACTTATTTTAATTTTAAGCAGTACACTACCTCTATGTACTAAAATAAATGGAAACAAAATTAACTTTTTGAATCATAAAGAATAAAAGCATGAAAATTAGGGGAGAGAAAGCAAAAAATCAAAAAACAGAGACTCTGTTCTAACATGCAGCTACACAGGTGCCCAGACTGGTGGCCATGATGAAGACCACAGAAGCAACCACAGACAGCCATCATCACATAAGACAAACAACATACAACTGTCTGCAGATTACAAAAATTGCAGTACCACTAATGTGCTACCTTTGTTGATTTGTATCTGTGGATGCATAAGGCCACACAGGAGTTTGTGCTTATGCAGCTAAGAAACATAGAAACATAGAAACATAGACTTTGATGGCAGATAAGGACCGCTAGGCCCATCTAGTCTGCCCATTTCCCTACCTACAGGATAGGCCGCAGATTCTAGTTAACCAACAGCCTATTTCTTCCTACCCCCCACAAGAATTGCCTTATGTCTGTCCCATGCATTCTTGAATTCTCCCACAGTTTTAGACCCCACAACCTCCTCAGGAAGGCTGTTCCATCCATCCACTACCCTCTCTGTGAAATAATACTTCCTCACATTGCCCCTGAACTGCCCTCCTTCTATCTTTAAATTGTGTCCCCTTGTTCTTGCAAGTCTCTTTCTGAAAGATGCTATCTTCTTGACTTTGTTGATTCTATTGAGTATTTAGATTATACAGAAATTTTCCTTTCAGTGGTATTATGAGCCTTTAGCCAGTGAAGCTAGAGATTCCTGCACTATTTAGTTCCTTCTGACCACCTCTATCCTGTCTATGGATAGAGGTAGTCCTGAGGAGGGCAACTAAAATGGTGCAGGGTCTGCAAGAGAAGCCATATGAGGACAGACTAAAGGAGCTTAATATGTATACCCTTGAGGAAAGAAGGGAGAGGGGGGACACGATAGAAACTTTTAAGTACCTCAGTGGAATCAACAAAGTTGATACACACCTGTGTGTGTATGTCATACAGCGTGCATGAGTTCATGTGTCTGCAGAAGTGCAGCTCCCATTTTAGCCAGTGCCTCATCATGCAGAAGAACTGTTGCCATGTGGGTATCTTGGTTTCAGCAGCAGATCTATACATTTTTCAAGATTGTTTTAGTTTTGTGTAGGTGTAGCACTTTTGCAAAAAAGTAAAAAATTACCTCTAAAAGTTCAGATTTAGTGAAAACAGTTACTTTTTGCTGGCATAAGAGGGTCACGGGTGTGGAAACATTTGTATGTTGTATGTTGTTTCTCTTATCTAATGATGGCTGTCTGTGGTTGTATGTGTGATCTTGCCCTTTTGCTACTGGGGGTGGGGAGGATTTAGGGTTGGAAAACCTAATGCCACAATTGTCTACTTTTGTGGCATTAAGTTGAACCCTAACTGGTGCATTAACATCATTTTTGCAAAGAACATACAGTGCATATATATATTTTTGTGGTCATTCATTGGACTTGGTGTTTCTCCTGGGGATGGATACATCCGATTTGGTGGTGGAACCTGTCAGGTGGTCTGACCATCATACCATCAGGCTCAGTTTTGAGGCCCCCCCGGGAGGCCTGCCCCTATGGAGATGGTCCAATACTGCACTTTGAGGGGTGCATCTCCTGATGGCCTGATGGTGGTGTTGGAGCTATCGGGTATGCTGAGTGAATGCTTGGATCCAGGTAACCATGTACTAGCCTATAATAAGGCAGTGACTGAGGCCCTGGATTCCATTGCTCCTGTTCATGTTCACCCCCTCACTCTTCGCCCCAGGTCTCCCTGGTTTGATGAGACCCTGAGGGAGTTGAGGAGAGTTGGGCGAAGGTTAGAGAGGTGATGGCAGAGGTTGGGCCTGGTGTGTGACAGGCTTAGTTTGATCGACCATTATTCATTCTATCAAACAACAACTTCCCATAAGAAGGCAGAATTCCTGTCCAGGGAAATTGCTGCTGTGCGGAATCGACCAGATCAGCTTTTCTGCACCGTCAATAGACTGTGCAATCCACGCTGTCTTCAGCCTGGAAATACTTTTTCACAAGAGCGATGTGAGGAGATTTCTCAATTCTTCGCGGATAAGGTTGTAACGATCAGGTCCAATATCTGCTTAACCCTCTCTCAAGGGAGTAGCAGTAGTCGGCAGGAGATGTCGGACACCCAGTCTGTGTGATGCGATTTCGGCCAGGCCACAATCAGTGATATTGTGATGGTTATCCAGTCATTATTGCCTGCCACCTGTAGTTTGGACTCGGGCCCCACGTGCCTTTTGGTTGGTTGTGTGGATGTCATTGGCCCGGTCCTTGCTGAGAGTGTCTGGTTGTCCTTGGAGAGGGGGATCTTTCCAGATCCTCTTAAGGAGGCTGTGGTTTGGCCCCTTCTTAAGAAGTCCTCCTTGGACCCCGACTGTCTAGCAAACTACAGGCCTGTCTCTAACCTACCCTATGTGGGTAAGGTTATTGAGAAAGCATTACAGCTGGATGACCATTTGACCAGCCACAATATTTATGATTCTCTCCAGTCCAGTTTTAGGAAGAGACATAGTACTGAGACAACCCTTGTTCGGGTACTAACTGACCTCCTAATAGCGAGAGATCGAAAGACTCATTCCATCTTGGTCCTTCTTGATCTCTCTGTGGCATTTGACACTGTGGAACAGGGTGTGCTGTTGGATCACCTGCAGTTTGTCTGTGGACTTTTGGGATCTGTCCTCAGATGGTTTTGATCTTTCCTCATAGGTAGGACTCAGAGGGTGGTGTCTGTTTTTTTTCCTCAGCTCCATTATCTCTAGCCTGTGGGGTACTGCAGGGATCCATTTTGGTGCCCATGCTGTTTGCGGGGTATATGCTGCCATTGGGAACAATCATTAGATGGTACGGCTTGAGTTTTCACTGCTATGCAGATGATACTCAGCTGTACATGTCTTTTGTGCCTGATCAGGATAATGCTGTCTCAGTGCTAAACAGTTGTCTAGCCAAAATCCAGGACTAGATGAATGTGAGCTGGCTGCAGTTGAATCCCAAAAAAACGGAGGTGTTGGTTGTGGACCCAGATCATCATGAGGTGGGTGTGTTGGCAGGCTCTCCTTCAGGTCTATGGCTCTGAGGTGTCCAGCTAACTACCTCAGACTGGGTGCGGAACCAGGGAGTTATGTTTGATGACTGCTTGACCCTGAAATTGCAGTTGTCGGCAGTTGTTAAAACCTTTTTTTACCATCTGAGGAATATCGCCTGGGTTAAACATCTGGTTCCTCCTGAAGATCTTCCAACATTGGTTCACGCTTTCATTTACCTCCCACCTTGACTACTGCAATGCCCTTTACCTAGGGCTACCATTGGTTGATATCCGCCGCTTGCAGTTGGTGCAAATCACGGCAGCCAGGCTTCTGACTTGTACTTCTAGAGCCAGTCATATAACGCCTGTGCTCCACGACTGCACTGCCTGCCAATACAGTGGCAGATCACCTTCAAGGTTGCGTTATTAACCTATAAGGCCCTACAAGATCAGGGACCAGGTTACCTGAAAGATCTCCTCTGTCCCTACTGTCCCCTCCACCCTCTCCGATCCAAAAATGAGTGATTGCTAGAGGTTCCCAGGGTTTGTCTACAAACATCTGTGGCAAGGGCATTTAGTTTTGTAACCCCAACCCTGTGGAATTCTCTACCTCATCGGGTACTAGATTGCCTGACCATCTAGAGTTTTAAAATTGTTTTAAAGATGTATCTTTTTAGTTTAGCATTTCCTAACTACTAAAGCTGCTATTTTATTTTTAGGCTTATTCTTATTCGGATATTCATATAAATATGTTTTTACTGTACAAGCGCCTTGGTTTGGAAAGGCGCCTTTTATAAATAAAGATGATTTGATTTGATTCGATATACACATATATATATATATATATATATATATTTTCATGGCAAAAACTCTTTTAATGCATCAGTTAGGTTGTTACACAGTGACAAAAGCAGGGAAATTTGGTGTTAGGGTTTAAAGCCCTAATTCTGCATTCCCCCCACCACCACCACACACACACACACACACAATCATTCAAGTAGGGGAAGGACCAAGGCAACGCAACCAATCACACACAACCAGCAGGAGGTCTATACCTCTGTTACCATAGCAAGTAGGGAAAAAATTTAAGTTTGGGTGTCATACAGTATTTCCAAACTTGTTTCAGCAGGTAACTTCACCTAAAGGTGAACCAAGCTGCCAGTAGCGAAAACTGTTTACCTCACTTTGTTTTCAACAAATGGGTGGCAAAAGGCATGATGGGCACTGCAATGTTTGTCTATGGGAAATTGCTCAGTTTTGGAACAGTGTAACTTTGTCATCCTTATCTCTTTTTGCAGCAAAGCAGCAAAATACACATCTGTGGGACCACGGTTTGCCACCCTGCAAATTTCAGCCCAAAGGACCCAACAGTTTGCTTGCAGGAGGATGGCAAAGATGTGCACTCATGAGGAGCATAGTTTCACAAAATACTTTGCAAACCTGATAATGTCGTAAACGGAAGGCACGGCACTTTCACATTTGTGAAAGCATTTTGCAAAACTATTTTCAGGAAATGTCCAAAATCCTGTTTTGGGGCTTGTAGGCCCGAAAAAGCATTGTGTAGTCTGTGTTGTGTGCTGCTTGAAGCATGGGGCCCAAGATGCCCAGTTGTCCATAGTGATATGTGTTTGGTGGAGTATGGAACTTCTAGGATCATAGTTAGCAGTAACTACTCTATGCCACACCCTGACATCTATTGGTGTGTGGAGAATGGGAGCATGGGGGTCTAGTTTCATGGTTTAGTTAGTTGAATCTTATTTCTGTTATCTACTGCTGGTTGTGTGTGATTGGTTGTATTGTCTTGGTCCTTCCCCTACTTGCATGTTTATGTGTGTGTGTGTGTGTGTGTGTGTGTGTGTGAGTGTGAGTGTGTGGTGGTGGTGGTGGGGGGGGGATGCAGAGTTAGTGTTTTGAACCCTAACACCAAATGTCCCTACTTTTTTCACTATGTAACATCCCTAACTGATGCATTAACAGAGTTTTTTTGCCCTGAATTTCCCTTCTTTTTGAGAATGTGAACTATAAATAGTGAATGCTATGTCTTGTTGAGACACAGAAGCTGGGCCCATGTCCAATCTTCCCATTCCATTTTAATCACATGTTTGTGTAGAGCATGGGCCCCCCGGGCCCTGCACTCCCACATACAGAGAAGCAGGATGCCATAGTGAAGCCCTGTAGTGTAAGAAAATCCTGTAATAGTGATGTGCCATGCTAAGGGTGACAGTAACGGTAATGGTAACAGTAATGATAACGGTAACATTAATGGTAACGGTAACACAAATGCAAAAGGTAATGGTAACACTAACACTAATGGTACCAGTAATGGTAATGCTAACAGCAATGGTAATGTAAATGCTAAAGGTAATGCTAATGGTAACGGTAATGCAAACGGAAAGGTAAATGGAAGCACTAACAATAACGCAAACGGTAACGCAAATGCAAACAGTAATGATAACACAAATGGTAATGCAAATGCAAGCAGAAATGGAAACACAACCGGTAACGTGAACGGTAATGGAAACGCAAATGTGAATAGTAACAGAAACATTAACGCAAATGCAAACACAAATGGTACCAGTAATGCTAACAGTAGTGGTAATGGTACCAGAAATGTAAACAGTAATGCTAACTCCAATGGTAATGTTAACGGTAATGATAACGCTATCGGTAAAATAAATGTAAATGCAAATACAAATGGTAATGGTAAAGCAAACAGAAATGCAAACGCTAATGGTAACAGAAACAATAACGGTAACACTACTGTTAATGCTAACAGTAATGGTAATGCAAACAGAAATGGAAATGCAAGCGCAAACAGCAATGCAAGCGCAAATTGTTACAAAAACGATATTGAAAATATAAGCGCAAACACAAACGAAAATGCAAGCACAAAAGGTAATGCAAACAGTTACAAAAATGATACTGCAAATGTAAACACAAACACATACACCAACAGTAATGGTAATGCACACGATAATGGTAACACTAACATTAACGATAATGGTGATGCAAATGCAAACAGATATGTGAACGCTAATGGTAATGGTAGCTCAAAGGGTAACAGTAACGGTAACAGTGACGGAGATACAAATGCTAATGGTAATGATAATGCAAACGCAAACATGAAGGCAAATGCTAACTGTTACAGTAACTCAAACGCATACACAAATGGTAACACAAGGACAAATGGTAACGGTAATGGTGATGCCAGCACAAAAGCAAATGGTAATGGTAACTTAACATAAATACAAACACTAACAGTGATGCTAACATTGACGGAAACATAAATGCAAATGCAAAAAGTAATGGAAAAGCAAATGCAAAACGTAAGGCAAATGGTGATAGAAACACAAAGGTAAACGGAAATGGAAACAGTAATGCAAATGCAAGTGCAAACACAAACAGAAACGGTAACGATAATGCTAACCTTGATGGAAACACAAACCGAAGCACTAATGGTAACGCTAATGGTGACGCAAACGTAAAATGGTAATGCAAGCGCAAATGGTAATGCTAACGGTGATGCAAACAGAAATGCTAACACAAACAGTAATGGAAATGCAAGGGCAAACATCAATGTAAATGCTAACACTAATGATAATGTTAACACCCATGCTTTGTGTCTGAAACAGGTGCATCAAGAAGCACAGTGAATACAAAGAATGTGGGCATAATAGTGGCCCTCGGACAGGAAAATGAGCACTTGGAATGCTAAATTGCTTATATCTCAGGAACCGTACAAGGTAGGAAAAAAAAATTAAATCTCATATTATTTATGACTTTTCAGGCTAGTTTTGTAGAATTTTTGCAACAAACAGTCTGTATCTCGAACTGTTTTTGAGATACAGTACCCGAAAGGCATGGCAGACACCATGATGTTATCCTATGGGAAAAAATCATTAATTTTGCAGAGCCGGAACTTTGGAGCCCTGAAACATTTTGGCACCAAACCACCAAAAGGCACATCTGTGGGATTTTGGCTTTGTTCCTAGCAAATTTCAGCCCAGAAGACCAAACCATTTTTTTGCAAGAGGCTGGCAAAGATTTCTTGTTGTTTTGGCCAAACCTTTGCAAATTACAAAAGTTTCTCAGAAGAAATCACTAAAGTTTTTCATTTGCAAAAGTATTTTGTGAAAGTACTTTTCCCAAAAATTTTAAAAACATATTTCTTGGTGGTTTAACCCCGCAAAAAAGATATGTCTAGCATCCTCAGGGTCCGACTAGGTGAACACAACAAGATTTGTGTCCCTAGAGGGTCCCAATTTTAAACATCAGGCATTTCTTTGAGCTCTAACTGAAAAAAAAATGGATGTCTCACAAAAGTAAAAGGGTCATTTGAACAGTAAAAACAACCATTTGCGAAACTTCCGCATCTGTTAACTTTTCCCATTAACTACAATGGGAACCTTGTTTTTTGAATAACTTTTGAACCGTTTAATATTTTTTCATGAAATCTTCGAAAGGCAAATTGGGGATCCTGGCTGCATGTTCCTATAAGTTTTTGGACTGAACGCGAAAACCATGCTGGCTGTAGGTGCGAGCAAAGAAACATGCAAAAGTCTGATTTTTTTGGCGTTTTATGGTGCTCTGTAGTTCTGCAACTGTACATCTGATTGTAACACAACTTGCCAGATCCAAAGATCTATGGCACCAGACCGTGCATTCAAAATTTCAGGCAAATCTGTACTATGGTTGCAAAGTTATTAAGGTGCAAAATGTGAGATTTAATCTTAAAGTGGGTCCTCAACCCTAACTATAGTGGCACTACCATACCACTATTATATATATATATATATATATATATATATATATATATATAGAGCAAAAACTCTGTTTAATGCATTAGTTAGGGTTGTTCCACAGTGACAAAAGTGAGAAAATTCATTGTTAGGGTTGAAAGCCCCCATTGAACCCCCCAACCACACCCCAACCAGCATAGGGGTGCACGTTTGGGTTGCCGGTCTTAACTCTCACCCTATCAGATGTGTGAAGAAGTACAGGTATAGAAGAATGGGGTGAGAGTTAGGACTGACAACCCCAATGCGCACCCTGATGCCGGTTGGGGGTGTGGGCGGGGGGTTCAAGGGGGGCTTTCAACCCTAACACCAAATTTCCTCGCTTTTGTCACTGTGGAAAAACCCTCACTAATGCATTAAATGGAGATTTTTGCCTCTAATTTCCCTTCTTTTTGAGAAAGATAATGAGAAATAGTGAATGTAGTGTGGTGGCGGGAGCGTGAGGCCCTTCGGGCTCATGCTCCCCCCATGTGATGTCTTGTCACATAGTAACACGGTGTCCTCAAACGCAAATGGTAATGCGCATGGTGATGCATAGCAAAACAGAAAGATAAACAGTACTGTAGACACAAATGGTTAAAATAACGCAAACACAAGTGCACATGAAAACGTGAAGGGTAAAGCACATGGTGCCGTAGATGGGAACAGTAAGTGAAACAGTTACAGAACCACAAGCAGAAGCGGTAACAGTAACAGTAATGTAAGCTCACAGGCTGGTTTTCCCCAAAAGCTACATAGAGAAAGACAGTGAGTACAAAGAATGTATGCATGATAATGAGTCTCGGAGCAGAAAATGAGGAGTTGGAATACTAAATTGCTTATATCTCAGGAAAAGTACGAAGTAGAAAAAAATGTAAAAGTCATATGATTTATGACTTTCCTGGCTAGTTTTGTACTTTGCCCCTATTAGGGGGCTAAGCATTTTTCTGACGAAAAGTCCGTATCTCACACCTTTTCTGAGATACAGGCCCTGAAAGCATGGCGAATGCAATAATGTTATCCTATGGGAAAAAAGAGAAGTTCGGAGTGCCATAACTTTGGCTCCTTGCAATATTTTTTCACCAAACCACTAAAAGACACATCTGTGGGATGTTGGCTTTCTTCTCTCCAAATTTCAGCCCAAAAGACCAAACCATTATTTTGCAGCAGGGCGGGAAAGGATTCCTGTAATGCGGCGGATACCGTAATGTTATCCTATGGGAAAAAGCATCAACTTTGGAGTGCCGTAACTCTGCCATCCTGTAATATTTTTTCCCTGCAACACTGAAAGACACATCTGCGAGACGTTGGCTGTGTTCTCTCCAAATTTCAGCCCAAAAGACCAAACCATTCTTTTGTAGCATGGTGGCAAAGAATCACTGTCATTTTCCCACTGCCTAGAAAAGTACTGTCGAACTTTGCAAAAGCTTTCGCAAATTCATGTGACAGTGTCGCAAATGCAAAAGTACTTTGCGAAAGCACTTTTTCTAGAAATGTGAAAAATATATTTCTGGGGTGCTTTACCCCAAAATAAAGACATGCCTAGCATTCTCAGGGTCCAACTAGGTGAATACAAAAAGAATTAGGTTGCTAGAGGGTCCCACATTTAAATACCAAGCATTTTTCTGATGGCCAACTGAAAACAAAATGGTGGATTTGTGACACTAAAACAGCCATTTGCGAAAGTAAAAACTGCATTTGCGACACTGTTGAACTTTTTGTTAACTTTTCCCATTGACTTACAATGGGAAATTGTTTTTTGAATAACTTTTGAACTGTTTAATATTTTTTCATGACATCTTCAAAAGGCACATTGGGGACCCTGGCTGCACATTCCCTGAAGATTTCAGACCAGTCGCGCAAACCGTGCGATCTGTAGAGATGAGAAAAGAATTCCAAAAAAACATAAATGTGCGCATAGATCACGCTTAATAACTCTGCAGCTGTATATCAGAACAGTATGAAAGTTGGCAGGTCCCAAGATGTATGGTTCTTGATTGCGTATTCCAAATTTCAGGCAAATCCGTTGAACAGTTGCAAAGTTATTAAGGTGCAAAATTGTAGGTTTAACATGTAAATGGCTCCTCAACCCTAACTATGGTAGCACTACCATGCTACCATAATATATATATATATATATATATATATATAATATGTATGTATGTATGTATATATACACATATACATATTTTATAATGATGAGGTAGTGCCACCATAATCAGTGTTGAGTAGGCTGTTTAATGTTAAACCCCTAGTTTTGCACTTTAGTAGCTTCACTGTTGTTCAACAGGTTTGCATTAAATTTGCATGCACAGTCTGGGGGACAATCTCTATTGATTTGTCAAGTTTTGTTCTAGTCGGATGTGTGGATTCTGAGACCTGGATAGTGAAATCAGTGAAAATATTGTTTGTTTGTTTTTGTATTTTATTTTTGTCATCGCCTACTGTCCAGACAATCTGGAATATTGTTCTAAAATTTTCAGGGTAGAAAGGGCTTGTCTCGGAATGGTTTCTTTTGTTAATCTGGTGAAAAAAAATATTCCTCTGTTTCCGAGTTATAAGGATTTGCAATTTTGTTTCTGAGCATGCTCAGTAGAGTCTTTTAGATAGCTGTTTCATACAAAAGAAAAATGTTGTGATACAAAAGAAGGTTTCCCTTTCATGAGGGAGTAATCCTCTTTCATGAAAGAAAATTCTTCCTTCATATGGCAGACATCTTGTTACCCCCCCCAAAATTAAAAACCCATACAAATGATGCCCTGCAAAGACACCAATACAAGAATCTCACTGAACGGGACCCCTTTAGCTAGATTTTGCACTTCGTTTTTTTTAAGTGACCCCCAAATGTGCTATTGGAGCATTTAAAAAATGGTTTGTGAAATGATTTTCTTCTTTTATGTGGCTCATGAAAGAAGAATCGGGCCATACAAAAGACGAATAAGGCCATACAAAAGAGGATGATTTCTCACAAAATAATAATTTGGACTTAGTTTTTTCACCATCTTCTTTCACGACTCCAGATTCTTCTTTCAGGAGTTCTTTTATAATCACAAAAGAAGAAAGTCAGATCATGAAAAAAGAAAGGAAAAATAAATAAGTCCACATCTTCTTTGTAATCCAAGATTCTTATTTCCTGAGTTCTTCTATACTCATAAAAGTAAAAGGTCAGGTCAGAAAAGAACAGGGTTAACTTATTTTTTTTTCACATTTCCTTTTTTGTAATTTAAATAAACTCTGCCTGTCTATCTGTCTGTCTATTAATATGTCTGCCTATCCATCCATCCATCTATCTATCTATCTATCTATCTATCTATCTATCTATCTATCTATTAACTAAGTGGACCAGGTTCCCACCTTCGGTATTGCTTCTCTTGCACTCTCCCCTCCAGATCGCCCTTACCCTTTTATATGGTGGCACCAGAGTGGCCACCCATAGTGTTGCCAGAGATCATCCCGACATTGGGGAGCCCCATCCCCAGTCTCAGCTTCTATTCCCCTGTAATAAAGAAAACTGCTCTTCAATATTTCCATTCTCTTTCAGTAAAAAGTAAAGAAAAATGTCCATCAGTGATCTACACACCCATCTCCACCTCTCTGTCTATCTATCTGACTTTTCATCTTGCCATCTATCTTTCTGTCTGTCTATTAAGAATGTGGAGTGTGTTTCCCACACCTGTACCACTTTTCTTGAATCCTCCCCTCCAGTTTGCCTTTCCTCTTATGTGGGGTGGCACCAGGGTGCCCACTCCTGGTGTCACTGGAGATCCTCCCAACACTAGGGTGCCTAATCCCCAGTGTCAGCATCTGTTCCCCTGTGATACAGATGATCACCTCTTGTTGATTTTTTTAACCTGCAAAAAGGAAAACAGTCCATTGGTGAGCTGACCACCTCAAGGACCCCCCCACCCCACTCTGACCATCTACTCAGTACCTTACACCACACACACCACACTCCATACACCCCCACTCTCACCTAAAGAGGTCCCACAATGTAGATCCACTTTCTGATCAAAGACACGTCTTACTGCTGGAAACACAACTGGAATATGAGAATACAAGGTTAAGTACAGATTAATGTATTTCAGTGGGGTTCTGAAGTTTGATTCATAACTTTGTCATTTTTGAATATTTTTATCTGAAATTTTCAACCTTGCTGTTTTGGGACCCCAACTCATAACAAATTTCAGTGGAATTATGGAAATCTTGCTAAAAGGCTATTTTGCAGTTGCTTTGCGAAACCATCTTTCATGCAGGATCTGAAATTTTTACCACCTTTGTTCTTGAGATGGGACTGTAAGAAGGCTATGTCAAATATTTGTGGTTAAAACATGTAAAAATGGTAAAGTTATGACTGTACATTGCAATTTTTCTACACTTGCTCAAAACTTTAATAATGTTAAATATTGTTACCCCACATTTTCAACATAGCCATTTTTTCACAACACCTCATGAATGTGACAACTTCCATTTTCCAAATCCTGGCCAAAATGAGTTTCCACACCTGTGGCTTGGAATTACATTTCAGTGGGGATTTGAAAATGTTTACCTAATGGTTCATGAGGTGGGGTAATAAGAAGGCTATGCTGAAAATTTGGTGTACAAATATAGTAAAAAGAGATTCCAGCCGTATTGGTCCTTGGAAAACAAGAGATGATAGAAGGTTTGATACCTTTTATTGGATCAACAAGTGTCTTGTACAATGATGGAATTATATACAAGTGTGTGGGGCCTTACAGGTCCCTTCTTCAGCTGAATAGCAAAACTGAGCAACATAAGCAGTATTTATATCCACTGTGGAGCAATTAAAAATCAGGAAGTGAAGAAGGAAGGTGATAAAGGGGACTAGAAATGAAAGTCTAAGATGCAGAGTAAAAAAATGAGAAGAAATGGGGAGGGGGCTAAGTAGAAACAGGTCAGAAGGAGATGAAAGGAAGCTAAAGGGAAGACAAAGGCATACAGATAGGATCTGATATCAGAGACCCCCATTTCTTTTCATTTTTTACTTTGAATCTTTGACTTTCATCTCTAGGCCCCTTTATCACCTTCCTACTTCACTTCCTGATCTTTAATTGCTCCACAGTGGATATAAATACTGCTTATGTTGCTCAGTTTTGTTATTCACCTGAAGAAGGGACCTGTGAGGCCCCAGAAGCTTGTGTTTAATTCCATCTTTGTACAAGACACTTGTTGGTCCAATAAAAGGTATCAAACCTTCCATCATCTCGTGTACAACTATGGTAAATACAATTAATATAGCAACATGGAAACATAGATTTTGTCAACAGAAAATTACCTTTAGGCCCATCCAGTCTGCCTTTGTACCTGCCTATTCCATCACCACTAAACCTCATTGGTCATAGGTGTCACTCCCTTCCCCATTCCTCTACCTAATATGCCCCATTGCCTAACACATCCATACCTGAAGCTCCCCACAATCTTTGCCCCCATTACCTCCTCTGGTAGGTTGTTCCAGTCATCCACCACTCTTTTCATGAAGTAGTATTTCTGCCCATCTCTCTTAAACTTTCCTCTCTTAGCTTAATTGCATACTCCCATGTCTAATGCCTTCCTTTTTCTAAAGGAGACTCTCTACTTGTATTCTTTTCACTTCTGTGAGGTACATGAAGGTTCCATCATGTCCCCCCCTCTCCTCTACCAGTTAGTACATGTTGAGTTCCTGCTGCCTTTCCTCATATGGCTTCTTGTGCAACCCCCTCACCATTTTGATTGCCCTCCTCTATACCTCCTCTACTCTTTCAATATCCTTACAGAGGTGCAGCCTCCAGAACTGGACAAAGTACTCCAGGTGGGGCCTCACCAGTGAGCGATACAACGGCAGCATCACATCACTCTTGCTGCTAGACATCCCTCTCCCAATGCAGCCCAGCATCCTGCTAGCCTTTCCTAATGCTTTGTCATACTGCCCAGATATCCCGATGTCATCAGATATGAATGGAAATGCAGTTTTGAGTTTGGATAAATCCTGAGACACCAAATTTTTAATGTGCATGGGAAATTGTGTTTTTGGGTCACAGTTTTCTATATGCATGAGAAATGGAGTTTTGGAGTCAGACATGTTCTTAGACACTCACACGTACATGCACATGGGAAATTGAGCTGTAGGGTCACACCAAATGTTTCTATGTGCATGAGAAATTGAGTTTTCAGGTCACACACACATTTTCGGTGCACATTTAAAATAGAGTTTTCAGGCTGCAATTTCCCATGTGCCTGGGAAATGGAGTTTTGTGGTCAGATACATTCTATGACACCCACAGTTTCTATGTGCCTGGGAAATTAAACTTTTGGTTGTAAATTCTCATGCACACATGAAATGGAATTTTGAGTTTGGATACATCCTGAGAACCCCAAATGTTCTGTGTGCATGGGAAATAACGTTTTTGAGTTGCCATTTCCTGCACACACACACAGGAACTTGAGTCTTTGGGTCAGGCACATCTGCAGAAATCCAAATTTTCCAAGTGAGTGAGAAATTTAGTTTTTGATTCATAATTTCAAATGCATATGGGAAATGGAGTTTTGCAATTGGACACATTCTGAGACACCCACATTTTCCACACACACAGGAAACTGATTTTTTTGGTCACTCTCAAATTCTCCATGAAGATGGGAAATTGATGATTGCACTCAAATTTTCTGTCGGTATGGGAAATTGAGTTTTTGAGTTGCAATTTCCCATGCTCATGGGAAATGAGTTTTGGGTCTGGACACATCTTAAGATACTCAAATTTTCAGTGTGCATGGGAATTTGAGTTTTCAAGTCTCACTTTCTGTGCTCATGAGCAATGGGGAATTAGGATCAGGCACATTCTAAGACACCCAAATGTTTCTTGCACTTGGGAAATTGAGTTTTTGGGTCACAATTTTCCATGTTTATAGAGAACAGATTTTTGGGTTCGGACACATCCTGAAACACCCAGATTTTCTGTGCACATAGGAAATTGAGTTTTCAGTTTACAATTTCCTAGTGCACATGGAAAATGAAATGTTGGTCTTGGACCCGTGCTGTGACACCCACATTTTCCATGCTCATTAGAAATTGAATTTTTGGGTTGCAATTTCCAATGCACACTGGAAATTGAGTTTTGTGGTTCTCCACATGCATTGGGGACTAAGTTTTCTGGTAGAAATGTCCCAAGTGTATCAAAAATTGAGTTTTGGGGTCAGACACACTCCAAGAATACAAAATTTTCCTTGCACATGGGAAATTAAGTTTTCAGGTCATAGCCAGATTTTCCATGTGCCATGGGAAATTGTGTTTTTGAATCACAATTTTCTGAGCACTTGGGAAATGCAGTTTTGAGGTCATACACACTGTGACACCCACATTTTACAAGTGCACAGGAGATCAATTTTTGGCTCACAATTTTCCATACACAAGGCAACTGGAGTTTTGGGATATGACACATTCTGAGACAGTCAGAAAGATTATTTTTTTTGTGCTGCAATTTTCCATGTGCATGAGAAATCAAGTTTTTGAGTTTGACACATTCTGAGATATCAACATTTTAGGGGCATGCAGGAAATTGAGTTTTTGGGTTGCCCCCAAATTTTTCAGGATCATTGTTCACTATGCTTCTAATTCACTCTGGTTCTAAAGACTAAGTTCTGCCTACAGCCTATGACATCCTCTTTATCCTGATGCCTCAGTCCAAGCACTGCTGTATGCCTGTGAATGTGATCTCATAGGTGCAACAAGGCAGTGCTTGCACAAAATTGGCAATGTCCTATTTAGTGTTTACAGTGAATGGCTGTGTTTCCTGAAGTCTACACTCATGTGAAACACCTCCTTCTTCCAGTTCCTGTGCTGTTTGTGCTGGAGCAGCATCCAGTTCCAGCCCAGAAATACCATGAAAATGGCAGGCTGTAGTCTTGAAAAAAATATATTTTATTTAATTATTTATTTATTAATTTAAATGTTGATGACCGGGTAGGCCCACTGAGACAGAAATTGTCAATTTTTCAGGGGTGACCAGGGGAACCTAAGCATTCCATTATTAATACTTTGTAAAAAAAATTGTAAAAACATAGGTAATACAGATTCAATGGCTTACACAGCTAGTATGACGTAATGCTTGTGCAACTGTGTTACTTGGTTTTGGCTCTTCGTACTCTCTATTCCAGAGGAATTATCACCCTGTAGGAGTAACTAAGGCAAGGAACCTTTGAAGAAGGTTCCACCCATAGAAGTTCCCATGGGAAGATTCCCTTGGCTAAAAGTACCTTAGGAAGCATCCCAAGGACAGAGGAGGAGGGGAAGATGGTGGGGCAAAGAAAACATGCTTGACAGAGAGGCTCAGAGGAACTGCTTATGTAGCAGAGGAGGGGGGGAGTGGCTGACTTCTTGTCCATTGAACCACAGACATTGCCTTCCAATTCAAAGGCCTATGTAGCCAGTATGATGTAATGCTTGTGCAACTGTGTTACTTGGTTTTGGCTGTTCATACTCTCTTTTCCAGAGGAACTACTACCTTGTAGGGGTACCAAAGGCAAGGAACCCTCGAAGAGGGTTCCACCCCTCGAGGTGCCATGGGATGATTCCCTTGGCTAAAGGTACATTAGGAAGCATTCCCCAAAAAGAAAAATAGTAGTATGAAAGCATGTTAGCAATCAGTAGCTGTGAGGCACAGTAGTAGATCTGGCACTGGGCAGTTTGATAATGTAATGAGATATGCAGGTTAGCAATGACATGAATATGATAGGTGCTGGAGAGTGAGTGGGCCTCCTAAGGGGAGAGGGAATGGCAAGTAGGGACACCATCCACCTCCATCCAACAGTGAAACCTACCTAAAGGAAATAGGGAATGCTAACTGTGGCAAACTAGTGTTTATGTCCTGAGGCATGGAGGAGAGGGAAAAAAAACCTTTGAGGAGGAATTTTCTGGGGATCCAAGGCCTAGGTTGCCTTCTCTCCAGGCCTGAGATGTTTTGTTTAGTGATGGTTCTGCTGCTGCAATTTAGAAACCCAATTAAAGGGGGGTGAAAAATATTCCAAATTGGAGGAAAGCTCTCTCTCGATCCCTCTAATGGGAATGCCATGGAAGGTTGTGAGATTGCTCTGCAACATCGGGGGCTACCAAGACAAGAGGAGGACAGCAACAATGGCTGAGGCACTCACCTGGCCTACCCACCCTAAAAACAAACAAGGTGAACTAGAGGCAGTCATAGGGAGAATGCTGTGAAGGTGCCTTGTTAGTAGTATTTATTTATTTTATTTAGTTTTTGTTGACCGGGTAAGTGCACTAGACAAATCCTGCCTATTGTCAGGCACGACCCGGGGGAAGGGGATACAGATGAATGCCAATTGATCTTGAACCAGATTAAGCTGTTGGTGGTATTTTTTTAGTGAATGAGGGAAATTTGGCCATGACACTGGGGAAATTCCCCTACTCTTGGTAGGAGGAGCCTTGCCACTGGCTGTATGATAGCCAGTCTGCAAATTCTCTCGGAGGAGATGGACGTCAGTAGTCCTGGGGAGTGGGCCTCCTCCCCAGCACCTATTTCCTTAGAGGCCATTGAAGAGCGTCTTGTTGTGGCTTCTGACAGTGTGGCTACCGTTCACGTTTCGGATTTTGAGAGCATTCCTAGACCGTCTTCGAGAATAGCAGATGATCTTACCTGTATGGACGGTGGCTATTCTATTTTGAAGCTTATAGAGCAGCGTTCTGCATTATCCTCCCAACTGCAACGGCTTGACGCTACATTTAAGGCACTTGCACAGACAACCTCGGATAGTCATTTTCAGAGAGACGCTACGCTTGCAAAGCCCCCTAGCAGCGTCTTACTCGCGACCCACGCATCGATTACTTCCGCATCTACGGCTCTCCTGAACACGGCTGGCAGTTTTTCGGGGACCGCCTCATTGTGCCCACAGCCAGAACTCTCTCCCTTGAAAGTGAAAAGTTTGGGGAACGTCGAGACTGCTGCTTCTAAAGACATTCTAAGTGTTGGATCCGTTCAGTCATCCTCTGAACCAGAGGTTTTTTTTTTCTCAGCTGATAAAACTTCCGGATGGTCAAAAAGAGAGGGATCTTTTCCACCTGTATCTACAAAAACTGTTTCTTGTGCTCCTAAAACGAATTGGTCACCTGAGTCAGCACTTTTAAAAGCAGGTTGGGAAAAAGGGGATGGTGGTGTCTGGTCCCCTGATTCTCAGGACCCATCATATATTAATATGTTGAAAAAGGCATCCATACTACAGTCTCCAAACAATGAAATGAGCTCCAACGTGCACCGGGGTGAAGAATCTTCACCCTACTCTTCTGGACTTGATACGAACATTGTTGTCACTCAAAGTACTGATACCATAGTTTCCTCATTTACCATAGATTCTGCTTCTACAGTTCCTACTACTACTTCCTCTGTACCGACTGGTACCTCTATACCTTCTGTTTCTGTTTCTACTTCTCCATCACAAGCTCCCACGACTGTGAATTTGAGTCATTCTGCACACTTTAAAATGTCTGATTTGTTTAATTCCAAAGGGGAACCTGCCCCTAGAAGGAATGCAGTACAATTACTTTATAAAAGTGGGTTAGAAGAACCTCCTGATAGGTTATATATTGCTAGAACCCTTCTAAAAGGTTCTATGAAGTTTTCTTCATCTGAGATTTTTGCCTTGATCAATATAGGAAATTCTAATTTTGACGTTAGTTTTAAGCAGATTTCAGGGTTAGACAAATTTTGGGCTCAGTATGCATCTCTCCAATCTTCTCCTATCTGGTCTCCTTTTCAGGCTGTACCACTAACCAGGCCGGCCGTACAGAATATCACTATTGTTTTCAAAAATGAGGGTGTTAATGTGGAAGACATTCTTTTCTGGTTAAACAAACGATATGAGGTCTTAAACCACCCAGTACCCACACTAGATAGTGAGCAGATATGGGATGGAAGCTGGAAAGTTCGAGTTAAACTCTTTTCTTCCAACACTGGGCCTAAGCATTTACCAAATACCTTTTATTTATAAAGATAAGGGATATATTTTCTATGCTGGACAGCCCAAGTCTTGTTTCAAATGTGGCTCACAAACACATTTTAGCTCAGCGTGAGACAAGTTACGATGTAGTCATTGTTTTGAGTATGGTCACACTTCAGCTACTTGTTCAAACTCCTTTAAATGTAATTTGTGTGAAGGTATCGGTCATGCCTATGGTCGATGTCCTTGGGCTTCCCACAATAGAGACAATTACCCTTCTCATGAGGGTTTAATTACCTATGCCCAGCATTTGCAAGCAGATAAGGTAGTTTCTCAGGATTTGGTATCTAGCTCTCCCTGTCCCTCTACTGTTGATAATATTAAAGAACCATCTAAAGCCCTTGAGAAGCATTCTGTCTCCCTTACTAGAGGTTTCTCCTCTTGAATCCATGTCCCTTCTCAGGATGTTTTCACCTCTGAGACTATAATGCCTCCTCCCTCCTCCTTCTTCAGTTTCTGAAGAAAATGCTTCTGTCTTTACTATTGTGGCTCATAAACGAACTAGGAAAGGGCTTGCAGTAAGCCGGCTTCAAGAACATACTACAGGCAATTGGCAATCTCATAATAAATTTGCTGTTTTAACTACTGAATTATCAGACAAGGATTCTGGTGGGGAAGAAACAGATACTTCCTCAGTTCTGTCCTCTCAGGATATAGAAGGAGGTACAGATGTAGATCCTATCGCTAAGCGACTAGACAAAGTCAAAAGGTAAATCTCTAGAGGTTCCAATGGCTTCCTTTATCAAAATGTTCCTTAAATGTAAACAGTATTAAAAGTAATAAAAGTTGGGAGGTCTTTTTCTGACTCTTAAAAACCTCAAAAATGATATTGTTTGTCTTGTGGACACTAGATTGAAAACTCATAGCGAGCTTTGTCAGGCTTCCAGGGCCTGGACTAATGGTCCTTCTTTTTGGTCGATAGGGCGAGATACCTGTGATGGTATTGGTATTCTATTCTCTACTACAGAATTTCAGGTCTCCAGATTAGTAGAGATTTTCCCTGGTAGAGCTTTATTATTAGATTTTACTTACAAAAGGGAAAGATTTCGTCTCATAGGGATTTATGCACCTCAAACCAAGGCGCAACGAGTTTCTCTTTTTAAGTTGATTAGACCCTTTTTACATACTTCAAGATTACTAATGTGGGTTGGCGACTTTAATTGTGGCTTCACTAGTCTGATAGAGGTTTAAAAACCCCTAAACTTTTTTGTGACTCTATTGCTTTAAAAGATATTGTGTCTACAGCACAACTTGTGGACTGTTATTGGCATTTCCATAAATCCGGTGGCTTTACATTTTTTAAAGGTCCTTTACGGACTAGAATTGATTTCATTTTTTTGTCTAAAGTATTGGTACTTCTTTCCTATCGAACTGTGGGGATAGAATTTTCAGACCACGTTGCTCTTTGGGCTTCATTTACATGGAATTCTGCCACTCGTTGTAAAAAGAATAGTTGGCGCCTTAACGATGCTTTATTAAATGACCCCTCCTTTTTAAAATCTTGGCACAAGGAATTTAAAACTCGGTTGTTGGTTACTGAATTTTATGATACTGGAATGGATTGGTGGGAAGAGTCAAAATTATGCTGGAAAAACTTTTCAAAAGGGCTGCTGATGCACAGAATCGTAAATATTTAAATTATCTACAGCTACGCATCAGTTGCAACATTTGATTTCCTTAGCCAACTCCACTTGTAATGATTATAGCAAACAGATAGATTTGATTTGTGCTAAGATGAGACAACTTCAATATGATCGGGCTTGTTTTCAAAACCAAGAAGTTTGCTTTTGGTACCAAGCTTTCTAAAGGAAATCTTGATCCTTTTAAGTCTTGTAAAGATAGAGTGAATTCTAAATTGATTTGGTCTCAAATTCATCCGGAGAATTAGTTTCTTCTCCTGAGGCACTAGTTGCCACAGTAGAGCAACATGTTCTTATCACATTGGCATTTTGCCTGACTGCAAAAATGCCGAAAGTTTTTTAAACTCTTTACATTTGCCTCAGCTCTCTAAGGTAGAGCAAGATATGTTAACTGCTGATATAATGGAGCACGAAGTAAAACAAGCTATTCTGACCTTGAATCTACATTCTGCCCCTGGCTCAGATGGGCTTACAGCAAAATTTTATAAAACCTTTTCATTAGATCTGATACCTATCTTGACTTCATTATATAACGAAATGTTGATTTCTGATAAAATGACTAAAACCATGAAGGAAGCTATTCTACTCTTAATTTTTAAAAAAGGTGATGCTACAGATCTTGATAATTGGAGGCCCATTAGTTTATTAAATGTCGATTATAAGATTCTGGCAAAAGTCTTGTTAGCCAGGGTTCTGAAAGTGTCTGCTTATATTAGTCCTGTTCAATCATGTAGTGTCCCTGGACGGTATCAACATGATAATCTAGTTTTATTGCGTGAACTGTTTTTCTTGGGTAATAAGAAAGTTGTCTCAGGATGGGTATTAGGTTTAGATCAGAGAAAGCATTTGACAGGGTCTCTCATGCTTACCTATTTCAAGTACTGAAAGCTTTTGGTTTTCCTGTTTTGTTTCTTTCCTGGCTACATACCTTGTACAAAGGTGCAGTGATTGTACCTAATGTTAATGGATGGTTAGGGAATCCTGTTCCACTTGCACGTGGGGTACGGCAAGGATGTCCCTTGAGCCCACTGCTCTATGTTTTTTATATCGACACTTTAATAAGAGCAATTTTGCTTTGTCCCCAGATAAAAGGTTTAGGGAGTGGACCTCTTTTTTCGCCTCCAATTAAATTATTGGCCTATGCAGATGATTTAGTTCTATTGATAGATTTAACCACTAGACAACATGTCTTGGTACATGTTTTAAAACTTCTCTCTGTTTCTGGATCCAAAATTAATTTTAATAGAAGTAAAGGTGTTCCAATTGGTCACACCTCCTTCCTGAAATGAACGTTATGCTGGGATTAATATCAAAAATGAGGAGTTTAAGTATTTGGGGATTTTTAACTAGGGACATGTCATCCCATAATTGGAAAATAGCTTTGGATAAAGCAGAAGCCTTATTGGCAGGCTGAAACAAGTTTGATTGGGAAAAAAGAGGGTTGTTTTAATTAAATCTTTACTTGTTCCTCTTTTTGTACCTTAGTTATGTTTTTCCTCCTCCTAAACTTTTTTTTCGAGACTTTTTGGAGTATTTTTAAAGGGTTATGGGGGTCTAGATTAAATCCTACAAACGAAACATTACTTATAGACCAATAAAGGAAGGTGGAGTGAATATGATCCACCCTGTTGGTTTTTTTATAGTTTATTTTTACTTTCAATTTTGGCAAGGCCTTAAACCTGGTTACATTATATGGAAACCTTATTTTATGTCTTGGTTTTCTTTTGCCTTGATAAATGGGATTCCAGACATAGAACTGTTGTTTGTCGGTCTCCAGACTTTCCTTCTAATGGGAAAGAAAGTTTTAAATGTCCCTGTCTTGGAATCTTTTTCTCAGGATTTTGTATCTCTTCAAGACACACACTTTATGATAAATTTGAGGCAGGAGGCCCAGGAAGAAGTTGTTTTCCCCTTCTGTCCTCCAATTCATCTTCCCTGGGTTCTCCTGCAACTATGAAGTCCCTGATTACCTCCATATGTTTGGGATATGGTGTGGCTCAGTAATTACAACAGGCTGGGAGTTAAACATAACCATAAACATAAGGCTTTAGACTCTCGCTATTGTCCTAGAGACTTTTGCACACTAATCTTCGAAACCCAGCAACATCTATTCCTTGACTGTCCGTTTTCTCAGAATATTTGGGATAGCCTTGCTATAGAATGGAAAGAACCTCTGTTCCTTCACATTACTTATGAACAAATCATGTTTTGTACCACTGAAACTGTTTATGAGAAATACCATGCTGAAACTTTATACATAGTTTTTGTTTTAGTCAGATATTATTTATGGCAAGCAAGATGCATCCTAGTTTTGCACCAAAAATTGATTTGCACACAACAACTTATTGGTAATATTCATAAAGCCTTATGTGTTCTTAGAAATCAAGATTATCATGTCTATAATTCGCATCAAGCTAGTTTAATGTTGCGAAATTGTGATGCTTGGTTTCAAGATTAATCTTGTTTAAGATTTATTTCCTGATGTATTGTTTGATGATGGATTTATTGTAATGAAGCCCACTTTCTCTAATAAACTTCCCCTACTCTTTTCGATAAGTGCCATGGGATCTTTAACATCCACCTGAACTACCACCAATCCAGGCAGATGGGACCTCGGTTTAACATCTCATCCGAAAGACGGCACCTCAGAAGTGCAGCACACCTCTCATGCTGCACTACAGTGTCAGTACTGGGATATTAACCCAAGTGCCAGATGTGGGAACTGAACCCACAGCCTTCTGATCTCCTGGCCTCAGAGGTGAGTGTGCTACCTGCTGAGCCACTGACACTGCAAAGATGCTAGAGCCAAAGGAGATTGCTGTAACCTCCCTTCATGGCTAGTCTTAAATGAGGCACCCGGAGCTGCCATTGAGTTTTGAATGGCTAAAGCCAGGCCCAGAGTGAGGACATTCCCAGCTATGGGCCAGGTGAGATGCCCCAAGCCAGGCAGACTCAAGATGTGGACTTCATTGGTGCACAGAGAGACTGTGGGCTATAGGGACCCTGCACCATGGAATGGTTATGGTTGGCACATCCCAGAAAATTATTGAGGAGAAGTGGAATGAAGAGTTGAATGCTGGGACCCTCACATAGGTCAAATATGGTAGTAGTGAGCGTTGAGCAAATTAATTGCGTAAGCAATGAGAGGACCTGCACATAGGTCAGTAAACAGAGTAAGCAAATGATCAGACCTGCATGGAGGTCGAAGGAGCAGCAAATGTGAATAGCAGGGCACCAGCCAGGCCACCAAGGAAGCCAATGAAGGTGAAAACATACTCTCAGGATTTTAACAGCAAAGCAGGAATTGAACATGAGATAGTATGCCACACAGGGCTACAGCTCCTCAACAACACCTCCAGTCCCTGACCATAGGAAAAACAAGAAGCAATGGGAAGGTGCCATGACCCACATGCAGATATTAAACGTAGTTTGCAGCATCAGTGGTAGCTTAGCTGACCTCCAGTGTATAATAGCAGTGTGCAAACATAATAGAGCAGCCTCAGTATTGAGTAGTTATGAGTTATAGGGGTAGCAATTTGAATAAACATAGACTATAGGGAGGCAACACTATGAAAGCAGCAAATTGGGTAGGCAGTGCAGTGAAAACAGCAGCAATCAGGTATGTGGTATAAGTTCAGGAAGCAGAAATGAGCTGCATGGGCTGGAGTTCAGATTGAGCCTGAACCAGATGAAAATAATTAAGGTGCATAGCACAGAAAGCAGCAGCAGGGAAGCAGCTTGAGCTGAAACACACAGATATTGATAGAAGTTGCAGTGTGAGTAAATGGAAGCAAGTAGCATGAGCTCTAGATTAGCAAAATACAAGGATTTTAAAAAAGAAGCCCCCCAAAAGATGCAAAACAAAAGACACACAAATACAGAAGAACAGGAGACAAGCAACACAAAGAAGCACATAGCGGAAGGCAAACAATACAAACCAAATGCAGAAGAATGGCCAATAGAAGGCCAGCAGAAACAAGAAGAGCCAACACACAGCAAAGTGTGGGGGGGGGACAGGCCCCAGCAAGCTGTGAAGGACAGACCAAAAGAGCCTCCAGCTGCAAAGAAAAAGTGCTTGAGAGAGAAACTCAGAGGAACTGCTTATGTAGCACAGGAAGGGGGGGGGGTGTCTGGCTGCTTGTCCATTGAACCACAGGCATAGCTTTCCAATTAATGTTCTAGTATACAGAAATATAGTTAAAATATATAAAAAAAACATACAGGTAAAAGCCAATATAATGAGACAAAGAATTATCACACATATCTGAAATAAACATAATATACAGTAGTAATGCCCTGAAGGGCTAATGAGACATACAAAAGTGATCTTCATGGGTTAGTGGTGCAGTGGAAGTTGTAGCTTCACAAACACATTCAGCATCATACAACAAGACAGGCAGAGGGTTAAATAATGTATATATATATATATATATATATATATATATATATATATACACGATATACTGTTATATATATATATATATATATATATATATATATATATACATACATACATATAAACAAATGCATATACATATGAGAAAGAAGTCATAAGAGTAAAACATTTTTTGAATTAAATTTATTGATTTTACACATAAAACAACCATAAAACATAGAAGTATACAACTCACAGAGAATACATGGTATAACAAAAGACAAAGGAAAACAAACCCCCGAACAAGAACAACAAACAAAAAACAAAAATCCCCCCCTCCACTTCCCCCACCAAACCTTCCCCAACACCCTCCCCAACCCTCCCACCCATCTACCACCCACCCCCCAACCAGAACCCACCCCTACGCCCTCCCACCCAACCAAAATGAGTGTGCCAGGTAATTAATACATCCAAGTTGGGTATTTAACATAGTAGCTGTACAGGGAGTATTCCGCTCCCTGAATTGTTAGATACAGAACCACAATATGTAACAGAACGGAGTACAATCATGGGCATAGGGTGAAAGGCCAAGAACTCATTGGTGCAAATATAATGCTTGTAGCTTACCCCATTTTTTCCGGAACAGGTCCATGCGGCTTCGCACACTGGCCACTAAATTTTCAGAATTAAGATAGGCAGAGAGCTCGGTCAACCATTCGGCATAGGACAGCACCAACTGATCGGTCCAATGCCTAAGAACCAGTCTCTTAACTGCAACGGACACTAAAGCAATATGGTATCTATGCTCCACACTATCTATACTAGCATAATCACCCAAAATACAAATCTCAGGGGTAAAACAGTCTGAGAGACCTTGTAGGGGATCTAGGTTATCCCGGATAGAGGACCATAAGGGGGCAACTTTACTACAGTACCAGAAAATATGAGAATCCCCTCCCCTGCATACACCTGGAGCAGAGGAAGTGGGAAGCCTCTGCTTGAAAAGCTTTTAGGGTATAATACATGTTATTCACTATGTAATATTGAGTAAGCCTGAACCTGTCCTGAATGATACTTGTGGAGATCCTTCCAGATACAAGACCAATCCAGAGCAGACTCAGGCAACAGAGAAGACCAAATACTAGAGCCCCGACAGATTCCGGAAATTTATAATTTAAAAGAAAGGAATATATTAATGAGATAGAATGCGGTTTGGAAGCAAGGGCTATTATTTGAGAGAGGAAGGATCTACTGCTCACTAAAAAGGGCTCGAATTTCCCAACAATGAGGTGTCTCAACTGGTAGACTTTGAAAATCATAGCATTAGGAATAGCATACCTATTGAGTATGTCCACTGATGAAAGAAGGATCCTTGTTCGTAGAGATGTTCTAGATTAACTTCTTTAATTTCACGGAAGCCACTCAGGAGTGATCACCGAGTTGCCCAGCTTAATATTGGGGTTGAGATAACCGTTGGCCTAAATCCCGTGCGGGGAAAATATTTACAAAACGCCAGCACTGAAAAAGAGACTTAAGGGACACAAGAATCGTATGATCGTCTATCCACTGTGAGAGCATTGAAGGGGGGGTATAAAAATGGCATATGGATCTATCCTAGCTTCCGAAAGAACCGACCTCTCAATTTGGAGCCAAATTGGTCGATAAGGGTCCAGATTAGCAGGAAGCCATCTCCCTAACTTAGCAAGGTGAGCCACCCAGTGATAAAGCAAAAGATTAGGGAGCCGGAGTCCACCCTTATCTTTGGGAAGGGAAAGCTTCATAAAGGACCACCGCACTCCTTTTCCTCTCCAGACAAAGTTTGAGAACATCTCATGAAATTGTTGAAAATATGAAACGGGCAGCCAGAGATTTAGTAGGTTGAGAGGATAGAAGATACGGGGAAAAACATTCATTTTAATGATATTGATCCGGCCCCAAAGGGAAATAGGAAGAGCAGACCACCGTAACAAATCTTGCTGGATAAGACTCTTAAGATCTTCTAAATTAAGCTTCTTAAGAAGGGAAGGGTCCGTTGTAAAATGGATCCCTAAATATTTAATCGATCTAGGAGACCATCTCATACCAAAATTAGCAAAATCCTGCTTATACGTATGGGTATTTAAGGGGAAGATTTCAGATTTAGAAATGTTCAATCTATATTGAGAAAGGGATCCATATTGTCTAATAACATCCAATGCAGATCTAAGGGAGTCAGCAGGAGATTCAATATGCAGGAGTATATCATCTGCGTAGGCAGAAAGGACCATCTCCTGTTGACCCACTAAGCATCCCTTGACAAGCATTGAGGATCTAAGCTTAATAAGAAGGGGCTCTAAGTACAAATTAAATAAGAAAGGCTAAAGAGGGCAACCTGTTTGCGCCTGTATACAACTGAAATAGTGGGGAGAAAACTCCATTGCAGTATATTCTGGCTGAAGGAGCCTTATAGAAGATCTGAACCCACTCCAAGAAGGAAGCCGGGAAACCCATCCTGGCCATCAAAGCCCAAAGAAAGGACCAATCCACCCGGTCAAAAGCCTGCTCTGCATCTAACGAAACTAAAACCATGGGAAATTGAGATGTACGAGCGTATTGAGATATGTGAGAAAGGGTTCTTAAATGGTCAGACGAGGATCTAGAATGCACAAAGCCCACTTGTTCTGGACTAAGTAGCTGAGTCCAGACAATCTTGATCCTTTCGACTAGAACTTTAGAGAGAATTTTCATATCATAATTTTGAAGGGATATGGGTCGATAACTCGCTGGATCTGTGGGAGTTTTACCTGGCTTGGGAATTAAAATAATGGTGGCTTCAAGAAGAGTAGGATCTATGACACAGGAAGAGAAAGATATTTATAAAGTTCAAGAAGTATGGGGCCAGATCCTTGGAAAGACTTTATAGAAGTTAATAGGGAATCCGTCTGGGCCGGAGCCATCCGAAGTCATAGAGGCAATAACTTTCTATCTCCCCAGAGAGAGAGGACAGTCAAGATTTCCTTATGGGGAGACAAAAGCTGAGGAATATCCAGACCAGCTAAATATGCCCTAATATCCGAGAGGGGAGCAGGAGACAAGGGCAAGCTATATAAGTCCTTATAGTAATTTTCGAAAATTCGTACAATTCCTCTAGGAGAGGTTTCCACAAAACCGGTAGGCACCTGCAAGGTCGGAATTATCCTGGAACCTTCCAATGCATGGAGGCGCAGAGCTAGAAGCCTCATGGCCTTTTCCCCTTGATCAATGGATTTAGCTTGGATTCTAATCAGACAATACTCAGCTTTCTCTTTTAAAAGATCAGTATACTCGTTTTTGGCTGCCACAAGGGCTTCTAAGGAGGACAGCGAAGAGGCCGGAGACTGGGCAGCTTCTAGATCCTTGATTCTATGCATTAAGGAAACTGCCCACACTAACCGGGCTTTCTTCCTTGCAAAAGCTAGTTTAATCAGCTCGCCCCGAGATAACATTTTAGAGCGCACCAGATAATATCAAACCTCGGGGAAGAACCAAGGTTATCCGCCATGAAAAGAGAAATCAAGGATCTTATTTGCGTCACCATATGTGTATCCTTAAGTAACTGGGTATTAAGTCTCCAGACAGTATCTCGGTGAAACTCAGGATCCAAAGAAATTTTAACCCAGACTATTGCATGATCTGAGAGAATGATCGGTTCAATGCCAGACTGACGGAGACCTGGAAGACGGGTTTTGCTAAGCAAAATATAGTCTATTCTCGACCATGAACCATGGGGTTGGGAAAACGAGAAGGCCCGGAGAGAAGGGTTAGAGAGTCTCCAGGGTCACACAACCCCAGCATCTGTGAAAAATCATGCAAAGCCCTTTGTGGATGTCGAGGGTCGATTATCCTGGGATCTCTATCCAGAAGATAGGAAGGTGGGACATTCCAGTCCCCCAAGATAAGTTGCGAGGGAAGGAGAACACTGACTTTATCAGCAATGACCATAAAGAAATCAGGACTTCCCCCAACAGGCCCATAAACAGAACCTAAGATTACAGTATTCCCATTGAGAGTGCCCTTAACCAAAACGAACCTCCCATCCGGGTCTTCCACTACCAGGTCTCTTGTAAATAGAACATGCTTTTTAATAAGTATGGCTACCCCCTGCTATAATTAGATCCACCCACCACATACACCTGCGAGAAACCAGATCGAGATAACCATTTAACCTCCCCACCATTTAAATGGGTCTCTTGAAGAAATAATATATCTATTTGCACCAAAGTACAGTGGTTAAAAACCTGAGTTCTTTTGACCTTTTCCCTAAGCCCGCGCACGTTCCATGACGCTATTTTAACAACTCCAGCAACCATTTTAAGAACAATATGAAAAGGAAACAAATATTGGGACATCCAGAAGTACAGCAGAAATAAAGGCACACTCGAAACCCAAAAACCCATACCCTCCCAGCCTGCCAAAAGGTGTCCATTAAAAGTAATAGCAGTCCATAAAACCTAACCTCAATTGAAATACAATCACACCGATATGAGACTTGGCAGGCAAACTCCTCCCCCCCCAAAATACCCTCTCTAAACCCCAGTAAATAACTATATACAATATGAAACCAGAACTGGGAAAAAACAGCATCAACCTGAAGGAACCAGAGTTCTGGAAACCAACCCTCCAATGAGAACCCAGAACCTCCATCACAGAGACCAGCTGGAAGAAGGAAATATCTGCAAACTATCCCACTGAGAAGAGCATCCTTTCCAACCCACCCAAGAAAAACCAGCAGGAACCCCTCTGATGGGCCTGGATTAGCAACCCCCCCTGCCATGGGTGCGCGACTCAGCTACCACAAGGAGCCAGACCCAGAGAACCCCCCCCATCTACCAACTGCCAAATCTAAATAAGGAAAAAAGAAAGCCCAACCATAACAGTTAACGATCCATACTGGCTACAGCCTCCTTCCCATTTTAGGTTCAGAGAGAGAAAATGCCTGAAAGAAGGCATTATTACTCACCCCTTGGGTAGAATAAGGGAAGGAGAACACCACTATGAGCAGAGAAATCCCGGAGTAGGAGGCTAGCCATTAAACCAGGCCGCTTTGTTTCCGGGGGCATAGTATAGTGGTAGGACCGAAACCCGGTCCTGCACCTAAAACCAGAACCCCTAGGGAACCCCACCCCTGACACACAGTTCCGGGGAAAGGCCAAAAGGTCGTGGTCACGGTCTAGTTCATCCCTGTGCATCCTGCCAGGATCTCCCACCCAGCAAGGACCCAAGGACTGATCAAGGCAGGTAAGGACCACTAAATACAGCCAGGGAAGTAGGTGATAGGGGCACCAAAGTACATACCAAAGAGGACTGACAAAAATAACCACCCAGAGTTATTTAAAACTAAGACCCTTCGAAAACACCTCACAGATATAATGTCCATTGCACACTTCAGCCATTCGACTTGAAAAGATCAGGAAGTTTGGCCACAAGGTCTTTTCGGGCCACATCCAGCGACTCATAGCTGTAGGTGGCACCGGCAATTGAAACCTTGAGGGTTGCAGGATACATCATCCTGAACGGGATAGACGCTGCGATCAGCTTTTGAACCGTTGAGTGAAAAGCGGCCCTTTTGGGTCTCATTTCTTTGGGGAGATCCTCTGCAATCCGTAGCTTAGCTGATCCCCATGTAATCTCCTGTAGATCTCGGGATTTGCTAAAAACGTGCTGCCTCTCGATGTAGCTCAAAAACTTTATAATTATAGGCCGCGTGGGAGAGCCAGGTTGTGGTCGGGGCCTCAATGACCTGTGCGCCCTCTCAAGATGGTAGTTGGGATTAATCGGTGAGGGCCCGACTATTTTGGTGAAGAATCACTGTAAGAATGCCACCAGATCTGGTCCTTCTTCTAACTCCGGCAAGCCCAAGATAAGAAGGTTGTTCCTTCGGTTATGGCCCTCCAAATCCTCAGTCTTCAGTTGAAGTTTCCGCACCTGTAAGGTCAGCCCGTACATCTCTGCTTCAGCCTTCACCTTCCATTGCTCCAGAGAGAAAATCTTGGCCTCCGAGTCTGACACCCTCATCGTGAGGGAAGAAAGGTCCCCCCGTAGCGATTTCAACTCCGTCGTAATATCTTGCAGAATATTCTTTATTGGAGCTAACTCCTGCATGAATTTGTCTTCGGTAAGTAAACCCAGCAACTGGGACTTGTCTCCGGTTTTCTCGGTCCCCGTACTCGCCTGGCTCCGCGACTTCTTCGGCTGCTTCTCAGGGGTCGCAGGTGGCGTATGCTTGGTCGCAGCCTGTCTCTTATCTACTCTCATCTCCTCCCAGGATCGAAAGGCTGACAGGATTCACACCCAAGGGTCAATAGTTACAGCTTAGGCGACCCGGTAATAACAATTTGACCGAATTTGTGTCCCGAAGATCAGAAAAAACGGCAGGTGGGACGGTTGGAGGAGGGAGCTCTAAGCCCCTGCTACCATTCAGCAAGCTGCCATAACGTGACCTCTATAAGAGGTAAAGCATAAGGGATGGTCTAGGACAGGTGGCTATTAGTTCAAGAGGATGGGCGAGTTTGGTAAGGATAGAGAACCAGCTATGTAAGTAGAGGTTATTTACAGTTGCAGGTGGGAGGGGGAAAGAATATCTCCTTGAAATTTTTTTTAAACTGAGGAAGGGACATGCAGGAAAGTAAGCCTGGTGGGAGGTTATTCCATTTTTGGGGGCTTCAAATAAGAAGGATCTCATACCAATGGCTAAACGAGTCTTAGGCAGACTTAGTATTGGATAGTGTGAGGATCGAAGGGACCTGGTAAAGAGTTTCAGAGTTAGCAGATTGGAGAGGCTGGGAGGAGGAGAGGTGGATGAGTACATACTGTATGTGGTGTATAGTAAAGGGAAATCCCTTTTAGCTTTGAAGGAAGGCCTACCTAGGGTGTTGATTACCACTCGGAGAGAAAAAATGCAAGGGTTGTGTAACTTTTATTATTTTAGATCCATTATGTAAAGGTTATTATTGACATTGTATGAAATAGATAAGAGTTACAAGAACTTGAAAAGTTTTGAATTAATTAACACTGTGTGCTTTGTAATATCTTCAAATTTCATATTACAGCAAAATGTATTATTTGAATGAGAGAGAAATAACTATACTGCTGCTTAGTCCTTTCTGTGGTTTTTGTTTTGTTGCATTTCCTATGTTTTTAAAGTAACCTTCTGGCTATAAATATTTAGAACTTGGACATATTTCATGAATTCAAACCACAGCTTGATAAAGCAGAGCTAACTACTGTTATAGTTGTCACCATAACAAAGGAAAAATGAAGCACATAGTGAATGCTTTTGTGCATATTTCAATTGTACTGCTTCTCCTAGTGGAATAGATGGGAGAATTATTTGGATGTTCTTGTTGGGGGGGTTGGGAGAAAATGTGATGCAGGATCTAAACTGGAAAAGGAGATCCTATACTGACTACTGGAGTGTTACACATACTGGAGGATGCAGTCAATTAAATATGCAAGCTTTACTAACAAAGAAATCTGGTCTAACAAAAAAGAAGCTTGAAAGATTACTTGAAATTATAGAGTTAACAAGCATTTGTCAATGTCAAATTTGTGCTTGCTTGTCTTGGCTTTGGTAGCGCGCAGGAGTTAGAGAGATGCATAATAAGAATGGCAATAAAGTATTGAAGTAACGCCAACCCCCACCCCACCCTGTAGAGACTGACAGGCATTGGGGATGTGCCTTTGGGTTGTCGACCATAACACTCATGCCATTACACCTCACGCCACCCTGCAGAAGCCAACTGGTATCGCAGTGTGCCTTGCAATCTTTAGCCCTTATGCTCACCCCATATCATAAGGAAATAAGCTAAGATGGGTGCAGTATAGGAAAATGGGGTGAACGTTAGGGCAGAAAACCCCAAGGTACACCTTGATGCCTGTCAGTGGCTGCACTAATATTCTTCAGGTGAAGCTACCTCTGGGCTGGAAGCTGCAACACTGGACTTAGGATTTGCAAGAAAGTGAGTTGTGCTCACAGCAGAGGGAGGTGAACCTTACAATGTACAATTGTCTTTGGTTTGTAGCTGATTCATTAGGAAAGTTAATATTCTTCAGGTGGAGGCTACTTCTAACTGAAAGGTGAAATAAGGAACTTAGAATTATCAGAAAAGGCAGTCTTTCAATCATCAGAGGGAGGTGGACCTTGCTTTACTTTTGTTACAATTGTTAAGATTTTCAGTGCAGGAAGAGTTTAAACCCAGAGGGACTGACTACTGTTTACTGTGTCTGTCCTTGTGCACAGCTGACTTGTTTTGGGGCTGACTGTTTTCACAGCACAAGTCACCAGGCTGTTTTGGGGCTAGGGAGATTTACCTGTGTCTGACTTGGATGTTTGGATTTTTCTCTGTTTGATTAGAAGGGTATTTTCTCTGTCAAATTGTCGTGCAGGGCATCTTGCTGACAGGAAGGCACTCATCGCAGCAGTAGGTCAGAGCTTTTAGCTGATTGTTTCATGAGGGCACAGTTTAGGCCAAAACCCTTCCAACTCCTCACCCCACCCACCCCTGGAAATAGTTCCTTTATACCTGGGGTTCTGGCATCATTTCCTCAAGAGGGCAAGTTGCATATCACTGTCATATCCTCTCTAGCACACTGCACTGATAATATAAGCATACACATTGTATAATATATATATTTCTATATAACAAACCAATCACACACACACACACACACACACACACAAAATAAATAAATAAATAAACAAGAAGGTAGACAGACATGTGGGGAGTAGCGCAATGTAATGGCTGTGGGGCAGCAGTCTTCCAGGAGTCTTTCTGGAGGCTGAGATGCTGCTCTGTTTGCAGACAACTCTCTGCCCTGAGGGAGGAAGTTACCCTTCTTTAGGCCACACTGGACAGTAGTAAGGGAACCTTCCCCCAGGCTGCACTGGACAGTAGTAAGGGAACCTCTCCCATCCAAGCAGCACCAGATCCACCATCACTACCTCAGAGGATGCGAAGAAAGCACAGCAGTTGGACCACAGTGGGCTCAAGGAGGGCAAGGGTGGTGGAACAGAGGTACACCCAGTTAGTTGTTCCACTCCACAATCCATACACCATTCTGGGGGAGCATAGTTCCCCTATGGATGCACCCACAGAGGAGACTAAGGTGGTTTCACACAACTGTCACAAGAAAGGCCCTCAGGAAGGAGGCAGAGGACACCAGAGGGAAACGAAGCAGCTCCTGGTGGTGGACTCAGTTATTAGGGGGATAGAACTGGGGGGAGCAGGGGAAAACTGAAGTAAGGTGCCTGCCTGGTGCCATGGCTTGGAGGGACAGGAAGTGCATCCTTAGGATCACGAGAACAGTTGCACGGGAGTCTGAGCTGGATGTCATTGTCCACCTATGTCATCATGAGATTAGAGCAGTACAGAAGAACTTTGCAGAGTTGGGGAGGGGCCTAAGACAAGTAGCACACACAGTATCCTTCTCAGAGGTGCTGCCTGTCAGTGGCATGGGTGAGGCGAGGGTACTTTGCACCATGCAGTTTAATGAATGGTTGAAAAAATGGTGTAGAGCACAGGGGTTTGGCTTCATTGGGGACTGGGGTTCTACCTGGAGGGACACCAGCCTATACAGGCAGGATGGCCTGCATCTGTCCAGGAAAGGGAACAAGTCTTTTGAGCAATCAGTTTAAAATGCTTCATTGGCAAGCTTTTAAACTAGTCAAGGGGGGAGGCACTGATAAGCAGCAGGAAACTCCCAGCCTCCCCCTACAAAACAGTGTACTAAATGAGAAAAAGACCAAGGTAGAAAGGCCAGTGGGGGGATGCTGCTACAGAAGGTAAAGCCATCAAAAAATGGAAAGCAACGAGTACCAATGCCCATAGTCTGGGTAACAAGCTTCCTGAATTAGTGGCTTTGATGGAGGAGGAACATTTGGATATCATTGCAGTCACAGAAACATGGTACACACAGAACCATGACTGGGATGTCAACATACCAGGATACACTATCTACAGGAGGGACAGGGAGGGTAAAAGAGGAGGAGGAGTAGCACTCTACACAAGGGAAGGAATCAAAGCAACAGAATAAAAGGGTAAACAGGGAGGATAAGAAGCACTGTGGGTCAATTTGGAGACAGGCAATGGCACTACAATCTGCACAGGGGTTGTATACAGACCCCCCTCTCAGGAGGAGGAAATGGACAAGGAAATGATAGAAAGTATACTTAGAATGTCAGAAAAAGGGGAGATATTGCTGATGGGTGATCTGAATATGCCAGATGTTAGCTGGAGTGCAGTTGCAGCAGCCACTTCTAAGAGTGGGGTTATTCTAGATGCCCTACAGGGGGCATGCCTTAGACAACTAGTATTGGAACCTACTCGAGAGGGAGCAATATTAGACCTGGTTCTCTCAAATGGAGATGGAGAGAGGATCACAGATGTAGAAGTGGGTAGCCATCTGGGAACTAGAGACCATCGAACAGTATAATTCACAATTAAACACAGCAATAGAGTCAAGCCATACAAAGGCAAAAGTACTGGACTTCAGGAGGGCTGACTTTGCCAAAATGGGTGAGTGCCTAAGGAATGCACTAGCAAATGGGCAGGAAGGAGGGGTGGAAGAACAATGGGGAATAATAAAAACTGCCATCACAGAGGTAACAAGCATTTGTGTGAAGCAAATAAACAAAATAAAACCGTGTAAGAAACCACTATGGTTTTCAAAGGAGGTGGCAGTGACGGTTCAAGAGAAAAAGAAAGCATTCAGGAAGTACAAAGAATCACAGAAGGAGCAGGACAGAGAATTGTATCAGTTAAAGCAAAAGGAAGCTGGGAAGGCAATCAGAACAGCAAAGGCCGGAACTGAGGAAGAGATAGCCAACTCAGTTAAGAAGGGGGTTAAAATCCTTTTTAGGTACATCAGGGAGTGAAGGAAGACCAAGGGAGGGATAGTGAGGCTTAATAAAGGGGAGAGGGGTGGGCAGAGGGTGACTGTGAAAAGGCAGAGATACTGAACAAATATTTTTGCTCAGTATTTATAAATGAAGAGGGGAGTTACCTAAAACAAACAATAGAAACACTTTGGATACAGAAGTTGATACCAGCCCATTTACAGAAGAAAGGGTTCTGAAAGAACTCTTAAAACTGAAGGTGGACAAAGCAATGGAGCCTGATGGGATTCATCCCAGAATTCTAAAAAGACTAAGGGTAGAACTAGTGACACCACTGACTACCCTCTTTAGCAAATCATGGGAGGATGGGGCAGTACCTGAGGACTGAAGGAGGGCAGATGTGATTCCCCTTCACAAAAGTGGGAGCAGGGCAGAAACAGGTAACTACAGACCTGTTAATTTAACCTCTGTGATTGGGAAAATGATGGAATCACTTCTTAAGGAAAGAATTGTCGAGTACCTAGAGGCCAGAGGGGCACAGGACCCAAGGCAGCATGGATTCACGGTGGGAAGGTCATGCCAGATGAATCTAATAGATTTTTTTGACTGGGTGACCAAAGTAGTAGATCAGGGAGGGTCTGTGGACATGGCCTACCTAGACTTTAGCAAGGCATTTGACTCAGTCCCCACACAAAGATTAATATACAAGTTAGCCGCCTGGGAGTGGGTCCCAAGATGATAGCCTGGGTAAAGAACTGGCTGGAGAATAGGACACAGAGGGTAATAGTAAATGGAGTCCACTCTGAAGAAACGGGGGTTACTAGTGTGGTACCACAGGGTTCAGTATTAGGACCGGTCCTCTTCAATGTCTTTATAAGCGACATTGCAGAGGGACTGGAAGGAAAAGTATGTCTCTTTGCAGATGACACAAAGATCTGCAACAGAGTTGATGCACAAGGTGTGGTGAAAAGGATGAGAAGGGACTTGGCAAGGTTAGAGGAATGGTCAAATGTATGGCAGCTTAGATTCAATGCTAAGAAGTGCAAGGTAATGCTCCTGGAAAAAAAAAAAACAGGGGAAGAGTACACAATGGGGGGTGAGATATTAACAACAACAAAAATGGAAAGGGACCTGGGGGTAGTCATATCAGATGACTTAAAGGTGGGCAAGCAATGTGAGAGAGCAGTAGTAAGGAGGGCGGGGGGATACTGAGATGCATAGGGAGAGGCATCACCAGTAGAAAACAGGAAGTTGTTATCACTTTGTACAGACAGCTGGTGAGACCCCATCTGGAGTATTGCATGAAGTTCTGGAGACCCAATCTCGGCTAGGACATAGACAGGATGGAAGCTGTCCAGAGGAGGGCAACTAAAATGGTGCAGGGTCTGCACCGGAAGACATGTGAAAAGAGACTAAAGGAGCTTAATATGTATAGACTCAAGGAAAGGAGAGAGGGGGGGACATGATAGAAACTTTTAAGTACCTCAAGGGAATCAGCAAAGTCCAAGAGGGTAGCATCTTTCAAAAAAGAGGTGTGCAAGTACAAGGTGGCACAATTTGAAGATGGAGGGGGCTCAGAGGTAATGTAAGGAAGTATTTTTTCACAGAGAGGGTTGTGGGTGCATGGATCGGCCTTTCAGAAGAGGTTGTGGTGTCAAAAACAGTGGTTGAATTCAAGCATACATGGGGCAGTCATAAGGCAATTCTAGGGGGTGGGGGTTGAAAGAAGTAGGCTGCTGGTTAACTAAGATCTGCAGCTTATCCATTAGGTAGGGAAATGGGCAGACTGAGCGGGCCAAGCAGTCCTTATCTGCCATCAAATTCTATGTTTTCTATGTTTCTATGTAGGTTGGGGTGGGGTGGAATGGCGTGAACATTATGTCCGACAACCCCAAGTCATACCCTCAATTCCTGTCAGTCTATGTAGGGTGGATGCTATGGTTGGAAACCCTAACGCCCCAGGCATTTGTTGTAATTTTGCTCCAGATTTTTAGCATGGGCTTTTTGGGACCCCTCCTCATAAACAGTGGCAGTATAATTTCGTTACTCAATCCCAAAAGGTGATTTTGCACAGCGAGTGTGCCATTTGGTGCCACAGGTGTGAAAACACATTTTGGGTAGGATGTGAAAAATAATAGCTGTACTGTTCATGGGGAGGTATGAAGAAATAGCAGTGTTGAAAATCTGGAGTGAAAATAGAAAAAAGTGGCAAAGCTACAAGTGTGCATAGAAACTATGCAATGCATGCTCATAATGCAGTCATCTTTTGGATTTTTCTCATCAAATTTTCAACATGTCCTTTTTGGGACTTCTCTTCATGAACAGTGGCACTGTGATTTTGTTACTCTGTCCTAAAAGTTGATTTCGCACAGCAACAGTGCCATTCTGAGCCACCGGTGTTAAAACACATTTTGGGAAGGATGCATAAAATAACAACTGTACTGTTCATGGGGGGGGAATGGCAATGTTGGAAATTTGGAGTGAATATATTACAAACTGATGAAGTTACGAGCGTGCATAGAAACTGCACAGCGGACACTCATAATGCAGTCATTATTGGGAGTTTTTTCACCAAATGTGCAACAAGGGCATTTTGAGACCCCACCTCATGAACAGTGGCACTGTCATTTCCTTAATTTGTCCTTAAAGGTGCTTCTGCACAGCGACCGCAAAATCACCTCTTGGGACAGAGAAATGAAATGACAGTGACAGTGTTCATGATGTGAGGTCCTAAGAACCCCATGTTGAAAATTTGGGTCCAAAGCCCCACAAACCGGCTGAGATATCAACCTAAGTTGAAAACCCCCCATTGACTGCCAATATAGGGTTTATCGTCATTTCTTCAGCTTCCGGTTGGTCTCTGAAGAGTGCAGACATGTTCCTGATCCACAGAAGATCACTTCTCCCAACCTGTGGAGGTAAGTATGGATCAGGAGAGTGTGAGGAACTTGAGTGTGCAGATGGAGGGTATGGGTTGGGGGCCGGCAGGAACGATGAGGGACTGTTTTATTTTTTTTCAGGTTTAAAAACAAAAGATGTCATGGGACTGTTTTCTTTTCTACATGCGAAATATTATTAAAATGGATTTCGGTACACTGGGTGGGCTCCCAGTGTGCCAGAGTACTGGAGGAGGGGATCAATGCTTACCCAGGCATTGAGCACCCCGAGGTCGGCGGAGAATAGAGGGGCATGGGGGGGCAGCGCATCTGACACTGGGAGTTGGCATACCATTGTCGGAAACATCAAACAAGTATTTTTTGGCACACTGGAGTGGGCTTCCAGAGTATCACATTAATGGGGGGAGGGAGGATATATGCTGACATGGGGATTGAGCACCCCAATGTCAGCAGGGGATGGAGAATGGAGGGTGCAGATCGGGCGCAGCAGTGGGAGGGAGCAAACATTTAAATTTATTGTCCTGCTGTGTGACTGGTTGGGAGGGAGGGGGGACTGCTGCTGCGATGACAAAACTGCCCCTGATTGCAGCAGCCAGTTTCTTTCAAATGCAGTGCTCACTCTGAAACTGCCATCATCGTCAGCTTCAGCATTAATTAGTGGCCGAGGGACACACCAATTCGAGCGTCCGCTGCATTGGCCACAACACTGCCATTCTTCTGCAATGTTCTACTGTCTCAATATGTTTCTTGTGTGCTGTGCACACAAGCAAACATAAAAAGAGTTTGTTGGCCCATGGTGGGGGAAGGGGAGTGTGTTTTACTTAGTTAAAACATTTATTAAGGGTTTTAAATGATTTGTAAACATGATGCACTCCACAAGTATCCCAATTTGTGGAGCTGTTCAACCAAATCATGGTCCTAAAACTTCAGTACACTTGGACAAGCAGGAAAATAAACAGAAAACACTTGTTTTTATACATGCTAGTTTGAGAAGCCTTTCACCAAAAATTTCACTGATTAGAGATTTTGCTTAGGAGCACTGTTCAGGCTTCACAATATTGACAGAGTCCTGGCTGAATAAGAGAAATATAGGATAACATAATAAGAATTGGAAATTACCACATAAATAGCATAAATAGTTAGGATAGGAATAATAGAGGTGGGGAGAGAATTGCATAATATCAAAATAAATATATTATAAGAAGGAAGGATTCACACATCTATAGTGACTCAAGAAACAATAGGAGTTGAAATAATTATTCCTGAGGGTAAACCTATACTCCTTGTAGTTTGCTATAGACCACCAAAACTCCCTGCTACTAAAATAGGAGAACTATTTAGCTACTTACTGCCATTTTCTAAAACCCACAAATTTTTATTAATGGGTGACTATAACTGAAATCGGAGCAGTGAAGAAAAGTCTCAACATTTGCATAATATTGCATTATCACTAGTATTACATCAACTAATAAATTAACCCACACATGTTAATCCCAAATCCCCTTCAGCAGTGACCATTTGTGATTTGATATTCACAAATCTTCCTCATACTTACAAAAATATAGGAATCCTGGCTGATTTAAATAGTGACCAACATATTTTATTTATTGTGTTAAAGGGAAAATACAGATAAAGGGACCAGCAAGATTAATACAATATAGCTCTACAAAATCTTTTGACTTTATAGAGTTAATGACTGATTGGGACAGGTTGAAATGGGATAGAATGTATTTGATCTCTGATGTGAGTGATGCCTGGGACTCTTTGGTCTCCAAATTATTAATTTACAAGTACTTTCCCTTGAATTTAAAAATAAATAAATAAACAAAAAAATTCAACAGTTTGGTTATCATCACTGAAGATACAGATTTTATTGAGGAAACAAATTTACCAGACAAGCTCAACAAATTCTTCATATGTGTTGGTACCCAAGATATTACTGCTGATTTGAGGGAAAATAGGTGTGTAAAATATTCTATTTTTGAGATAGTAAATGGTTTGTTTTTGCAGAAATCTCAGATCAGGAGGTTTGTGAGTACCTGCTAGATCTAAAAAATAATGAGTAGTGGGCCAGATAATCTTATGCCAACATTCTGAAATACTGTATGCTGCATTATAACTCTCAGGACCACTGGCATATCTGTTTAATTGGTTTTAAACGGACACTGTCAACCTGTTTTTTTCATTATATTATTTCTAGTTAAAAACCTACATTTTATGATTACTTACATTCTCTAACAGTCATTGATGTTGCTGCTTGTTTTGTCTGTCTCATTGTTTAGTAGAACTGAAATGCATGCTAATGTATATTTATAAACAACCATGTTTTGTTTACAGTCCTGGATCTGCTCTTACTGCATACTTCTTGAGCATTACAAACACACCCAAACAGTGTAGTCACTCATGAGGCAGTGGCCTCCTAAACTCCCACTGCATCATGAGGGGGGGCTAGACTGTGTTGTGGGTGTTCCCAAGTCTAGGAAAGATGTGGCTGGAGCTGATCAAAGAATGTAAACAAACATTTGTTTGTGTGGTAACACCAGTATAGTGGGCAGTCTGTTCTTCACTTTTTTAAAGAAAAAAAGAATCGGAATCAAACTACCAGCTACATCAACAATCTTTACAAAATGTGTTTTTCAGACTAGGGACACTTTGAGACCTATGGGGCTGACAGTGTCCCTTTAAACATCAGACAAGCTGCCAATGGGCTGGAAGCAGATGAGGGTTGTCCCCATTTTCAAAGGGGGCAGTCCTGAACAAATTACAAATTGCAGGCCAATTTCATTACTATTGATGATTGCTAAGATGCTGGAAAATGAGTAACAAAACAGCCCCAGGCTTCTTTGGAGGGAGTTGTAGACTGGATAAATACCAGTCTGGTTTTCACAGAAATCATAGCACTGTGTCAACCATATTGAAGGTTTTGGATGATGTCAACAAGGTCTCAGAGCTTGGTAAGGTTATCTGGGCTACTTTTGTTGACGTCTCCAAGGCCTTCAACATGGTGGATCTTAAAACTCTTTTGGGGAAACTAAGGGCAGTTAGACTAGGAGATAGGGTTTTGTCTTGATTTAAAAGTTAACTTACAGGAAGAACACAGAGGTCTGTTGTGAACAGGGGACAATCAAAAGATCTGGTTATAAAAAAGGCAATTCCACAGGGGTCAGAACTTGGCCCATTATTATTTACATTATACTTGAGGGGCATGGGTGAGAGCATTGGAAGCATAGGCTACCATTTGTATGCAGATGACACGGTGGTCTATGCCTTTGATGCATTGGTAAATACAGTGCAGTCATGCCTACAGCTGGCTTTTGACAACCTTCAATTATTTTGTACTCAAGCCCCACTGAAATTAAATGAAAACAAAACAAAAGTGATGCTATTAGGAACATCTCAAAAATTAAATAAATTGGATAACTCCTTAGTTGTTCAAACTGGGGAGAGAAAACAGCTGGAACAAGTGGAAGGATACAAATTAATAGGTTTTTGGATTGATACCCTGGGGTCAGGCAACCTGTATGTTACAAGACTCATAGACAAAATATGAGATGTCTGGGGCTCTCAGATGGAATATGAGGTTGCTTGAACTATGAGGCAAGGCTTCAGATAGCCCAGATAAAAATATTTCCAATGTTTTACCATGTCATTTCTGTCTATGAGTTCTGTACAAAGGATAGATTGCAAAAGCTGGACATACTATGCAATAGATTGAAATGTTTTGCCTCGAACAGTCCCTATGATATCTATAGCTGTAGTCTATACAGTAATTCACGTGGGTCATCCCTGAATGAAAACTCTATTTGCTTTGAACTGCTGACAGGACAATGTCACTGATTTTCTAGCAGAGAGACTGGTACTCATGGAAAAGCAAATCTCTTTGAGAAGTGTGTGCCTCCTGAAGTTGGCATCTACCCAGATATTGACAAAGAAACATAGAATCTGTCAGCAGATAAGGATGATATGGCCCACCTAGTCTGCCCATTTCCCTAATCACTGCTGCAGCCCCAGATCCTATTTGATCTGAGGCTCTCCTGCTCTGCACATCTCCAGGATAACCCTTATGTCTATCCCATGCACTCTTCAACCCCCATATTATTTTCACCCCCATCACTTCTGCTGGAAGGCTGCTTCATGGCACCACCACCCTTTCAATGAAAATGTACTTCTTAGCAATAACCCTGAGCCTTCTACCCTTCAGCATCATATCATGCCGCTTTGTTCTTGTGCAGAGTTTTCTCTGAAATATACTTTCCACCTGCACCCTGTTTATTCTCCTAGGGTACTTGAAATCCCCCATCATATCTCCCCTCTCCCTTCTTTCCTCCAGTGAATAGATATCAAGACCCTTAAGTATTTCCTCATAGGGCTTCTGGTGCCGTCCATGTACCATCTTCATTGCCCTTCTCTGGACTTCCTCTATTTTGTCAATGTCCTTTTTTTTTTTTTCTTTTTTCTGTTTTTCTGTTTATGCCCCAGACCCGGGACCCCAGCAGACACATACATGCATGTGCATGAAGGTGCACAGCATGCTGGGTACCAGCTCGGCCCCTTCCACCACACCCCTGGCATTTGTTGCCACCCCCTCACCTACACTTCCCACCTGACCTCAACCTGGTGAGAGCAGAACTACAGGGAGAGCAGACAACCACCGCCAGGTGGGGAGAGCTGATTATGGTAGCTCAATCCTCCTACTGTTGGCTAAAAGCAGACCCAAGGTCATTCCAAACCCAGGTCAATGGGCGGAGCATGAGGTAAGGCATCCAGCACCTCAGCCTCAGCACCACAGGTGGCTCATCAATGTCATTCTGGAGATGTGGTCTCCAGAATTGGACACAGTACTCCAGCTGAGGTATCACCAGTGATCTGTACAGTGGCATCACCACCTCTTTCCTGCTGCTTGTCATGACCCTCCCAATGCACCCCAACATTCTGCTTGTTCTCCCCACTACCTTTTCACACTGTTTGATCACTTTCAGGTCATCAGATATGATAACCCCCAGGTCTCTCTCCTGATTTGTGATTGCCAGAATTTCCCCACCCATCCTGTACTCCTTTCTTGGATTCCTGTGTCCCAGGTGCATAATCTTGCACTTTTTAGCACCGAAACTCAACTGCCAGACACCCGACCACTCCTCTGATAGGCTTAGGTCCTTTCTCATGTTTTCCACCTCATCCTTTATGTCCACTCTGTTGCAGATATTGGTGTCATCTGTGATGAGGCACACCTTTCCCTGCAGACACTCTGATATGTCACTAATGAAGACATTGAATAAGACTGGCTCCAGCACTGACCCATGTGGCACCCCACTAGTCACCTCCCTCTCCACAGATTTCATGCCATTTACCACCACCCTTTGAATCCTGTCAATTAGCCAGTGCCCCAATCCACTTTACCACCATAGGACCCACTCCCAGGCTCCCTAATTTATTGAGCAATCTCCTGTGTAGGATAGAGTCGAAAGCCTTGCTGAAATCCAGGTAGGCCACATCCATCGCCCCTCCCTGATCTACCACCCTAGTTACCCAGTCAAAGAAATCTATAATATTTGTCTGACAGGACCTTCCCGGTGAGAATCCATGCTGCCTTGGATCCTGTGCCCTGCTATCCTCCATAAACTTCACACTCCTCTCCTTAAGTAAGGAATCCATTAGTTAACCCCACTACTGAGGTCAATCTTACAGGCCTGTAATTGCCTGCCTCCTCTCTGCTTCAACTGTTATGGAGAGTGACCACATCTGCCATTCTGCAGTCCTCAGGTACCACCCCCATCTCTAGTGATGTGTTGAAAAGGGCAGCTAGTGGTTCCGCCAGCACTTCCCTGAGTTCCTTTAATACTCTGAGGTGGATCCCATCTGGCCCCATTGCATTTTCTGCTTTTATTTTCCCAAGTTCTTCTATGACTCTTAGAACATAAGAACATAAGACTGTGATGGCAGGTGAGGACAGTGTGATCCATCTAGTATGCCTGTATGAATACCCCACTCCATTTTAGCTTCATTGTTTCAGGTTACTGCAGTGCCTATTCTATAAAAGTTTGAATTCTGTAACTGTCTTTGCCTCCACTACCTCCAATAGAAGTCCATTCCATGGCTCCACTACCCTTTCTCTGAAGGAGAACTTTCTGATATTTGTCCTAAATTTCCCTCCCTTTAGGCGCTTACTGTGGCCACTAGTTCTGTGTTCCTTGTTTTCTTTGAATAGGCTCTGATCCTGCACTGGGCTGATTCTTTTAAGGTATTTAAATGTTTCTATCATGTCTCCCCTAGTGCTTCTCTGTTCTAGGGAGTACATATTTAATTCCCTAAGCCTTGCCTCATAGGGTTCTTGGTGGAGGCCCCAACCCATTTTTGTTGCTCTTTGTACTGTCTCCAACTGGTCTATATCCATTTTTAAAGAGGACTCTAGATCTGGATGCAGTACTCCAGGTAAGGCCTCACTAGGTATAGGTTTCATAGGTTTTTCCTGTAGCTCTATAGAGACCGAAGTCCATCATTGCTCACTTTAAAATCCAGGGATACCCAGTAATATTGTTAGTAGTCAAGTAAGAGTCTAGGGTATGCTTAAATGCCTCCATTGTTTTACTCCCTACTACTTCTGTTGAGAGTTCATTCTAAATTTTAACTACCCTCACTGAGAACCAATGCTTACATTTATGCATGTTGTATCTATCTCCCTTGAGCTGTAAAGGATGGGCTCCGGTGTTGTAATTCTGATCTCTAAGGGTGAGACCCAGCTGTTCCCACAGATGTGGATTTGATAGTGCTCAAAAAATCAGGCACATATCCACCCTTAATCTATGATATTCCAAAGAATACAGCTCTAGTTCTTTCAGTCTTTGTTCATAGTCTGCTGTCTGAGAGATCCTGGTGTGGCAGTGTTATGGAGACCAATTGCTGAACTTAAAGGCTGGAGCTATAGTAGGGAACAAGGGAAGTCCTATGCTGGCTGCTGCACTCTTCCAGTAAGCTGGTTTGTTGAGGCTGCTCCTGATTGGTTACCCCAATGATCCTCATTCTGCAGTGGAAGCTCTTGGATGCCGCTTCCTACTCTGATGCTAGATGGGAAAAACACCTGAGGGAAAAAAGATAGAGAAGAAATTACAGCTCTCCTGGGGATTCCTCTGTTCCTCTGAACTGCAGTCTGGTGATGCTATGGAAAGCATCTTGTTGCCACCCTGCTGCTGTCCATAGTCGTGGACAAAAGCCGAAGCCCTAGGCTCAGTGAGCGCTTTCTAAGCAACTTCTGGAGCCACCAGTTCTGCTGCTATGGGAGTGAGATCAGTGCTCTCTGAGAGATCCCAGTGTGAAGGTGAAATGGAGCCCTATTACTGACATTACGGGATGAAGCTGTGATAGGAAACAATGGAAGTTCCCTGATTGGTCATTTGCTGGCTGCTGCACCCTTCTGATAGGCTGATTTGGTGAGGCTGCTCCTGATTGGCTCCCCTGATGATCCTAGTTCTGCAGTGGAAGCTTTTGAATGCTGTTTCCTACTGTTGGTGCTAGATGGAAAAAACACCTGAGGGAGAAAGGAAAGAAAAGAAATTGCTGTATATCTCTCCTGGGGATTCCTCTGTTCCTCCGAGCTGCAGTCTGGTTTCCACCATGAATGGGCTGGTGTCTACCTTCCTCCCCAGAATACTCCTTTTAATGAGCCTTGGTCCCTCGGCCTCTCCTTCCCTGGTAAATACTGAGCATAAGTACTTGTTCAGTATCTCAGCCTTTTCTAGGTCATCTTCCACCCTTTCTCCTCCTTCCGTCTTCAGCCTAACAATTCCATTTCTGGTCTTTTTTCCTCTCACTAATGTATCTGAAGAAAGCCTTGTCACCTTTTTTAATAGCCTGGGCTATACCTTCCTCTGTCTGTGCTTTAGCCTTTCAAATTATTTTCCCAGATTCCCTCTGCGTCTACAGATATTGTTCTATGTCCTAATCCTTTTGTGTTTCCTTGTATCTTCTGAAGGCGTTTTTCATTTCCCTTACTTTCTCAGCCACTACCTTCAAGAACCATTATGGCCTTTTGCTTCTTTTACTCTTGCTATGCATTTTGACACAGTGACCTGTTACTTCTGTTATGATTCTCTTGAGTCTAGACCACTATTTTTCCACATCTCCCCCTGTACCTTCCTCTGCTTGGGCTCTTTTGAGAGTTTTACCAATCTCCTTAAAGTTAGCCTTTCTGAAATCTAGGACTTTTATCCTTGTATGACTTGCCTCCTCCACTTTGTTGCCTTAAACCATACTGTCCTGTGGTTTCTGGTGCCAAGGGGACTGCCCACCTCCACATATGTGATCCTGTCCCCATTGGTTAGGACCAAATCCACTATAGCCTTCTTGCTCTTGACAGCAAGACCAAGGTTCTTTTTTAGCAATTGAGTTTCACAGGTATGGAATTCCCTTCCACTTTTTTTTGAACAGTGAGAAACAAGCTTCCAACTCATAAACAAATAAAAACATGGTGTACTTACTGACTTTAAATGTGTTATAAATGCAGAGAAGATATAATGCAATTATATCCTACATGCTATTTCTGAAGTCCCCTGTAAGTACTTTAAATGATCATAAATTATTTTATATTTGATAACATATGTTATTTATTAACATTTTATAATTATACTGTATTTTTTTTGATGTAACTATGGTATGCATGTGTGTAGGGGCGTTATTGTAAATTACCTTCATCTCAATTACTTATCTCTAATAAAACTCAAACTTGAAACTTGAAACATGAGAAAGTGTAATGTGCCCTTACCCAGTTGAAAGTAATGAGTCAGTGCTTTGTTCTGCTAAATATAAGGGGCCCAATTCTCAAAGCTCCAGGCGCAGCACAACTTGTACCACAAGGAATGGTGCAAAGTGCCCCTTGAACCAAAAGATACACCAGAAATGATTCTCAAAGGCAGCCTGCATCACCCACAGGATGCCTGAACCAAACATGGCTTGCACTACCTGTGCACCACAAAATGGGCTGTGACAGTGCTCTAGGGATTTGCAGCAGATATAGTCTGCCAAAGCTCCTCAACTGAGATTCTCAAAACTCACCCAGACGGCAGGTTTCTAAGTACTATTAGACCAGGCTTGTCTAAGGGTATTTAGAAACACACCCTCTGGGTGAGTTGAGCACTTTGCAGCAATGTGCCACAGTTCCCCATCCCAGCCCTGATCAGCTGTTAGAAGACAGAAAATATCCCTGGTGGCACAGTGTTCAGCCCAAGTCCCGATCTCCCATTATAGCAATAAAGCTATCCCTGGTGGTTTAGCAGATTGCTACAACCCTGATCCCCCACTAAAAGGATTCTGAAATTCCTGGTGGTCTAGTGGACCCCCTCTCCCTGCAGTGCTCTACCACCCTGCTCCCTCCATTACATACCCAAGCTGGTCACTGGCACAGCCTACCACTCATCACTAGGTCCAGCCACTGACTGAGCTCTGAATGAGCACATACTGTATTCAGTACATGCTCGGCAATTGACAGGTCAATCACAGATAACATACTGTATACAGTATGTGCTCATTTAGGACTCGGTCAGAGTGTGGCCATGGTGATAAGTGGAGTGCTGTGCCAGTCTTCACCTTAGGTACAGGATGGTGGAGTGGGGTGGTAGGGCACTGTGTGGGGGTGGTGGGGGTCCACTAGGCCACCAGGAATTTCTGAATTCTTTTAATGGGGGATCAGGGCTGGAGTGGTCCTCTAGACCACCAGGGATATTATTATTATAATGGGAGATCAGGACTTTGGGGGGACCAGTAGACCACCAGGGATATTTTACTTTTTATAGTGGGACACAGGGGCTGGGGGTTGAGTCATAACAGAACTAGAAATATTTACTAGGATTATTAGGATTTATAGACACAAGAAGGATAAGGCCTGTTGTGAGTGTCTCCCACCATAATGTGGGTGAAGATCAACATTAAGTTTTCCAGTTTAGGTGTTTATCAAGCTTCTGTTTGAGCATTTCAAAATTAGTTGAATCTATAATCTGCTGAGGAAGAGTATTCCAAAGTTTAGCTGCTCTTACTGTGAAATAATTCACCATTCTGTTGGTGTGTACATAGGGGATAATTAACTGTTTGTTATGACTTCTCAGTGGAATATGGCGATCATGAAAAATAAGGCCATAGTCCTTTGACAAGGCTGTATTCTGTAGTATTCTATAAATCTGTAAAATATTGCCCTGTGTCTTCTCTTATGGAGAGTTACTAATCAAGTAGCTTTGAGTCTATCCTTGTATGGTTGTCTTTTTTAATGTGGGGATCAATTTTGTCATTCTATGCTGAACTTGTGCAAGTAGTTTTATGTCCTGCTTGAGATGTGGACTCCAAAATGGAGAACAAAAATCTAAATGTGGGCATATATATGTTCTATATGAGGGTACAATAAAATATGCATTTTTGTTAGTGAAAAGTACATTTAACAGAGTTAACTAACCTGTTTGCAGTTTGTGAATTGTTTTTACAATGTAAAATTGAAGAAAAGGAATTATTGATAATGACTCCCAAGTCTCTTTCTTTAGTGACTGCACTAAGAGTGTGTCCATTAATAGAATATGAATAATGTGGATTATTAAACCTAAGATGCAATATAACACATTTCTCTTGGTTTAGTGCCATGTTATTATCAGTCATCCATTCAGTAATGGTATTTAGATAATTGACTAATGATAAGTGGTTATAATAGAGAGTGCTTGTCCGTGGAATCATTTAAGTTGTCTCTGAAAAGTCACTTATTTGCATTAGCATTTGAATAAGTCTATGCCTGTTTTTACTGTTTTTATGTCATTATTAATTATGCTTGTTGTTATGTATTTGTGCTTTGATATATTGAAAAGCGCTCTACAAATAAAATTTGATTTGATTTGATTTGAAGTGTTTTAACCTCTGCTCCTATTTTCTTGTCATCAGTGAATTTGACTATGTGGTTATATATATTTGTATCTAGATACCCTATAAATAAGTTGAATAGGGAAGGTCCAAAATATTCAATATTATAGTGGGAAATCAGGGCTGGGATGGTCTGCTAGACCACCAGGGACTGCTTGGGGACATTACCATATGGCTGCCCATGGCTTGCGGTATCCTGTCTAGGTGTGACCTCTGTTTGGTGCACCACTATGGTTGCCACAGTCCATGGCACTTTGCTGCCATGACCTGACCAATAGAGAATTAGGTGCAGGGTCTGCGGCACACTGGCACTCCAATCAAGTTGCTTTTGGTATGGCTTGTGCCAAGTTTTGAGAATCGGGCCCAATCTGTTTAAGCATATAATCTAATTCAAAAATGCTCATACCTCATTTCTCATACTATCTGGAATGCTAAAGTCATTGCCACTTTTTCATTTTAAATCAAAAAAGGAGAAAATGATCCCTTATTGATCTTTGCTTTCCTTATCCTATCCCACCCCATCAGCACCCATGGATCTACCATGACAGGGTGACATCCCCCACAGCACCACAAGCATGCCAACATCCCCAATACTGACATGTCCTGACACCAACTAGCAACATGGTGACAGTAATGTGGGTGAATGTGCCCCCTGCACCCCATTACCTTAAATATATAACTCCACATCACATAGACAGTGGAGTTAGGTGCCTACCCACATCACTGCACAGTCTGTTGCTGTGGAATCCCCATCACCAAAACATCCATCACAGTTGGAGTTCGACTGTGGGAGTTTGGCTGTGGTGGTGTTGCTGTCCTGTTGGTATACAAGCACCCACTACTCCCCACACACCCTCAATCCCCTAAACATGGTACCATGGCATAGATCCACTCTCCAATCAGAAAGGTATTCTCCTGTTTGAACTGTGACTGAGCTATACATATGAGAAAATAAGTTAAGTGTGGTTAATACATTTTAAAATTGTACTCATAGCTTTGTTATTTTTAAATATTTTTACAACAGTTTTCAAAATGCCCATTCGGGACCTCACCTAAGGAACAAGGTAGATCATATTTTTTCAATCTATCTTGAAAAGTGATTTTGCAGGTGTTCCATGAAATTACCTTTCGGATGTGATTTGAAAATGTGCACCTACTGGGTTCATGAGCTGGGGTCATAAGAAGACCATATTGAAACTTTTGTAGAAAAATATGGTAAAAAGACCAAGTTATGAATGAGCTATTTGCAAAATATTTCAGTGTTCACTGATAATTTAGCTAATTTTCAATATTTTTCATCAAACTTTCAACTTGGCCTTTTTGGACCCCACCTCATGGACAAAGGAGTTGAAATATTTCAAATCTGGGATGACAGGTGATTTGGAAAAAGCTCCACAAAACCCCTTTTGTGTGGGAATTGAACATTTAACCTAGTGAGTTAATGAGGTCAAGTTATAAGCGGACTGTGTTCAATATTTGGTGTCAAAATATTAAAAAAATAAAGTTATGAATGTACGTTGAACATTTTCCATGATGCCTCATAACATTGGTGATTTTCAGTATTTTGACTCCAGATTTTCAGCATAGCCATTTTTTCACACCACTTCATGAATGGGACAAGTGTTATGTTTTTCAAATCCTAGCCAAAAAGTATTTTCACACTTGTGATGCAAAATGACATTTCAGCGAGTATCCCAGAAATGCCACATGTCATGTCACATGGAGTTATGAAACAACTGTGTTGAAAATGCAGGGTCAAAATTAAAAATAATAAAATAAAAGTTAAGAAACATTGTGTGCAGGGGCAGTTTTTGGCATAGTAGGTAGTGCTTTGTTATCCTGCATTGGTGAGCTGATTTTAGGGGACTACACTTCTTCAGCCAGTAGATGGTGTGTATGTCTTTCACCTACAATTGCAGAGGTGCAGGTCCTCAACAGCCTGCACTTCTGCAGACAGAAGAAGTGTGTTTTTGCTATTATTGATTACTTATTGTGACTGCAGAAGTGCTGGTCCCAGAGGGGCCTATGCAACCAGAAGTTGGTGTATATGTATTATAACTGTGGCTATAGAAGCACAGGCTTCTCTGTAGCCAAAACTCAGTGTGTATGTATTTCAGTGTGCATGATTACCTGTGACTGTGGAAGCACTGGCCTAATAGGGACCTGTACATTTGCAGACAGAAGTAATGTTGCAATTTGGGTATCACTGGTTTCATGGTGCCTGTGCTTCTGCAGCTAGAGGTTGATGTGTATGTTTTACACCTGTGGCTACAGAAGTGCAGGCCCATCAGAGACCTGTACCTTTGTTGCCAGAAATGTATGTACAGTATGTCTTCCAGTGTATATGAGTACTTGTGGTTACAGAAGTGCTGGCCCTACAGGGGCCCATGCTTCAGCAAGCAGAGGTACTGTTGTGATTTGAGTATTGTGGAGTTATATCTGCAGCCAGAAGTGAGTGTGTATTCTTTCAGTGTGCATGTTATCTGGAAATAGTTGCATGTTGTTTGTCTTTCTTGATGATGACTGTCTGTGGTTGCTTGTGTGGTCTTGCCCTCTTGCTGCTTGGGAGAGAGAGAAGTTAGGGTTGGAAACCCTATCACCATATTTCCCTACTTTTGTGAGGTTAAGTTGAACCCTAACTGGTGCGTTACCATAGTTTATGTACACAACTGCTGTTTGACCTTGGGTAACCCTTACAAGTGGTGAATGCCATTAGTGAAGTGCCCAAGGACAAACAGCATGAGTGCACATAAATCATGTATTATACAAGGTCCATCTTGCATCATTAATTTATGCAATAGGGAAAGACCTTGGCTCAGATATTCAAAAGAGTTGAGCCATGCGCAATAGGGTTGAGCCTGCACAAGTCTGAAATTGCGCCATTCTGCGATATTCAGCAGGAGGCAGTTGCGCCCCCGAAAACATGCTGAGCAACAGCGCAATGATAATGAAGGCATGCGCAACCGCAGGGGGAGGAACCATGCATAAATGGCGCAGTGTGATATTCACAGGGAATCCACATGTGGCAGAGGCAGACAGACAGGGCAGGAGGCACAAACAAGGCAGGCCAGGGAAAGGTCACTCTGAGCAACCAGGCACAAGGAAGGTGTGGGGATTCACACAGCACAGAGGTCAGCACAGGCAGGTGTACCCGGTGCAGGGGAGGTAGTAGCCAGGAGAGCAGGAGGAATACAGCAACAGCTGCCAGGGGGGGTGAACACAAGTCAGGGACATGGCCAGTGCCACCTTCCACATGGAGGTCATAATGAGGGGGATGAGAAGGCGGGCAGCAGGGGGGCGTGGCCATGGAAGGGCCCGTCGGTGGTATGCCCCCCAACAGGCAGTACCGAGCCCGCACCAGCTTTGAGCTGTACAGTGATACTGAGATTGTGGGCTGGTACCGCCTGAACAGGGCAAGTCTGAGGCGGCTCTGTGAGCTGTGCAGTGATGTGATGCAGGCACCCACATGACGGAGCCATGCCCTGTCAGTGGAGACCAAGGTAACAGCCTGCATGTGCTTGGTCACCAAGGGTACCTTCCAGAGACCAACTGGGGACACCACAGGCATAACCCAGTCGGCCACGTCATGCCACCTCACCCAGTTCCTCAGCACACTGCTGCCACATGCTGAGGAATACATCCATTTCCCCAGCACAGCAGCAGAGTGCACAGCAAACATACAGGAGTTCCACAGGGTTGCATGCATGCCTGGCATGCTAGTGGCAATAGACTGCACCCATGTGGCCATACGCGCATCATCTGACCCCGAGGGGGCCACATACATAAATCACAAGGGCTATGCCAGCATCAACTGCCAGGTGGTGTGCGATGCCAAGGGGCGCATCATCAATGTCTGTGCCACGGACCCTGGGGGAGCACACGATTCTTTCATCTGGCACCAGTCAGCACTGTGCCACAGATTCGAGAGTGGGAACATCCCCACTGGATACCTAGTGGGCGAGTATACAAACCACATGGACAATCATAGGGCCTGGGGGGGGCATGGTCAGAGGTGGCATGGGTAGTGGCCTACACGGCCTGGGGCAGGGCAATGCTGATCACCAAACTAACCTCCACCCTCTACATACAGGTGACAGTGGATACCCACTCCATCCCTGACTGCTCACACCCTACCGGCAGCCCGTGACCCCATCGCAGCAATGCTACAATGAGGCACACACCACCACACGTAATGTCATCGAGTGGGTGTTCGGGATGCTGAAGGCACGATTCCGTTGCCTGGACTCCTCTGGCGGTGCCCTACAGTACAGCCCCTAAAAGGCCTGTGGGATATTCCTATCCTTTTGTATCCTGCACAACATGGCCAACGAATGTGGGATAGCCATACAGGTCAAAGAGGGGGACAGTGATGGGGATGATGGGGACGCCAGTGATGATGGTGATGGGCAGCCCCCCTTGGCCGACGGGACCCCCAACTGCTCCGGCTGGCACAGCTGCAGCTGGACACCATCACAGAAGAGCACTTCAGCCAACCCAGGTAAGTCATGGGGCCATGCGCAACCACCAGTGGCCAAGGCACAACCCACAAACACGCATGGACACACACACTGGGGGTGCATGCCATCAAGGGAAGTGGCAGGGCACAGAGGCACACACACAGCCAGGGATGGGTGAGGATTAACATGCCACGCTGAAGGACACACACACACAATGCAACAAATGTGCACAGAGGGCAGAAGGCACACTGACCCAGAATGCACACCCTAGCAACACACATGTCCACAGGCCACCATGCCCACTGCCTGTCCATGTGCGTGTGTCAGATGCTGAGCACCATTGCACCTTGGTGTACAGCGCAATGCAGGCATCATCATGCACACACAACTGCGGACAGCAGCCGGGAGGGTGTGCAGGTCGACTGTGTGTCCACATGCAGGGCCGGGTACCTACCCGTGCACTGCCCACTGACACACACAGTGCACATAGGGCAGCACCAGACAGTAGCCACGCTGGGAGACAGGTCACTCCCACGACACAGTGCCACAGCCACCACAGGTGTGTGGGCGGCCCCACCGAGACCCGCCAGCACTGGCAGACTGATCACTGGCCTCGTGGGGTGGCACCGATGGTCCCCCAAGGGTTCCACTGTGTGAATGCGACCATGCCCATGCAGGGGTCTGCAGCACACCGAACATGCCTGCACCAGGAGTGCTCGGGATGCCCACAACTGAACCCGGCATTGACAGGGTGGGAGTCGCACGATGCCAGGAATGGGGGGTGGATAGTGCACTGCGTGGTGTCCGCGATGCATGGGCACCTGACTGTGTGCCCATTGTGGCCATGACAGCAATGAACGCCTGTGCATGCCTGTCAATGGCAGCGGTCACATCCTCCCGCAAATGGTCCATCCGTGCCAGGATCAGTTCAGTGTCCCTGCTGCGATGCTCCTCTGCCCACTCTAGAGCCACACGCAGTGCATCCATGGACGTCGCAAGCTGCATCTGCTGCTGGACCGATGCTCATAGTAGGCGGTTGTGCTCATCCAAGAGGTCATCAGCCTCCTCAGCATCCTGTCCCTCAGGGTGTGCAAGGCCCTGATGTTCAGCACCCCTTGAGGGTGGGTGCTGTGTACCAGGACCAGGTCTGGCCATGTCCACAGGTGGTGCACAGATGCCACCATTGAACCCTGTTCCCCTAAGCCCAGTGGGTGACTGCCGATGCTGCCCCTCTGGCTACTGCACCCCTGGACTCAGTGGTGCTGCCGCAGTGGCTGCAACAGTCCCACTGTCCTGAACAGACACCAGTGCTGCCCCACTGGTGCTGACAGACACAGCCTGGGACTGTGCTGACACGCAGGCCTCCATGGCGGCACCACCCACAGCCATGGGCATGAGTTGCCTTGCTGTGTGGCCATCCTGTGGCATACACGTGTCACTGCCCATGACGGTCGTGTCATCATCACTGGTGCCGGACTCTGCCCCAGCCACAGCCACAGCATGCTGGAATCTGTGGATGCCAGCACGCTGGGACACAGGCAGGGCTTCCTCCACACCTGTCACAATGACATCAGTGTGGACAGCCAAGCAGCCCCACTGTCACAATGATCCACATAAACCTGTGGAGGTGGATGGTCCCACCTCTGACTCCATCCGACTGTCCACAGCGGACAGGCCCACCACCGCTGACCCATGCAGATGCTCAGGATCTGTAAGGGAAAGCAAAGTCACGTTATTGTGTGTGACCTACCCTGCCCCCCCATAGACAGACCATGACTTACCATACAGTGATGGGCCACCACCCGTCTGGAAGCCACCACCCGGTACACCCTCAATGGCTCTGCACTGCTGCTTCCAGCAAGCCTGTCCTCCACTGGGGTCAGCTGTACCACCTCCGGCTGTCCCCCACCTGTTGCAGCACGTGCTGCCCTGATGGCAGCCACCTTCTCCTTTACCCTCCTCCTGTCCATGCCCATCTTCTTCTTACACTCCTGCACGGAGTGCTGGTGGCTGCCATACAGGTTCATGGCACGTGCCACCTCCTCCCATGCAGCAGCATGGGCCTGAGGAGTTCACCGCCGTCCACTGAGCAGTGGCTCCTGATCCAGGTAGGCCTCAAACAGGGCCTCGGTTTTAGTCTTTGTGAAATTCAGCCTGCTCCTCCTCCCACCTTTGTGTTCCTCCTCTCCAACAACCTGCTCAGTCATTATGTAGCCTGTAAGAATGGCAGTTGTTACCTGTGACTGTGCAGTCCCATGCATGTCCCTGAAAACACAGTCCACACTCCCAAACAGCATGCAACTCATAAATAAACTGCAGTAAACGACTATGGCCACAGCAGCACATTGTCGCACCTTTATAGCGCAATCCATGCAAACGAGGTGAGGAGCAACTTTAAGTAGATGCAAATTGCAGTGCTGCACCATTGAATGGCTGATTAGATGATTTGCATATGATGGATGAATATTACGCTGTTGCGCTTTGTGCAATTGTGTTAAACATGCTGAGTCAATGGCGCAGTTCTGTGGCATGCGTAGTACACCTCACTGCGCATGCCCTGTTACTGATGCAGGTGTCTGCCATGCTGATGACGTGCTGTGCATGGTAGGCAATGCAGGGCATGGCCACTATTGTGCCAGTGGTGCTATAGCGATGGTCACTACATGGTGCTGTGGCACTGGGTCATCATAGGTGCAATGGTCCAACTGCCCAGTAGTCCGCTACGGTGCTGGCACTGAGGCAGCCAATCACGCTACACGCATTGTCATCCAATGGTGCTGTGTGTGGCCTTGTGCCAGAGACCCTTGACCCTGTGCCCGACCTTTGCCCCCTTGGCGCCATGCATCGGGCATAGGTGCACCTCTATCACGCTGTTCGGTAACAGCGAGATAGGGAATGGCAGCGATGTACAGCGCAGCATCTGCACATGGGGAGCCATGCTGCAGAGTGCCATATTGCCTACTATATCTGCTAGAATGGTGCCAGACGGGCAGCACAGTGGACGGCTATTGAGCTGGCCAATCTGGTGGCCATTGTTGAGCCACACCATGGGCCTCTCTTCAGGGAGGCCCCCCTGGACAGGGCCAGGACCTAGGTGTGGCAGGAGTTGGCCACTGCCCTGGAAGAGGCCACAGGATGGGGGTGTACTGCTGAGCAGTGCAGGCACCACTATGGTGACCTACACAGGAGGGAGCCAGAGCTACTGGCCTGACTGTGGGCACGTGCCAGGAGAGGCACAGTGCCACGTCCAGATAAGGGTTCCATCAACACACTATTATCGTCCAGATGAGTCACATTGTTGTATGTGTCCAGCACGTTGGGGGGACCATATGGGGTTGGCCATGGTGGTGTTCACAGGATGTGGGGTGGGTGGGTCTGGCTGGGTGGGAGGGCACACACCTTGGGGCAGGGGGACTTTGCTTTGGGAATGTACTGATGTTCTTCTCTCCTTTTTTTCCCCACAGGCCCGGATGAAATCCGCAGATTGCGGGCAGAGCAGTGGAGGGGGAGGACAACGCAGCCAGGTGGGCTGAGGGCCATCAACGCCCACCTGAATGGCCCAATGAGGGACAGTGCCATACATCCATGATTAGTATTGCATGCTGTGTGACAGGGTGGGCAGTGGGGCATGGCCACCATTCATCGACATCACTGCCATGCACACCACTTGTTACAGTCAACACTGTCCAGTGGCAATGCATGTCTGGGTGTGCATCACTGGTGGTCCATGCATGCACCAGGTGCATGGCTGTGCCACTGCCTTTGCACCACATAGCCATGTCACTAAATGGCCACGGTGGTGCTGTGCATGACTTGGCCGGTGGGTGTCTGCAGTGTTCTGCATGGCTGTATGCACCTGGGTGGGCAGGTCCTGTGGACGTGATCACTGCAGGTGGTCACACACCATCACAGTGGTATGTCCCATGGCCGTTTGCCATGCACAGTGGGTGGACTGTATGGGGTTGTGCATTCACACCTATTGACTGTGTTCCCTTGCCCTAGGTACGCACCATCTCTGTGATATTTGAGACACCTTACGGGAGCTCCTTCATCTGGTCCGCGAGTCCCTAGACATACTGAGGTGGATTGACACAAAGGGGGTGCTGCAGAGGCACAGAGGCAGGAGGTCCCAGAGCCAGGAACAGCGGTCAAGATGACAGTCCTTTGGTCCCTGACTTCCCCTATCCCCCAGGACCCACCCTCAGACCCCTCCTATCCCATCCCATTTGTCCACCCCTTCCCCCTACCCACCCCCACCTTGTTTGTGTCCCCCACCCCAAGCTTGTATATTGTTTTTATTGTTGTACATAGTTCACATTTACATTTACAATACATTTGAATTTGATATGAATACTGTGGTGGAATCCGATTTGCAGCCGCCTATAGGTGCTCAGCTGCAGTGGTGTGCATGGCATCATGGGTGGTGCAGTCATGGGTATGTGTGTGTGTGTCCATATGGAGGTGACTATGGTATGGGGGAAGATATCAGTCAGTGTCTGTGTTGTGTGTGTTGTTCCCTGTGCACTGGATGACTGTGTACAGTGGTCCATGGCGCGTGCTCTGTGTCCATGGCGCACCCATCAGCCCTTCCATGGCCTGTGCAGCTGATACACATGCCTGTCTGTGACCTGCACAGCCCACTGGCATGTCAGTGGTGGCATACTCTGCAGGGCAGAAACTGTACCCATCACTTTGCTGGGTTTCCCATGTCACTGGTGTGGTGCATACCTGGCTGGGGTGGCACTGTGGGCAACATGGTCATTGTCTCACCTCCATGCTGTAACTTGTGTTTGTTGCAGGGGATGTGCCCCACTGTCTGTGGCTTGTGCTCCGGGTGACTACTGGTGGTATACGGGTCCACAGTGCCTGCACAGGGTGGCTGGCACTCCAGTGCCATGGTGGACTGTGGGTTGTGTGTACACGGCTTACTTGGGCCCACAATGGGGGCTTGGTTGCCCCACCACTGCGTCCCTGTGTTGTTGTGCCCTTGGGTATGGGTGAGTGTCTGTCCATACCCTGTGTGGCATCCGGTGTAGTGCATGCTTCCACGCACCACTGTGGGTGTCTGTGCTGGCTGTTGTGGCCAGTGGTGGGTCAGGGTGTGTCACTGGAATACTGTGCAGGGCACTGTACCACTGGTGGTGGTGTCAAGGGCATGCCCATCCCATGTGGGGTACCTCTTGTGCCAATGCATGGTCGGTCTCTCAGCAGTACCTCGGGGGGACTGTGCATGGTGGCACTGTGTCTGCCATTGTTGCATTGCCATGTGCTGCAACCAGTTGATGGGTGCGCATGGTGGGGCTGGCTTGCATGGTTCTGTGGTGCACAGGGTTGCATTGACACAGTGGGGGTGGTGGCATGCATGGGGTTTCCTGCAGTGGTGGTCACTGCTCATGGGGGGGTATCTGGGGGTCACGGTGCAGGGTGTGCTGTGCACTGGGGTGGATGGTGTGGCATGGAGTGGTCTGCCCTCCTTGTGTGCCAGTCACAGCTAGCCGGTAGGTGTGATGGGGCACCATGGCCAGGCTGTGGGTTGGCTGCTTGTCTCCATGGGCCAGTGGTTATTCCAGCCCTCCCCCAGTTGTGCTATGCTTGGGGTGTGGGGGGATGATGTCTGTTCTGCTGTGTGTTCCTGTGCCCATCTGTGGCATGGGTGGTGGGCCCCTACCTCCCTGATTGTGCAGTTACATTGCTCTGCAGCTGAGGGGCTCCCTGGTTGCGCTATGGCACCTCTGGACTGCTCAGCTGAACATCCTTGTTGTGCTATGGTACATCAGATCTGCTCAGCTTCCCCTCCCTAGTTGCACTATGGCGCAGGTGGTGCGATATTCAGTCATCGGCTATAGGCACAATTTGGCCTGCTCCGTTTTTGAATATCGCGTCTCTTGCACATGGGAGCAATAGACTTGTGCTTGCTCATGCTATTGCACACTTTTTGGGTGCAGTTTGAATATCTGGGCCCTTGTGTTTAAGTTTAGTTAAGATAAAATGTTTTATAAAAGAAATACATTTTAATCAATGTGTAGACTTATTTAGTGAGTTGCCATGTTACTGCAACTTTGGAGCATAGTTTCTTAGGCCGTCACTAAAGGCACACTGTCATAATGTCACATTTGTGATGGGATATCACAGCTGATTGCCTGAATGAATGCTTCATCCATTTTTTTTGCACAGGAAAATGGTGGCCATGTTAAGCAAGTGACTGGCCAGCAAATGGGGCTGCATCTGTTGCTGTCAATGATTTATTTTATCAGTGAGTGTTAAGGCACAAGATTTATTTATTTATTTAAATTTGATTTTTATGGTATAGTAGCTGGAAAGTGTGAATGGAGCAAGCAGGACTTGGTGGAAGAGGAGACTGACTTAAGCAAAAGGAATCCAGCACAATCAACTAAAGAGAGGTACTGTAGTTGTGTGTGAAAGAGAGAGAAGGATGCTCAATTTTTCCTTCTAGGCAGCAAGAGAGGAATGGGCATTGAAGCAGAGTGGCAGCATTTCTGGAGATGTGATTGCAGTGGAGCAGAGGAGTTGTGGTGTTACTGGAGTGACTGATGGCTACTTGGAAGAGGTAGTCTTCAGAACGCTGCATTTTTTTAGTTAAACAAAAAAGCTTTTGTTGTGCTAGAAAGCACATTTCTTCATCAGGTTAGTATGCAGGAGTGTGGCATGCTTATCCTCTTCTTCTTGTAGTTGGAACCAAGCAAATAGAAAAATGTGAGCTGGTTAGCTGAGTGTATCTAAATAGTTTGTTTAAAAAAAAAAAGAAACAATCAAATAGAAGTCAAATAGTATCTTCACATATTGTAGTATTTTGAAGTAAAACAGTAGAGAAATTACTTAACTGTAAAGAAGCAAGCTCAATGTGTGTGTGTGAGAGTGTGTGTGCTGCACGCATACGTGTGTCTGTGTTTGTGTGTGTGTGTGACAAGGGAAAGTGAAAATGGATGTGGGTCGAAGAAGTAGGGTCAGCGGGCGGGGAGCTATGATGTAGAAATTGCATACATAAATGGAAGGTGACATTATAACTGTGTGCATAAATGTAAGTTTCTACATTTATGCACACAGTTACTCAGATAAGCAGATTTATCACATTCCATTTATGTCTACACCTATTGGTTAAATATAACTATACATGTACATGGATTAATATATGTATAGGGGATATGACATGGTCTGACTGAAGATATCATATTTATCTTCATGAGAGGCTAATGATATTATGATATCTTAAAAGTGGCATAGCCACTCTTGAGATGTCTTAATATGATTGGCCTCAGATCAAGTTAAATGTGATATCTTCAGTCAGGCCATGTAATGTTCTGTTTATACAAACATATGTTTTGGAATAAACATGATTGGGAATGTGTAAAAAAAGTGCTTGTGACATTGAAATATTTGACTAACTTTCAACTTCTTTTACAGTTACCATACTTGTTTGAAAGTGGTTTTCTTGATTTATTACTTCAGTTTAATTCATTGACTCCCATGACTTTACATTATGGCCAGTACAAAATAAAAATATTTGATGTACAATTCTTCTGTTTTTTTTTTCCTTTTTGGGGAACATTTGTTCAAAAAAATTGAATTTTCTACTATTGTTTTGTTGGTTATGAAAAAATCCAAAAGGTTTTTATAAATGAAACATCATTCATATTGTACATATTTTTGTGCTGATCAACATCTGTGCTCACTGCTCCTTGCTATTGTTTTCAATTTAATGTTATTCAGTTAAAAAAATAATTTTCTGCTGCATTTTGCTGATTATAAAAACATCTAAAATGTATCTATAATTTAAATACCACTCATTTTGTAAATTGTTTGTGCTGAACAACTTTAGTGATCACAGCACCATGCTATCATTTTTTTCAATTTAAAGTTATGCACAATAGAATATGGTTAGTACAGCTACTGAGGTGAACATTTTAATCCTGAATGAGTTAAGAATGTACATGACATAGTGGTAAAAGAAAGATATTACTATGACATGATACATCATGAAAAGGTATCAATATTATCTCAAAATGCATGTTGAATATAGAGAATACTGGTTGGACAACAATGGACAAACAGCCTATGCTGCCACAGAGGGATTTTGATTACATTAGACCTTGAGACTGAAGTGCAAGAGGTTTGGTGTAACCAGAAGCCCAAGGTGAAAGCACTGGCTGGTTGGTCATGTGGTTGCCCAACCAGTATTTTTTTTTTACAATGTATAGTGTTTTTGTTTAGTTTTTATTTATTTTTTGTGAACAATTGTGTTTAAGCACTCCAAGTCCACAGTAGCTGCAATCATGCCAGCAGTTTTAGTTCAGAACTGGAACTGATAGCTCTACATGCTGCAGCGCTGTGAAATACACCCACTATCTTGAGTATTTCCATTCAGCTGAAACCTTGTTGTACCACAGAAGTGTACCACCATGTTCAAAGTTCTTTGAACTGTGATACAGCAAGCTTTCATTTGGCATGGAAATCCATGCAAAACTTATGCTCACTGTACTCTATAAATATATTTAGGGGATATGACATGGGCTGACAAAAGTTATCATTTTTATCTTCATGAGAGGGGATCCATCTGTTTATATCTCACACGTGGCGAAGCCAAAAGTGAGATAGCAATAGATCAATACCTTCAAATGAAGATAAAAATGATATCTTAAGTCAGCCCACATCATAGTTGATTTATATAGAGGTGTTTAGGTGGTTTGTGATATAAATGGTGAAAAGCTACATAAGAAGAAAGTATTGTAAACTGCTGTATATTCAATTAAAAATAAATGACATCTTGCATTGTTTTTTATTGAAAGAGTTTTACCAGTAAAGACCTACTGAGCCATTAAACTCATTTCCAGTGGTGTCCTGAGGGAAAATAAATGAAGGTAATCATTGAGCATGCCCTGAAATTTATCTTAACATGTGAGAATAAATTCCTGAGCATGTTCAGTGTGACCAAAGTGAATGAGTTAAATTTCTGAGCATGCTCAGTGACCAACTACATTTATCTTGCTAAGGTTGACAAAAAAAAAAACGTGTTTGTCTTGGCAAATTTATTTTCACACCTCTTGCATAAATTGGGATTATTTCATGAGGTAGCTCCAGATATACAAGTTGTCTGATTTGGAATGTTGTTATTGCACACTTGCACAGGTGGCACAACCTTGAATGCCCAGTAGCAATAACAATAACATTTCAAACCAGATGACATGTGTACAGTCTCAGTCAAAGACATGGTCAGATATTTTCCTGACATTTCTGTGATATTTCTAGAGAAATTTCCTACTTTCTGCAGCTCCACAATAGGAGCAGCAGAGAGAAACTCTTTAGAAATTTTGCGAAATATTTGGAAATATCTGATCGTGTCTTTGGCTATTATTGTATCTGAAGCTACTTCATGGGATAATCCATGTATACCATGGGAGTCCCCACCTTTATTGGTTTGCCTCTGCCTAATTCTGTACAAAAAAAAGTGATGAGTAGAAAGAAGAATAGTTCTCTTTTTTGTTTGTGTGGCCTCCTGCAGGTCAAAAAACAAATAAAAAACATGCTGTGTTATGTAAACAAATGACATTTTTTTACAGATTTTCTTTCATTTCCACTTTACTAATGATGAAAAGCTGATACTTTTACTTTTATGTTCAAAAGGACAATGCCACTGTTTGATGTGCTGCTTACAGGGAACCAGTTAATGAGAAAAGCAAGGGCTGTGGCTATCATGCAATTATAAAATAGGTATAAAAATCCAGAAACCTGACTGGCTGAGGAGCTCAGAAACAATTGCTGATATCACAGCACATCAGCACTGGAAGAAGATCCAGCAACCTCTTCACAATAAAAATAATAGTACCACATATCCCTGACTGCCATCACAAATGTGACTGTCACCTTCATTCACTAAAGGTGGTACTGGTTGGAAACTTCAATTGGGAGCTGGTGCTGATTGGAGACTTCAGTATTCCAGACGTGGACTGCAGTGCTCCCAGATCTATGGGGATCTCCATAGTTTACAGGATTTATGGGTTGAAATGGGATATGGGAAGGAAAACTGTATTTATTGATATATACAGGGAAACGCTGCCCAAAGGTCACTAGATAAAATGTTTTAGGCTGAATGGTGTATCTTTCTTCTGAAGACTTCAATTTCTTTTTGACAGCAAGGGCTGCACCTGCTTTCCAAATATAACAGATAAGACCCTGTCAAGTACTGACTAAACTGATTTTTTGGCTGCAGTATTGTGTGTGTGTGTGTGTGTGTGTGTGTGTGTGTGTGTGTGTGTGTGTGTGTGTGTGTGTGTATGTTGGGGGAGGGATAGAGAAACAGTCAAACTCCTGGCAAGGGAGACCTCATCTAATGAATTAACTACTGACAAACCAGGAGAGTGAGAAATTAATCAGTATAATTATCTGATTCCTTGTGTTCCCATATGGAGTTACAAAAAAAAAGGTTAGTCAAAACTATTGAGAAAGAAATGTGTAGGGAAAACATTTGAGCTTTTCTTGTGTTTTGGATCTCCAACTCTAGGCTATGGAACATAAATGTATTGTTTGTGGTTGGAATGAGCAATCTAAATAGTAAGATGGTCTGAACGGTAGTATTTTAATGTACTAGTAATGTCATTTTGCATAATTTCTATAAATAAATTTGAGGCCTGATAATAATGTAGCTAGGGTATGTGTTAACTTGCTTTGTTCTCACAACAAGATATATAATATGCTCTTTTTTGAGAATGAATGAGATCATGCCTTTTATTGGGAGGAAAATTAATGGCCTGGATTTTTAAACTGCGCCTGGAAAGAGCGCAAGTGGCTGTTTCGTGCAATTGAGTGCACCAGAGCAAAAAAGTGATATATTCAAACGAGGTGCTCAACCGCATGCATCGCATCTGAATATACCCAAAAGATGTGATTCACACAAATGTTGGCCACCAAGGATGTGCCAGCATATCCCTCTAGTTGATCTGAATACCTGGAATGGGGATGCACAGCATATCTTGGGGATGCACTGGGAGCACATTCCAGATATTCAGACTGTGACATGCAAATGTTGCCATTAGCCATGCAAGGCACAAGTAGGGCCATTTGCATGTCATTATGCCCCATATGCATGTGTAGGGCAGGGATGCACCTGGCAGAATGCGACAGGTACCCTGCACAGTCCGCTGCCATAAGGAAACCCCACATCTCCCTGGTAGTCTAGTGGCCCTCCTACCTTCCCCGAGCCATGTTCGATGAATAATCCTTTTTTGAATCTCCCTGGTGGTCTAGTAGTACCCCCCTCCCAGCCCCAATCGTAACATGTAGTTCAATCCTAAGCCCTCCCTGGTAGTCCTGTGGACCCCCACCCACTGAGATTCCCACACCCCACCCTGTTCTCCCCATCTCAGCATTGCCAGTGTAACCAGCGGGCAGCAAAACACACCCACACACCTCCACCGCTGCCCGCTGACTGCGCTGTCACTGAATGACAGCTTACAGTAAGTACTGCAATACCACTAGTCGACACTTTGTCAATGAAAGCTTTACAGTACACACTGCAAGCCCACTGGGCTTTTCATACGTGAAAATCAATTCCTAGGACTTAAGTGTAGTGAGGGATGTGGGAGAAGGAACGAGTATTGAAAGCCGGCTGAAGTTCGGAGAGAAATGCAATTGTGGAGTGGTGAGTGATTGGAGTGGCTGCAGTTTCATTTTATCTCAAACAGAGGTGCTGCTTTACAATTGTTTTCTCTGACTTGTAGGGGAAAGATGAGTGGTGGACCAAATGAAATGACAATGCTTAGGTAGGGAATAAGTGAGTGACTGAGTCAGACGGCGGTTGGGGAGGATGAAATGACTATGCAGTTTGAGCTATATAATTTCAGCTCTGATGAAAGAAGTAGTGCCAGCAGATCAGGAAGAGAGGAGGTAACTAGTGACATAGTCACAGTTTGGATAAATACGTAATAATGTAATCACTTTGGGAATAGCTTGAAGTTATTCCCATAGTGATTACGTCATCACTCATTTATCCACACAGTGACTCAAATAAATGGGTTTATGCAGCAGTATTTATTCTGACAACTGTTGCATAAATATATTTATTATGACAAGTTCCCAGTCCAGCCAAACCTCAGAAAAAATATAAAGAAATATATTAACCAGGGAGAGACCATGTACAAATTTTAATGCTAGTCTTATGAGCTCTGCAGATTGCAAAGAACGTCCCACTCATATCATAAACCATTGTATTTATGTTTTCTTTTTGCTTCCAGACATTATTCCTTCATTAAGGGATCAATGTCCCTTCATCATGGAGTCTGGTTGTTTATTCTACATAATAAACACATATAAATAATATTGCTATTTCCTGGTTATCTCTCTTATTCATTTTTAACATCATTTTCTTAAAAATTACAAGGTGTGGGGTTCAGGTCATCTATACACACTTCTAGGATTTTCTGGCCCACTGTATGTTTTACTGTTTATTCTTATTGTTCTTTTTAATGACACATGGCTTCCCTATAAGTAATACAGTGAATAAATATACATGTAGTATATACAAGCTTCTTCTTGTCAAACTATAAGGTATCATTTTTATATCTTGTGTATATAAAATAAAGATATCTTATTTGTCCATGGCAAACTTTCAATATGTAAATCTTTTTACTGCAATGTAGATCCCCTTCTCATCCCTGCTACTGACCTCTTCCGGCTGTTTCCCAAACTGTGATGCTTAAGTTTCTGAAGTGGACTATACCCCCAGATCCCCACTCTCAACCCCAACACAATAACATACCCACTACCTCCCATTTACTCACCCACCAACTCATGGATTGCTTGAATAAGCCATGGAATGCAGTGCTGAAAAGGAAGATAATTGATGACGTCTTCACCGCCCCCCAATTTTTCCAGGCTGATGAGAGGTGACTGGTAAAATTATTTCAATTTATGAAGTTGTAAAACTATGGGCTTGATTCTCATAGCCCTGAGATTGATGCAAGGTGCCAGCCACAAATATAAATGTCACAGGTGGCACCTTGCTTCAAACACTGCCTCCTGAGCTATTCTCAAAAGCAGCCTGCCCCAAATGGGACTTGAGCCACCCCTGTGCCCAAATATGGGCTGCGACCTGGCACTAGGGGGCATGTGGCAAATGCAAGCTGCCACATACCCTAATGTGGAATTCTCAGAAAGCTCCCAGATGGAAAAATTCTAAGTACCTTTAGACCAGTCAGGGCTGGTCTAAGGGTACTTAGAAAATCCCTCTGGGAGAGTAGCTTGTTTGCACAACGTGAGCAGTTTCCCTCCCCGATGTCCCCATCAATATTACAATAATATATTTCCCATTCATTAGTGGTCAGGTGCCCCCCCCCGCTCCCCGATGTCACCGATGAAATAGTATAAATTCCCCTTTCCTGATGGTATAGTGGCCTCTTACCCCGCTTCCCCATGTCACCCAAGAAATAATAATAATGTAATTTCTCCTTCACTGGTAATATAGTGGTACCCGTGCCCCACTCCCTGATGTCGCCTATAAAATTATTATAATGTAAATTCCCCTTCCCTGATGATATAATGGCCCCTCCCCTGCTCCACTCCCCGATGTCACCTGTGAAATAATTATAATGTAAATTCCCCTTCCTTGGTGGTATAGTGCCCCCCACCCCACTCCTTGAAGTCACCTGTGAAATAATTATAATGTATATTCCCCTTCTCTGGTGGTATTGTGGCTCCCCAGCCCTGCTCCACAGTGTTGCCAGTGAAAGAATTATAAATTAAATTGCCTTTCTCTGGTGATATAGTGGCCTCCGCCCAGCTCCCCAATGTCACTTGTGAAAGAATTATAAATTAGATTACCCATTCCTTGTGATATAGTGGACCCCCACCCCCAAACCCCAGCACATAGTGCCCATCACCCAGCTCCTCCCAATCCTGAAACCCTGAGCTGGCAACCGGCACAGTCCTTTTCTCACCACCATGGTCAGCTGCTGAATGACCTGTCAATGAGCATGTACAGTATATAGTACATCTTCAGTGACAGGTCAGCTGGCAGCTGACTGTGGTGGTGAGAGGAGGGCTGTGCCAGTTGCTGTCTTGGGATATCAGGATGGGGGGAAGTGGGGTGGTGGGAACTACCTGCTGGGATGGGGGGTTGGGGTCCAATATACACCAGGGAAGGGTCATTTAATTTATAATTCTTTCATGGGCTATGTTGGGGAGCTGAGTAGGGGGGTCACTATATCACCAGGGAAGGGGAATTTTCATTATAATTCTTTCACTGGCAACATTGGGGAGTGGGACAGGGGATCATTATGCCACCAGAGAAGGGTAATATCCTTTACAATTATTTCATGGGTGACATCGGGTAGCAGGGTGGGGTTACTATATCACCAGGGAAGGGAATTTACATTAAAATTATTTCACTGGTGACATTAGAAGCGGGGACACTATACAACCAGAGAAGAGGAATTTACTTTATAATTATTTCACAGGCAACATTAGGGAGAGGGGCCGGGGGGGTACTAGTCCACTAGGGATGGATTTGGGGATGGAGTATTGCTAGTCTTTGCCACAGGAAGCCTGCAGCAAACCCCTCCCATGTACCTTGTGTTTGTTGCATGGGAGTGGTTGCAGCAAGTGTGGGGACTTAGGTGCAGGGACTCCTCCTGTATCAGAATTTGGTGCAAGATCCCAGGCGCACTGAGCTTTGGCACAAGCTGCTGTTTGTCACAGCTTGTGCAGTCTAAGCCCTCTGAGAATCATGCTCTATGTGTTTAAAATAATTTTTCCCATCAACGGAGCAATCTTGTAATGCTGCAGATGTTATGTGCCTCCCTTAGTATACATAACTTCAAGGGAGTCCTGTTGTATTTATTACTGAACTGGAGGGACACTGCTGGCAGAGCATGTAAGTGGCATCAGAACCTTCCTTAGACTTCAGTATTCATTTACAGTAGTAACCAGGGCCAGGATTCACAAAACCTTGTCCCTGCACAATATCGGTTTTATGTGAACAAACCAGGTTTTGCACTGAGTTGATATTCACAAAAGCCCAGTTTGTATGCTCAAACCTGGTTTGGGCCAGGGCAAAGTGTGGAGGGGGCAGCAATGTAAATAAGGGGGAAGGGACCTGCATATCGGCGCTGTACAATTCACAGAGCATTTGCTCCATGAAAGGGCTTTATGTGGGTTCCCTTGCATGGAGCAAATACTGCCCACCAAGACCTGTCTTTAATCCCCTGCAACCCTAGTAGTTGGTGGAGGTACTGCATTGCCCCCTTCCCCACTGTTCACGTCCGGTTGAAAAATAATACTTCCCTGGTGGCAGTGGTCTCCCCTCCCCCGGTGATTGCAGGACTGATAAAAAAAAATGTACTTCCCTGGTGGTAATGGCCCCGCCCTTTCAGCGGATCATCAACATTAAAAATATAAAATGTCCCTGGTGTCCAGTGGTCCCACTCACCACCTAATGCCTGTCCCTGAGAAATTAAAGGTTTCACCAGTGTCCAGTGGTCCCTCCCCACAACTGCACAGATGCCCGTTCTTTATTTCAGATTCCCTTGTGTCCAGTGGTCCCACCCCCCACCCACACACATACCCACTGGGTATAACCTATACCCGGTGTTCAGTGGTCCGCTCCCCCAATCCTGATCCCATGTACAAAGAAATAGCAGTAGTCTCTGGCATTTAGTCCCCCCCACTGCTAATTGCTGACCCGATATTAAAAAAATTATTTATCTCTGGTGTCAAGTGGTCTATCCCACCACTGATTGCAGGCTAGATATTAAAAATAGAAGTTAGGAAGCTGGTCCAGTGGTGCAGAGGGATGAGGCACTGGATGCCTTACCTCTCACCACGCTGGCAACCCATGTTCAGGAACAAGCATGGGATGCTGGGGGGCAGCGGAGAGGTGCTGATAGTGGATGGAGCAGCCGTCAGGCAGCTCTCCTCTCCTGGGTAGGGGTGGTAGGCCTCTCCGGCTCTTGGCTGCCACTAAGTGGATGATTGAGGGTAGCATTGAGAATGGAGGGGGCTAGGTGCTAGGCCAGGTAGGCAGATCAGGGCTGTTTTGGCTGCCAGTGTGCATTTGCACCTCCACGCATGTGTGTATCTGTGAATGGCAGGGTCCCAGGGGTTAAAGAGGGTGAAAATGTGAAAAATTACCCCTAATGGCAGGATGAGGACTGACCCTTCACAATCTCTGCACCTGTGACTGGATATACATCGCACAGCTTGTGGTGGAAGGTAAGTCCCAGGGGATGGGGTGACAGGGTTGGGGGGGTTGGTTAGTTGTGAGCCGCCGGAGGAGCAGGAGCATACAATATAAATTAAAAAAAAAGCTTAGAAGTTATGCCTGGTGCTAGTGTTCTCCCACCACTCATTTTCCTGGTGGCCAGCATACTGGGCTAATACTGCACATGGTATTAATAGTGCTGTCTAGTGAGCACATGGATTTACAGTGACAGGGGTAGAACACCACTAGGAAAATACCGTTACCCCTGTCACTGTACGCTCTTGCTTGGACTGATCAAGTTGCCATGTGCTGGGTGCCTGGTTAAGCCACTCCTGTGGTGGAGTGGCTAGGGCACCAGCACATGGTGGAATGGGAGACCTGGGACCATGGTTCAGTTTCCCCCAGGTCTCCCCGTGCTGCAACATTTTGCAGTACATTTTTCTAAAAAAAACAACTTTCACCCTGGATAGAGTTTCTCCCCATTCCCAAAGTTCATAACCCACCAGAGTTTGTTATTTAAATTCCAGGGAGGTGTGGTGAGTGAAGTCCTCAACAAAAAACAAGGAAGCCCATAGAGTTTTAGGGCATGCGCTGTGCTGCCTTTCATCTGCGTTTTGCCAGACACTATTGTAGGGCACGCCCTTATGCTTGCAGCATTATTTGCAATGCGTGTTTTGTGTGGGGCAAAAAACCTCCATGCCAGTGGCCAGTGGTCCCTCCCCTTGCCTAATTCCTCATCCAATCAAACCATAAGTTCATGAGGGCCGCCGCTACCTGCCCTTCCCCACCCTCTGGAGCGAGACCCCAAGCCCCCACCCACCAGAGCAATACAACGAGCAAGGTAATTTCCCACTCGCGGGAAGAACCAGCTCCCGCCTCCGGTGAAACTGCGGTGCTTTCAATTTATGATAATTGATAACCTGAAGTGAAATCCAACAAACAGTTTTTACTCTGCAACAAGCGGTCGCCTGGTTGAGCCTCTCTGGGCATCTCTGACTTCCTCTGGTGTGCTCTGCACCAAGCAGGGAGCTCTGCTGCTTTTTGCCACTGCTGAGCAACAGACTAAACTTGGTGCCATTTTACATTTTTAAAAGACGGCGATGGTGCGCTGATAGGTTTTAAAGTCACCTAAATCTCAGTGCCTCACCTGCATTTGGACTGAGTCCACTTGGTCCCTTAAGAACCAGGTTATCTTAGCACCTATTGATTACCCCTCAACACAGGATTACCTTAAATGAATGTTAGACGATTTTATATGCATTCTGATAGTCTCACCCTCAGTAACACTGTATCCTCTGGGTTATTTGGGGAGACAGGAAATTCTTATAGTTCTGATTCGCTACTGCATTTCTTACCCCTGAAGCACGGAGCTCGCTAATTGATATCAGTGTCTAAAAGTACGCATATTATAGGTAGTGCTTAAGTGTCTAGTGCCTGAGCCTGAGCGTTTCTCTGCCTTACATTAGTGTGGTACAGTTAAGTTTTGCTTAGTCTCTTTTCTTTGCCTTGACTCTGCAGATAACTCGTTTCTCTGCCTCACATTACAGTATTAAGGATATTGTATACTTTACAGTGCTAAGGATATTCTGTATGTTGCTTAGACTCAGCAGCATTTACTTTGTAAAGGATTTTCCTGACCTTGCCCCAGACCTTCCCTACACCCTCTCTGCTCACTTAGGCCTCCCTCCCACTCTCACTTCTGTTTGCCTCCCTCTCTCCTCCCCCTTGCCTCAGGATATATAGGTCACATCACTGATCTCTCTCTCTCTCTCTCCACAGGAAAGCCGAATCGGATCCCGTTGAGTCCTGTCTAGATGATATTCATGAGGCCGCGCTACCACTGCCTCCCCACCCTCCAGAGCGGGACCCCAAGCCCCCACCTGCCAGAGCGATACAATGAGCAAGGTAATTTCTCACTCGTGGGAAGAACCAGCGCCCGCCTCTGGTGAAACTGTGGTGTTTTCAATATATGATAACTGATAACCTGAAGTGAAATCCAGCAAACAGTTTTTACCATGCAACAAGCGGTCGCCTGGTTGAGCCTCTCTGGGCATCTCTGACTTCCTCTGGCACGCTCTGCACCACGTGGGGAGCTCTGCTGCTTTTTGCCACTGCTGAGTGACGGACTGGCCCCACCAGCTGTGCCAGCTGCCCCACCACCACCTGTGGTCACCACTGTGCTACATAGCACTAGCTCTCCTCACGTGGGCTGAAAATAACCGATCAGCCCACTTTGCCATCTGCAGGCTATAATTTCTCACCACTAGAGGCCTCCTCATATTTCACCTGCTTATTTAATAGCCTGACTTCCTACAGTTTTCTAGTTTCCTCCCCAAACTGTAACTAGCTCTACCTAGCACCACCATTATCTAGCTCTGTCCCCTGGTCACCGCTTTTTCCAGGCGTATACTCTGACCCACTGGTCACTGCGGCCATTGACCTATACTCTACAGGGTGCTATTTCTGGAAGGCTCAGATCTCTCCACCCTTGAGCTGATGCTTGGTGGCTCCCCTTACTTCTCCAGTAAGACCTTAGCATTCGTCCTCTGGGTCCAGCCATCAACACCCACACTGTGTAAACTCCTGCTAACCCAGGCAGTGTGGCACAGTCAGATGGGATCCGCCACTCGCCGGGTACCCGACTCATCCTCGCTACCTCCAAAGGCATGGGCCATGGCTCCTCTTATGGAGTCTGGAAACTTAACCTGCTGTCAAGGTCCCTCGGCTACCCACTACCTCTTCAAGCCCCCCTCGACCTGGCTATCCGCAAAAGGCCTAAAAGTAGTGCACCTCAATATCCGCAGCATTCTCCAAAACCTAGTGGATCTTATGGCCTGGGTGACCCTCTACAAGCCGGACATTATGGCTATCATGGAAACTTGGCTGAAGCATCACATTCCTGACACCGCAAGCACCATACTGGGTTACAGCCTCATCAGGAGGGACAGGGCAGGTAATAAATGTGGGGGGGGTGCTACTGTACTATAGGGGACAACTTAACGTGTCTAATTTTTCTCATTCACCCCCTGATGCCACATCCTGTGAGTTCATTCACTCCCTCCTCCTGCTTGGGAACACAAAAAAGGTGCATCTGGTCTATGCCTATAACCCCCCGAAAGGAGGTATCCTAGGATTCTCCTTCCTAATTGACCACTTTAAAGTTAAGGTAGGCTCAAACGAGCTCCTAATCCTGGGGGATTTCAACCTCAACTGGCTGGGGCCCAATTCCAAGCAATATGAGCCTCCTCTCTCTGGCCTTGCCCTCAGACAGACCATCTTGGGACCTACTAGGATCTCCTCCCAGGGGAACAAAGGCACGCTGATTGACTGGATACTGAGTAACAGACTGGGCAAAATTGTCCACGCAGGAATACTCCCAGATGCCATCTCTGATCACTCTCCTACCTACTGCATCTGGGGCTCCACTTCACCTAAAATCCCCAGCAGAGTGATCCAGGTGAGGGACTTCTCCAAACTCACCCTCGAAGACTTCCTCGAGGATATATGATGTACCGACTGGTCCAGGGTCCATAGCACTAATGACCCTGTTGATACCCTTGACCACTTCCTGGCTGTATTCATTCCCCTGCAAAACAGGCTTGCACCCCTTACAAAAAGGTGGGTGAGGGGCACTGTCACAAAGTGGCTCCATGGAGGCCTACTTTCCCTAATGAAGCAAAGATACAAATGCTGGGGGAAACACAAAATCTCCTGCAGCAATAATGACCTCCTAGAATATCGGCGGCTCAGAAACTCTTGTAAGAGAGCCATACGCACCGCCAAGAGTGAGTACTGAAAATCCGCCCTGCTAAACTTGGCCTATAACCCCCGGCACTTTTGGCATAACATCAAAAACCTGGTCGGAGGTTCCGCCAAGGAAACGCCCAAGGACTTGAACGTCGGGAGGGGTTAACTGCAATAGCCCCCATACCATTGCCTCTGCATTCAACGGCATGTTCTCGGACCTGCCTGCTCCACCCACCTCCCAATCCTCCACCCCAAAGCCCTGGGTGCGCTCCCCTCCCACCCTCCATTCTACCTTCAATGAATCTCAGTTAAAGAGACTCAGGCACTCCTCGGCCGGTCTCCCTTCCATCTGGGGGCAGGTCACGACAACCTCGAGGCCAAACCTGCTTAGCCTGGGGGCGCCCCTCCTTGTTCGGCTTATCACTCATATATTCAACTCTTCCCTTGTCTCAGGAACCATACCTGATGAATGGAAAGTGGCCAGGGTTGTCCCGGTCTACAAGCATGGCGACCCTAAAGAGATGAAAAACTATCGCCCCATACCCATACCCTCTGCTACCTGTAAGCTCCTTCAAAAGGCAGTGGCTGCACAAATCTCCCAATACCTACAGGAGTACGGAGTTCTCTCCCCCTGCACAGCATGGCTTTAGGAAGGGGCACAGCACAGTGTCTGCAATTGCCGTGGTCACCTATGAAGTCAGATCCTCGATGGACCATGGTAAACTGACTGGAGCCATCTTCATTGACCTCTCTAAGGCCTTCGATCGGGTTGACCATAATCTCCTCCACTCCACTCTACACTCGATTTGATTCTCCCCCCAGGCCCTCGCCTGGCTCTCCAACTATTTCTGGGGGCAACAGCAGTACACCAGCTTCAACCGTGCCCTCTCGGCTCCTTCCCCAGTTAGCTGAGGGGTCCCCCAGGGATCCATCCTTGGCCGTTTTCTGTTTTCCTTTTTCATAAATGAGCTGCCCTCTGTTGCATCCTATGGGCTCACTACTCTATACGTGGATGACCTCATAATTCTGGCTAGTTCCCAGGACATTACAACCATCAATTCCTATCTTAATTCAGACTTCGTTCATATCCAGAACTGGCTTGCAGGACACAAGCTCACCGTAAACTTGGACAAGACCCAAGCCATGCTCTTCGGTTCAGTGGCCAAAACCGCTTCCTGCCCTACTCCGTTAGCTATCCTTGGGGCTAACGGCTCACTCCTGCCGGTCATTGACTCCATCAAGTACCTTGGTGTCACCCTTGATCCTCAACTGGATCTTACTGAGCACCTTAGGAACATATGTAAAACCACCAACAGCAAGCTTGGACTAGCCTACAGAGCTAAGGATTGCCTCACTACGCCTGTTTGGCTCGCCATAGACAGGGGGATTCTCCTTCCCATGCTCTGCTACAGGCTTGTAGCTTTTGCCCCAGTTCAGAATTCCAGTCTACCAAAATGAAATACAGCATATAACAACATCTGTTGCTTCGCACTCTCCACTCCTCGCCTTACACATTGCTGTGAGCTCTATTCTCGACTGGAGTGGCTGCCCCCTGAGAAACACTGAGCTTTTGTCCTCAGCAATTTCTCAGACAATATAGTTAGAACGGAGACCCTTGCTGCACTTGCCCTACCCCTCAAACATGTAACCCCTGCCTACCACCTAAGGTCTAGTGCTGCCCAGGTCCGGCTGGTCCCAAGGACACTCTCCCTCACTGGTGACCGGGCTTTCTCCGTCTATGCGCCTCACCTTTGGAACTCCCTTCCCGCACTTGTTTGTGCCTCCCCCTTCCTCCCTTGCTTCAAAACATCCCTATAGAACTTCCTCAAAGTGGCTTCTACCTGTCTATGTGCCACATAGACCCAGAGTAGTCTTTCCCTCACCCCCATCCCTTCCCCGCTCTGGGTGTTTGTGTGCTGTCTCTCCGGCCACCATTTCCCTCTGACACTCCAGCTTTCAGCACTTTCCGCCTGTCCTTTGGAGAAGCGCTCCCTTACATTTTTTAGCACTCACTGTAGCTGCACTTTGATGCCCCCACTTTTCACTATGGTCAAGCATTTTGTATTGTCTGTACTCTCGGTTTCGTAGGAGTTGTCACCGCCACGTAGTCTCCTGCTGATTCTGCCTCCCAATACAAATTTTGCATCTTGCTGGTGCTCTGCCAACTCTCTGCTTTGCTGTTCCTGTTTATTTTTTACCTCCCCATGCTACTTATGTACCCTGTTGACGTACAGCATGCCTTACTCTATAACTTTGCCATGTGTACTGTTGCTGTCCCACCAACTAGTGCGTGGGCCTGTATGTTACCCTGACTCTGTACTTTGTATCTCTTGTACCCTGGAACCACTGGTATGTGGGCCTGTATGTGACCTTGACAATGTATGTTACCTTCACATTGTATAATGTGTCTCATGTACTCTGTAACCTCCTGGGTCACACCTGAAACTAAGCACTTGTTGTCTAGTGTGCTTACCTGGTTAATAAAAACAAAATAAATAAATAAATATATAACCTGGTGTCTAGTGGATCCTCCCCCCATCTGATCCCTGTCTTCTGCATGACTAGCCCCCCTCCACAGCAATCACTGGACCCCCACTGCCATCTGGGTGCTCCCTCATATACACTATGCAGCCATTCATTGAATATCTTTAAATAGTCCCCCCACAAATACAGACCTGGTCCCATTCCCACATCTATCCCCACCCATCCCTCATTGGTGGTTAGTGGCCCCTCGATCCCTGTATATTAAATTTCAAGTCCCTAATGGCCAGTGACCCCACTACCCCCGATCTGCCTGTATAGAGAGATGTACATTCCCGGTATCTAGTGGACCCCCTTCCCAATCCCAATCTGGTGAACTGTCACTGTCGATGTGTTATCTGATTGTGAATAGCAACTTTTTACATCTAGACAATCGCCAAGCTCAATATAAACTTTTGCTCTGTGCTTTGCGATTTTTTTGTGAGACTAGCCCCAGATGTTTTATTAGTTAATATATTCCATTGAAACACCTTCATTTCACACAGGAGAGCATTAAAACTGGTGGACAAGTGACAAAGTGTGATATTAAACCACAGAGGGTACCATCCTAACATTTTTAAAAGGAATTTTTCATATTCCTTTGTCCCTGATACCTGTATCTGCAACCCCTTGTCTGTCTGATCATCTTATTTCTTAAAATGTGTTTCTAAAATTGTAAATTTGTATTGAGAGTCAGCACAAAAACCATCGCAGTAGTCTTGTACCATGTTTTTCCCATTCTTGGAAGGGTGATTTGTGTAACTATCACTTTCACTAGAGTTCATCTTAAATCTTAATTAATGTGAGCCATTGGTTGGCACTGTATTTTTATCTTTCTTTCTTTCTTTCTTTCTTTCTTTCTTTCTTTTGAAATAGTATGGTGTTCTGTTGTGTAATTAGGTGCAGTAACACATACAGTAAGATAAAATGTCAGGGAATTTTAGTTTTCAGATTTGTTAAAGAATACTACTATTACTACTACAAGTGCATGATCAGTAAATGGAAGGTAATGATTAAAAGACACACCGTTGTATGTTCGGATCATTTCACTACTGACAGTTATGTCTGGAATCTACTGGTGATTTGAAACTAATATCACTGTAACTGCAGTTAGGAATGGTTGGCTGCTTGAACTGACAGTGTCAGTAATTATTTTTATTTTACTAGATATGACTGATATTTAAAATAAATAGTATCATTTTACATAAAAGCATAGACTTTGATGGCAGATAAAGACCGCTTGGCCCACCTAGTCTGCGAATTTCCCTACCTACAGGATGGGCTGCAGATCCTATGTAACCAACAGCCTATTTCTTTCTACCCCCACAAAAATTGCCTTATATCTTTCCCATGCATTCTTGAATTCTCCCACAGTTTTAGACCCCACAATCTCCTCAGGAAGGCTGTTCCATGCATCCACCATCCTCTCTGTGAAAAAATTCTTCCTCTCATTGCCCCTGAGCAGTCCCCCCTCAATCTTCAAATTGTGTCCTCTTGTTCTTGCACATCACTTTTCTGAAAGATGCTACCTTCTTGGACTTTGTTGATTCCACTGAGGTACTTAAAAGTTTCTATCATGTCCCTCCTCTCCCTCCTTTCCTCAAGCGTATACATATTAAGCTCTTTTAGTCTTTCCTCGTATGGCTTCTCTTGCAGACCCTGCACTATTTTAGTTGCCCTCCTCTGGACTGCCACCATCCTGTCTATGTCCTTGTGGAGATGGGGTCTCCAGAACTGGACACAGTACTCCCAGATGGGGTCTCACCAACTGTCTGTACAGTGGGATAGCAACTTCCTGTTTTCTACTGGTGATGCCTTTCCCTATACATTCCAGTATCCCCCCAGCCCTCCATACTGCCTTTTCACATTGCTTGCTAACCTTAAGTTCACCTGATATGATTACCCGCAGGTTACTTTCCTTTTTGTCGTTGTTGCTTCCTCCCCCCCCCCCCACATTGTGTAATCTTCCCCTGGGTTTTTGTTTCCCAGGTGCTTTATTCTGCACTTCTTTGCATTGAATCCAAGCTGCTGTACTCCTGACCATTCCTCCAACCTTGCCAAGTCTCTTCTCATCCTTTCCATGCCTCCTTGTATATGAATCCTATTGCAGATCTTTGTGTCATCTGCAAAGAGGCATACTTTTCCTTCCACTCCCTCTGAAATGTCACTTATAAAGACATTAAAAAGTACCAGACCCAGTACTGAACCCTGTGGTACCCAATTAGTAACCCCTCTTTCTTCAAAGTGGGTGGACTCCATTTACAATTACCTTCTGTGTCTTGTTGTCTAGCCAATGTTTTACCCAGGCTACCACCCCTGGGACCCACTCCCAGGCTGTTTAATGTGACTATTAATCATTTGTGTGGGACTGTGTCAAATGCCTTGCTAAAGTCTAGGTAGGCCATGTCCACAGCCCCTTTCTGGTCTATTACTTTGGTCAGCCAGTCAAAAAAGTCAATCAGATCTGTCTGACATGACCTTCCCACTGTAAACCCTTGGGTCCTGTGCCCCACTGGCCTCTAGGTACACAACAATTCTTTCCTTCAGAAGTGATTCCATCACTTTACCTACCACAGAGGTCAAACTGACAGATTTGTAGTTTTCTGCCTCTGTCTTGCTCCCACTTTTGTGAAGGGGAATCACATCTGCCCTCCTCCAGTCCTCAGGTACCACACCATCCTCCCATGATATGTTAAAAAGGGTAGTCAGTGGTGTCACTAGTTCTCCCCTTAATTCTTTTAGAATTCTGGGGTGAATTCCATCATGCCCCATTGCTTTGTCCCCCTTCAGTTTTAGGAGTTCTTTCAGAATCCTTTCTTCTGTGACAGGACTGGGATCGACTCCCTATCCAAAGTGCTTCTGTTAATTGGATTAGGCACCTCCCCCTCCTCCCCTTTTGTGAATACTGAGCAGAAGTATTCATTCAGTATCCATGCTTTTTCACTGTCCCTCTCTGCCCACCCACCGTCCATTCTATTCAGCCTCACTATCCCTCCCTTTGTCTTTCTATGCTCCCTGATGTACCTATAAAAATGGTTTTATCCCGCTTCTTAACTAAGTTGGCTATCTTTTCCTCAGTTTGGGGCTTTGCTATTCTGACTACCCTCCCTGCTTCCTTCTGACTTAACTGGTACAGTTCTCTGTTCTGCTCCTTCTGTGTTTCCTTATACTTCCTAAATGCTATCTTTTTATCCCTAACCTTCACTGCCACCTCTTTTGAGAACCATAGTCGCTTTTTCTTTAGTTTTGATTTGTTTATTTGGTTTACACAAAGGCTTGTTGCCTCTGTGATGGCAGTTTTAATGTTTCCCCATTATTGCTCCATCCCCCAGCCTTTTTGCTAGTGCTTTTCTAAGGCACTCTCCCATCTTGCCAAAGTCAGCCTCCTGAAGTCCAGAACCTTCACTTTTGTATGGCTTGACTCTGTAGCTGAGTTTATCATGAACCACACTGTTTGGTGGTCACTTGTTCCCAGATGGCTACCCACTTCTAGATCTGAGATCCTCTCACTGTCCCAATTTGAGAGTATGAGGTCTGAGATTGCTCCTTCATGAGTGGGTTCCAAAACTAGCTGTCTGAGGCAGGCCATCTGAAGGGCATCCAGAATGGCCTTGCTTTTGGGTGTGGCTGCAGTAAAGGTGCTCCAGTTAACATCTGGCATATTCAGGTCCCCCATTAACAGTATCTCCCCTTTCTCTGCCATCTGCCATTTTTGAGGATTTTCATCTTTTCTAACCTCATAGTTAATGTGCTGGTGTAGTGGTTATGCAAATTATTTCTGCTGATACATATTAACATTTCTCATTCATGCTAAGATTGTCATTTTCCAACATCAGCCCATTTGTTTTCTATTATTATATGAATTTTGCCCCCTTCCCATCTCTGTCACCAAAGTACTCTAAACATATGATGAACAGTCAAGTCAAATACAAGAAACTGCTAATCTCTAACTGTCTGTCTAAGTCACTGGGATTGTTGTTTTCTGGAGTGGAAGCAGCCTTGAGGTCAATGAAGAGCCTTGGTAAGAGCTGTCATATATTGCCTATCATTTATTTGATTCATTTTTTTTCTGATTGCAAGATCGATATGGCTCTACACATGCCTTCTTCTCCATGTCATGCCCCCCCCCCCGGTGGATGTAGGGTTACCACCTTTTAAGAAGCCCAAAGTGGGACATTTCTTACTGAAAATGGATTTTTCACAGGACAATATGTCATCTCGACCAATTCAACAGGCATGTTTTCTTTAAATAATTAGAATTAAGACTAAGTGTTGTAATTTTTTAGTTGTTTCTTGTGTTTTCTATTATTTTAAGGTATTTTAGTTAAGGTATTATAGTTTCTTGCAACATTTAGAGGAAAATCAGAAAATATTTTTTCTACTATAATGTCAGGACATTTAGTATTTTTCATGTTTTCCTGCAGGACACAGCTGCCCAAATCAGGACTGTCCTGTGAAAATAGGGACAGGTGGTAACCCTAGGTGGATGAAGCATACCACATCTCTGTAAAATTCTATCTCACAGCTTTCATTAAATCTGATAGGACCTCAATCTTGCTTTAACATAAAGGGTTGTATCTGGAAATGGGTCCAAGACTAAGTCCCAAGTGGCAGCCCAAGCTGCAGGATGAAACATCCGCTTCTGTGGATTTTCACATTTTCAGCCGGCATTTTCATTTAAAAAAAATATTTTATTATTGTTAGAAAAAACAAAATGTTCTATTGTACATTAAGATTTCCAGCCATTAAACTAACCCTGTTGGAATGCTGTCATCCAAACAGAATGCTTAATTCCTGCCACTGTTATATAATTATGAATAAACAAGCAATAATACCCAACAGAGAGGGCGGTATCGGTCAATACTGAATCACCCAGGGGCGTAATGAGGCCCAACACCTCAGGTGGAGGGCCTTGTAGTCCCTGAAAGGTCCAGTATTACCCATACTGCCCATCCTGGAGAGTATTATTGCCCTTAGAAAATGGTCTATAGGTAACATTTTTTATCAAATACTGAAAAAAATGAAGCAACATAATTAAAAACAGTAGTTAAAAACACTGAAAAGCTGGGTTTCTTGTAAAGTAGTTCCTGTGGTACTTTACTTGGCATGCTTGTCAGTAGAGGGCACTGCTTGATAGATGCAGCCATTTTGTCATGGTTGAGTACATACCCAGAAGTATGCAGAAATAGGAGCAGGCTTTGTTTTTGTTTTGTTTTTTAAATTGTGAGGTAAAAGTTGGGGATTACGTTTAATTTCTTATAGCCCCTTTACATTTATTTGCAACTGGATCCATACTGGCAGGTGCTCTGTATGCAAGCCTGACTTTGTAGCAAAAGGGACATCAGAATCGGCACTGGGGAAAGAAGGCTCTTCAAGATATCAGAAGGAGAACAGAGTAGGAGAGATGAAAGATGCTGGCAGTGCCAACTATACTGGTACACTGGTATTGAATTTTTTGTTTGAACAAGTAAATTTGGTGAAAATTTTGAAGTAGTGGGCACCAACTGGGGTGCGTGGAGCAATACTGGTACATTTAAAAAAAAAAAGGTTTTGCCAGTGCAGTGTGGCTGATAGTCGTTTGTGCATCCCTGTTTGTGTGTATGTCATGGTTCTCACTCATTGTCTGTCATTTGCTCTCTTGCTAAGGGATAAAAAAATGGCAGCAGTTTGAAATTGTATGTCCAGTGCTTCAGCCAATGATGAAGTAGGCTGGGCACAAGGACACTTGGCTAGGCATGAGGCAGGTTTGGGATGGGGCTTTTTATTTGGTGGGCATCTACTGAAAGTTAACGTACCCTTACCAAATAGGTACTAGTCAATTGGATGCTTCCAAATAAGAAGCCCATTTTCTAAAATGAAATACAATATTGGCCACAATAGTTAGCAGCTCATAGAGAATTTGAAAAAGCTTCTGATGTAGTTGCTTTGAAAGAGTGAATAAATCATTGTTAAATGTGTCCTGCTTTTTACAGTCATGTACAGTATACCACATAGTGTACATTTGTTGTTTCATACATTTCACACAATTTAGTCCAGTTTTCTTGGTATATTAATGAAGGAATACTTGCCTACAGTAGTCCAGCTTTAGACATATCCTTCTGGTGCTTTTGTAGATGGTTTAGGGAGTTAGTTGCTAATGCACTACCCTTGGGTGTATTTTTCCATCTTTAGTGATTAGCATAAGCCATTACAATATATTTATTGTATGGAAATGTGTTCAATAAAATTGCATATTAAAATAAAATTAAAAAGATGTATTTCACTGTACAGAAGATACAGACATGGGTTATGATTTATCATTCCTATTTAAATGATGCTTTAGCTTATTTATAGAATGGGTTTCATTTAGAAATACTGGCAAATTATTTACTACCTCCTTAGCAGTAGTAGTAAATAAGAGAATAGCTATTTCTTTTGGTAGAAGGAATGCATCTTTCTAATAACACCCACAGTATTTATTTCTAATATCTTAATGCCAAAGGCAACACGTAATTACATGAAATATAGACTCATAAACACTGTCTCCACAGGGACAATTTACATTTTCTGGAAGCTTAGGAAGGTTTTTATAATGACCCTCCAGAGGCTTTGAATGAAGCGTATTAAATAGAAATCAAGTTATAGTTTTATGAAGAACAGGTTCTAATATAATCTGGAGGTACTATTCAAGGAGTGCGAAGTTTTCATCACTGGCAACCATGGGCTAGCTAAACTATAAAAAAAAGCAGCAAAGACCTTTTTGTAGCTTTGATGAGATTTTGAAATAAAACAAAATACAAAAAAAAGTAGAATTTAAAAGCTCTTTGCCAATAGCCTGCACAGATCAATATGTACCTCATTGTCACTTTTGACCTATAGTATTTTATTTGCATTTATTTTAGCCTGTGTTTATTTTCTGTTGGAAATGCCAGGGATTGGTAACAACTTGGACAAGGCATATCTGATTTTTCTGACTTCTGAACATAAAAACTCTCACTTCTAACCAATGTGCCTATTTACTCTTCTCTGGAATCTATTTATGATAAGTATAGAAACATAGACATTGGCAGCAGAAAAAGATTTGAAGTTCATCCAGTCTTCCCAGAATTATTACCTTTATATTGTCAGATATTCTGCCCATCTCTAAATGTAATCCATTTTAAACACACATCTAAGACATTTTCATAAACCTAGAAATGTAACCTCATTATCATGAGAAAATGGGTTAGGAAATCTTGAAACTTGATTGTCTGGCAATATTGTAAAGCCATATATTTATCAGTTAAAAGAGTCCTCTTAAAAAAACAAACTGTTCCTGCATAATAAATATTTTACAAATAACACTTTTTAGTTTTAGATTTTGTTACTCTAAATTCCATTTTCTAAGCACAATATGACCCATAAGAGTGCAGGGTGTTGGGGGTACCCACATTTCCATGGGGCTGTAAGGTACTCCACCGGTGGTGTCGGGCCTCACTATGCCCTGAGCATGTGGGTGTCCCCCAGCACCCAACATTTTAGTTTTTCTTTTCAGTCAGAAGATGATTTTCTGCCTGATCATGCAAGATGTAATTGGCAAAGCAGTATGTTACATTAAGAATGATGCTATTTCTCTTTGTGCCTTATCGGTATTTTGCCATGGCCTACCATTGACTATGATATCACAGTTAACCTAACAGTTGGTCTGATGAGTTGCATATATTGAACTACTGTATCTAATGACATAGTTAGTCATGTTGTCACACATAATGAGGCCAAATGACTGAAGGTATATGAAGAGGATCTGCTATAGATAGGGCAAGTGAGCTGATTTCTGCTTTGAAGAGCACCAGAAATTAGGAAAAGAAGCTTTCACACTGCATGAACATACTGTAAGACTGACATGTCATAGCTAGAGATGCATCCAATTTAAATTCCGCTGGTGAAGTAAACACGAAGTGGGCATTTCACGCTGCCACTCCACTATGCGGAGTGGGCAATGCAAAGTGCTCACTCTGCCTTGTCATTAACACTTTGCGTTAAGGCGGAATGGCAACGCGAAGTAAGGCGAAGTAATTGTTTTTAATGGACTTTGCGTTCCTCATTATGATTCTAAGTGTTTCACTTGGTGTTTCAGATTTCGCAGCCCCCCTGCACATCACATGTCTTACAGTACTGTAAGTCACATGCTCTTTAGCTCGGCAGGAAGGAAGTGAGTCATACAAGCAGACACTTTTACTTTCTCCTGTGCAGACGGAGAGAGAGGAGTGTGTTTTGTGACTGCTGATATTTTGAGATCAGAGTGAGGAGGAGATTTAAACTTTGATTTAGACCCAGCAGCTTTTTTAAAAGCTACATTTTTTTGTCTTTTCTGTACTCTTTTTTACTTAATTTGTTCTTTCTGTAAATTTTATTTTTCTTACCTTTATAAGTAGTTAGTTGTTTGTCCCCCTCCCCCCTGAAACAGGACCAGTACTGCCTCCTGTCCTGACTCTGAGGCTGTTGAGCTACCACCAAGTCCAGCACCAGGTCCTCTGGAGCAGGATGTGCCTGTTCCCCTGGGCCCAGGTGTAGATCCCATCCCTGTTCAGCACCGTGACCAGTCGGCTGCCAATTCATCTGGCCCTCCCCTGCCTGCGCCTGGTTCTCCCCGCACCTCTGTTGTTTGGCAGTTTTTTGACTGTGTCAGGGGGGACAGCAGTGTGGTCAGGTGCTGCCTATGTGAGGTGGCGGTGCACCGTGGCCATCAGGGGACTCACCTGGGGACTGGGGGCCAGTACACCCATATGCTCAATCACCACCAGTTGGAGTGGCAGGCTGCCACAGAATGGACCATGCCTGCACCTGCTGGCAATTCTGTGGCAGAGGGTGCAGCTGTGCATGACGGCATCCCTAAGAAGAGGAGGACCACAGCAGTATCTGCTGCTCCACCAGGATCGCATAGAGGGACATCAGTTGCAAATTATGTCAATGCTGGAATTGCTGGTCAATCACAATGGGATCCCACATTAGTTTTTTTTTCCTCACACCATGTGCCCCCCACACCTTCCTTGCTGTGTTATAAAATGTATTCCTCCACCATCCCTGACCCTTGAATGTAATTATGCCCATTTTTGTTGTCTTCCGTATGTGTGACTCTTTGTATTCTGAGCAGTGCAAGTATACAGTGCTAAACTGCATGTGTGCAGTCAGTCTTCTTTCCAGTCTGTGTATGTACTGCAGACACTGTCCGAATCCCTGACTTAAAAACACTTATTAATGAGTTCAATGGTGGGATAGTGAAGCCTTAAGAGATACTACAAAACAGCATTACAATACATGCAAGTAACTAGTAAAAAAATTAATGTTGTGATTCGTGACGTAATTGTAAATCATGATTTGTGACTGTATTTGTGACCGTGATGATGAAGAAATGCGAATGCCTATGGCTGTACTTCCCCAGGCCCCAATGAGGTGTGGCACAAAACTCACGACTTAAAAACACTCATTAATGAGTACAATGGTGGGGTGGTGAAGCTTGGAGAGATACTACAAAACAGGCTTACAATACATCCAAGTAACTATTCAAAATAATTAATGTTGTGATTCTTGATGTGATCGTAAAGCGTGATTTGTGACTGCATTTGTGACTGTGATGATGAAGAAATCTGAATGCCTATGGCTGTACTTCAACAGACCCCGACAATGTGTGGCACAAAACTTCCCGACTTAATAACGTTCATTAATGAGTACAATGGTGGGGTGGTGAAGCATGGAGAGATACTACAAAACAGGCTTACAATACATCCAAGTAACCATTAAAAAAGATTAATTTTGTGATTCGTGACGTGATCATAAATCGTGATTTGACTGCATTTATGACCGTGATGATGAAGAACATGATTTGTATCACGAGTGACTCATGATGATGGTCCTGACTTAAAAACACATATTAATGAGTACAATGTTCATGCAGAATTATGCACCACACCTGTCCAGTACTCTGAAGGGAAGCCAAAGAAACAACTGTGACTTAAGTTACAGATGGAGATTGGGCCCTAAAGAGATGCAAATGCACAGAAAGATTAAAGTTGCACTGCACATTGAAGAGATGCAGATGCAAAGGCACAACACCTAACCAGTGCTCAACATCAGAAATTCAAATAAGGAAAATAATTCCTTTGCTGGTTCGGGCAGGCTGCGGGGGCAGTGTACTGCACTGCTGCAGTAAGAGACACTAGTACTAGTAAAGATACCACAAAGAAGGGTCAGGGGCTAGTGAGTATTATATATAAAACAATTAGAGATGCCAAACTGGATGGTACTCTGGCTAGTAAGGCCGCTTGGGAGAAAGCCCTCCTCCACCCAATATTCCCACAACAATGGTCGCTCTGCATTAGAGCAGCTCATACAGCCTATGAGGACTCTAAGAGTCAATTAATACAATTGAAGATACTTCCAAGGTGGTATAAAACCCCAGCAGCATTGCACAGGCTGAAGATTTCACAGCACGACCAGTGTTGGCGGTGCCAGTCCTCTCCTGCTCACTTGCTTCATGTCCTCTGGACCTGTCCGACCTTGTTAACCTTCTGGACGCTAGTCCTAGGGGACTGCTCCAGGATAATTGGCAAGTCGATTCAGATTCAGAATCGCTCCCACCTACTAGAAGATATCTCGGTGCTAAACCCACTCTTCCCCTCCAGTGCAGCATGGATCCTAGTGGCTTTGATGGAAGCTAAAAGGGCCGTTCTGATGTGTTGGAGGCAGCCTACTCCCCCAACAGTTCTACAGTGGTGCTTTGCCATGTCCAGGCTGACTAACTTTGAGAGGCTCTCAGCGGCGGCCAAGGGCCGACTGGACAAGTACTATAAGGAATGGGGAGCTTACTTACATTCTCATATCTGCTCGGTGACACCCCTGCTGTTCCAAAATCCCCCCTGAATATAGCTGATGGCATAGCCTGATTATAGCAAATTTCGGGTGTTTGTGGCTGTATGGTCTTGTTTCTATTATTAATTCATACTGTTTTAATCTATATTGTTATGTATTTTTGGCCCTATCTATGGTCGTATTGACCCTGTCTGTTTCAACTGGATGGGCAACTTTATCTAAACTCACTTAAGGGTCTCAGGGTGTAGCTGCTATCTGGTAGATGTTCATATCAGTAGACGGTGGACGATCATGCTTTGAAATCCCGATACCAGACTGCAGAAATTTGTTGGCCTAGGTAGAGGGTCTATGATTATTAGTTTCTTTACTGTGTGAGTCCCATCCCATGTAGTTTGAGAAGGTTTGTATTTTGCATTCTGTTTTAGGAGAACCTGCTTACAGAATATTATTTGCAGTGTATATCTAAGGATAGTCCATTATGTCCTGAAGAATAGATATGTATGTATTGAGCATGTATGTTTATGTTGTATATATGATGTATGAAGGCCGTCCTGTACGGCTCTGGATAACTGATAAGTTCAATAAAATTGTACATGATAAAAAAAAAAGATACCACAAAGAATTACAAAAATTACACAGCTGCAGTGGATAGCAGGTTCATATTGCTGAAATTATGTGGCACAATAAAAGGTGTCTGATTTGATGATACGCGTCACACACATACTCACACACACACACACTAAGTAATGCATAGCAAATTGAAAACTTCAGTACTACAACCACATATTTTAAACAAACTAAAATTATGCACTGCTGCACCACAACAATCAGCAAAAATTGGCAAGAATTATTGAAAATATTGTGTGTACATTAATACAGTTATACAAGTAAAATATCAGCAAAACAGAAAGCACTGTCTTTTTCTCCAAGTTAATCTACCTACACCACAGATATGCCCCTCCCCCAAAGTACACTTCTATTGTCTCTCAGTACACAGACTGAATATTGCACATTAACATCCACACACAAACAATAAACGCTCGATGATATGAGCATAGGAGGGTTTCCTATTATCAATGAACTAAATTTTCAGCAAAACAAGTGACTCCAAAAGTCATTTTTTAGCAGCTTTTAGAAGGTTTGAATTGCAGAGCTCTCAGAGCAGATTGTCTCCTACAGCTTCATACACACACTACCCCAAACTGAGGCTGTGCGAAACAATCTAGAGCCCATGTGACCTGAAATCCCAAGAATCACTGCAAAATTCGCCTTTGGAGCTTAAAAACAAGGTGAAGTGAGGCGGAGTACATTTTTTCAATGTACTTCACCTTAAGAATTGGTGGAGTAGTGGTTTGGGAAGGTGAAGTCATTGTTTTCAATGGACTTCGTGTTACCCATTAGTAATGTGAAGTACTCCACTTTGCGTTGTGGAGCACTCTGTGAATTCGCCTTCACTCCACGGATCACTTTGCCGAGCGAATTGGGGCCACTTCCCCCATCACTAGTCATAGCTAAAGGAGCCAATAAATATGGCCATTATTGCTAGGACAAATGATGCAAAATGATTGTTAGAATGTTCTCACTATCATGTAGTCAAGGGTGCAAAATTATTTTATTAGTTTAAAGGCACATACTTAAGCTTTATAAAGAAATGTTACAAAACTGTGGTCCCTGAAAGGCGAACTGCATTAAATCTGTTGCCTATTTTCATGCAGAACAAGTTCTTTACTTATTGAATCCAACTCTGTTGTTTTAAGGTCTGTTCTGGAATTTCAGTGGATGCAGTGGGTGTTTTATATTTGCACATGGGTAGTGGACACCATTTTGAATCTGTGTTGTGTGGTTTGTGCCTCTTTTGGCCGTTTAGGTCTGTGGCAGGACAGAGACGCACTGTGACAACTGTGTAAGAGGACACACCTGGAAAAAAAGTTGTTTTCAAGTCAGGGTGTGTCTTCCTAGTTAACAGAGTTGAAATAAAGACATATTATTCTCCAGACAGTATGAGTGTAATGTAGAAATCACAGCTTGCACTCTGAGACAGAAACACGTTTGACATTAAAAATGTACTTCAGAAATAAAAGGCAACTACTTTCTACATTAAAATTTTATAACAGTTTTTATATTATTTTATTAGGATGACTAACTCTGTAAAAGTATTAATGGTAATTTTTCTTAATACCATGAACACTTGAATGACAAACAACTGGGAATCTTTGAGCTTCTTCCATCAGAACAAAGTTGGCTTCAGTTCTTTTTACTGCAGGGTCTAAAATGATTAGAATAGTAATCATGTATTCCAGATAAAAATTGTAACACATTATCTCTGCCCAAAGTTTGAAGGAACTCTACTTCAAAACTGTATTATTTTTATAAACCTGACTGTAATTATTACAAAGTCTACCCAAAGCATTGCTGCAGATGTCCCTTTGTCTGTGCCCCTCCACTGTAACCTGGCCATAGATAGGCAGGTACTGCACCACCTACAGAGGTAGGGGCTTTGTCCTGGCAACAACACAGAGGAGGAACCACTGGGGCCACCCACATAATGTGGGGCACCTGGAAGAGGTATAGAATGAGTGGTTAAAAAGGGCCCAAGTCAGTGGCTCCCCCTCAGTTCTGCCTACTCTTCAAATTTTCAGATGGCAGTAAGATCACAAACAGTGAAGTGTCCCTTCTGACTGCAGCAGGTAAGGCTACAGACAAAACTTTAATTCCTTTTATAATTCTGAGTTAAGGCTTTCCAAGCAGATGTAACTTTTAGAGGTTGGTCTTCCTGCACATTTCATACTTTCATGTATTAAATTATTGCAGGAGCAAGGCTTTCCAAGCAAATGCACCTTTAGAGTCGGTCTTGCTGCTTGTTTTATGCAACCCAAGGTTCAGTTGGGAAGCCCTCCCAGTTGATGAGACTGGTGCAATATGCAAAGGTTTCAGCTTCAACATTACATTGAGAGCTTTTTCTAATAAATTATGCCAGAGCACTAAGTATTTCCTGGAGGGATGAAGGAAAGTAGCTCCCCTTATCTTGGGCTTTGTTCCTGTTGACCGGGTCAAGTGGTGGACACCATTGCTTGGATCAGGCTTGTAGAGTCCCATATGGATTTGGTATGCAAACTTATATCACCTTTCCTCACCTGTCCTGGTTTCAGCTGTGGGTAGCATAGCATATTACCAAAACATTAAGGTAGGGAGGGAGCACCAGCACTTTAAGGTTGTGTTCTTTGTCTAGGATGCATGGCAGATGCCGTCAGCTGAGTGGCTTCACTAGGTACCCCAGGTGGGCATCCCTGAATGGTGACCATGCAGTGTGAATACATCATACCACCATCTGTAGTTCATCTACAGTGATTGGAGCAAATAAGTGTTATCAAAAAAAGGTTGACACCAGTTTTCCAGCAGCAAGGATAACAAGTTGAAACTGCTTCTGTATCCCTCAGTGAGCATGTCAAAGTGGGGATGCTTGATTGATGGTGGTGAGGCCACACTTTTTAAATGCTTTTGCCATATACCTTCTTCCCACAGCTTCACCTCATAGGCATTGGGGGATCAGATGAATTTCACCCTAGAGCTAGGGGACTGAGCCTGGGGTCACAGACCAAATAGGGAGACAAGCCACAGTTGTGAATAGTTGATTTCCCATTTCACTTAAGTGAAAAAAAAAACAAAACAAAAACAAAGCACATTAGGGAATGAATGTTGTATTTCAACAGAGATTAGGTTTGGTATCCTGAGGGGCTGGCTCACAACCATAGGTTTGGTAATAATTCTTGCACATTAGTGCCTGGTAGGGTCTGCTTAAATCCAATCTAATACAGTGAGTGAATACTGATGAATGTGAGTTCATGTGCTATTCAAGATTCGGCATATTCTGGTTATATTGATTATGAATAAGCAGGGTACAGAACAGTGATATCAACCAGACATTTCAACAGCTTACCCAGGGTTGGGTCCACAGAACAGTTGGAAAAGTGAGACCTGGCAATTAACAGTCCAGGTTTCATAAGCCCCTTTCCTAGTATATCAGGTGCCAGCACCAACTACCATAGTGGCACCTATATTTTCCCTCATAGCAGTTGCTGTTGATATAGGGACAAGAGAAGGTCCAAATCATGAAAAATGCAGACCTGCCCCATGGACAATGCCACTGGTGGTTTTGGATCATTGCAAACCAGGCAAGTGGATCATGTGGTTTTGATGTTCTTCCACAGTAGTGTACAACACAACCTCCATAATGTCATCCCCCTGGGTCTTGGGTCCTGCTTCAGTGAGGTGCAGGATGCTACAGCAGGGCACAGGAGGTCCCCAAGAGCCTTTAAAGGTAAACTTGCCTTCCCTTTCCAGCTGGATCTTGGAGAAGGGTGTTAGCCCATCTACACTGCACGTCGACTGCCACCACCCCCACCCAAGGCCAGCTCTCACTTTATTGATCCCAGGGGCTCATGTGACATGTCATGTGACTGCCCAAACTTTTAACTAAATAAGCCCCCATTTCTCTATTAGCAGGCTATACTCTATGACCACTAGGAGTCACTGTTGTCCCTTACTTTGTTGTCTTTCCCTCCTCTCCTATACACTCTAGCTCTACTCCCCACTCAGCTGTCCCCTCAGCTGTCCCCACTGTTTTTCCTACTCTGCTGCCTGGAATTTTATTAGCCTGTGCATCCCTGGTTTCCATCCCCTAGCCTAGAACCCTGTACCTTTGGCTCTGCAGTCCGTGTCTCTACCACTGTACTGAGACTGACTTTTAATGAGGCACTCCACCTACTCACAGCTTTCCTAAATGGTTCCCTATCACTTGGTCATTTCCCTGCAAAATTGAAAGCTGCCCTCATCACACCTATCCATAAATGTGGGGACCATACATTGCCGGGTAAATACCACCCCATATTAATACTCCCACCTCTCTCCAATGCCTTGGAAAAAATCATTGTGACTCAACTCTCTGAACACCCAATCAAATACAGCCTCCTTTGTCATGAAAAACATGGCTTCTGGAAGAGCCACAGCACCACCACTGCTCTTCTGGAATTCACCAATGCCTTACACACATCTCTAGATGCCAGTCAACTAGCAGGCACTGTATTCATAGATCTGTCAAAAACCTTTTACACTGTTCACCACTCACTGCTACTATCCTCCCTTACCCACCTCGGCCTGCACAAGATGCCCTTTCTTGGTTCCGTGACTATCTTACCAGCAGAATGCAACAAGTAAGAATTACCAATACCCTGTTCTTGCCCCCCCTCCCAGTTAAACCAAGGGTCACTCAGGGATCCATTCTTGGCCCCCTTTTATTCAGCCTATTTATCAACACCCTCCCACGTGCATGCTCTGGTAAGCTCCTTCTATATGCCAATGATGCAGTGCTGTTCCACAACCACCCTGACCGTACCACCCTCCAACTGTTGCTTCAAAAATCCTTCACTGAGGCTGAGTCATGGTTCACTGATCACAGACTTGTACTTAACTACAAAAAAAAACAAAAAAAAAACAGTGATATTTGCCCATCCCCAAAACAAGCACAGTTCACACCCCGGCTCATAAAAAATATACATAATGAAACCCTAGAGCCAGTCACTTCTTTTAGGTACCTGGGGGTTACACTCAACTCAGAGCTAACATACCATGAACATTTATTTAGTTTTTGTTTACCGGGTGGGTGCCATAGCCACAAAGCGACTATTTTCAGGCTCGACCTGGGAGTTTACAAACAATAAAGGAATCATCATACAGTAAAATACAATCAGGCAGGATTACATCAGGTAAGGACACATCTTGCTGGTGATAAGAGAGAAAACACAGAATACAAGTAAGTAGTAAAGATGAAAGAAACATACAGTCAGTAAATAAGTACCATCATTTCACAATACAATAGTCATGCTGCATAAGGTTGTATAGGGGTTGCCATATACAGTCTAATGGAAGTGCCATGGTGAAGAAAGGCTTTGGCATAACGAGGTCAGAAAGGGGGATTTTGAAGACCTAAGGAGGGTTAAAGCAAGTGCATTGGTTATGATTGATGATATAGGTATGATGCAGTCTTCTGAAGGCAGCATGAGTGGGTGCAGAGCGAACTTCAACTGGAAGAGAGTTCCAGTATCTTGGAGTGAAACTAGAGAAATCAAGGATTCCTTTCTGTGTTCTGCACCTAGGAGTATAAAGAAGTGACAGCTCGTTTGAGCAGAGGCCATAGTAGGAGGACCGTGGCACCATCATAGAGTCCTGTCCACCTCCTAACCACAGCTCTCTGCACACTCATTGGGCTCCTAGACCACTACTAACACTGCCCTTCCAATGCCCTTAAGCTGGCAATCTCCTCATCCATCCTGTCACTCATCAACTATGGAATCTTGCTCTATGGTGCAGCTGACAAAACAGCCCTTAATAAAGTCAGGACTGCTCTGAATATAGCCTGCAGGCTGGCCACCAGCTGTGACCGCCTGACCCACACATGTACACTTTATGCCCACATCAACTGGCTCAATTTCAAAGGGTGACTGAAGTACCAGACCTCTCTTTGCCAAAAAATTAGGACAGGCCACCCCCCGGTCTCACATCCCTATTGAAACTGGCTCATTTCACCAAAAACACGTGTCACTCTGAGAAATCCCCATTTTATGTCCCCCTCTGCAAAACCTCAATGGGACAGAGAACCTTCTACTGTAGGGCTCCACTCTGGTCCATTGTACTCCCCATGCCCATACTCTCAGTCCCCAAACTGGGCCATTACAAATCCCTCCTTCAGATCCACATCCAGCCAGAAACTGCCTGTGACTGCTATTGTCCCCTTTAGATTGGCCAATAGACCTTGTCCTTGGACAAAGGACAATTCTCTATGCTAGTCCTGCTGAAAATGACACACTGTTAGTAAGAAGCTCTCACCTAGACTCCGCTGGTTGCCCTGGTGGCCTAAGAATTTGATGTCTCTGTATTTTGTTTTCCAAAACATTCATTGTAATTACTTGTTATTCTTTTCTACTCCATGTAAATTGTATTTTGTAATTACACTGTAATCTCCTGACGTGGTGTCTTTGTAAATGAGTTTCTGACTCAAAGGTTGTAAATTCTGATATGTATCAATAAATAAATAAAAAATAAAAGAAATAGTTATGATTACACTAACTTTATTCAGAAGCCAGATTATTTGACAAATACAGGGACAGCCAACATAACATTCCAAGTGGGTCACTAGTCTGCAAGAGGTGGATCGGTTTAGGAGGGGAAGATCCCTTTATGCCTTGGTGATATTATGAAGGTATAAATTAATTATTGTTTGCTCCTTTGTGTTTCAAGGTTGGATGGATTTGTAGATGAATTACTTTCTGGGTTTGTGTTTTGCATTTAGTCCCCATGATCTCTCAGATCTTTTTGGAAAGAACAAGTTGCTCTTACAGCCCTTGTTATGTATAAAAATACTGAGCATTTAGTGCATCTCTCATAGCAATTTATACATTTTTTCAATGTTTCTTCTTATTTATATGACCATATGAACATGTCAGTACTTAAAGGCCTCATGGTCTAGCTAGTCCACTCAAGTGTGCAGTTCCCAGTGTGTTTTACACAGGGAACTGCACCCCTCATTTCCTTCTTGATCTCCCTGAATTACCCTCCCCACTCACACCTCCCCTAACTGCAACTTTCCCCTTCCCCTGTCCAATCCCCTCTTGAATCTAGCCACCATTTTAAGGGATACCACCTCCTCTGTAAGCTATTTCCACTTAGACATGACCCTCACAGTGAAAAAGTGCCACATCATCTCCATCCTAAACTTTTCTCCACTCACTTTAGGATGTGCCCCCTAGGGGTCTTCTTCCCACTGAGGCTGTAATGGCCCTCAGTGCTCAACCTGTTTATACCTTTATGGTACTTGAAGATCTCAGTCATGTCTCCCTCTTCCTTCTTGCCTCAAGAAAATACATGTTGAGCATCCTGGTTCATCTGGGTTGCCCTTCTCTGAACTGTTTCCAGCAAGTTGATATCCTTCTAAAGAGAAGGACACTGATATTGCACACTGTACTGTAGGTGTGGTCTCACCAGAGACCTTTTCAGCCGCAGGACGACTTCCACCTTCCTGATGGTAATTCCCCTGGCTATGCAGCCAAGCATCTAATTTGCTTTGGCTGCAGTCCTCCTTCAGTGTGCCAAGTGTTTTAGGTCACTCACGATAATTACTTCCAGGTCCTTTTCTTCCTCTAACCTGGTATCCTGTATACCACCCAATCAGTATTTTATCCCCAGATTCTTCACCCCCAAGTACATCATTTTACACTTTTTAGCACTGAACTCCAGTTGCCAACTGCCAGACTACTTCTCTAACCTAACCAAGTCTTCCCTAAGTTCCTATCTCCCCTCCTCCATGCCCACCCTCCCACAGAGCTTTGTGTTGTCAGTGATCAGGTAGATGTTACCCTTAATCCCATATATGATGTCACTCATGAAGATGTTAACACAGGACCGAGCACTGAACTCTGTGGAAACTCACTCATCACAGGCCTAGATTCTGAGAATTTCTCCCTTGACTACCACCTTTTGCCTTCCATCCTGCAACCAGCTCCTGACCCATCCCTCAAGCCTAGCCCCCACTAGCAGATCTTCCAGTTTCCTGATAGGTCTCCAATGACGCACAAAGTCAAAGGACTTACTGAAGTCTAGCTACAGGACATCAACCATTTGGCCCTTGTCCACTGTCCTAGTGGCCCAGTCAAAGAAGTTGATTAAAAAAGTTTGGCAGGAGCTTCCTGACAAAAACTCATGCTGCATCATGTCTTGGGGTGTTCTGTCAGTGCATTCAATCCTGTACATCAATGGCAAAGTGTGTGACACAACCCAATCGACAGTAATTCCGTCAATCTGGATTTTGCAGCACCCACCATCTTGCTGCCCCAACGGTGTTGCTCTGTTTCCCCCTACACTTCCAACCTGGCAGTGATTATATTATTTTTTGGGTGGGACGTGGGACAAAGCAAACAACCAGGATGTGCCCCTTTCTTTGCCATGATCGTGGTTGGTTGGCACGATTGCTGGGCGACATGGTCACTGTCGGCATTATGTTGTCGATGTAATGTCAGTCGGCAATATCGTTGTCGAACCGACATGGCTGATCCATGTCCTGGAGTCCATTCTTCTCCAAAGGCTCACCAGTCTCTTTCAGGATGGTATCCATCAGCTTGCCCATTACTGAGGCCTGGTTGACCAGCCTGTAGTTCCAAGGTTCATCACTCAGTCAATTTTAATGGAGAGGCTCCACATGTACAGTTCTCCAGGCTTGAGGCATGCATCCTAACTCCAGAGAGGTGTTAAATAGTTCAGTCAGAGGAGCTGCCAGAGCCTATTTCAGTTCTCTTAGGACCCTTGGTGCATGTTATCTGGCCTGAGGATTTATCAACCTTTAGTGACCTTAAGCACCCTGCTAAGTTACATTATGATGTCATTGACTTCCCCCTCCCAGTCTTTACCCCATGCTCCCTTGTAGCACTGATTTGTCTTTCTCCTTACTGAAGACTGAACAGAAGAACTTTTTAGGTACCATTTCTTTTTCTTCATTACCCTCTGCTGTAACCCACTCCTGTTTTAATCTGACAGTCTCACACTTTATGTTCCTTTTCTCCCTTATATACCAGAAAAAATCCTTCTCACAACTTTTATCCCCTTTGCTAGTTGTATTTCTCTTGTAGCCTTTGCCACTCGAATCACTCTGCTTACCTGCCTTGACTTAGGAGAATAATCCTCCCTATCTTCCTCTTACTGATTATGTCTTTACAGTAGTTCAGGAAGATGGCCCTCTTTATGGCCACTGCTCTTGCCACCTCCCTGCCAAACCAACTAGGCTTTTTGGCCTTAGTTTTCTTACTTTTCACTTTAGCACACTCACCAGTGGCTTCCTTTGGTCTCATCTTAGTATAGCCCATTTCTGTTCCACATTCCTCTCCACTCTGATCCCAGCAAGATGCCCTACCTGAAGTTCTCCCATCCTACCAAAGTCAGTCCTCCAAAAGTGAAGACCTTCATCTTCATCTTGATCCTGACCATTCCTCTTCCCAAGTCCAGGAGTAGCCTCAACATGTGGTGGTCACTACCTGCAAGCAGCACTTCCACCTTCACATCCTGAATATGAGCACGGTTGGACATGACCAGATCTAGTACAGATCTCTCCCTAGTGGGCTCCAAAAGCACTCTGGAATGCATCCAGTAGTACTTGATCCCCAGTGTAGGACGTAGCAGGGATTTTCCAGTCCACCCCAGCTTGACTGAAGTCCCCTGTTATTACTACTTTTGGGACCATGTACCCTGTAGAACTCCTCATTGTTGGAAGGTGGCTTGTAGACTACGACCATCTTTAATTTCCTGCCCTTAGTTGATTTTACCTGTATCGACAATGCTGAAGTCTAACCCCTGCCTCTTCCTTTCTGGTACATGTCATCCCCTCCTTCACATACAGAACCACTTTCCCCTCTCTTCCCATACCCCTGTCCTTTTTTGTACATTTTGTACCCGGGAACTTTGAGGTCCCCATTGGTTTTTTTTGTGATTCGCTTCTCTGTGATGGCCTTATGTCCACCTTTCCCTTGGCCAAGAGTGACTGTATTTCTACCATCTGGTTTCCCGGACTTCTGACTTTCAGAAACACCACTCTCCACAGTTAATCAGGACATCTCCTACTCCTGATCTGCCCCCTTCCACCTCTTCCTCCCTTCGTCCCTCCTTTCTTTCTCAACCCATCCCCTACGGCTCCTCCTTCTGCTGTCCTGATTGGAGATGCAGCCTATTGGCCTCTTCCACCAGATGACTAAGGGTGCTGTGGACCCTGCTTCCTACCATGTCAGTTTAAATTAATGTTTTTAACCATGAAGTCCTTTAGCTTACACTTCAGCACCCTTGTGACCTTCTTACTTAGGTGTACTCAGCATATAGGTTCTTGTTATTCCAAGTCCCTACAGTACCCCACTGTGGGTGCTTACCTTGTTAGCCCTGCTGGCTATCTGGATTTCCTGGCACCCTGATAGGTCTCTGACCAGTCCTGGTGCTGTTTTTAAGTCTATTGGGGCTGGCAGTGCAAAGGCCATGGAACCACCACTCTTCCGGTCACTTTGAAGTGCTCACAGGGTTTACACATGCATAAAAGTGCATTGGAGTTTGGCAGTCCTGGCAGCTGTCTAAACTCCTCTCCAGTGCTGATGGTCACTCTGGCAGACTAATTGGGGACTGATGACATGGAGGAGGTATGTGAGGAGTGGCTCTGTGATGTTAAAATCATGCCTTTGTATGCTTTGGGAATCGGAGGAGGGGGGATTTGAATGTTCATGAGAGGGCTATAAATATGAATGAGACTGTTGCTGCTCCAGGCAGACTCTGACAATGGCACTATCAACTAGCAGCAGGGGGGTCTTAATTTTTATGACTATACAGTCAATCGATAATGGGCAAAGATTTCTTTTGATCCATGGGCAACTGTATGTTGAAACTTTTGGTTTGGGTGCCAGAGTGCTCTAAAGGCAGGACAGTATGTCGATTGCTGTGGGACTGTGTAAGTAGCCATGTTGTGATCTTTTGACCCCTAGCAAATGGCCAGTCAGCTAACTAGGTGCCTAAAACTGTGTGAGAGGGCTCATGGGAGGGGGTGTGAACTATTTTCAAGTGCCAAGAGACTCCCAATCAATAATCAAAGAGGGCTTATGGTTGTGATTAATGACTGAAACAAAGCAATCTGAGGACATGATTCTCAAGAGAAATCCCAGGGGCATTAGGCAGTTGGTTCAGTCTGTTCTGTGCTCTGATCGAGTCAAGAGGGCTCAGTGCTGTGTATAGAAAAATCTAAGGCCTTTCACAGGTCTTATATGGAGTATTTCTGAAGACTGAAGTGATGGAATTTTACTGTTGGAAGGAAACTGTGCACCTTTTGCTGAATGGACCAGGTATCTGGTGAATATTTCTGGTTTTGAGGAGAATTGTTTGCTGCAAAGAGCATGCATCAGAGGGACTGACAGAAACTCTTAAGCTGAGAAAGAGATTTGCTGGAAACTGGATGTGAGCCAAAGCAAAAGTGGATGCTGTTTTGAATTGGAGAGTCTGTGAAAGGAAAGAGGTGAGCAGGTGCCTATGCTTCAGTAAGATCTGGAAAAGCGGAGAGGTGGTCCAGGATCTGGCAGCTTGGCTTCAAAGGCAAGAAAAGCAAAGTTATGCATATTGGAGTCAAGAATCCCAAGACAGAGTACTACCTCAGTGGAGTCCGAGTATCTGCTCCAGAGGAGGAGAAGGACCTGTGAGTGATGATCTCTAGTGGCCTGAAGCACTCTATGCAGTGCAAGAAAGCAGCAACAAAGGCAAACAAGATGCTGGGATGCATATCTGAGGGGATCAGTAGTAGGAGATATGTTGTTATACTGCCCTTGTACAGGTCACTGGTAATCTAGAGTACAGAGTTCAGTACTGGTGCCCACACCTCAAAAAGGACATTAACCTGCTGGAGAAGGTCCAAAGGAGGGCTACAAAGATGATAGTGTGTCAGAAGGGTAAGGCATACTGTATGAGGAGAGGTTGAGGGCACTGAATATGTACTCCCTGGAAGACGGGAGTGGGGACAGGACTGTGACCTTCAAGTACTTGAAGGGGATAAGTAAGGTTGATAAGGAGAGTGTCTTTAAGCTGAGTGACAACCATAACACTAGGGGGCACACTCTTAAGTTGGAGCGTGGGAGGTTTAGCAGGGAGTTCAGGAAGCTCTTCTTCACTGAAAGGGTGGTGGACACTTAGAGTGCACTGCTGGAGGAGGCCATCTCATTGAAGACAGTGGACAGCTTTAACAGAGGCTGCGATAGGTATAGGGGGAAGTATTATATGGGAAAAGAGGAAAATATCAGAGAAAACGCTAAATGGTTTAGGTTAGAATTTGAGTTTGTTTTGAAGCTGGAAATAAGCATTTTACAAAAATAAGTAATAAAACAAAGGAATTGTGATAATGTAGTGATGTTATATTGGTATTGCTGTTCAAGAAAATCACAGACCTCAGTTTACGTCATTTTCAAAAAAACTTTAATATTTATGCTGTTAGTAATGTATTCCATCTGTAATATGTTATAATACAAATAAATGTAGAAATGAATGTAATGTGATGTGGTTACATATGATTCTGGATCATTTAGATTCCAAATAAAGTTAAAGTCTTGTAAAACTACTGTATTTTAACACCCATTATAGTGAAGGATTTGAAATATTGTGCTATAAAACATTGGTTCTTTTTTAAATAAAACATTTTGCATAACTGTAGGAATCACTGCATTCTCATATACTGAGAAAAATATTTAGCATAGTTTAAAGCATTGTGAAATTCACAGTCCATAATAATAAGTTCCATATAAGAGCCTACTTGGAAAATCCGTCTTCTTCGCTCTGTTTACAGAGGGGAGAAGTGTACAGTTGCTAAGCAACACTCGCATCTCGTGAGAAGTACAGAGAGTAATACATCACTCTGGTAGCACATCCAAGTGGGTTCAAGAGGGAGATACATCATAGGAGCCTCTGAGTGTCTTTGAAATGTCATTACTGTTTGGAGCCAAGAATCTCTTAGGAACTAATAAAAAACTATAATCCTGTTAAAGAAAGGTAACCACATTCGTGAATTTCCATAAAAATAACATTATGATGTTTAAAAACTTAAAAGCAACTTTAAGTTCATTCTTGGTTATGGGGGAATGTTATTATTATAAGAAGCATTGGATACAGCTCGGCTGTTTTCTTGGACACATCTTTTGAACAGAGATTTAAAATTAAACATAGCTCGTATGTTTAAGAGGTATGGTGAAATGCTAGGAACTGGAATGCTAGTTTCATTATCCAACTACGTTTTCTGTAAAACGTAAAGTATAACCAAATACATTTTTTATAACTTAAGACCCCTTTTATGTATTGCAGTATGAGCATTAATGAATTAGAATTTTGAAATGAGAAACACTATTGACCCGTTTCTCCATGAAATTTTGATACTCAATTTGATAAAATATAGCAGTGGCTCTAAAGTTATGTCAGCTATGGGGTATTCAAGTTTAGGACTAAAATTAATAGTAGGAGCTGATTCTATGGACTGTGTCGAATGTTGTGTAAAAGTGTAAAAAACATTTTTTCATATGTTTTACAGAAAGTTGTATGATAGTAGAAACCATTGCAGAGTGGGAACAAGAAATATAAGAAGTCAAATGGTAAATAAGTGAAATGAGTCCTTAAATCATAAATAATATAGTAGAAAGAAGTGTGATGAAAATGAAATTGTAATATGAAAATTTAACTATATTTTTGTGTTCAAAATAGTTTTTGAATGCCCCAGGAACAAGCTCAAAGGAGTGAAATGTGGGGGATTTTAACAAAAATAAAAGAAAACTGAAAATGTAAACAACTGAGTGAGTGCATTGAACTGAATATTTTAGCTCCCAGCCTTGGATTTTTTGGATAACTACTGGATACTTTCAAGGGAGCTCATCTTAAAGATTTTTCAACACCATTACCTATTTGCATTTTTGTTTAAAGAGAAGTAAGGTTGATAAGGAGAGTGTCTTTAAGCTGAGTGGCAACCATAACACTGGGGGCACACTCTTAAGTTGGAGGGTGGGAGGTTTAGGAGGGAGTTCAGGAAGCACTTCTTCAAAGACAGGGTGGTGGACACTTAGAGTGCACTGCTGGAGGAGGCCATCTCATTGAAGACAGTGGGCAGCTTTAAGAGAGGCTGTGATAGGTACAGGGGGGAAAATAAAGATCAAGGGTAGAGAAGATGGGAGGAGCAGGGATATTAGATCAAGCTGTGGACCCTGCAATATGAGCAGACTTGATAGACCAAATGGCCTTCTTCTTCTGGCTTCTTTGTGTGTTCGTATGCTGCTAAAATCCATTTGAGAAAAGGAAATGTTGATTTGCACTTTGGGAATCTGTTGCCAAATGGCACTAGAAAGTGAAAAGATTTGTGAAACTGTCTGGCTACACACTGAAGCTGTTTTCCTGTCTGAGAGAAAATCTGAACCAGGGAGTTTTCCAGCTGCATCTCAAAGCCAGATAGGGAACTGGGTAACCCCCACTGAGTGATGTTTGCTGACTACAGGGGGCCAACAGTGCATGGTGGGGGGGCAAGGGTACCTGTGACCTTTGAGGGAGCTGGGCTGTGGGCCGCTCCTAGGTCTGGGTCCCCTGTAGTTAGGTGGGCCTTGCATGGGAGCTCTGCCGTGGGCCTGAATAGGCTGAAGGGGACAAGCTGCAAGACCTCCTATCAAGATGACAAGTGGCCAGACCTTCAATCAAGTCCAAGTGTACACTTCATTCTCTACTGCCCCCTTTGCTTCTGCCCTCTCTGAAATGAAACTGCAGAGGCTGAACTGTGGATGCTCTCCACTCCAGGAATCACTCAGCTCTTCAGAATCATGGGTACCCAGGGCACGCTCTGGAAATTAAGGGGAGTAAAGGTTTATTTGTTCACATTTCAGTCTTCATTGTTTCTCTGGCCCCAACGCCAGCCAACCTGTGGCACCGAGCAAGCCTGCGAACACCTGGATAACCAGCTAGGACAGAGGTACATTATCCGGGTACGAGTGGGAGTGGGCCCGTGGGAGGTCTGGCCTTTGGGACTTGTTACTGTTAATTGATCTAACTTTACTTTCTTTTACAGGCACTCCTGTTGTCAGTACCCCTTCCCCAGCTTTCCCCCTAAATAAAGCCATATTATGTTGTTGCAACTGCTGTGTGAAGGGTGCTTTGTGGAAACAAACTGTAAAGTATTTGTGGTACATGGTTTTGAGGAGCTGTTTGGTATCCAGTGTGTAGGGTGGAATGAAGGGGAGTTGGGTAGGTACTAGTGCTGTGGAGAGTGTGAAATTCCACCTGTGGAATTTCTGTGGAACAAGCATTCATTCTGCGGGCAACATTTTCTGCTTGGAAAACCTGTTGTTCTGGTGGAATTTTGCCTGTTTTTTAATTGCGGGACTATAGTCTGTGGATGACCATCATTTTCTGCTGAACACATTTCCGCAATACTAAAATTCTATTTCTATATAATCAAGTGGATGAATTTTAATAAGATTTCCTCCACTTGATTTCTTCTAGACTGGAGACATGTACATACACTGTGCAGTGTATCATAATAGTTTCCTTGTTTTTAGTTGAATAATAGCATAGCCGCGATCAGTGAACTACTGTTCCACTGATGTCGTATTCCACGGAATACTATTCCTCCATGCATTGATGCTGTTTAAAATAGCCACTGGAATCTTTTTCCATGAATATTCATTGTGCATATACATATTGGCTGACTTATTGTTTCTGCATAATGATTTTCCATGGATCCAGTTGTGGAATCTGGGTCTGGTTTTCTTAGCAGTCTGAGCAGTTGATAGAGTGAGACATTACACATTACATTACTAGTTCCTCTTACACAGTGTGTTTATCTTTTTCCTAAAGCAGCAGTAGCATATTACCAAGATTACTATCAGTTCAGTCAGCTAAGGTTCATCAGCAGACATATAAGATTAGATTTGGTCCTCTCAAATGAAGATGGAGAGAGGATCACAGATGTAGAACTGGGTAGCCATCTGGGAACTAGCGACCATCAAACAGTATGGTTCACAATAAACACAGCAATAGAGTCAAGCCATACAAAGGCAAAAGTACTGGACTTCAGGAGGGCTGACTTTGCCAAAATGGGTGAGTGCCTAAGGAATGCACTAGTAAATGGGCAGGAAGGAGGGGTGGAAGAACAATGGGGAATAATAAAAACTGCCATCATAGAGGTAACAAGCCTTTGTGTGAAGCAAATAAACAAAACAAAATGATGTAAGAAACCACTATGGTTGTCAAAGGAGGTGGCAGTGAAGGTTCAAGAGAAAAAGAAAGCATTCAGAAAGTACAAGGAATCACAGAAGGAGCAGGACAGAGAATTGTATCAGTTAAAGCAAAAGTATGGGAAGGCAGTCAGAACAGCAAAGGCCTGAACGGAGGAAAAGATAGCCAACTCAGTTAAGAAGGCGGATAAAACCTCTTTTAGGTACATCAGGGAGCAAAGGAAGACTAAGGGAGGGATAGTGAGGCTTAATAAAGGGGAGAGGGGTGGGCAGAGGGTGACTGTGAAAAGGCAGAGATACTAAACAAATATTTTTGCTCTGTATTTACAAACGAAGAGGGGGGAGGCACCTAAAACAAACAATAGAAACACTCTGGATACAGAAGTTGATACCAGCCCATTTACAGAAGAAAGGGTTTTGAAAGAACTCTTGATACTGAAGGTGGACAAAGCAATGGGGCCTGATGGGATTCATCCCAGAATTCTAAAAGAACTAAGAGTAGAACTAGTGACACCACTGACTACCGTCTTTAACAAATCATGGGAGGATGGGGTGGTACCTGAGGACTGGAGGAGGGTGGTTGTGATTCCCCTTCACAAATGTGGGAGCAGGGCAGAAGCAGGAAACTACAGACCTGTTAGTTTAACCTCAGTGGTAGGGAAAATAATGGAATCACTTCTGAAGGAAAGAAATGTCGAGTACCTAGAGACCAGAGAGGCACAGGACCCAAGGCAGCATGGATTCACAGCGGGAAGGTCATGCCAGACGAATCTAATAGATTTCTTTGACTGGGTGACCAAAGTAGTAGATCAGGGAGGGGCTGTGGACATGGCCTACCTAGACTTTAGCAAGGCATTTGACTCAGTTTCACACAAAAGATTAATATACATGTTAGCCAGCCTGGGAGAGGGTCCCAAGATGATAGCCTGGGTAAAGAATTGGCAGGAGAATAGGACACAGAGGGAAATAGAAAGGGGGGTTACTAGTGGGGTGCCGCAGGGTTCAGTATTAGGACCGGTCCTCTTCAATGTCTTTGTAGGCGACATTGCAGAGGGACTGGAAGGAAAAGTATGTCTCTTTGCAGATGACACAAAGATCTGCAACAGAGTTGATGCACAAGGTGGGGTGGATGAGAAGGGACTTGGCAAGGTTAGAGAAATGGTCAAATGTATGGCAGCTTAGATTTAATGCTAAGAAGTGCAAGGTAATGCACCTGGGAAACAAAAACCCAGGGGAAGAGTATGCAATGGGGGGTGAGATACTAACAACAACACAAATGGAAAGGGACCTGGGGGTAGTCATATTAGATGACTTAAAGGTGGGCAAGCAATATGAGAGGGCAGTAAGGAGGGCTGGGGGGATACTGGGATGCATAGGGATAGGCATCACCAGTAGAAAACAGGAAGTTGTTATCCCTCTGTACAGACAGCTGGTGAGACCCCATCTGGAGTACTGTGTGCAGTTCTGGAGATCCAATCTCCGCAAGGACATAGACAAGATGGAAGCTGTCCAGAGGAGGGCAACTAAAATGGTGCAGGGTCTGCACCAGAAGACATATGAAGAGAGACTAAAGGAGCTTAATATGTATAGCGTTGAGGAAAGGAGGGAGAGGGGGGACATGATAGAAACTTTCAAGTACCTCAAGGGAATCAACAAAGTCCAAGAGGGTAGCATCTTTCAAAAAAAGAGGTGTGCAAGAACAAGGGGACACAATTTGAAGATGGGGGAGGGCAGCTCAGAGGTAAAGTAAGGAAGTATTTTTTCACAGAGAGGGTTATGGATGCATGGAACAGCCTTCCGGAAGAGGTTGTGGAGTCAAAAACAGTGGTTGAATTCAAGCATGCATGGGACAACCATAAGGCAATTCTAGGGGGTGGGGGTAGAAAGAAGTAGGCTGATGGTTAACTAGGATCTGCAGCTTATCCATTAGGTAGGGAAATGTGCAGACTGGGTGGGCCAAGCGGTCCTTATCTGCCATCAAATTCTATGAGTGCATATAGGAGTCGATATAGGATGGCAGCTTAGATTCAATGCCAGAAAATGCAAAGTTATGCATATTGGAGTCAAGGAGCCTAGGACGGAGTACCACATGGGTGGAGTCCGTGTATCTGCATCGGAAGAGGAGGAGAAGGACTTTTGAGTGATGATCACTAGTGATGTGAAGCACTCCAGGCAGTACAAGAAAGGAGCATCAATGGCAAATAAGATGCTGGGATGCATATCTAGGGGGATTAGTAGTAGGAGAGATGAAGTTATACTGCCCTTGTACAGGTCACTGGTAAGGTTGTATCTAGAGTATGGAGTTCAGTACTGGTGCCTACACCTGAAAAAGTACATTAACCTGCTGGAGAAGGTCCAGAGCAAGGCTACAAAGATGATAGCTTCTCAGCAGTGTAAGGCATATGAGGAGAGGTTGAGGGCACTGAACATGTACTCCCTGGAAGACAGCAGAGGGAGAGAGAGAGAGGGAACATGATTTGGAACTTCAAAGCACTTGAAAGGGATAAATAAGGTTGATAAGGAGAGTCTCTTTAAGCTGAGTAGCAACCATAACACAAGGAGGCACACACTTAAGTTGGAAGCTGGAAGGTTTAAGAGGGAGGTCAGGAAGCACTTCTTCACAGAGAGGGTGGTGGACACTTTGAATGCACTGCCAGAAGAGGTAATCTCATTGGAGATAGTATGCAGCTTTAAGAGAGGCTGTGACAGGTATAGGGGGAGGGTAATGGTCGTGGGTAGGGAAGATGGATGGAGTTGGGAGAGGGGGCAGGGACAGTAGCTCAAGCAGTGGACCCTGCAACATGAGCAGACTTGATAGATCAAATGGCTTTCTTCTGCTGGCTTCTTCATATGTTTTCATGTTCGTATGAGTGTGTCAGGCATATGAGGATGGGCATAAAGCAGCAGAAGCAGCATATCAGGGCCACTATCATTTCAATCAGCTGAGGTTCATCACCAGAGATATGAGAAGGCAGGAGTGGGAGAAGCACATGAGGATGGGCGTAAAGCAGCAGCATATCATAAGGAACATTATCAGTTCAGTCAGCTGAGGTTCGTCACTAGACATATAATATGGCAGGAGTGGGGAAAGCACATGCAGATGGGTCTAAAGCAGCAGAGGCAGCAGCATATTAGGGCCACTATCAGTACTGTGAGCCAAGGTTACATCACCAGACATATAAGATGGCAGAAGTGGAAGAGGCATATGAGGATGGGCCTAAAGCAGCAGCAGCAGCATCATCAGGACCACTCTCAGTGCAGTCAGCTGAGGTTCATCACTAGACATATGTGATGGCAGGAGTGGTAGAAACACATGAGTATGGGCCTAAAGCAGCAGCAGCATAGCATCATGGCCACTATCAGTTCATTCTGCTGAGGTTCATCATCACCAGAAATATGAGATGGCAGGAGTGGGAGAAGTACATGAGGACAAGCCTAAAGTAGCAGCAGCATCATCAGTACCACTATCAGTTTGGTCAGGTTTGGTTCATCACCAGAAATATGAGATGGCAGGAGTGGGAGAAGCACATGCGGACATGCCTAAAGCAGCCACAGCATGAGATGGGAATGACACCAGGACGAGGTAGACACTGATCTGTGAATAAAAGAATGAGAAAATATAAATAGGAAATCACATTGCCATAGCAGTAAATGCAACTAATGTCACAAATTTAATTTGACTGACAAGGTTGTTAATTTAACCTTACATATACAAATTGTATAATTATAGAATACTTACCTGAATCCATAAATATGTGTGAAGAAGACAAAGTTACAACCACAATAGATGGGACATGTATCCATTTGTGTGTGATGAAATCCAAGGAGAATAAGACCTGTGAAGACAAACATGTAGAAATTTTACATCTTAAATTAGAGGGAATAAAATCAAATAACAACATAAACAACAATGGTCCAAGTATCAACCCCTGAGGTACTCCTTGTTCTACTTCTCTAACTTTTGAGTATGTACCACCATATGCTCACTGTAAAGGAGAACCAATGCAACTGAATTACCATCAGCAGAATACTATTCTGCGTAAGACAGATTGTTCCGTGGAACTAAATTCAGCGGGCATAACATGCAATTTTTGAACAAATGAATATGTGATTTAAAAAAACAAATAACCAAACATGATTGCATGCATCTTTATCATGACCACACACCTGCTTTTATCTTATATTGATTCCCAGAAGATTCGTATTTGTTACGTCCGTCTGTGGAATACTATTCTGTGGAAATGTAATCCATAGATTTTACTTTCCACAGAATAATAATCTGTGCGCACATGAGTATTTTCCAAAAATCACTGGAATATTATTCCACGGATGTTCCTTGCTGGCACATTTCGGCGGAAATTTCATTGCTTCTGAGTACTTTTATTCCTCGGATCATCAATTGTGCTTGGTAAAAGTTTCTGGCAAGTTCTTGCCTTGAAAATACTGTTTTTTGTGCAAGTTCTTTTTCTTATCTAAATAATGGATACTGCTCCTGCTTCAGCTAGTGAAAAGGTTGTGTGCACTGGCAGCGCAGCACAGGATGAGGGTACTGGTGGTAGTACATCAAAAGCAGACACCAGGCCATGTGCTCCACCCTTTTCTGCCAAGGAGACCTCCATTCTGGTTATTGAGAGCTCCAAAAAAGCCACTGATATTTTTGTCTCCAAGAGACTTTCCCTTCTTAAAATGGAAGATATTTGGGAAGGCATATTGGCTAAGGTGAGTGGGGATGGTGAATGCCCTGCTCTCATAGTGAAGCAGCTGAAGCATCGCTGGGATGACTTACAGTGCAGGGACTGGAACGTAGTGGAGAATCTTGATGATGTTGTGACCCTCACAGAAGTGTGAAAGAAAAAAAGGCAGCATAAAAGCGTTGAGAGTGGTGAGTGTTAAAACTGATAACTTCTATTTTTGCTGGTTTATATTTATGTGCTTGCAATGCAGGTGTGTGCATGCATCCTGAGCTTATTTGATTAATGTAACTCTTGGTATTGCATTACTACTTGTTTATTAGTGTATTGTTAAAAAAAATTAAAAGTATATTTTTGTATTTTATCAATCGTTTACAGATTTTTTTTTATCCAATTATTTAACCAGGAGTGGCACACTAAGCTGAAAGCTTGTTTACAGGTGCAGTCAGGGAGCAGAGGGAAGTTAAGTGATTCGCTCAAGGTCACATAGTATGCAAGTGGGGGCTGTGAGATTCAAACCCAGGTCTCCAGATTTGCAGCTCAGAGGCTTAAACTACTGTGCTATACTGCCTCCCAAACATCATTCCAGGTGGGTGGTGACAACCAAGCAGCATTATCTGGTCAGGAGGAACAACCTGGTATGATGTTACAGTAAGACTATAAATAGAGTAGGCCATTGATCTACAGTTTAGTAATGCTACTGCTTGTTATTTCATAGCCAAATTCGTTTCATGCCTTATTATTTATAAAGTGAGCTATCCTTCCTTGAATGAGAAATATGCTACCGACTTTATCATACTATGTCAGCATATTTTATTACTGCACAAAAATGTCATATTGTACTGTACAATATTTTGAATCACCAAGAAATTATTGCCATAGATTGAGCAACGTGTTCTTTTTTTTTCTTGCCAACAGCACCTTCTGAAGGACAGACAGTGGAAAACATGAAGTCTACGCCTGAAAAGAATGGTAATAATGGAGATGGAGAGGACCATGTGGCGGCATCGGGCATGGGTGGTGACAACCAAGCAGCAGCATCTGCTCAGGAGGAACAACCTGGTATGATGTTATTTGCATATGATATGCTATTACCTGACTGGTTCACATTGTCATTTCTGCTTGTAGAAGTACTAACAATGTATCAGCAGCATAAGCCGACCTACAGGGGCAAAGGTAACGGTACTTAGAGGTGGATCAATTGTCCCCTGGACTGCTATATTCCTGTGTTTGTGGGTGGGGTGGAGCTGGTAGGAGGAGTATAGCAAACCTCTGTGTGATTGTGTGAAAAAGGCCCACACTTGTATAATATCATACCACACATCAGCTGTATGTTTATGCAATAAGGCGCAACAGGGTCTTGATTATTGTGGGTTTACCAAGCATTACAAGGTGTCATGAGGCAGAGCCAAGTGACTTAACCACACAGAAGTGGGTCAATCAATTCATAACCCACACCCTGGAGTGCCTTAATGTGATTATACGATGGATCAATGTGTAAAATAAATTTAAAATGTTTTCAATTATGTTCTTTTATAAATGCCATTACTCAGCTGTGGGTTATTGCAGGATATGCCAAGGTCATGTGATGTGTTTTGACAAATGAGGTTACAGGATTTTCAAACCCCATTGTATAAAATCCCAACCATGCACTCCAGGGTGTGAACTGAGTGACAGACCCACTTCTTGTGTGGTTATGGTTAAGTCAATTGGCTGTGCCTCGTGACTCATGACACCACACAAGCCATGGGTAAATCCACATTAATCAAGACTCTGTTGCACCTTATTGCTTAAACGCACAGTTTATGTGTACTATGATATTACACTACTGAGGGCCTGTTTCACACAATCACACAAAGGTTTGCTGTACTCCTCCTATCAACCCCACCACATCCACAAACACAGGAGTATAGCAGTCCATGGGACAATTGATCGGCCTCTAAGTACCACTACCTTTGCATCTGTAGGTCATTTTATGCTGCTGATACATTGCTAATGTTTCTACAGGCAGAAATTACAATGTGAACTGGTCAGGGTTGGGTTATTGTGGGATTTACCCACTTCTTGTGTGGTGAAGTCACTCGGCTGTGCCTTTCGACACACCAGAAAAGGCATGGGTAAATCCCCCAAGAAGCACACCCTGTTGTGCCTTATTGTTTAATTATTTGCAAGACACAAGACAGCAATGTGCACCACAGACCAGTCAGTGTTACCTCAGTACTGGGCAAGATTATGGATGTGCTTGTTAAGGAAAGGATAGTGCAACACCTGGAATCCATAGGAGCAAAGGATCCAATACAGCATGTGTTTACAACAGGAAGGTCCTGTCAAATTAATCTCATAGATTTCTTTGACTGGGTAAACAGAGAGGTGGACAAAGGTGGTGCAGTTGATGTCACCTACCTTAACTTCAGCAAAATTTTGATACTGTTCCACATAGAAGATTAATTAATAAGCTGGGTAGGCTTGGGGTGGGACAGAGGTTGGTCAACTGCGTGTCAAACTGTTTGGTGAGCAGAAAACAGAGAGTGGTGGTAAATGGTATACAGTCAGAAGAGATGCACATCACAAGTGGGGTACCTCAGGGACCAGTCATGGGGCCAGTCCTCTAAAATATCTTCAACAGTGACATTGCAAATGGACTGGAGGGTAAGGTTTGTCTGTTTGCAGATGACACCAAGATCTGCAACAGAGTAGATGATCCAGATGGGGTGGGCAGAATGAGAAGAGATCTGGAAAAACTGTCAAAATGGTCTGAAGAGTAACAACGGGTTTAATGCAAAGAAACACAAGATCATGCACATAGGGAAGAGAAAAACGAAGCTACCTATAGTTTGGGAAGGGAATTGCTGGCAATCACAAGGGAAGAAAGAGATTTGGGCATCATCATTGCAGATGTCCTGAAATCATCCAAGCAGACCACTAAAGCAGCAGGTAAGGCTAGAGGGATGTTGGGGTGTATTAGTAGGGGTATCACAAATCATTATAGGGAGGTAATTATCCCTCTTTACAAGACACTGGTTAGGCCTCATCTGAAGTACTGCGTACAGTACTGGAGGCCACACCTGCACAAGAACATTAACAAAATGGAGGCAGTCCATAGAGGGGCAACCAAAATGGTGCAAGGACTGCATCAGAAAACATAGGAGGATAGATTAACGGAGCTCAGTATGTATACCCTATAGCAAAGGAGGGAGAGAAGTGATATGATTGAAACATTCAATCATCTGAAGGGCATTAACAAGGTGAAAGAGTCTAGCATGTTTCAATATAAGAAAAATAGCAGGAAACAGCATGAGATTAGAGGGAGGCTGATAAAGAGTAATGTGAGGAAGTTCTTTTTCAGGACGTGGTGGATATGAATACAGTGCAGGGCATGGGATAAGCATAAGGGAGCAATACAGACGAGTATGAAAAAATAGGCCATTGACAGAGGAAAGGCCTATGGCACATTCATAAGGTAGAACAATGGTGTCCAGGATGATGCAGAAATTGTAGCAGGAGAGACTCAGAGCTATCATTACAATCTCCCTGGATGACAGTAGAGATGGGTGGATCATTAAGGTATACACATTGCATGATGATATTAGCATAATGATTTTATGAATTATTAACTTACAGCACCCCCAGAAAAAACTCTTAGCCGAAGGGCATCAAAATGGCTACGGAAAATCGAGGCTGTTTTCCAACAAAGGGCAGAGGCAGGAGACCAGAGCCAGGCTGCAGAAGCAGGAGGGGCAGATGGGGCAAGAAAACAAGCAACGACTGATAGGAAGCAGCTGAAGACAATTAATAAGTGACTGGGACATCTGGAAAAGGACATGGCAGAGTTAATAAGCATTGTCAATGCAGAAAATTGTCTCGCTGGCATTGGTATTGGTAGTGCATGAGTTAGAGATGCATAATAGAAATAGCAGTGAAGTATTAAACTGACGCCAACCTCTCCCCCACCCTGAAGAGACACATTTTCAACATAGGCATTTTGGGACCTCCCCTCATGAACAGTGGCACTTTGATTTTGTTAATCTGTCCCAAAAGTTGATTTCCCACAGTGACCAGCCATTCTGCACCACAGGTGCGAAAACACATTTTGGGCAGGATGTGAAAAATGACAGCTGTACTGTTCATAAGGAGGTGTGAAAAAATGGCAGTTTTGAAAATCTGACTTTGTTTTACAGGGGCATTTGGCTGGGGCGGGCTTCCAGTGTGACACCTGAGTGTTTTGAGGGGCTAGCCGATGGGGGATTGGGCACCCCCGCTGGCACATATCGAAGGGGGGGGCAAGTGCTGAGGGGGATTGGGCACCCCTTTGGGCACACAACAAATGAAGGGGGGCATTATGCCAACTGGGAATGGGATCCCCCATCAGCACATGAAATGGGTTAATGCATGATGACAGGGGGATTGGGCACCCCCCGAACTTCGGCATTGTGGCGGTCACTGCCGCTATGTTTGCTTCACCAGCAAAGGCACATCAGAAGCAGACCTTTTCTTTGATGTGGTGTCCATGTAACATGTTGCTGGTGTCAGTGCCTGCAGCTGCCTCATTGGGGAATGAGGGATGCACCTACTGATGCGTGCCCTGCATTAGCCCACAGTGACCGCTCCTCCAAATCTTCTACTACTGCAATATGTTGGCTGCACAAGCATGAGCCAACATATAAAAGGAAATGAAGGAGATTTAAGGAACTATACGAGGAGTTGATAACAAAATAGAAAAATTGTTAAGTACACCACATTATTGGAAGTGACAGGCCCAGCCCACAACCGATACCCCACTTCCAATAACGAGTGAGGGACAAGAGGCCACAACTGCACCATAAAGATGTGTGGATGCCAGACTACTGTTTTGCTTTGCAATTGCAAATATTGTATATGGCTAAATTTGCAAATTTTTCACATTTTTTATAGTGGTGATATTAATGTTATTGTTGATACTATTATTATTCAGTGTTTATTGTTCTCTGGTTGATTTTGTTGTTCTTGTTGTTGTTCATTTCTTTGTTTCATTAACACTTTTTTCATCTTTGAAAAAGTGTATTTTGCTATTTTAGCTGCTTGGGCGGGGGACCTTTTCCAATGCAGAAAAATACTAGAACAAGGGGTCACAGTGTGAAATTGGAAGGGGGTAGATTAAGAGGTAATGTGAGGAAGTTTTTCTACACAGAAAGGGTAGTCGACACTTGTAATAGTCTGCTACAGGAGGTCGTGGGGGCAAGCACAGTGGAGGGGTTAAAGCATGCTTGGGATAGGCACAAGGGAAGTCTGAGAGGGAAGGGAGTGATGAAAAGCCATTGATCACATAGGGTCAGTGACCACATACAATGTATAGGGCCTGCGGGCTGACTGGATGGGCCTAGCGGTCCTTATCTGCTAGCAATTTCTATGTTTCTATGGGGGACTGCTGGGTAATCATAATGAAACATAAAGATGAAAGAAAAAATACTTACCTTAATGCAGTAGAATGTGAAGGTACTGGGCAGATCTCGAATGTGATGTAGCAAGCTGGATGATGAAGAGATACAGCTACAATACCCCAGGAAAAAAACACCTGTGAAGGAAAAAAATGAGATAATATTTAGTCTTATATACTGCACCTGGTTGAACACCTTCATTAAACAAAGAATGCCAATGCACTCAAGGTGGTGTATTATGAAGTACTAGCTGCCCACCTTTGGTGGGTTGAAGCATGAGGAATAGCCAAGTACTTCAACCATCAGAGAAGGAGCATTAGTCCATCACTCAACCATGTAATACAACATGAGTGCCTTACTGAGATTATTACATGGGACATTATTATGACAGTATATTTTTTTTTTAGTTTTGTAATCGGCTTGGACATTGTGCTATAATAAAGGCACAGTATAAAACTGCTGTTGGCAAATCACGAGCAAGCAGTATTTATACTGAATGCATAATTTCTATCTACGCTATAACCCACGGCTGATCATGGGTGTATGGGGGCATTAATGCATGCCCCAACTGAGTTGTGAGGCCTGAGAGCTTGCCCAAGTGACTTCCACCAGCCAGGAAGTACATTAATGCCTTGACACACCCACTATCTTGAGTGGGTTATTGCAATTATAAAATGGGCACCAGATATATCAGATGGCAGGAGGGGGAGAAGAACATGAGTATGGGCCTAAAGCAGCAGCATATGAGGGGACACTATCAGTTCAGTCAGCAGAGGTTGAAACTGGCACTGGCCAGCTAGTTAAATGCTGGTAGATTTGTATTGGGCTAGTAAGATGTTTATTTAACTAGGCCTGTGGGCTTGTACTATAGAAGGCAACATTTCAGTATGTATGCAAAGTGGGCAAGTGGAAATGTCTGTGGGGCCACTTGATTTTCACAGTCAGTAGCCCTGTTTGCTAGTGACTGCAAAATTAATTTCGACCCCTGGTAAGCCAAAATGTATGTTTCAGAAATACTTACCTTAATGCATAAGTATGTGCAAATGTTCAGCAACGACATTTGGACATGAACCCATTAGAGTGTAAGGCTATCCAAGGAGACTGAGACCTGTGAAAAGAAAAATGGTGAAACATTATGAAATTGCTTTGTACAAACAAATGATTCAGTAAATATCAAAAAATTATAACACAAGTAAACATATTACTTTCAGCTGTGCCATTGCTCTGTGAAAATGGCCCAGCTGAAAGAAGCATTCAGCTATTCAGAATGCTCATTGTCTACCCATTTTCATAAGCAATACTATTATTCATCAGACTCACGTACCTTCCCTATCCTGTATTATAAAAAGGATATGAGAAACAGAGTGCTCTGATTCACTGGAAGCATTCTGCCAGCCTTATGTTAATCTTTTATTAATATACATGTAGATCCTAATCATATGTTGAACAATGTTTAACACAGTTTAAATGTGTTTGAATTATAATAGCAATAAGGCACTCCCACCAGTTACATTAATGGCCAGTAAATCACCCTCTATGGACATGTGACACTCTGCTATGCCTCATGCAACATTATACCCCTAGATGGTGATTAACATACCATCAACATAACCACTTGTCATGCCTTATTACTTATTTATTATTAGTATTATTATTTACTTCCTCCTACCCAGGATCTCATTGTAAATGAGATCCACCAACTGAAATACCATGGGTGGAATAATACTCCACAGAAGACTTCTTTTCCATGGAATTTTGTTCTGCATGCATTACAACCAATTTTCTCAGAATGTAACAGGTTATTTTGAATGGTAATTATTAGACAGACTTGCAACTACTGTATCTGTAAGATGGCCACACATCTGCATGTAAGTTCTGTGTTGGTACAGAATGTTATTTTTCCAAACTTGCTGTATGCTTGTCTGGTGGAATAGTATTCCATGGAAGTATGTTCTGGTGATTCTAGGTTCCGTGGAATAGCCCACTGTAATGATGCAGGAAAAAATCTCCAGAACGGAGGAATCTTATTCTGCGGATATTCATTGCAGTTGCAGTAGCCTGTGGGTGTTGCATGTGATAATTTGTTTCAGCAAAGTTATTTTCCTTGGAACAATACCTGGCCTGGCCTAAGAAGCATAGTTTTAAAAACATTTACTTTCTGGCAAGTTCTTGAACTGAAGTTCACACTTGAACTTTACAGTTTTTTGTTGTATTGCTGTTCATAGTCAGCAAAGGATTTTTTTTTGTTAATGATGGCTACTGCGGGAAGTGCAGAACAAGCCAATTGGTCCACTTTATCGGGCAGAGAAGAACAGGAGGAGAGTGGTAAAAAAAACAGGCCATGTACCACACCATTCTCTCCTGAACAGACCTCCATTCTTGTCGTGGAGGCCACCAAGTAGGCAACCAACCTCTTTGGTGAAAATAGAGTTTCTTTTGCCAAAAGAAATGCTGTATGGGAGGAGATCGGATGGAAGGTGAGTGGGGACAGAGAACGCCCCACTTGAACAAACAAACAGCTGAAGCACCTCTGGGATGATTTAATGTGGAGGGACTGGTACATTATTGAAAACCTTGGTGGAGTGGTGACCATCGCAGAAGTGCCTAAGAAAAGGTGACGCAACAGCAGTAAGCATGGTGAGTGTTAGCATACCACTAATGTCTTGTTTTCTTACTGGTTTATATTTCTGCACTTGCAGCACAGGCATGTGCATGCAGCTTGAGCATGTCTGAGTAATGTAACTTTATATTGGACCAGTGTATTGTGCAAAAAAATTAAAAAGTCATCTGCAGGAAGGCTTTAAATAGAATAAGTCAGTGACAGCATAGTGACCACCAGTCTCAGAATTCTAATGCTTAGTAGTTACATAGCAAATGTAAAGTAAAATACTAAATAGATGTGTTTGTTAGCAGAGGTTTTATTTGTGTAGGTCTCAATCAGGTCATGCACGACACGTTCAGCTACCTGTTTTACTGTTCAAATTTGTATTGTATTTGTTAATAAATTGAATCACCAATAACTGTTATTATCTTTGACTGATGAAATTGTTGTTTTGTGTGTCAATAGCTGCTACTGCAGAACCAGCTGCTACTGAAGAACTGGTTGCGACTGATGTACCAGTTGATAGTACCAACACAACGCAGAGTGCTGCAGCTGAAGGCAGTGAGGTGTCGTCCGGAGTTGGTGGTGGTGGTGGGGCTGCATCATCGTTATCTGCTCCAGAGAAGGAAACTGGTAAGATATTATTACATACTATGTTATACCATAGTACTAGAGTTGTTGCCTGCTGGTGATGTTGTCAGTTTTGTGAAAGTGCTACAGGTTCATATCTATTATAGAAACTCAAATGCAATTGTAAAGAGTTGTGGAATATTTAGAGACAGAGAGATATGGGGGGGTGGAGGCCAGGGCAAAGAGACAGGAGGATGTGAAAGAAATTAGACACATCTGGGTGCGCATAGAACAAATTTTATGCACACCTTGTGTCATTTTAAGGCATGAGGCCTTTGTCTGAGTGATTTAAGCTTCTCGGTGAGTGTAAAATATGTTCTATACACACATAGATGTGTCTGCTTGCTTACACATCCACCTGTCTCTTTGTCCTGTCCACCACTCCCCTATCTCTCGGTCTCTAAATGTTCCACAGCTCTTTACAATTGCATTCATATTTCTATAATTGTTTTGAACCAGTAGTAAATGTGTGGTAACAGTGTAGAAGTAGGGATGAATGGGGCTGGTTGCATAGAGGATAGCATCTTTCAGAAAAAGACATGTGCAAGAACAAGGGGACACAATTTGAAGATAGATGGGGGACAGCTCAGGGGCAATGTGAGGAAGTATTATTTCACAGAGAGGCTGGTGGATGCATGGAACAGTCTTCCTGAGGAGGTCATGGGGTCAAAACCCGTGGTTAAGTGCCGGCCCGGTGGTGCTGAGGGTTGAGGTGCTGGATGCCACAGCTTGCGCTGCACCGGTGACCCGGGTTTGGGAATGAGCCAGGATCGTCGGGGGTCACCAGGGAGGGTGAAGGAAGGAGCATCCGCTAGACTGCTCTCCTTCCTGGGGGAGGGGAATGCCGTCACCATTGCTGTGGTGGCCTTTAGTGGTAGCTGGGGGCGAGTCAGTAGCACAGGCAGCCAGAGGGGGGGACGTGCTGGGGCCGATACTGGGAAGGCATGCATGTGGTAGCGTGCGCATGCCAGTCCCTTGGTGTCATTGCATGCCTCACATGTCATAGGGGAGAAAACAGGAAAAACTGGCACTGGTTGTGGTGGCATGACGGCCATCTCTGATGGGGAGCAATGGCTCTGAAGGTATGCAGCGACACACTGGATCCTGGTTTGGTGGAGGGTGCAGGGGGCCATCCGTTGCCCTGTCACAGAGGGTAAGCAATAAGGGTACTAGCTGCAGAACCTGAATGGGAGCCAGGGATCCCTGAAGATGGCAGCCAGAGACCTGAAGGGGATGCCAGGACGCGATAGAGGTAGGCAGAATAGGGCCAGAGGGAGAAAAATGATCAACAAAAAAAATAAGATCTAAGTGTGCAGTCGGCTCTTTCTATAATGTGGGAAGAAAAAAAAAACAGTGGGTGAATTCAAGAATGCATGGGACAGACATAAGGCAATTCTGGTGGGGGATAGGAAGAAGTAGGCTGCTGGTTAACTAGGATCTGCTGCAGCTTATCTAATTGGTATGGAAATGGAGAGACTAGGTGGACCAAGAGGTCCTTATCTGCCATCAAAGTCTATGTTTCTATGGAATGGATCAATGGTCCATGAGCAAGGGCTGCTACTATCATTATCGTTTTTTTGGTTTTTGGGTAATATGGGTTGGATGAGTGATAGGAAGCATCTGTTTATTTTTTCAACAGCAGAGACTGAAAAATGCAATGACCAGGGGGAGGCAGCCAGTGATGGTGGTGCTGGTGAACTGTCATCCTCAACTGTTCCTGAGGGACAGTCTGGTAAGAAATTATTGATTCAATGCACATAGTAGGATAGTATTTTTTTTTTAAGGGCCTGACTTGCTATGGATAACAACATTATTATGCAGTGGATGACTACTTAATAATTCATAAAGAATGTGATACTGGGGTCTACCAATTCCTGTATCTGGACTTGGAGTAAAAAGGCCAGGGCAAAAGGCCAAGATTGATGAGCATGGTGATTATAGCAAAGGTGAGGAGAAAAAGGGTGGCCTTGAGGAGATACAGGAAATCATGGTGGGTGGAAGATTGGGAGGAGTACATGCAGGAGGCAAGAAAGGTGACAAGGCCATTAAGAACAGCAAAAACCACCAAAGAGCTCAGGTTGGTGCAAGGCATTAAAGAGGGGGGAGAATAACTTCTTCAGGTACATCATGTACAGAATGAGCAGTAAAGAATAGATAGTAAGGATTCAGAAGGATGGAGCTTGGATAGAGAAAGGTGAAAAAATAGGCAGAAACACCCAATAACTACTTCGATATGGTATTTATGAAAGGGATAGAGTGAGTGCTATGAATTGGGGTGGGGGTAGTAAAGACTACGGATGAAGTAACGGATGGGGTGATCATAAAAGGTACAGAGTGGGAGGGCTTAAGAGCACTAAGCGTGGACAAGACACAAAGGTCAGATGGCATTCATACCAGGGTACCTGAAAATGGTGATTAAATTACTGGAAGGGGTGCAGCACTTAGCAAATAAGATGATCCAGGGACTGGCGGACTTATCATATGAGAGTAGGTTAAAGAAGTTGGACATGTACACACAGAAGGAGAGGAGGGACAGTGTTGATATGATCAAGACATTCAAGTACATGCGAGTGCTAAACCAGACTGTTACGGAGGGGCTATTAGGGTAATGGTGGAGAGGGACACTCAAGGCCATGACATGAGATCGGATGATGGAAGGATTCGGAAGGAAATTAGGAGATACTTTTTACAGAGAGGGCAGTTTCATGGTGGAACGCGTTACCAGCAGAGATGATAGACACTAAAACAGTGGTCTTCTTCAAAAGGGCTGGGACTAGGCAAGACAGAGGATAAAGGAAGGGGAAGGATAAAGATGGAGGGTTAGCTTCAGAGTATAATGTTATTGTACGAATCATTATTTTACAGTGCCAACAGGCAAAAATTTAAGTTGGTGTGCAGAAAAGTATCTGAAAGATATAGAGGCAGCATTTAAAAAATGGACGGATGCAGAAGAACGCAGCAGCCAGTAGTGGGCCCAGCAGAAAGCAGTCTAAAGAAAGAGATCAGCTGCGATCTATTTCAAAAATATTGTGACATCTGAAGAAGGAGGTGGGAGAAATGAAAAAAACATGGAGAAGGAGGTGGGAGAAGTTTAAAAAAAACATGAGTGAACTCATTAAAACTCAAGCAGGGATGGAGAAAAAAGAAGCATTTGTCAATGCGAATGTTGTCGCACTGGCATTGGCAGTGGCAGAGCTAGAGATGCATAGTGCTGTGATTTTGTTAATGTACCCCAAAAGGTGATTTTGCACAGTGAGCATGCCATTGTGTGCCACAGCTGCAGAAATGCATTTTGGGCAGGCTGTGAAAAATAGCAGCTGGACTGTTGATAAGGAGGTGTGCACAAATGCCAATGATAAAAATGTGGCATGAAAATATTGTAGATTGACAAAGTTACAAGGGTGCATGGGAACTGCGCAGTGCACGCTTGCAACACAGTCATTGTATGGACTTTCGGCAGCAGATTTTCAACATAGGCATTTTAGGACATCTGCTAATGAACAGTGTCACTGCCATTTTCATAATGTGTCTCGAATACGGACTTTCCCCAGCGACCTCGCTTTTCTGCGCTGGAACTGCGAAAACAGAATTTGGTCAGGATGTGAAAAATGACAGCTATACTGTTCATTAGGAGGTGCAGAACAATGGCACTGTTGAAAATCTGGAGTGAAATTATTATAAGTTTGCCAGCTTACGACCATGTGTGCAAACTGCACAACGCACGCTCATAACACAGTCATTTTATGGAGTATTGTCACCAAATTTTCAACACAGGCATTTTAGGACCTCTGCTCGTGAGCAGTGTCACTGTCATTTTTGTAATGTGTCCTGCACACTGATTTCAAACAGCGACCGTGCTATTCTGCGCCAGAAGTGCGAAAACACATTTCGACCAGGATGTGAAAAATTACAGTTGTATGGTTCACAACAAGGTGTGGTAAAATGCCAATGTTGAGAATCTGACATGAAAATATTGCGAATTAGCTAACTTACGAGCGTGCATAGCAACTGCACAATGCATGCTCATAAAACAGTCATTTTTTGATTTTTCCCACCAAATTTGCAACATAGGCTTTTTGAGAGCCCCCCGTCATGAACAGTGGCAGTGTCATTTCATTACTCAGTCCCGAAAGATGATTCCATGCAGTGACTGCGAAATCAGCTTTCGGGACTGAATAACGCGATGACAGTACAAGAATTCATGAGGAAGGGTCCCAAAAACCCCATGTTGAAAATATGGGGCCAACATTCCCAAAAAATGTCTGAGATATGCATCAAAGTTGAAAAAAAAAAACATTTATTCCATTATACAGCTTACTGGCATTTCCTCAGTTTGTGATTGGCTTTGAAGAGTGCAGATGTGTTCCCGGTCCACCGAAGATCGTCGCGCCAGACTCCGCAGGTAAGTATGGGGTAGGAGGGAGTGGGGAGGCAGGGTGCACAGAGGATGATTGTGGGTGGGGGGCAGGGAGACTATGAGGGATCATTTTCATTTTACAGGTGACAAAAAAAAATCTCTGGACAGTTTTTTTGTTTTAGGGGATTTGGCATGCTGGGATGGGCTCCCAGTGTGCCACCTAACTGTTTGGCAGGGTCTGTAGGTGACAGGAGATGGGTACCCTCATCGGCACACAACACGGAGGCAGGATTTTATGCCAATGGGGATTGGGCACCCCCCGTCAGCACATAAAGAAAGTGGGGGGGGCCAAGCCGAGGGGGATTGTGCACCCCCCTCAGCATTTAACAATGGGGGGGTTCTTTATGCTGATGGGGAGTGGGCCCCCCCTGTCAGCACATACAGAGGAGCAGGGTTAACCAACAGGGGGTTGGGCTCCCCCAAAGTCGGCAGTTTGGCGGCCACTGTGCCGCCATGCTCATAATGTCGGTGAGCACGTCCAGGGAAGGTCCACTGCATCTGACGAGCTTTGCTCTGATTGCAGCAGACCTTTTCTTAGATGTGCTCAGCACATTATGTATGCATGGTGTGGTACCGGCATGCAGGCTGACTGGGGAATGAGGGATGCACCTACTGGTGCATGCCCTGCATTCGCCCAACAGTGACCGTGTCTCCAAATCAGCACTACCACAAGATGTTGGCTGTGCAAGCGCACCAACATAAAAATTACTTAATTTTGAACATTATGAAAGGAAGTGCTCCACATGCAGGTGCAACAGCACATCCACTACTCCCATTAACGACCAAGAGAGAACAGAAAAAATAAGTGTTGCTGGTAGGCTGTTCCTCCCCCTTAGCTGTAATTGTAAATAGTTATATTAGAACAGTTACTGATATTGTGGTTATTATTATTATTGAAATGCTATTGTGTTCCTGACCTGTTGGTTTTCTTGTTGTTGTTGTTTTGTTTGTTATATTAAATTAATGTTAATGTTTGAAAGAGTTACTTATTTTATTACATCTCTACATCTGTAGTCTCCCTCTATACTTTTTACATGGATGACAGTGCTTCTATGTAACGACTGATGCCCTGTCTTTAGGCAGAGAAAAAGCTGAATTTTAAAACCATGGAATATCCACAAGCTTACAGCAGCAATGCAACAATATTTTGAAAGGTATGACCTACACCTTTTTTTCCTCCCTTTCATTTTTTCCCTCCCAGCCCTTGGTCAGCTCTTACTAGCAAGGCATCTCCTACTTCCAGCAGCCGTACATCCCGCACCCATCTTCTATATTGGGCAATCACCATTCACACCCACTGCTTGCTCCCCATGATGGGGAGCCACCATCTCCCCACCAGGACCAGATCCAGCTTTCAGTGATGCCTTCAGAGGTGGTGTGCTCTTGACAGATGTCCATGAAGCTGCTCAACTGGTACCACCATTTCCATTTTTCCTCCAAGGCTGAGCATGAAATGCTGGCAGTGGGCATGCCACATATGCATCCACATGCGTCAGCTGCTCCACCCCATGCCCCCATTGAACAGGGACAGGCATACCAACACCTAGCCTCCGAAAGGTGTCAGGCAATCACCAGTCTCTGTTTCCTCCCCTCTCCAGAAGAGGAGAGCTATCCTCCAGATGCTCGAGTCACTTCCACACAGACCAGCCCCCACGCCCTGCTCATTCCATGAACATGGGTCTCCAGTGTGGCAGGAGGTAAAGCTATGCTGCCTCAGCCCACTGTGCCACTGGGTTGGCTGACTGATACTATTTTATATTGCCCATTATCCATGTACCAACTTGTGTATGAAACTATCTTTCCACAATTTGAGTCCATTTTTGTACTTTTTGTCACTTTGGAAATAATAAAAGGGGCGCTTATTTTAATATTACTTGAAAACAATTTTCATCAGTATTCTTGGCTGCTGTTGTGCAACAATTCAATAAAAATAACTTGTGTTATGACTGCAGTTAACTAGCATGCATTGCAACAGGCATTGCAGCCTGATCTCATGGAACATTATAGAATGTGTTCTAAAACAGCTGTGACTAAATAGTGAAGAAACAATAGTAGAACCCTTGTTAAGTGTAGTGCTTCTTGCATTATTTGAAATGTACTGTACCAAAATGGACTAAAAAGTCACTCAAGTAAATTGTGGCAATAACTAGGGTATCTTAGTTACAAATCATGAGATAAGGGCTGTTTAAAATATAATAAAAAAACATAGTTCAATAATATTTAGCATTGCATTGTCTTACAGTGCTGCTTTACTGTGCTTATGCTTATTCATTAAAAAGAAAGTAAGCATCAATATAAGGGAAGCCATCTGAAGACATTTACTGAACTATATGGTGGTACAACCAAAGTAATAAAATGTTATTTTCACTGCATGAAATCATAATACTCACTAAGTATTTCCAAATCACTTAGCTTGATATCATATACTTTAATATAATAGCGAAGTAAAAAAAATTCACATAGCCCCATAATGCAGTATATGCAAATCAACACAACATTTTAAGTTGATTCAGCTTTAAGGAGGAATGCATGGTGTCAAAGGGCTCCACACAATCTGCAAAGGGTGCAAAAAGAAAGGCACAGACACATGCTTCATCCTTCAAGGACTCATCAGTGTTCCTCATCTGTTTCACACCCCAGTGGAAATGAATCAGCCATAAGTTGGTCTCATAGTTTTTGGTTGTGGTGAGCCCAATAAAAAAAAAAAAAAAAACACTGTGCAAAAGCACTGAGGTAATGGTGCAATATTTAAGTAATAATACCTGACAGGGTGGTCATTATTGGGATATAATGTACCACCCAGAGGCGTAATGAGGCCCGACACTGCAGACGGAGGGCCTTATAGCCCCTGGAAGGTCCATTATATCCCATAATGACCACCCTGGAAGGTATTATTACACTTAGAAAAAGGGTACTGTAACAAAAAAAAGTGTAATAAAAAAAATATGAAAAAAGCTTTAAAATAAGTTTTGTTGAAAAAATTGTTCCTCCACATACATTGCATTGAAGGACTTTTGTCCTATTCGAGACTCTGTAGTTCAGAAAAAAAAAAGCCTTTGTATGCAGTTACCATCCCCACAGCAGAGTAACAGTTACTGTTTCTGTATTGGACTGCCTCCTTGACACTCTCATCCTCGACACAGTTTCCCCCTAATTGGTCTACATTTGATTTTTATCTGTAAGTTTTTTTTCTGTCCTGTGCTTTTTTGCCACTGGGCATGCCAGGTGTCTAATACTGGGGCCGTGGGGTGATACAATAAGCATGGTTTGGGAGGCGGCAGCTTTCTGTTGACTGCATGTGGTCACACTAAGGATTTTATTGTGGTATGGATATGTTTTTCTCTCACTATAAAGTACTGGGGTAGATAATTGTAGCAGTCATGACCCGCTTTAGGCTAAATTGCTTTGGACGAGAGAGTGAAGTAGCTGAGGTACCACTGCTGTATATGACAGGAGAGACAGTTTCTTGGTTTCCCTACCAGAGATGGACTTCCAGCTGCGGTATGGTAAACCAAGAAAGTCCCGGTCTTCTCATGCACAGTAGTGATGCCATAGCTACATGTAGTGTCAGTGAAAATAGCTTGTGGTTCTGAAATCTTAGCTCGCTCTTTTTTGATTTAAATTAATTCTGCTTGTTTACAGTTTTTTTTCTAAATTATGCTGTTGTAGGGAAAAAAAATCAAGGAGATGAGCCTAGCCACCAGTTTAGGGATTGCTTAGCAAGTGGAAAATGACAGCTGGTGGTTCTGAATGTTTGGGGTGCCCAAGGATAGATGAAGCAATAGGGCACCTTGAAGTGGCACTCGTTTTCAAATGGGCGTTAAAAAATAACAGCCCAGGTGAGAGGCTGTTTCAACCAATCATGATGCAAGTTTTGCTTTTCCCATTTTCTAAATATATTTATGCAACAGGTGTCAGGATAAAAACTGACACATATCTTCAGTAATCTGAGCCACTTTGTGGATAAATGAGTGATGATGTAATCACTATGTGGATAACTTTAAGTTGTCCACATAGAGATTACATCATCACCCATTTATCCACACAGTGACTACATCACTAACCACCACCACCTGTGTTGCATGCTCAGCAGTACTGCCTCCCAGTTTCACTTTCACCTTCTCACAGTGCTCTTTACAACCCAAGCTATCACAGTCCCAAACACTCACAAAATGCACACCCTAACCAAATCCACTCCCCAAATTGGAACCACATTTAAAATGAAAACACTCTTGAGAAAAAATAAGCCATTTTTCCTCTTACTCAGCATAGCAACCCTGTAAACCAAACACAGCAATCAGGCCCAGAGAAAAAACATGGAAAAGAATTTAAGAAAAAAATAAAATATAACAAATCTTAACCAAAAAAATCCTGCTACATAAATCAAATATGCATGGAGCACCTGTGGGATAACAAAGTTATTTGTACAGTTGCCAGTGACCACTCATAATCCTCATGAGTGGCTTCGCCACTCGTGAGGTTACTTGAGGTAACAGGTAACTGTACAAATAACTTTGTTATCCCACAGGCGCCCCCGCATATCCCTTATGTGTGTGTGTGTGTGTGTGTGTGAGTATTTGGATTACATAGTAGTATTTTGATCAATTCTGGATCGATTATGCGAGTGCCATTTGAATTGTAATTGACTTTAATCGAGTTCATGATTTTCAAGAATTAATACAACATTTGATAGTTTACTGTGTGTAAGTTTACTGTTTGTACCAGTACCACCATGCAAGCAGTTGAATGTCTTCAGACGTCTTCCCTTAAACTGAGGCCTTGCAAGTTTTTGGTGAACAAACATTTCTATGATGCATGAGGGTAATTATAACGAAACATAATGATAACAACAATCAAAAACTGTACCTTAATGCAGTCAAATGTCAAGGCAGCAGCAAGCTTCAGAATGATAAGCAGCAAGCTGGATGAAGGAGAGGTAACATTACATTACCAAAGAATCCCAGACCTGTGAAAAATAAGAAAACATTTATTTTTATGTCCCTAACATGGTGGAACACTTTTATTAAGCAATAAGCCAAAGACACTCCAGCTGGTGCTTTTGGGTATGCTAACAACACATCTAGGGTGGGTTGAAGCACGAGGTAATCCCAAGTGTTTCAAATATCATAGAAAGACCATTACCACACCATATCACAGCACAACCTGGAGTTCCTTATTGATATAATTAAATGGGTAATTTTCAAAGTTTTGGAAATAAGATAATAAAATGTGTTTAGTAATGCTATTATCTGATTGACAGTCATTATTACAGTCAATTGCCTTAAAGGTGCACTGTCAGCTTTTCCCCTCATTTTTGTTGCAGAGTCTAACAGTGCACCTCTGTGCACCTATCACATATGCCCCACATACTCTCCATAAATGTACCACAAGTGAAAATTCTTACCATTTTCTTTCTTTTTGTAATATTTTACTTCCCAGCATCATGACTGAAAGTACCTTGTCACCCGGAAGCAGAAGTATGATGAGAGCGGGCCTCTGCCAAGGAGCATTCAGTGTTGGCACAAACTTTGCTTTTTTATATGTCTAGACTGAAATCTAAAGGTGGCATGTATTATACAATGTTGGGCTAGATTTGCCATTTTTTTCCACAAAACCGAGCTTTGGTAGTGCCAGGAAATACACTGAAACACAGGCACCAAAATTCCGTGCATGCATGGAAAGCAGCAAGAAACACAGATCCCAGGCATGTGCATCAGCAGCCTGCTTTTGTGCATGCATGAGATTTCAGTACCTGTGTTTTAATGCATTTCCTGGCACTACCAGGGCTCGGTTTTGTAGAAAAAATGGCAAATCTAGTCCAGCATTGTTTAATGCATGCCACATTTAGCTTTTCTGTCTGGGCAAGTAAAAAATCAAAGTTCATGCTGGCACTCTGTGTCAGAGGCATGCTCTCAGCATACCTCTGCTTCTGGGTGATGGGGTACTTTTGTTCAGGATGCTGGAAAGTAACACATTAGAAAAAGACAGAAAATGGTAAGCATTTTCACTTGTGGCACACTTATGGACATTATGGTTGACATATGGGATAGATAGGTGCACAGAGGTGCACTGTTAGACCCTGCAACAAAAACGAGGGGAAAAGCTAACAGTGCCCCTTTAAATCCATGTTACAGTGTGATTTACAGCTTGATCACTATGGACAATGGGTTATTCAACAATTCATTCAGTTTATACTGTAACAACATTTTTAAATAATGCTTGAATAAATATTGTAAACATGGACACAGTAATTGTTAAGCTTAAACATTCATATACTTAAGCAATATATCATGATATGGTGTGGGTGATAGCAGGATTTACCCAAGGGTGATGTGGTTTGCTCACGAGGCACAGCCAAGTGAGCAAACCACACCAGAGGTGGGTAAATCTTGTCATTATTCACATTATATAGTGGCATATTATTATTATACAATGTAGGAATAAACGCTAGGAAAGCTTCCATTTATTATTTTCATTTTTGTGGATTCTTGGTTAGCGAAAAAAACAATATCGAGGCCGGTGGTTTTGAAGCCTGGTACCCTGATTGACTGGCACTGATACTGTGGTGTGATGGCATGATTTATACATTGTAAATCGTGCCATCCAGCAAATCAGGAACCAGCATTTTATTGCACATTGTATAATCTGAATAAATAATTAAATAATACTTAAACACTGTCAGAAAAAAATAACAAAGAAGTAATAACCATAAAAATGCAGAAATCTGAAAAGAGAAATACTTTAAACATACTCACCTAATACATCTTTGACTACAATGTGCAGGACAAGAAGTACCATCATAGAATTCTGGCATCATTATGCATAAAGTGAATGGCAGCGAGTGACATACCCATAAAGAAAATAAAACAATCACAACGTTTGTGATCTTTTACGTCACGGACATGCTACATTCATTGTAAGGTGCCTCTCAGCACCAGATAATAGAAATGAAAATTCAAATAAAAATTACTGCAGTTATTTACACTGATGAATGTCATCATAACATCTGAAACCAGGGTAATTGCAGATGAGGATCTTGCACTTGAGGCTCAGGAGAACACAGGCCACAGGCGTCAGTTTTTTTTTTACGTGCACTAGACAAATCCTGACTATTTTCAGGCACGACCTGGGGGAGGGGGATACAGATGAATGCCAACTGACCTTGAACCAGATTAAGCTTTTAGTAGTACCAGCAGGGCAGCAGTCAGCTGATTTCAGCTTGGCTTTGGTACTTTAGTGCAGCATCAACGTCACACAGGCAGGGGATGTAGGAGCAGGCACAGGAGCACAGGCAACAGGCATCAGCAGCAGCATTGCATGCATGTCCAGTCAGTTTGCTTTACTTCTTTAAAACAGCCTCATACACATGTTCCTGTTGTCTGTGCAGTAATAGGTGTAGATGCCACAGTCATCAGCAGCCACTGCAGCAGCATGGCTAGTATGTCCAGTAAGTTGACTTTAGCTATTTATCACAGCATCGTCACACATGTTCCTGGCATACTGTCAGGCACAGGAGCACACTAGACCTAAGGCATCAGCAGCACCAGCAGGTCTGATGTCAGGTTACATTACCTTGATTACTTGGTATTGCAGCATTACCAAACATGTTTTTGGACAAGATAAAGGAACATCCACAAGAGGAAAGGCCACAGGCATCAGTACAGTAGCACAATCAGGTCAGCTATTATATCAGTATCAATTTTGTGTTTGGTCATGGCTGCAAAACACATGGATTGGGGGAGCATACGTTTCATGAGGATGGACAGTACACAATGAGTAGCAGGAGAGATATCAGCAGTAGTTCACTTCTGTTTGGTTGTTATCGCACCAGTATAAAATACGGGATAGGAAATTCAATGTGTCCTGTATGTATGACACTTGTTTTAACGTCAAGCCATGGCAGTGAGAAAGTACAATTATTGGTCACACAAAGTCCATGCTAACAATATCAACCAAAGTCTAAGACTTAATAAGCCACTTTATTCAGTCTGTAGTACATCAAGTACATGGCAAAGATTTTAGGCATATATACTGTAAAAGTATTAACAAGTAGGCTCTAAAAGTGCAAGAAAAAAGGCCATTAAATTACATAAAGTAAGTAGGAAAGATATGTTTTGAACACTCCTAATTCACTGGCACCTTACACAGATACAGTTACACAAATTTTAACAATCAATTAATAACAGTATTCTTCTCAGTTGCCAGTGCTTCTTTGATTAACAGTAAAATTGTTAGGAACATAAAAACATTGGAGGAATGTGATGCAGAAAAGGACAACCAGGCCCACCCAGTCTGCACAGAAAGCCTAGAATTCCACTAGGCTTTTGCTGTAGTCCCCCCCCCCAACATCTGCATCATATCCGCACCACTTTTAAAGCAGTTTCCATGCTCCCTACATACTGATAAAAATTACATTTAGGGAAACTGGGGTATGTATGACTCATTGTGTCTATGACAGTGCAACTATAACGAGTTTTGAAATTAGTTATTCCATGATACCATTATTTGACATCATGTGTGAGGGGGTTGGGGGATGATGGGGGGGGGTTATACGACTGAAAATATGGCAGTGCTTTACATTTATTACATTCCATGTTAATTATGCTCACACAATATTTAGGGTAGATCAAGAAAGATGAGTAAGTGACACAAGTGGAAATACATTGGAGTGACAGTTTTCGATTTGGGATTATTTCAACTTTTATTATATTGTGGAATTTATCACGTTCAGAATTTTCATTTTTCAAAAGATGAGTATGGGCAATTTTTTTTTTAAATAACTAAGAAAGACATTGCTGTGTGCTAGTAGTATAGTACTCACAGAAGTAGACTACACACACAGGTGCAGTGACGATCGTCGACTCAAGAAGAGTATGCCCTGTCTGCGGCTGTGCCTACGGATATGTGTGTAGTACTATAACACAACACAATACCTTTCTGCTTACATAAAATGGGCCCATACTAAACTCATTAAAAATCAAGTGATGAACATTCTACAATTTTTAAAGCTACAAGATTAAAAGAAGCACTGTCATCTTTCTGGTTAAGCTTTTAACCCATAACAGTAGTGTACCTCTTGGCACACACTCGTTCTGCGATTAATCTATAATACCACTGTCTATCGAAAATCATTTGTAACTGTCTGTTTTTTCTGTAAGTTGCTGTATGAGCATTCCACATTTAAATAACTGCCCATTGGAAGTATATCCACAGTATACCCGAGAATGCACATTGTCTAGGGAGTGGAGTCCCGATATACAACTTTTCATATACAAGTTTTTAAAATCAGTTTCTCCTCTGCGCGTACATATTCTGATATCTTCTAGGCATCTATCTGCAAAACCGAGCAGAGTGCTGCAGTACACAGTTTAAAATCAGAGCATAAATAATGAGCACGCACATCAGAGTGCTGTGTAAAGATCTTGGGCATGTGCAAGAGCATCACGGTCTTGCACATGTGTGTGATTTCAGCTCTGATTTTAAAATGTGTATTGCAGCACTCTGTGTTAGTTTTTTGCTGCTAGATGCCTAGAATACTTCACAATATGTGCACGCAGAGAAGGATTTATTTTTAATACTTGAAACATAGAAACATAGACTTTGATAGCAGATAAGGACTGCTTGCCCCACCTAGTCTGTCCATTTCCCTACCTACAGGATAAGCTGCAGATCCTAGTTAACCAACAGCTAATTTCTTCACACCCCGCACAAGAATTGCCTTATGTCTGTCCCAAGCATTCTTGAATTCTTCTACAGTTTTAGACCCCACAACTTCCTCAGGAAGCTGTTCCATGCATCCACCACCCTCTCTGTGAAAAAATACTTCCTCACATTGCCCCGAGCTGTCCCCCCTCTATCTTCAAATTGTGTCCCCCTGTTCTTGCACATCTCTTTTTTTGAAAGATGCTACCGTCTTGGACTTTGGTACTTAAAATTTTCTATCCTGTTCCCACCTCTCCCTCCTTTCCTCAAGGGTATAGATATTAAGCTCCTTTAGTCTCTCCTTATATGGCTTCTCTTGCAGATCCTGCACCATTTTAGTTGCCCTCCTCTGTACTGCCTCCATCCTGTTTATGTCCTTGCGGAGATGGGGTCTCCAGACCTGAACGCAGTACTCCAGATGGGGTCTCACCAACTGTCTGTACAGAGGGATAACAACTTCCTATTTTCTGCTGGTGATGCCTCTCCCTATACATCCCAGTATCCCCCTAGCCCTCCCTACTGCCTTCTCACGTTGCTTGCTAACCTTAAGGTCATCTGATATGATTACCCCCAGGACCCTTTCCATTTTTGTTGTTGTTACTACCTCCCACATTGTCTAATCTTCCCTGGGTTTTGATTCCCAGGTGCATTATTCTACACTTCTTTGCATTGAATCCAAGCTGCCATACTTCTGACCATTCCTCCAACCTTGCCAAGTCCCTTCTCATCCTTTCCATGCCTCCATGTTTAAACCCCTGTTACAGATCTTTGTATCATCTGCAAAGAGGCATACTTTTCATTCCAGTCCCTCTGCAATGTCACTTATAAAGACATTAAAAAGGACTGGACCCAGTAGCGAACCCTGCGGTACCACACTAGTAGCCACCTCTTTCTTCAGAGTGGACTCCATTTACAATTACCTTCTGTGTCCTGTTGTCCAGCCAATGTTTTACCCAGGCTATCACCCTGGGACCCACTCCCAGGCTGGTTAATTTGATTATTAATCTTTTGTGTGGGACTGTGTCAAATGCCTTTCTAAAGTCTAGGTAGGCCATGTTCACAGCCCCTCCCTGGTCTACAACTTTGGTAACCCAGTCAAAGAAATCAATTAGATTCATCTGACATGACCTTCCCGCTGTGAATCCATGCTGCTTTGGGTCCTGTGCCTCACTTTCCTCTATGTACTCAACAATTATTTCCTTCAGAAGTGATTCCATCACTTTCCCTACCACAGAGGTCAAACTGACAGATCTGTAGTTTCCTGCCTCTGTCTTGCTTCCACTTTTGTGAAGGGGAATCACATCCGCCTTCCTCCAGTCCTCAGGTACCACACCATCCTCCCATGATTTGTTGAAAAGGGTAGTCAGTGGTATCAAAAGTTCTCCCCTTAATTCTTTTAGAGTTCTGGCATAAATTCCATCAGGCCCCATTGCTTTGTCCACCTTCAGTTTTAAGAGTTCTTTCAGAACCCTGTCTTCTGTGAAAGGACTGGGATCGACTCCCCAATCCAGAGTGCTTCTGTTAATTGGAATAGGCACCTCCCTTTCTTCCTTTTTTTTGAATACTGAGCAAAAGTATTTGTTTAGTATTCCTGCTTTTTCACTGTCCCTCTCTGCCCATCCACCGTCATTTCTATTCAGCCTCACTATCCCTCCCTTTGTCTTTCTATGTTCCCTGATGTACCTATGAAAGGTTTTATCCCCCTTCTTAACTGAGTTGGCTATCTTTTCCTCAGTTTGGGCCTTTGCTATTCTGACTTCCCTGCCTGCTTTCTTCTTCCTTAACTGGTAGAGTTCTCTGTACTGCTTCTTCTGTGTTTCCTCATATTCCCTAAATGTTGTCTTTTTCTCCCTGACCTTCCCTGCCACCTCTTTTGAGAAATATAGTAGCTTTTTATTTCATTTTGATTTGTTTATTTGCTTCACACAAAGGCTTGTTGCCTCTGTGATGGCAGTTTTGCTGTTTCCCCATTGTTGCTCCACCCCTCCTTCTAGCCTGTTTGCTAGTGCTTTTCTAAGGCACTCTCCCATCTTGCCAAGGTTAGCCCTCCTGAAGTCCAATACCCTCACTTTTGTATGGCTTGACTCTGTAGCTGAGTTTATTGTGAACCACACTGTTTGGTGGTCACTTGTTCCCAGATGGCTCCCACTTCTAGATCTGAGACCCTCTCGCTGCCCCATTTGAGAGTATGAGGTCTAAGAGTGCTCCCTCATGAGTGGGTTCCAAAACTAGCTGTCTGAGTCATGCCACCTGTAGGGCATTGAGAATGGCCCTGCTCTTGGATGAGGCTGCAGCAAAGGTGTTCCAGTTAACACCTGGCATATTCAGGTCCCCGATCAACAATATCTTCCCTTTCTCTGTCATCCTAAGGATGCCTTCTATCATATCCTTGTCCATTCCCTCTCCCTGACATGGGGGTCTGTAAACAACCCCTGTGCAGATTGTGGTGCCATTTCCAGTGTCTATGGTGACCCACAGTGCCTCCTCTCCTCCCTGTTTACTTTTTTGTTCTGTTGCCTATATCTCTTCCCTTACATAGAGAGTATGAAATGTTGCACATTGGGACTGCGCTCGCTAGACAATGCGCATTCTCGGGTATGGATATACTTTCAGTGGGCAACGATTTAAACCAGGACTGCTCAAACTGCGACTTGCAGAAAAAAATAGACAAACAGTTACAAATCATGGCTTTTCAGATATACAGTGGCTTTATAGAGTAATTGCTTGACAAGTGTCTGCCAAGAGGCACACTTCTGTAATAGGGTAAAAATAGTTAATCAGAAACCTCACAGTGCCACTTTAAATATACTAAGGTGTTAATTAATCAAAGCCACTACTAGTGTCACTCCACACTCCAATATGTTTTTTCACCTTGCGGTCATCTTTCTGTCCTCAAAGTAAATAAATTGTGTACCATGTAAATGAAATAAATAAAAAGCATGTGCCCTCTGTCAAGCCCCCCCCCCATAAAAAAACTTATATGATATTTGACCTGATTCAGAGTTAAGGGATATTATTAATTCAATACTGTAAGTGCAGTAGAAAATTATGACAATCATAGTGTGTATCTGCCATGATAAAAAGAGTGCCACTTCATCAACATGCAGACACACCCCCATGCAGTCAGTCACCCATGGCCCCATTTTGTGATGGTAGCAAATGAAGACTGCATGTCTGCTACATTGACTTGTACTGGTTATAGTTGCACTTTAGAGAAATCAAAGTGAATGCTGAAGTAACAGGTACTGTTACTACAGTGGTCACTTTGATTTGCTTATATTGCAACTCTAAATATTAATAATAGCTGTTGAAAATTCATGCCCATAACATGGATAGAACTGCCTGTATGGTGGTATGTCTGCAGGTTGAGGAAGTGGCACTGTTTTTCCTGGGGCAAATACTCACTGGGATTGCAGTATTTTTCTACTGGACTGAACTATATGTAACTAATATTACCCCTCAACACTGAAGTTGGTCAAATATCATATAGCGTGGGGTGGCTGGACTAATGACAGAGCAAAAATGCTGTATACAAGCACAGCATTATTACAGTAATACAACCCTCTGCCCTACACCCCCAAAAAGACACACAGAAAACAGAATGGTATCCAGTACTTAGTACATGGAAAACACAGTTGATTTGTCAATTCGTCATAGTTCCACTGGAATACACACAATTAAACAGGCATGCACAGTACTCCAGTTGAGAAAGATCATGCATTTTGTTTGTTGACAGATAACAAGAAGTCACTCTTACTTTTATGGGAAACTGACTGGGATAGCAGGGATATTTTTCATGCGAATCAAAGAAACACCAGTAAAGGAAACTCTGAATAGTACTAATTATTTAAAATCTGTGTAAGATACATGTAAGCGAAGTGCAACTTTTGAGAGTGAATATTGAATAATATTACATTGGATTGGTTTAATGACTTTATTTCATTTAAGGCACTGCTATGGCCTACTTGGGTTAATATATGACTCAATACTGCAGTGCATCTATGTGTGAGATGGAAAGTGCTAAATTGGGAAGTAGATGACTCATTAGTTATGTGAGTTAGTTGTTGTTGTTCACTGGGACTTGTTTGCTTAAACTAAGTGGGATCGAAATGCCCCTCAGCATTATCCTCATCTGAGGTGTCATCAGCCATGACGCTGTCATCGTCATCATCCTCCATCAACAGTTTTGAAGGATTTTGAAAAGATTCTTCACCTCGATCATTATGGTAGGTTGATGTGGCACTTACTCAGTAGTCAGATGGGATATGCTCATGATTCATTTTAATGAAGGTTAGCATCTCCACATTTTAACTTGACAGACATGTCCTCCAGTCTGTTACAATAGCACCTGCAGTACTAAACACTCTCTCTCTCTGAGCTGATGCTGGCTAATGGGCAAGAAAAGTACTTAATAACAACTTTGGCAAGTGCAGGCAATGCAGTAAGTTTACCATGCCAATACAGCAGTGGTTCATCAGCTGGATCCAACTCCTCTGTGTCATCCATGTATGCCTGCACAAGCGAGGCCACTGATATCTTGCTCGCTCTGTCAGGTTGCAGTACCTTTCTGCTTGACACACCCACCTGACTAAGGACTGACCACAAGGGATTTAATTTTGTGTCACTTTCTTTACCCGACTTGACTCTGGTGGTGCTGAAGCATGTTGATGCTCTACTGCCTGTGGCAGAAGTGGAAGATGTCGATAACATAGAATGAAAAGATTCTACCTGCTGCTTGCTGTCATTGCCTGCCCTTCTGATGACTGTCATCTCTTTATTTACCAGGTCTGGGAGAGCATCAGTTGTAGTCTCAACATCGCCAGGCATGAGCAAGGGTAGAATGCCATGCTTGTAGCATGGATCCAATAATATGGCAACACTATAAACTTTTGACACCAACATGCTGCACAAATGATGGTCAGTGGATGCACATTGTATCATACTGTCAGCTACTTCAGTGCCAGTGTTATCATCATTGCATTCAAACTGCTCCCTTATGTTTTAAAGTGCCTGTAGTAGGACACAGATTAGTGGTATTGCCTGGCTGATACAGTCATTTGCCACACTTACCACTTGGGTAGCATGCTCAAATGACTGTAGGATTTGAATTACACTGTCCATTAGGTGTCACTGAGCTATAGTGATGGAGAGGGAGGATATCGCATGATCTTTGTGCAGCATGGTGAAGTCAGTTAATGCCTTGTATTGCTCAAACAGGCATTCAAGCATGTACAAAGTGGAATTCCACCACATGGCCACCTCCTGCTTTAGGCAATGCTGTGGAATTCCATTTTTTAACTAATGCTTTTTAAGTTCATTAGGGGCTTTGGTGGAATGGCTGAAATACCCACACAAGCGCCATGCAGCTGTGACCATATCATCAATGTCCTTGTTGCTCTTCAGATAATCTTGCATGACCAAATTCAAACAGTGTGCAAAACAAGGAACATGACAATAGGACCCGTCCTCGATAGCCTTTACCACATTATGGCCGTTATCGCTGGCAATAAACTCAACAATAATGCCAAGTGATGTCAACCAATCATCTATTTGAGCCCGTAGCTCATTTAGTATGTTCACTGATGTGTGTTGCACAATATCCATGCATGACATGCTGAGTGTGGCCTGCTGACATACACCACCATGTGCTACATTGCGAGACAGAGAATAAGAATTACCAGAACTGGAGGATGAAGAGTTAGGGAAATTAGCCCACTGTCATGTTATACACACATATGAGGAGGAAGCACCAGGCCTATTAGTCCACATATCTGTTGTTAGATGAACACAGTCTACCGTATAATGACATAGCATGGGAGACTACACTCTTTAAACCTGTAAAAAGTTCAAGGACAGCCTTAGTGGAAAAATATGTATGGGATGGGATGCTCCACTTTGGAACTGCTCTGCTCATGAGGTGATGAAAACCAGGATTTTCTATAAATGAATAGGGCAACATGTTTACTGTCAGCATTTGGGCTAAACAGGCATTCACAGGGGACTGGGTGGTTATGGTGGAATTTAGTTTTTTTTTTAAAAGTGCTTCAGAAATCATGGATTGAACAAGTGGGGTGGATGCGACTGTAGTGCTTGGTGTTAAACTTAACTGAGGCAGTGTAGCACTGATACTACCTACACATGGTGTTATGGTTTTCTCCTTTCTGTAATAACCAGAAATAACAGTAGCCGGGTTACTACATTTTTTATTAATGGGGTGCTGGTGGTTACCTGTTTATTTATTGATTTATTTATTGAATTTTGGTGACCTGGTAGGCCCACTGGACCCCGGAGGTCCCTTTTTCAGGGGCAACCCGGGAGTTACAAGGACAATAGGATATACATCAGTAGTACAAGGAGTAGGTCATAACATATGCAGGTCATCTCGTAGCAAAAACATGTGTAATGTGTTATGCATTATGTGTAATGCTGCTGCTGCTACTGATATTACTAGTAGTGCTTGTGCCACTGAGGTTTTTCTTCATCAAAAGCATAGAGTCATCATACTCTGTTTCATCAACATCTATCCCCCCATAGCCCACAAATGACATCTGTCTCTTGAACCCCATATTTGCTTCATGCCCATGCTTCTGCCACATAATTAGATGCTTTGATTTCATGTGACTGCGCTGCACTGTAGTCCCAAGCCTTCCACCAGGTTTGCCATGGCTAACCTAAGCTTTGCATACCTTGCAAATAGCAATGTGTGAATTTTTGAGATCTGTGACAAAAATATCCCATACTAGAGATGTGCTGCTGCTTTGGCTATGGGCCTGTCTCTTTGGCTTAACAAAAGGTATACTTTCCACATTATGACTTCTACTGGCTGGTACTCTGCCTATGTCACCAACATCAAACCTTAGTGCACCACTACCTAATGTCACACTGTCTCTATGTGGCTTATCAGCTGCAAAACAAGGTGTCAGTTTTGCAGCTTTGGAACTAGATAACTTCACCAACCCTGAATTACCACCATCTTAATCCTCACTCCACCCCAACCTCAAGCACACGCTTTACTATTTGGTTTCTTATTAGTTACAATTTTGGTGGCATCAGTCTTTGGAATCCAGTCCACGTGCAGGACTGGATCATCCAGAACAGAACAAATTCACTGCTGCTAATATTTTTATTATGTGGTTCTGATTCTAAATCTGAGTCATTCCAATCAGTTTCTTGGAGGCCACTGACTGGATCTGCTGCATACGCAACTGGCTTTAGCAAAACATTATCATCTGCTTCTAAAAGCTCACTCTGAGAAATTTCCATATTTAAAATATACTAAAAAAACTATCTGAATCAAATATTGCCTGGATCTCAGACTCCTCAATAACATCAGATTGTTGTGACATTACCATAATGGCCGCTACCTCACTAGCGGACTGTCTGCTGCTCTGTTTAGGAAGCTCATGCGCAGAAACATGTACACTGCCAACACATATGTTTTCTACAAATGCAACATCATAACTATGGTTTCTGGATGAACTGACCAGAATGGATGCAACAGAGGGCTGCTTCAAAGCAGCATGCTTTCTAGATGATACTGCTGCACTTTTAGGCCACCCACCACCTGCAACTCTTCCTTTGCCTTTCTCCCCGTTCCCACTGCTCCCACTAGCACATTTGGAAATGCTGCTCTTTTTTATCTTCATGTACACACAGAAGTAAAATTAGTTTTATTATAGGATCAGTTTTTGTTTCAACTGAAAGTTTAATGGGGGGGACACAAAACTGAAAGATCTCTTCTTACTCTGTCAGATTATTATTGGAAAAAAAAAAGTTTTTCTTCCAAACTAACTCTTCTGCCTGTCTTTCACTGATTAATTACTATCCTCTCCCTCTTACTTGGGGACTAGGTCAGATTATGAATACTACACTAATGGATAGAAGTAATGTACATCAAACAACAGAAGTAGCTGCAGTGCAGTCAGATATTACTCTCTGACAAAAAAATAATGACATTGTTTTCTTATGCCTTATTTCCTAAATAAAAGCTTTTTTAGTTATGGAATGAGAGAGATTAATACAACTACAATTTTTCGGAACTATATATGCCAAAAATCAGAAATTGGGTCAGAACAATGTGATGTAAATTCAAACAATCTGACAAACAAAAATATATTATTTCTTTCTCTTCACATTGTTTCATTAAATCTCACTCTCTCTTACTTACAGACTGATATTATATACTGATTGAACTAGGTAGTTATGTACTACAGAAGGATTTTTGTCAGATCAGTCTGTGAGAATCTCTGACAAAAAAAATTACACTACTGCCTCACTGTATATATCTGTCTCCCTAAAACTCCAAATCTCTCTCATTCACTCAGCAAATGCAACTCCAACAGCAACTTGCTAAATTAATTTGCAGACTCTTGAGTCCTGATACACATACACCAATACAAACCAAAATGCAGACAGTTTAAAGAAATATATCTAAAACACACTTCTCACATATACAATACACTCTAACAGAACATTTACTACAAATATGTAATAAAACTAATTGACCACAACTAACTTTTGCAATATTTGGACAAGAGGTAGTCTGTATAACAACACAGAGCACTCAGCAGAGTAGATTCTTCTCCATCAGACTCCAGTACTAATCTGCATGGACCTGAAGGTGTCACATTACTAACTTGACTGCTGTTACAGGACAGAGGAAGCTTGGTGGTGCCAATTGATTGCTTCCAAGAAATAGTATTCCGCATACTGATGTTTTCCGCAAAACTTCATGGGCTTCAATGACGAAAATATAAACAGCTTGAAAACTGACTTTAACAAACAGTGGTCAGATCTGGTATTCAAATGGATCATTATCAGGCAAAAAATATTGTAATATATACATATTTTTTCATTAACCAATGGCAAAAGTAGAATTCAAGGTGAGAATTTGTGGCGGAACATGATTAATCCACGGAGCATAATTCCACAGCAACATTTATCCATGGATAAGTATGTGAAATTAAATGAATACATTTTCAGTGGAAAACAAAAGCAATCTGAGGAAAAATAATCTGCGGACAAGTTTTCCATGAAAATTCTGTGCAAAGTATGTGGAATTTTGCCATTCCGGAACATTAACTTAGGTGAAATTTCACCATTCCTCCTATAGTGAAATTCTGCCCAAACTAGGTGGAATTTAATGAAATTCCATGGAATTTCATTCTGCTGGAATTTGAAAATTTCACACAGTGCTAGTAGGTACATCCCAGGGGGTTGTACCAATCACACACCTGGCCCACTGCAATTTACTATGGGTATAGGTACTACGCTATTTCATTCATTTCTTTGGGACAGAACCCCCAAATACCACCATAGCAGGACCCAGGCCTCTTAACCTGTGTAAGGGTCAACAGGAAGGGTTAGTAGCCTACTGGCACATGGCACCTGGGCTACATCTTTGGAGGCATGACTGGGATATCCTGTTCACCAGCTGCACCCACCATGAATGGCTGAACTGGAAAGACCACTGCCATTTCTGCCACCCCCACTTTTATCCCCCCAGACCTAAAGTTAGGCCCAGACAGAAGGAAAAGGTAAAGTTTGTGGAATGGAGTGGAGGTATGAAATTGGATCCCCAAAAATCCCTTTTACTCTTAGGGGTAACCCCTGAGATGGAAAAGTGGGCTATAGAAGGGTATTTATCCACAATAATGAGGCTGGGTAAGGTACTAGTTAGGGGAAAATCCAGCTGGCCCATCAGAGCAGCAGTTGGATTTCCACATGCGACGCCGGTGACCCAGGTTTGGGAATGGACCAGGGTCGCTGGAAGGCCGGCCTGGGGAGAAGGATAGAGCATCCCAAGGACTGCTCTCTTTCTGTGGGGAGGGGGGAAGTGCTCGGAGCATTGATGACCCCTGGTGGAGGCAAGGAATCACACAGCCACTGGCACTAGCATGGACAGGAGGAGGGGCAGATGCCAGGCGTCATTGCATGACACTGCCTCCCCCAGAAAACAGAAAAAATAGACAGCTGCCAGCTGCCTTCAATGAAGCCCGCCATGGCTTCAATTAGCTCCTCAGGCCAGCCCTCCGACCTATCCCAAAGACTGTGGCATGCAGGTGGAGTGCCGCAGCCCTGCCATGGGGGGTAAGCCACGGGGTATCAGAGGGTCCGCAGCCGATTTGAGGAGTGGAAGCCCGTGGCCTGTGACCGGCATGAAAGTACCAGGTGGCAGGCAGCTTGGGTGGAAAAATAATAAAATAGAAAAAAAAAGTTAGGGGAAAATGCTCAACTCTGTTTCTGAGACCTTGACTGTGCTTATGGAATTTAAAAATGCTATAGAAGCATCCTGGGTACCTGAGGCCTTAGTGCCAGAGGGTTATCTGAGGCCTAAGCCATTGTTACTATGTTCAGTACAGTTTCCCTGGGGAAGAGAGCGTCTGAGACCTCAATGACCCTCCTCGACTCAAAATGTGAGGCCTCGGCCTGGATATGGGCCTGCTCTTTCAGAATCGTAGAGAAAGCTGAGAATGTTTTCAGTGGTGAAGCCCACCACCACAGAGGAGGATGACTATGAGTCATGGATAATCTATGTGATACCACTGCTACAGGATTGGCAGTATAGTCAGTGAGAAAAATGCAAAAGGCTAACTGACAGTTTATGAGGCCCTGCCGTTAATGCTATCTGGACCCTACAGATCACTGATCCCAATGCTAGTGTCAAGGATTATATAGCTGCACTGGACAGTGCTTTTGGAAGCACTGTGATCTGTGAAAATTTGTGATAGGGGTTTAGGGCGACTTACCAGCAAAATTGGGAACTCCTATCAGAATATGAGCAGAAACGGAGAAAGCCCTGCAAAAAGTGCATCGCAAAGGGGAATACAGGCTATGGATTTAAATAATACAAGGTTGGAACAGGTGTTGAGGGGCACCAGGTACTCAGAACTATTATTGTTAAAGTTGGGCCTGCAGGATAGGCTGGGTAATTCCCCCTCCCTCCATGTCCTCCTCAGGGAAGTTGGGGAGGTGGAGAAAAGGGATGCTCAATGGGGAGCTTGTCCAGCAGTAGTAGCTGCAACCCAAGTTCAGGAATTCACTTCCCCCTCTGGGGCCTCCTAGCTCAAAGTGTTGCTAAAGGAGTATTGGGAGGCACTGGACAAAATTAATGCTGGTCTGTTAGGTCTACTAAAGTCCACTCTAGCTGATCCATTAAGTCAGCTCCAGCCACCCTCCCAGTGATGAGCCTGTAGGTGCAGGTCCAAGTGTCCACTGTGGTTCCCCAGACTGAAGCTTGCCTTCAGAAATTGTGTTATGCTGTCAGTGAGTTAAAGAACTGGGGATAATAGGGCAAGAGACCCCCAACGAAGAGTGGTTATGACCCAAGTGATTGCTCCTGTTTCAGCTTAAACCCCATTAGTGTACCCAGGGCCCCCAAGTCATCTGGAGTCCCGGCCACCGCCTGCAGTCCATTACCGAACCAGATCCAGAAGAGGTGATAATTTCTGCTACAGGTGTGGGAGAGATGGACATTTCTGCTGAGAGTGCAGGTCGAAAGAAGATCCAGCTCAAGTGAGAGACCGGTTGTTGGGAAGAGAGCCTCAGCCGTAGGGAAACTTCAATGGGGCCCAGCAAGAGAGTGCACTGGGGACCCCTTGTCATTAAGGCACAGGTAAGGAAGCATTGAGAAAACCCAGGAGCAATTGTAAAATTCCACAGAAGTGTTTATTTGTAGTTGCAGTAACATAAAATAAAATAAACTGTTTCAAAATATCTATATACAGAAGCAAAATAAATTCTCTTGCAATCCCTCTAGTTGTAGCTCAGTTCAACTGTTTTATAAGGCTTTTCAACCCCCATCCTCTGCAAGCGTTCCGTCCTTTTTAAATTTCAGGAGTTGCTAGAACATTGAGTACATCCTGAGGGTCCAACAGTAACTGAAAAAGGCTCAGGCATTTGCACCTAAGTAACCTCTAGCTTTTTACAGTTATCTCAAATTATAAATATATACATTTCAACAGTAACACAATTTTCTAAACAAAACTGGTCCCAATATCAGCTACATTTCCATACATTGATTCTCAATATATTTTATATTAGTAGATATAGATATGCAAGGAAGAAAGACAGCAAGTGAAAACTGAGAGACAGTGAGAGGAAAAGGATTGCGAGACTGGTTGGGTTGATCAAGTCTGAGGTCTCACAGGAAAATTTGGTTACACAGCCAGACAGAGAAGAGATAAAATTAAAGAATACAGATCCTTGCATTTAAACACTTTCTCCAAAACAAATAGGACAGGGTCTTATTCTACCCTGTCACCCCCAACAAGCCCATCTCCACTGTTTATGCAAGGAGATCCTCCACCAAACCCATTGCTTCAGCACTACTCGATATGGACCGACTGGTGGGGCAATAAAGAGAGACCACAGTCACCATAAACAGAGTGGCCACATGTGCCATTTTAGACAGTGGATCCCAGGTAGCAATCATCTTTAAGTCCTGGTAAGATAAACATCTGTCCCACTTAGAATTATAACCATTGTAGGGGTTACATGTGTGAGGACTCAGTGAAAAATCTTACTCCTCTTTAGGTTGTCAAAGTTTGCATGGCTTTTCTGACCAAGGTGGCAGGAGTGGGAGATTCGGTTGAGACCCTAGCTTTAATCTGCCCAGATACTGGTATATACTATGGGGTGCCTGTGCTGGTGAGTACCAATGCCCGCATGTTTCGATGGCTGGCCCAGCTTTGCCAGGCCTGAGAGGCTGAACAACAGAGGAAGGAGTTGCCAATCCTCCCAGCAATAACAGAAATATGCAGGAAACAGGGGCAGCCTCCAGCTGAAGAACCAGATGAATAAGTGGGTATAGTTTGGAGGTGGAATATGCAGAAGAAATAGTGCTGCCACCCAATGCGGAGTGTAATATCAGTGATGTGGTACAGCAGAAGAAGGAGGTGAGAAACCATATCTTAATGTTGGGTGTCCCAGAGGAACATGGGTTGTCAGCCAGCCTGCTTGTAAAGCTCAGTGTCTTACCGGCATGGGCACATGCTTATGTCAGAAGAGTTATGGTGCATGTAAAGAATGTGATTGACAAGGAAGTGATCATCAGAAAGGGCTGTAATTTAGCTCAAGTCTACTGTGCCACCACGGTAGTACAGCCAGCTGACCCAAGAGGGAGTGTCCCACCTGGTACTGACCCCAGCCTGTTCGACCTGAGTGATTCCCCCATCCACAAGGAGTGGAAGGCTCAAGTTCGACAAAAGCTGTCAAAAAGAACTAAGGTGTTTTCCCTACATGAGTGGGATGTAGGGTGTGTGACGGGGGTCAACATCACGTAAGGCTTATAGATCAGAGCCCCTTAAAGAGAGGTCTGGATGACTCAGCCCAGCTGGTACAGATGATGTGAGGAGGCACCTTCAAGAAATAAGGGTCACAGGCATAATCCAGGAGTCTAGAAGCCCATATGCCTCACCCATAGTGGTAGTAAGGAAGAAAACTGGGGCCATTAGGATGTGAGTGGATTACTGCATACTGAATAAACAAACTGTTCCAGATCAGTATACAATGCCGTGGATTCAGGACACCTTGGATTGCTTGAACAGCAGTCAATGATTGTCAGTACTGGACTTGAGAAGTGGATATTATCGGATTCCCATGCCCCCCCCCCGACCGGAAGAAGACCGCTTTTATCTGTCCACTGTTTTTTTTTTATTTCTGATGATGCCATGGGTGTTTTGGGTGCCCCTGCTACTTTACAGCATCTCATGGAGAAGACCATCGAGGAAATGAATCTGAAGGAGTGCGTGGTGTACCTAGATGATATAATAGTCTTTGGGAGGACTCTAGAGGAACACAAAACAAAGCTGTTAAAAATATTGGACCTTATGGAGGAATTTGGCTTAAAACATGTCATCAATAAGTGCCAATTCTTCCAGGCTTCTGTTGAGCACGTCGGACACATAGTATCAGCAAAGGGCATTCAGATGGACACCAGCAGGGTTCAGTTTCAATTTATTCATTATACTGCAAAAGCATTGTCAGCAAAAGCATCCGTTTTCACAAGCGTTCAGCTTTAAAACAAATACAAACAATTTCATACATCATAAACAGTAGGACAATCAGTAAATAAGCAGTATGGTCTAAACAATAGAACAGATCATAAAACTAAGCTCAAATAACACAAAGGGTAATATAAAACTAAACAAAAAGTTTGAAGTGCCATAGAAAAAGGAAAGTGCTAGTGACGGAGAAATATGATGGAAGAGAAGTAAAGGAGGAGGGGAGGAGCAGTTATGGGGAACAGTCAAGTAGGAGAACATTTGCAGTGAAATGTCAGGTGGGTCTTTAAGTTGAGTTTAAATGAAGCGATAGATTAACACCAGATGAGGGAAGGGGGAAGGGCATTGAAAAGTTTGGTGCCCTTGAAGGCAAGGATGTTTTGGTCATGGGTGGTAAGGTTGAGGCGCTTACCACCTGGCCAAGCCTACGAATTTGAAGGAACTGCAGTAGCTGCTATGACTCTGTGGGTACTATGGGCGGTTTGTAAAGGATTACACCCGAATGATAAGACCCCTCCTGATTTAGTTACAGGGCTACCTCCCCCCCGGTCAACAAAACTAAAAATCCCAAACAGCTAGGAACCTTCACTGAGGCACCGAAATACTTCAGATTTTTAGAGCCATTTGGCCCCAGGTGGACTGAGGAATGTGACTGAGCTTTTGAGTACATCATTTACTGCTTAACCCATGCCTCAGTCTTGGCTTATGTAGACCCACAGAAGCCCTATGTTTTACACACCAATACTAGTTTCAGCAGCCTGGGGGTGATCCTATATTGAGAATACCCAGAGGGTTTGTGTCCAATAGCCAACACAAGTCAGAGTCTGAATCCTGCAGAATGCAAATACCCGGTGCACAAGCTCAAATTCCTTGCACTGAAATGGGCCATTGTGGATCAGTTCCAGGATTACCTGTATGGGGCAAAAATTACCATAAAGACTGATTACAACCTGCTAAGGTAATGTATGTACATACTACAGCGAAGTTGAAAGTAGCTGGACATAGGTGGCTATCAGCCCTTTCCACATATGATTATTGTATCAAATATTGCCCTAGATTAAACCACATAGACACTATGCCTCATCCTGACTCCCCCCCCAGCTCATCAAGAAGAGCACTCCAGCTGGGTGAAGATTCCTGAGTAGGCAATAAAGGCACTATGGAAAAGGTTTGATACTGAAGAGTTCCATCTGCTGAGGATGTCCCTTGTCTGGTTGACAGTTTAGGAGTCTATGGTGCTGACTCCCCATAGCATATTACCACCTAACTGCTTTGGACATGAGGTCCTTGCCACAGTTAACCAGTCAAGATCTGATAAGGGAGCATGATTCTAGCCCTGCTATTGGAGCAATTGTACAAGTTTTACAGAGAGGGGGTGATCCAACGCAAGTAACCACAAAAGACCCTGATGCTCAATTGATGCTGCAAGAGTGGTCAAAGCTAAACATAAGGAATGGTTTGCTGTACAGAGAGGTGCAAGATCAGCAGGGGTCTTGCCAGACTGATTCCACCAAACTGAATTGAAGGCTCTCCATGATGACATGGGCCACTTGGGCAATGAAGGCACACTAGACCTGTTTCATAGTGGATTTTATTTGCCCAGGATGTGGATCAATACTGCAAGGCCTGTCACCAGTGCATCCAGAGGAAAGCTCTTCCCCAAAGGGATGCCCCACTAGTCAACGTTGTCACAAATGCCACTATGGAGCTGGTGTGTATTGACTTCCTTACATTGCAACTGAACTCCAGAAATATCTCAGTCATACTAGTGATCACAGATATTTTTTTTTCTTGAACTTAGATACACTTTATTGATTATATTAATTTCAAGACTATACAAAGAACAATTGCAGTCATGATGCTCTCCCCCAATTCCCCCTTCCCATCCCTGAAAACACCCCTCCAGTCAATGCAGCTCCCCCAAACCAAAGGGAAAAGAAAGGGAGATGCAAAATTAAATCAGAACAAAGACACCTTCACATCATATTGATATACTCACATGCTGGTGGCAAACTAAGCATAGTCAACCCCTAATTAATAAGCAATACAACTACTTAGTATATAAAGTGTATAATTTCCCCCACTTGTTATCAAAATTGGGGAGTCTATGCCAGAGACTCACAATCATATGTTCCATTCTGAGATTATACAGTAACTCATGCAACCATTCTTGAAATGAAGCCGTACATTGATCCAGCCAATGCTTCAGGACCACTCTCTTTAGGGACTACTGAAATTGTACTATAGTCTTCCAATATACATATTTCAGGAGTAAAGAGACCCTGTAATCCTAGTAAAGATCTGCCTTTCTTTTTTTTTTCAATTGTAGACAGGAGAGGTGCTAATTTAGAGCATTCCCAGAATATATGAATCAACAATCCCTCTCCGTGACCACACCTAGAGTATTCAAGGGTAAGCCATCTCTCCGTACACCCCAGTCTAATAAAGGTTGTTTATAATGTTAAACTTAATAATTCTCAACTGATCTTGAGCAATATATCAATATAAGTCATGCCAGATAGCCTGCCATTGTGAAGGGGATCTAGGGAATAACTGATCCCAATATGGAGAAGAACCATCTAACTCCATGGAAAATGAAGAGAGCAGAAGAGAGTAAAGCTTAGACACTACATGTTTTGGGGAGACTGGGGCAGCAATGGAAGAGACCAGTCCTGAGAAGTCAACTGTCCAAGGACCAGAACCAAACCAATGGGTTAAGACATGTCTCAACTGGTAAGTCTTAAAAATAACCTTATTATTTAGCTGCAAGTGTTTTTGTATCTCAGTGGACAGCAATTACACCCCTTCCTCTAAGAGATCACATATTTTAATTTCTCCCAGCTGAGGTAGCTGCTCAGTTTTGATGAGATGTCCCCCAATCCAGAAATTCAAATTGCTGATTATAGATTGTGTGACATCTTTAGAGATAGGGAGCTTATCTAAAGTCCAAAATTGGGAGCAAACAAGAAGAGAAGTACCCGGACTGAGTTTTTTTACCTCCTGAGGCAGTGATTTCCATGGTGTATACAACAAGGCAGAGATGGACAGACTTGTTTTATGCAATAACCAAAGTTCTGCATTTAGCCAGATTGGCCTATAACCCAGGGATGGGTTTACTGGGGGAGGTAAAAACCATTGAAAGAGTTTACTTAGATGACTCACCAAATAATAGATAAGGAAATGGGGAGCTTGAGCCCTCCTATATTTTCAGGGCATCAGATTCATTGTAAGCATGCTTTGGGGCTTTTTTCTGACAAATAAATTTAGTAATTATAGTGTGAAGATGTCTGAACCATGTACATGGGAGCCAGAGGATGAGCATGTGAATCGGATAAAAAATATGGGGTAACACATTCATCTTAATTATGGATATACATCCCCAGAGGAACAAAGGGAGGGACTGCCGTCTCTGCAAATCTCGCTGTATACACATTGCCAAATCATCTAATTTGAGCTTACGAACAAGTGAAGAGTCCTTAGCTAAGTACAAGCCCAAATATTTCATAGCACGAGGAGACCAGGTCACACCAAGATACACTATATTCTGTTTATTAACAGCTGGTGTTAGAAGCAGCACATCTATTTTATTTAGATTAAGCTTGTAATTAGAGAAAAAAAACAAATTTCTCAATAATGTTAAAAGCTGCAGGGATAGAAGTTTCAAGATGAACCACGTGAATTAAAATGTCATCTACATAGACAGTTAGAAAATATGCATCTGGCCTCATCAGGATACCAGATTTGTTTGGACACACCTTCATTCTCTGAATCAAAGGTTCCAGGTACAAGTTAAAAATAAAAGGGGACATCCCTGTCTAGTTCTAGGGGCTAACTTGAATGAGAAAGACTTCACCCCATTGTGGTATATCCTTGCAGAAGGGGAAGAGTATAAAGCCTGGATCCAATGGGTGAAAGCTTGAGGGAAGCCAAAGGCATCCAGTGTCAGAAACAAAAAAAACCATTCCACCCAGTTAAATTCTTTCTCCTTGTCCAGGGAAACCAGGGCAATTGAGATGTGAGATTCCCTGGATGTGGAGAAAACAAGAGATAATTTTCTGAAATTATCCATAGATGAGCAATTGAGGACAAATTCTACCTGTTCCCTACTGAATAAGCACTCCCAGACACTTCTAACTCTGTCGACTAGAATTTTGGCCAGAATTTTAGTATCACAATTTATCAATGAAATTGGCCTATAATTGGATCAGAGTTTGGAGATTTGCCAGGTTTAGGCAAGAGGATAATTAATTTCTCTAATAGTATTGGATAGGAAATACATGTCTGATAAATATAGCAGTAAAGGCAATAAAGAAGGGGGATCAACTGATCTATAAAGAGTTTATAAAATTAGCAATAAACCCATTGGGACCAGGTGCTTTATCGGAAGCCAAACTCATAATTGCCCTCTGAATTTCAATTTCTGAAATGGGCCGAGACAAAAAAACTTGTTGGGGAGATGACAATTCTCATAGTGAACTCTCTTTAATTTAAGCTATGGTATCTGGAGGAGATGGAGTGGATACTTTAGGACCATATAGCTCAGTATAGAAAGAGGCACATTCTCTTGCTATATCTCTTGGTTGTATCCAGAAGGATCCATCCCCCATTCTGATACTGACTATCAACCTAGATGTCTCCAGCTTTTAAAGGAGAAGTGCTAACATCTGACTTGCCTTGTCACCCTGATCTAGATATGTTGCTTTTGTTTTAAGAATGGAATATTCTGCCTTTTCCCTCATGAGATCAGTGTATTTATCCCTTAAAATTGAGAGTTATTGTAAGGAGCTGTCTGAGGTTGATGGAGAAAGTGCTTGTTCAATATTAGAAATCCGCTTGAAGATATCTGAGATAGCCTGCATTCAGATGCGTTTCTGCTGAGAGGCAAGTCTAATAATTTCCCCCTTTAGGAAACATTTGCATGCAGCCCATTCTAGATCTGAGTGACATATAGATCAATTTGATCCCTGATACGGTCTACTATGAATTTGTCATTAAGAAGCTGATTATTAAGCTTCCATATTGTATCTTTCTGCAAGTTGGGATTCAACATGAGCTTGATCCAGACTAGGAAGTGATCAGCAAGAGCCCTAGGGGTCATGTCTCCATCCAGCACCCCTACAAAGAGGGACTGACTTATAAGTAAACAATCTAGCCTGAAGTATGTCCTGTGGATGGAAGAATAGAATGTGTACTTTTTATTCTGTAGATGCAGGATCCACCATGGGTCACAGAGGCCCAGGGAGTGGATCATGTCCCTTAAGAAATGCCAAGGAAGCTCCTTCCCTATCTAAATCTGGCATGGGAGAGACATTCCAGTGATCCCCTATAATAATTGAGAGAGGAGAAAATACAGAAAAAGTACTCATCACATTCATAAAGAAGGCAGGATCTGCCGTATTAGGCCCTTATACAGTTCCCAACACAATTTCAGTATGAGCTAAAATCCCCTTAACAAATATGTATCTACCATGGGGGTCTGCAGTGGATTGCTGGTTTTGAAAAGAAACAGTTTTTTGGGGGGTCACGTGATGGCAGCCTGAGAGTCGGCAGCAAACTACCGGAGCTCCGCCACCCGCTATCTAATTTAGGCTCTTGTAAAGCGCCGTTGGATTCAAGTTTCCTTTATTTCAGGCAGTGTGGGTTCTTGCTGCATGGGAAATCACTTTTAGACCCTAACATGGAGGTCTATATGAAAAGGCCCCATCAAGCACTCGTCTCCAGAGACCCCGAAGAGAAGGCTCCAAAGCGGGCTAAGCAACAGGCTGCTAGCTTACCTAAGTTACCCACCGCGGACGTCCCGCTAACCGAAACCAGATTTCTTGAAATTATGCAGCCTCTCCAGTCCTCTATGGCGACTATTGCAGAGGACATGCAATTAATTAAAAAGTCGGTGGATACTCTTTCTAGGAGGGTCGGGGATGTGGAAGTGAAGTTAACCTTTCTGGAAAACAAACATCTCAGGCATGAAACAGAACTCGTCCTGGTTAAACGGAGATTAAAGAAGTTGGAGGAGAAATTAGAAGACCTAGAGGGACGCAGTCGAAGAAATAATCTTGTTGTGATTGGGATCCCTGAAAAAGAAGAAGGGAATATGCCGGTCACCTTTCTTCAGAAATTTTGCAGTAAAGTTGCGGGGGCTCCCCCGGGGGGGGGGTGAATATGTAATAGAAAGAGCTCATTGCGCTTTGCGCCCTCTGCCCGCCCAGGGGCAGCCGCCCAGACCCTTGATCATGAGGTTCCTGAACTTCTTGGATAAACAACACGTCCTCGCTAAGGCAAGAGAGATGAAAGAATTGCTATGGGAGGGACAGAGAATTCGAATTATTCAGGATTTGCCACACTCTGTTAGGCTGAGAAGGCAGGAGCTGCATCCGATTGTTACCAAGCTTGTAGCGGCCTAAGCCATATAAAGTTAGTATCCTGCTGTGTTAATGGTACAGCATGAAGAGAAGTGGCTATCGTTTGATTCTTACTCTCAGGCTCAACAGGAGCTGCAACGTCTCTTCCCAGATCTCTTTAAATGATGATATTTTCCCTGCATCTCAACTTTATTGGCTTTACTTCTGGGTTCATCAAGATATTATTTGATGATATAGAGTTGTCTATATAGTCCACTTGCAAATCTCCTGACTGTCTGCATGGAACTCTCACTTATATTATCCCGGTATTTCTCAGCCTCTCAATGACATACGCCTCCTACCGGTGGTTAGCGGTTGCTTACACGATGAAACCATTGAATTTTCCAATTGGGGACAACCACTGTAATCCTTTTTCTCTCCCTCCCTACATTTGGGTCTTCGAGTTACCTTCTCGGTGCATATGGCTTCCCTCATTTTCGCTGGACCGCCTGACGCTTGGGCTGACTCTAAGGAATGGTTTGAGTGGTTTATCTCTGCACGCAGCTTACTTCATGGCGTGAATAAAACTGGACCAGATGGCTTCTGCAGCTAACGGTCTGTTATGACCGTGACTCAATAATTTTTTGGCATACCATTGATGGTAGACCTTCCGAACAGAGCTACTGATCTCCACCTGGGACAAGTTCCCCCTTTTTTTTTTTTTTTTTAGCATGCATCTTCAGCCAATCCGAACTTTTCAGCAAGACTTCCGGTGGATGTACTTTGGACTTTTCAGCAGGACTTCCAGTGGATGTACTTTTTTCCCCCTCTCTCCCCTTTTCCCTCCTTTTTTTATAATTTACATATCTTGGTGTGTATATAGTTATTAATTAACTTGATAGATAATTTTTAGTTCACCCGGAGAGGGCCTATTTTAAGTTGATCTGAGACTTAGACGACAATTGATTAGTAGTCTGTTGGCGCTATTTACATTTCTGGGCAATGAGGTTGGAGCCTATCTTGTAATTAACTACTTTCTCCTTTTTCCTGGTGGGTGGGGGGGCTCTGGAGGGTAATGCGGGGCATATTGTGTTGTTTGGAAGTTAATCATGTGGCAGGTTTTCTTTAGGAGGGCAGTCTTCTGGGACTGGGGGATAGGTCTTGTTTTAGACTGGGGGGATTTCGGGTTAGTGTGTTCTTTGGGTACTAGGAGGGTGGGAGTTTGAGGATTGGCTGCTTTGTTGAGGGGTTGGGGGTGGGATTATCAAGGTTATGAGCTAATTGAAGTACACACACATATCTGGTATCAGGGAGTTTATAGTCATGTTATTGATATCTCTGGCTTAACTCGCCAGGGCACATTTTACTCAGCTTGTCCTAATGTCTGTTTTGTTTATAATGGCTTGCATTTATAAGCTAATCAGCTGGAATGTTAAAGGAGCCAAGGACAGGGTCAAGAGGCAAGTGGTACTAAAACACCTCCGCCATTTGGGAGCGCATATTGTCTTCCTTCAAGAGACACACTTAAAAAGAAGTGACCGTCACTATTTCAGAAGAGCGTGGGTTGTGCAGGTTTATGGGGCGGGTGAGTCAACGAAGAAGGGTGAAGTGGCTATCCTTATTGCTAGGCATATCCCTTTTAAACTGATAAATGAGTGTTGGGACCCTGAAGGCCGCTATGTAATTGTGCACGCACAATTGGCATCACAACCGATTATATTAGGATCCATATATGGCCCTAACAGAGATTCCCCTTCCTTTTTCATGAACCTACTGCACTTAGTAGTGTCTGATATATATAAACCCACATTTATTGGGGGTGATTGGAATTTGGTACTCTAGAATGATTTAGATAGGTCAGGACTTGCGAGACGGGGTTTATCTCCTGCACAGAGGGCCCTTAAGGACTTTATCAGTAAGGCGGCCCTGGCAGATGTCTGGCGCACACTTAATCCTGAGTTGCGGCAATACTCTTATTATTCACCAGTACATAACTCCCATTCACGAATTGATTATATTTTGATAAGTTCAGCGGTGATACCCGATGTGATGCAGGCAGAGATTTCTGCCAGGGTAATATCAGACCATGCTCCAGTTAGTGTGACATATAGGCCTACCTTAGGGGGTAAACGCTCCCCACAATGGAGGTTAAACTGCCAAATTCTAAAAGATGAGTCCTCTTTGACGCATCTCAAGGATTTCATCAAGCATTTCCTAGAGGACAATCAGGACTCAGTAGACCAGAGAGACCTGGTTTGGGCTACCATGAAGTGTTCCTTAAGGGGTGAGTTAATTAAGATTGCCTCCAGGAGGAAATGTGTTCAGAGGGACAAGTTAGATGCCTTGCTTGTTTCTATTAAACAAATTGAGAGTGTTTTATCCTGATCTTCATCTGAATCGGACTGGGTTAGGCTATGTCAGTTGCAGGCCCAGCACTCGGGTTTAGTGATGCAGCAAGCTGAGTTAGCACTCCGGCGCTCGAGACTTCAATATTTGGATATAGGTGAGAAAGCTGGGAAACTGCTTGCTATGCGTATTCGGCATTTAGACTCAGATCATCATATCCCAGGTGTCCACGTTGCTCAGGGGGGACAAGTCTGCACGGATCCACAGGAAATGTCTAGTGAGTTTGGGGCATACTATCAGAGATTATATGTAGAAGATCCCGTATCTAAACCTTCAATGATAGAAATTACCTCATATCTGAATTCAATCGCTCTCCCAAAGTTATCGCCGGGTGATGCGGTCGAGATAGGTGCCCCAATATCACTTCTGGAGATCTGCCAAGCCATTCAGCAGATGCCCTCTGACAAATCCCCTGGGCCTGATGGGTTCCCCAGCAATTTTTATAAGGTATTTTGCCCTGTCATATCTCCAATATTATTAGACGTTTTTCAATATTGGTTTGATCACGGTATCTCCGACCCCAATTTCCAAGAGGCCACTATCTCGCTAATTCTGAAGTCGGGGAAGGACCCTTACAACATGGACAGCTATTGCCCCATATCTCTCTTAAATACAGATATTAAAATATTGGCTAAAGTTCTGGCCAACAGGCTATCTAAAGTTATGGACACGTTGGTCAGCAGGGAGCAAGTGGGTTTTATGAGGGGGAGGTTACCCCAGGATCACCTTCGTAAATTATTACACCTCATTGCAGAGGCCAGGGAATCTAAAACCCCAGCAGTACTCCTTTCTTTGGATGCCGAAAAGGCCTTCGACCGGGTGTCCTGGGATTTCCTATTCACCACCCTCTCGACATTTGGGCTGCCTGACGTTTTCTTAAGATGGGTTAAAATCTTGTATTCTTTTCCCTCTGCTCGAGTGAAATGCAATGGGGTATTATCACCGCCTATTCAGTTAGAGCGTGGTACAGGCGCAAGGTTGCCCTTGTCCCCATTTCTATTTAATTTGTACCTGGAGCCTTTTTGCACAGATTAGCGCAGAATCCTCTTATAAAGGGTATACAGGTAGGGGAATTTAACTATGCATTTTCAGCTTATGCTGATGATGTGTTACTGCACATTGAGAATCCGGTAATCTCTATACGGCCGCTTTGGAGGAAATAGCTGCCTTCTCCAAAGTATCCTATTATAAATTAAATCGTGCTAAGACCAAAATTCTCCCTTTAAATCATAATGTCATAAAAGCAGATTTACAGACTTTTGGTCTTGGCTGGGAGGCTAAATCCCTTATATATTTGGGGACCAGTATTGGCACAAGCCTACCTTCGATGATTAAAGACAACCTGGGTACTCTGGTTCAAATTATTTGGAGATTTGAACAGATGGATGTCGATCTCCTTATCTCTATGGGCAGACTAAATCTCCTTAAGATGAATATTCTCCTAGAATATTGTATCCTCTGGGGATGCTTGGAACTTATCTTCCCAAAAATGGTTTATCAATCTACAGAAAATATTTAATTCCTTTTGTGGCAGGGGAAGAGAATACGTAGATCTTATATTAAATTGACCTCAAAATCCAAGGGTGGACTGATGGCCCTCTCTGTTTTATATTATACAGCACAACACATTTCTAAGCTAACTTTATGGGTCAAAGGACATAGGCCCTCTGGCTATTCTCTCTTATGGTTAGACATCGAGCGTGACCTGGCTAAAAGATTGAAGAGCTCTTTACGTGTCCTTTTATTTGTTCCCCAGTCCATCATCTCTAAAACAGCGATGAACAATCCCATGGGCTGGTCCTTGAAAGCATATTTTCAGCTACAATGTTATCTCGGAGTCAAATGGTGGCTTTGGACAACCAGCCTATTTTGAGAACCCCAAATCAAAGTAGGGGTGCTGCGGTACCCACTACTTTCTGGCCCAGATAAGCCATTTTCCAGTATCGGATATCTGGGAGCAGGGCCATCTCATCCTTTTGACCTGCTGAAGAGACTCCATGGATTCCTGATCATTATTTTTTTAAGTGGCTACAGCTCAGCAAAGTGATAGCCCAGGTTTTTCATTCAACACCCTCTGCTAGTTATGTACCGGTCAATTTGGATGCTTTATTAACTGCTGCGGCCCAATCGCATGCAGTTTCTAAAGTTTATAAGCTACTTCAGGAATGGGATCACAGGCTTCCCTCAGGTGTTTGTTACTACTGGGTAAGGGTGCTGAATATTCAGGATACCCCATATCTCTGGAATAAACTTTGGTCCGCTATGTATAAATTTATCAAACAAGACAGGTTGAGGATGATACATTTCAATATTATGCATCATTTATATTTAACTCCTTCTCACTTATTTAGGCGTGAGGCATCTCCCATGTCTTTGTGTTGGAAATGCAAGAAAGAGGAGGGAACTTTATACCACATGCTATGGTCTTGCCCAGTTATACGAACCGCCTGGAGTGCCATTTGCAGGCTTGTGGGCCCTGTCCTTGGCTCTCACAATATGTTCACGCCGGAGATTTGTTTGTTATATTTTTTTCCCGCAGGCTCTTCTAGGATCTGGAAAACCTATGTTTCACTCATATCAGCTGTAATGAAACAGCTAATTTTAAGGCATTGGTCATCTGATAAATCTCCATCTTTGTTAGAATGGTACCAAGAATGTACTTTAGCTTTACAGCTTGAGAAGCACATTGCATATATGTGGGGCAAGCACGGGCGCTATGCTTCTCTTTGGGGCCCTCTTGATGCTTTCCTTAAGGCCTGGAAAGCCTAGATTTTATTATCTTAAGTTCTATGTGCTTCTATTCGCTCCTTGTTGCTCGTAACCTTTGGGGTGGGGGGCAGAGGGGGAGGATGGACCTTGGGTTACTCCTTTTGTTTAACTATCTTCTGAAGGCAATTTGTATGTACTTACGGCAATTTTATGTCTACGCCTTATGCTTTTAGTTTTACCTTCCATTGTCTGTCCGTTACCTTGGGTATGTTTGTAAAACAATAAAGATGGTTAATTACAAAAAAAAAAAGAAAAGAAACAGTTTTAGAGACCAGGATAGTTACCCCCTTACTAGTTGTGGCACAGTCTGCTGCAAAAACCCGGCCAAATGATTGTCTATGGAATAAGTTCCCTTCCAAAGACATAAAAATGGATTTCTTGAAGAAAAGTAATTTGGCATTGCTGAAATTGCAAGTGCTTAATAATTTGGTATCTCTTGGTGTTAGACCTGGCCCTTTTTACATTTCAGGATGCAAATTTTAGAGAACTATCCATTTATTAGTAAAATCAGTAAAAATTAGGTGTCTATAAGAAGATTACTTTCAAAAAGGAAAAGATGAGTGACCTCCATCCCTATATCCCCTATGGTCCCCACCCCCTCCCTTTATACACCCCAAAACTCCCCTGAACAGTTTTTACTTCACTACCTAATTCCCCCCTTTCATCCCCTCCCTTCTCCCTCTCCTCCTTTCTAAGAACCCCACATTACAACACAACAAATAAAAAGTTGTCTGAGGGGAGAAACCCTCTATTGATTCAGCTCATGTCAACCCCATCTATAGCTGTGGCCCTTAGATCCTGCCGCTCCCGCCCTCAGTCCCTTTACCTATAAACTGCTCATTACAACTCTAATATACGTCACTAATAATGATTCCCAACAGTCTGATATTCCCTTTCTCCATTAATCCCCCTCATTTAGCTGAGGTTCACGGAAAAGCAAAATAACCAGTCTGCTAGCTATTAAAAAGTCTTATGTCACATGGGGGGGGGATAGAAAGAAAATCCATCCGTATTGACTGTAACTCCAAAATGAGAGAACATTGAACCCGATGAAAAAGCCCATGGACTTGAACTTATAAACTGATCTTGATCTGTTATGAAATGATTTAAAGGGATAACATCTAACAAAGCCCATATATCCATTGTTCATGCAACATATGAGATCATGGGTCCAAGAATAAAGTAGACACCAAAGAAAATGAAGATATAAGGTAAAAAGTTACTCCAGACAGAGTTAGTGTTACCAAAAACTGGATCTTATTAGGAATATCCACATATCAAAACAACTAGCAGGAATTGAAACAAGTATTTCCCAAACTAAACAGAGCTCCAACAAACAGAAAACACCATGCAGGTTTCTTCCATCTGAGATGAAAAGGGAGTCTTTCATCAATCAGGTTTTGCTAAATAATTCCAGTAACAGGCTCTTGAGCTCTGCTGTGGCTTGCTCCACTGTTTCAAAGGAATGCCATGAGTCCCTGCATAGAACTTGCAGCTTAGCTGGGTAAAACATGACAATCACAGGATGGAATGCAGTTCTTTTCTGCCTTGTCACCACTGGTAGATCTTGTGATATTTAGAGGTGCCATCCCTCCCAAGAAATTTCCTTAAGGCCCCTGCACTTCTTTAAAATATGCTGCTTATCCAGATAATTCAGTATTTTCAGAATAAATGGTCGGGGAGGTGCCCCTGGTAGTGGTTTAGGGCATAGATAGTGGTGAGCAAGTTCTACAATATAGCACGTGTGATTAGGAGAAGGTCCAGCTATGCGCTCCAGCATCTTATGCTTAAATAAAATGGGAGATGTAGTTTCTGCCTCCTCAGGTAAACCAAAAAAACACAAATTATTTCTCCTGCTTCTTCCCTCAAGATCCACTAGTTTACTTTCCATTCTACTAAACTTTTGTCTCAATTGCACAACTTCAGGGTCTGTTTTCTCTTGCCATTTCTTCTGTGAGGTAACTCGCGCTTTCACAGCTCCCACCCTCCTCACAGTGTTATTTAGGTATTGTCTCAATGTTTTAGGCTCCTCTGAGAAAGATTTCATAAATTCTTTACGATGAATCACCTCCTTTAGAAACCTTTCCTCAGGGGAGGGGGTGGCACTGTGGTAGTAAAAGTGCGCTCCAAGGGAGCTCCTTTGCCTTGGTCTTTTTGGCACTTTTCTCCTATGTCATGGGTGGTGTGTTGGTTGGCTGGGCCTGCATCATCTCCACTTTCATCCCGCTTAACAGCATGGGTCAAAATATGAAGATTTCTGACCGGAGTGTTTCTGGAAAGTAATATAGATAGCGACAGCTGTTCATGGGTTGCAATGCTTACCTTAAATATCGGAAAGGAGCCAATGGGGTGGGAGTCAGGTAATGATACAGCTGCTAGCTGTGAGGCATCATGTGACTCCCTCACAGATCATTTTACTCAGTACACCCAAGCCTACCCCACCAAAAATCAAAAGGCATCTACTGCGGCCAAGGTGTTGGCTGAGAAGTGCTTTGTGGATTATGGGGCACCACAAAGGATTCACTCAGATCAAGGCTGTGATTTTGAAATAGGCTAATAAAAAAACTGTTGTCTCTGTCTGGAGTCAGAAAATACCAAACAACACCTTACCATCCCCAAGGTGACTTCCAACTTGAAAGATTCAACCAAACCTTATTAGACATGCTGGGCACCTTGGATGCCAAAGATAAGCGTACCTGGAGTCAGCAGGTTAGCACCCTGGTTCATGCCTACAACTGTACCAGGAATGATGCCACTGGATTTTCTCCATACAGCCTCATGTTTGGGAGGGAGGCCCACCTCCCAGTTGACATGTGCTTCAGAGTGTCAGCAGATGGCATTACAGAGGGTGACTACTTACAGTATGTGGGCAAGTTAAAGTAACAATTGAATGATGCCTATCGTTTAACCTCTGAGATGGCCAACAAGAAGAACCAAGCCTTCAAGGAGAGATATGATAAGAAAGTATGGACAGAAGACCTGATGCCAGGCAAAAGGGTCCTTCTGAGGAGTTTAGGCATTCTTGGAAAGCATAAGATCACTGATCACTGGGGAAACACACCATATGTGGTACTAAAGCAGCTGGAGGGGTTGCTGGTATATAAGATTTGACAAGACCAGGAAAGACAAGGATACAAAGTTTTCAACAGGAGTCATCTACTGCTAATCGGAGACAAGGTGGTTGGCTCAGCCTCTGATATAGTAGACCCTCTCACACCTCCAATCACTTGAGCTGCTATAGGCAGACAAGAGAGGAAAGAAAGTAGTGACCTCCCAGGGGCTGGTTCTGCCCCAAAAGAAGAAGTGCCTGAGGGGGAAGTGTTGGGTGATGAGTCAGAAAGAGAGTTTTATGGTCCACCTGTCTGTTTCTATCCCATTCCTGAACTGACTAGATTGCTTCAGGGAATGCCCCTGCATTGGAGACTGTATCAGTGGACAAAGGGCCTGCTACAAGAAAGACAGAGGAGGTGAGGATGATGAATCTGGTGAAGTGGACTCCTCTGTGCCTGTGGAACAGGATGCTGAACTTGAAGAAGTTCTTGCTGTGCCCCTTGAATGGACCACCCCAAACTTGAACACTAGTCTGGCTTAGCCTTTTGAGTGTTTCAGAGCAGCTCCCCCAAGTCAATGCTTTTTGGGGAGCCCACCTTGACCTTGCACACTGGTCAGACTGTGCTCTCTGAGTGGCCACAAGATAACACCACTGGTCCAGATGGATAACGTGATTTGGTATCAAAATACCCAGCAACAGATGAAGGGGAAACAGGCACGGGGCAAGCGACATTGTTTTCACCTCTGAACAGGGGGTGACCAACAGAGTCAGAGAGCAAGAACCCCTAAGAAGGTTGGGGATGACTGTGAAAACATTACTCAGGTTAACCTATGATACCCCAGGGGCACTCACTGACCTTCCCCTATTTGTAGTGCACAAAGGTATATAGAAACATAGAAACATAGAAACATAGAAACATAGAATTTGACGGCAGATAAGGACCGCTTGGCCCACCCAGTCTGCCCATTTCCCTACCTACTGGATAAGCTGCAGATGCTAGTTAACCAGCAGCCTACTTCTTCTTATCCCCACACCCTAGAATTGCCTTATGACTGTCCCATGCATGCTTGAATTCCACCACTGATTTTGACTCCACAACCTCCTCCGGAAGGCCGTTCCATGCATCCACAACCCTCTCTGTGAAAAAATACTTCCTTAAATTACCTCTGAGCTGCCCCCCCCCATCTTCAAATTGTGCCCTCTTGTTCTTGCACACCTCTTTTTTTGAAAGATGCTACCCTCTTGGACTTTGTTGATTCCCTTGAGGTATTTGAAAGTTTCTATCATGTCCCCCCTCTCCCTCCTTTCCTCGAGGCTATACATATTAAGCTCCTTAAGTCTCTCTTCATATGTCTTCCGGTGCAGACCCTGCACTATTTTAGTTGTCCTCCTCTGGACAGCTTCCATCCTGTCTATGTCTTTGCGGAGACTGGGTCTCCAGAACTGCACACAGTACTCCAGATGGGGTCTCACCAGCTGTCTGTAGAGAGGGATAATAACTTCCTGTTTTCTACTGGTGATGCCTCTCCCTATGCATCCCAGCAACCCCCCAGCCCTCCTTGCTGCCCTCTCACATTGCTTGCCCACTTTTAGGTCATCTGATATGACTACCCCCAGGTCCCTTTCCATTTTTGTTGTTGTTAGTATCTCATCCCCCATTGTGTACTCTTCCCCTGGGTTTTTGTTTCCCAGGTGCATTACCTTGCACTTCTTAGCATTGAATCTAAGCTGCCATACATTTGACCATTCCTCTAACCTTGCCAAGTCCCTTCTCATCTTTTCCACCCCACCCTGTGCATCAACTCTGTTGCAGATCTTAGTGTCATCTGCAAAGAGACATGCTTTTCCTTCCAGTCCTTCCAAATGTCGCTTATAAAGACATTAAAGAGGACCGTCCTAATACTGAACTCCCGCGGTACCCCACTAGTAACCTCCTTTCTTCTGAGTGGACTCCATTTACTATTACCTCTGTGTCCTATTCTCCAGCCAATTCTTTACCCAGGCTGTCATCTTGGGGCCCACTCCCAGGCTGGCTAACTTGTATATTAATCTTTGTGTGGGACTGTGTCAAATGCCTTGCTAAAGTCTAGGTATGCCATGTCCACAGCCCCTCCTGATCTACTACTTTGGTCACCCAGTCAAAGAAATCTATCAGATTTGTCTGGCATGACCTTCCGCTGTGAATCCATGCTGCCTAGGGTCCTGTGCCCTCTGGCCTCTAGATACTGACAATTCTTCCTTCAGAAGTGATTCCATCATTTTCCCTATCACTGAGGTTAAACTAACAGGTCTGTAGTTTCCTGCTTCTGCCTTGCTCCCACTTTTGTGAAGGGGAATCACATCTGCCCTCCTCCAGTCCTCAGGTACCACCCCATCCTCCCATGATTTGTTAAAAAGGGTAGTCAGTGGTGTCACTGGTTCTACCCTTAGTTCTTGTAGAATTCTGGGATGAATCCCATCAGGCCCCATTGCTTTGTCCACCTTCAGTTTTAAGAGTTCTTTCAGAACCCTTTCTTCTGTAAATGGGCTGGTATCAACTTCTGTATCCAGAGTGTTTCTACTGTTTGTTTTAGGTACCTCCCTCTTCATTTGTAAATACTGAGCAAAATATTTGTTTAGTATCTCTGCTTTTCACAGTCTCCCTCTGCCCACCCTCCCTCCCTTTATTAAGCCTCACTATCCCTCCTTGGTCTTCCTTTGCTCCCTAATATACCTATAAAGGTTTTATCCCCATTCTTAACTGAGTTGGCTATCTTTTCCTCGGTTTGGGCCTTTGCTGTTCTGACTGCCTTCCCAGCCTCCTTTGCTTTAACTGATACAGTTCTCTGTCCTGCTCCTTCTGCGATTCCTTGTACTTTCTGAATGCTTTCTTTTTCTCTTGAACTTTCACTGCCACTTCCTTTGAGAACCATAGTGGTTTCTTACATCATCTTGTTTTGTTTATTTGCTTCACACAAAGGCTCGTTACCTCTGTGATGGCAGTTTTTATTATTCCCCATTGTTCTTCCACCCCTCCTTCCTGCCCATTTGCTAGTGCATTACTTAGGCACTCACCCATTTTGGCAAAGTCAGCCCTCCTAAAGTCCAGTACTTTTGTCTTTGTATGGCTTGACTCTATTGCTGTGTTTATTGTGAACCATACTTTTCGATGGTCGCTAGTTCCCAGATGGCTGCCCACTTCTACATCTGTAATCCTCTCTCCATCTCCATTTGAGAGAATCAAGTCTAATATTGCTCCTCTCGAGTGGGCTCCAGTACTAGTTGTCTCAAGGCATGCCCCTGTAGGGCATCTAGAATAACTGCACTCTTCGAAGTGGCAGCTGCAAGTGCACTCCAGTTAACATCTGGCATATTCAGATCACCCATCAGCAATATCTCCCCTTTTTCTGCCATTCTAAGTATACTTTCTATCATTTCCCTGTCCATTTCCTCCCCCTGAGAAGGGGGTCTGTATATAACCCCTGTGCGTATTGTGGTGCCATTGCCTGTCTCCAAATTTACCCACAGTGCTTCTTCTCCTCCCTGTTTATCCTTTTGTTCTGTTGCTTTTATTCCTTCCCTTATGTAAAGAACTACTCCTCCTCCTCTTTTACCCTCCCTGTCCCTCCTGTGGACAGTGTATCCTGGTATGTTTATGTCCCAGTCATGATTTTGTGTGTACCATGTTTCTGTGACTGCCACGATATCCAGATGTTCCTCCTCCATCAAGGCCACTAATTCAGGAAACTTGTTACCCAGACTACGGGCATTAGTACTCATTGCTCTCCATTTTTTGATGGCTTTACCTTCTGTTGCAGCATCCCCCACTGACCATTCTAACTCAGTCTTTTTCTCATTTAGTACCCTGTTTTGTAGGGAGAGGCTGGGATTTTCCTGCTGCTTGTCAGTGCCTCCCCTTTTGACTAGAAGCTTGCCAATGAAGCATTTAAACTGATTGCTCAAAAGACTTGTTCCCTTCCTGGACAGATGCAGACCATCCTGCCAGTATAGGCTGGTGTCCCTCCAGGTGGAACCCCAGTCCCCAATGAAGCCAAACCCCTGTGCTCCACACCATTTTTTCAACCATTCATTAAACTGCATGGTGCCAATTACCCTCGCCTCCCCCATGCTTTTGACAGGCAGCACCTCTGAGAAGGATACTGTGTGTGCTACTCGTCTTAGGTCCCTCCCCAACTCTGCAATGTCCTCCTACACTGCTCTAATCTCATGATGAGCCAAGTCATTTGTCCCTAGGTGGACAATTACATCCCGCTCGGAATCCCTTGCAGCTGTTCTCGTGATCCTGAGGATGCGCTTCCAGTCCCTCCAAGCCATGGCACCAGGCAGGCACCTTACTTCATTTTTCCCAGCTCCCCCCAGTTCTATACCCCTAATAATTGAGTCCCCCACCAGGAGCTGCTTCCTTTCCCTTTGGTGTCCTCTGCCTCCTTTCTGTGGGCCTCCCTTGTGACAGTTATCATCAGTCTTCTCTGTGGGTGCATCCATAGGGGAGCTATGCTCCCCCAGAATGGTGTATGGATTGTGGAGTGGAACAATTGACTGGGTGTGCCTCTGTTCCACCCTCCTCATCCTCCCTGAGCCCACTTTGGTCCAACTGCTGTGCTTTCTTTGCAACCTCTGAGGTAGTGGTGGTGGCGCTAGTGCTGCCTGGATGGGGGAGGTTCCCTTTCTATTGTCCAGTGTGGCCTGGGGGAAGGTTTCCTTACTACTGTCCAGTGTGGCCTGAAGACGGGCAACTTCCTCCCTCAGGGCAGATAGTTGTCTGCAAATAGGGCAGCATCTCAGCCTCCAGAAAGACTCCCGGAAGACTGCTGCCCCACAGCCATTACATTGCACTACTCCCCACATGTTTATTTAGTTTTTTTTTAATTGTATTTGTGTGTGTGTGTGTGTGCGGTGTGCGTGTGTGATTTTTTATATAGAAATATATATATATATATATATATATATATATATATATATATATTATACAATGTGTATACACCATATATACAGTGAGATCCACCAGGATGAAGTGCCGTGTCATAGTTTTACTGCATGACAAAAGGAATTAACTCCCATTGAAATTGCACTGTTTTCTGCAGTACCTCTACTACAGAATTCTGCAGTGCTGCACTTCATCCTGGTGGTCTTCACTGTACATGTCACCCTCAGGTCATTATTCAAGGTTTACATGTGTCCCGCTAGTGTTAAACCCCCCAGGTCAAGAGGGATGATGCAAAATCAAAAAATGGGAGGTGAAAGTGGTACCAAAGGAGAAGCAAATGGTAAAAAGAGTGTTATTAGTGTGAGTCAATGTTCATGTGGTTCTGAACAACTAAAGGTGAGAAAATTATGGGTGCCACGCATACAATGGTGTTTGCTAACTGTCAAGAGGAAAAAGTGTTTAGCTGAATAAACTGTACATAATGTGGTTCATGTTTGTTTCCTGTTTCTAATTGTTTAACATCCGAGTAGATCGGAACCAGGTGTCTAGGTCGAAATGTTTGTCACATGATAAATGTTAAGAATTGGTGTTTTACATTTTTACAGGTTTCTACCCATAGGCTTGGTTTAGATGCAAAGCATTTAAGTAGGGGGGAGTTTAACCCCCTGTGGAGGCTTACCTTATTAGCCTCATTGGCTGTTTAGGTTTCCTGGTGCCCCGTTAGGTGTCTGACCAGCCCCAATGTTGTTTTTAAGTCTGTTGGGGCTGACAGAGCAAAGGTCATGGAACTGCCACTCTTCTGGGCACTTTGAAGTGCTCATGGGGTCCACACATACACAAAAGCACATTGGAGTTTTGGCTGTCTGGGTGGCCATTCAATTGCCTCTCTGGTGCTCCTGGTCCCTTTGGCAGACTAATTGGGGACTGGTGACATGGAGGAGGTATGTGAGGATTGTCTCCATGATGTTAAAATGGTGTCTTTGCATGCTGTTAGAATCAGGGAGTATTTGAATATTTATGAGAGGGCTATAAATATTAATGAGACTGTCGCTGCTTCAAGGGGGAATGTGGACAATTGAGATAGTGACCAGCAGCAGCGGGGCTTCATTCTTATGACTATGCAGTCACTTGATAATGGGCAAAGACAGCTTTTTATCCAGGGGGGCAACAGTATGTGAAAACTGTTTGATATGATTGCCTTAGTGCTCTAAAGGCAGGACAGTATGTGGATTGCTGTGGGACTGTGTGTATGCAGCCATGTTGTGATCATTTGAGCCCTAACGAACATATAATCAGCTAACTAGGTGACTAAAACTGTGTGAGAGGGCTCATGGGAGGGTGTTTGAACTATTTTCAGGCACCAAGAGACTTTCCTAATCAATAATCACAGAGGGCTTATGGTTGTGATTGATGACTGAAACCAAGTAATTGGAGGACAGGATTCTTGAGGTGAAATCCCTGAGGCACAGGACAGTTAGGACAGGCTGTTCTGTGCTCTGATCAAGTCAAGAGGGCTCAGTGCTGTGTGGAGAAAAATCTAAGGCCTTTCACAGGGTTCATGTGGAGTATTTCTGAAGACTTAAATGATAGAATTTTACTGTTGAGAGGAAACTGTGCACCTTAGCTGAACAGACCAGGTATCTGGTGAATACTTTTGGTTTTGAGGAGAATCGTTTGCTGCAGAAAGCCTGCATTAGAGGGACTGAGAGAAACTCTTAAGCTGAGAAAGAGACTTTCTGGAAACTGGATATGAGTGAGAACAAAAGTGGATGCACTGAGCAGGCCTGCGAACACCTGGGTACCAAGCTAGGACAGAGGGACATTCACTGGTACCAGTGGGGGTGAGTGCAGGGTTAGTCTGGCCTATGGGCCTTGTCACTGTTAATTGATCTAACTTTTACTTTCTTTCACATCTACTCCTGTTCCTGGTACCCCTTCCCTTGCCCTCCCCTAAATAAAGCAGTGTTCTATTGTTGCAATTACTGTGTGAAGGATGCTTTGTGGAAACAAACTGTTAAGTATAAGTGGTACATTGTTTTGGGGAACTCTTTGGTATCCAGTGTATGGAGTGGTTGGAAGGGGAGGTGGGTAGGTACAGCATTCCAGGGGGTTGTACCAATCATACACCTGGCCCAATGCAATTTACTCTGGATGGAAATACCGCACTATTTCATTCATTTCTTTGGGATAGAACCCTGAACAACACCATAGCAAGATCCAGGGCCCTTAACCCATGTGAGGGTAAACATGCAGGGCTAGTAGCCCACTGACACGCGGTGCCTGGGCTCCACTACCTCAGCCACCAACAAACCCTACCCTTCCACCTCACATAAACCCCTAAGGAATCCATTAAATTCTTCAGTCCTTACCTTTCTTGCTGTACTAGCCCTCAGGAACACAAGCAAGTCTGAGAATGCTACCAACTTCCCTGCCTCACTGCAAATTCTCCCCACATCCCAAAACTTCTATTGCACCACCCCCACCTCACATTTTGCAAGGTCATTTGTACCCAGGTGCAGTATGATGTGAGATTTCCATTCCCCTGACCCATGTAATTCCAGCATGCCAGAACAATCTGCTGCTGCCTACATTCTGCACTGAAAACATCTTTTGGCACCAGAGACTGCTAAACTAGTGCAGGAAAAAACACGTTCATTCAGCATCTGAAGGATTTGACTGTGTACTACTGGTGTGTGTTGCAGCCAGTAGAAACAATGGAGAGATGGGCTAAGCTTCATAAAAGCTTGTGCCACTCATTGAGCAGGAGGAATGCTGTCACATCAGAACCATCTTCTGCTGCCTACATTCTGCACTGAAAACATCTTTTGGCACCAGAGACTGCTAAACTAGTGCAGGAAAAAACACGTTCATTCAGCTCCTGAAGGATTTGACTGTGTACTACTGGTGTGTGTTGCAGCCAGTAGAAACAATGGAGAGGTGGGGCTCAGCTCCATAAAAGCCTGTGCCATTCACTGAGCAGGAGGATTGCTGTCACACCAGAACCATCTTCTGTTGCCTACATTCTGCACTGAAAACATCTTTTGGCACCACCGACTGCTAAACTAGTGCAGATAAACACCACTTTCATTAAGCACCTGAAGGATTGGACTGTGCACTACTGGTGTGTGGGCTCAGGAGAACCAGAAGCCAGTAGAAGCAATGAAGAGGTGAGGTTAAGCTCCATAAAAGCCTGTGCTGCTGCTGAGCAGGAAGAATGCTTGTATGCCAGAACCATATGCTGCTGCCTACATTCTGCACTGAAAACATCTTTTGGCACCAGAGACTGCTACACTAGTACAGAAAAACACCACTTTCATTCAACACCTGAAGGATTGAACTGTGTACTACTGGTATGTGGGGGCTCAGGAAAGCCAACAACCAGTAGGAGTAGAGGAGAGGTGGGGCTAAGATCGTGCAGCTCAATACGTATGAGAGGGAGAGGTGTGAACAGCACTCAAACGGAACATTTCTTGCTCTGTTTACAGCACCTTAAAAACTGTTTAGTAGTCATGACAACATAATATATTGTACCAGTAAACATTTACATAGAAATGCCTGCAATCCAAGAGACGGTAAGAGAAGTTTGAATAATTGATTTATTTTTCCAAAACTTACTTCCATTGCCTCTCCAAATTAGATATTCTTGTGGCAGGTGTGTAGGGAATTGAGGGAGTTAATAATTGTGGCTTGCTATTGAGTGGAAGGGTCTGGAATATTTGATAGTGTTTGCTGGATTTTAAAAGAATGAGCTTCCTAGATAACAGTAAAGTAAATTGAAGGAATGCTTAATTTTAGCATATGGTAAATTCTACTGTATATAATTAAGTTAATTGAATCTGAATTGAATTCTGCTGAATTCAAAGTTAATTATTAGTTTTTAACAAGTAAATTAGTGGAAGTAGCATCAATAAATAATTTATCATTAAGTTGTTAAGAAAAACATATTATTTTTTATTATTGAGAATCCTGAGGATACAAAAATGCGTTACAGAGACCTAACTTGGATATGCATCTTTATCTTTATTAGTTGGGATGTAGGAAGATTTCCTTTAGGGGAACATGATAGCAAAATAAAGGGCTACTTTTCCAGAATGGAATAACATGAGATACTCTACTAAATCCTTCTTGGAAAGGAATGAAGGATGGGAGAGGGATTGCCTGATCTAGTTGCACACAGGCCTGAGAACAAGTTCTGGAAATTTGTTACAGTTCTTTCTGCTATAAAATGTTATGTAACTCAGTTAAAATGTCTTACAATGTTAATAGGTAATTCAAGCATAAGGGTAACAAAAAGGAATGGCTATCTAGATTTAATCAAGGTAACTAAAATTTTATTAGTGATTTTCTTGTGTAGAGATGTTCATCCAAACCCAGGTCCTGCACAATGGGACTTCATTGTTTCCTCCAACAGTCAGGCTACCCCAGGGATTTTTGTGGAGCAAGGCTTTAGCATTATTCAATTCAATGCTAGAAGCATACTCGTTAAGACTGACCCGATTAGAGAATGGATTCTTGAACACAAGCCAGATTTGGCAATAGTAACTTGAACATGGTGGAATTCAAAAATCGGAGATAAACATATTAACATGCCTGGTTATCAACTATGGCATACAGAGGGAAGCAAAAAAGAGGGAGTAATTCTGACCCATGGGAAAGAAAGATTATTGCTACTGAAGGTTAGCACAAAGCAAGAACTGGTAGGCCTAGAGGTTTTGATGTTAGAATTAAAATGACCATATAAAAAACAACTATTGTTAACAGGGATTTATCGACCACCAAAAGTAAAGCCTGAAGTGTTTAATATTCAACAAGATTTACTGACAGAATACAGAAACACTCATGAAATAGTGATAATGGCAGATTTTAATACAAATTGGATCATAGTTAAAGATGAGCATCCATTGGTGATCTTCAGATGAATCTGGGATTTAGCCAACTAAGGAACCCACAAGAATCAGTTCATCCAATCCAACTTCATCTTCTGTAATATATTTGATTTTTACAAATTTCCCAGTAATAGTGTATATGACTTAAGTTGGGTCCTTTAAGATTCATTTTCAGATCACCAAATGACCTATTGCATAAAAAATAATACACACAGTGTGACTACAGATAACTTTGTTAGATGTAGATTGTGTGCAGTTTATTTTGGAGATGGAAAATATGTCATGGGAGAGAATAGCTTTCATCCCATCAGTGACTGATGCCTGGACATTTTTTACAAGTGAATTTATGAAATTATGCGACAAACATGCCCCAATAAAAATAAATAAATAAATTTTAAAAAATAATGTACCATAGTATACACAGGATTTGAAAACAATTAAAACAATAGAAGGGAGGTCATGTCAGACCAACCTCATTGAATCTTTCAACTGGGTAACTAGGGAGGTGGATCAGGGGAGGGCAGTGGACGTGGCCTATCTGGACTTCAGCAAGGCCTTTGACACTGTGCCACATAGAAGACTATTACACAATATGGGTGTGTGTAGGACAGTAGTATGGTGGGTGGGTAACTGGCTGGGTGGCAGGACAAAAGGGGTATTGGTAAATGGCTGTCACTCCACAGAGGGAAGAGTGACTAGTGGGTTATCACAGGAATCAGTGCTGGGACCAGTCCTATTCAACATCTGCATCAGTGACATTGCACAGGACCTAGAAGGCAGAATTTCCCTGTTCACTGATGACACAAAGCTCTGTAGCAGAGTTGACACACCAGAGGGTGTAGACAGAATGAGAAGGGACCTGCAGAAACTTGAAGAATTGTCAGGGGTTTGGCAGCTGAAATTCAATGCAAAGAAGTGCAAGATAGTGCATATGAGGCACAAAATCCTTGACACAATATATTAGTTGGGGGATGAGGATATAGCATGCATCAAGCAGGAAAGGGATCTTGGGGTTATCATCTCTGATGACTTCAAGGTAGGGAAACAGTGTGATAAGGCAGTAGGAAAAGCAAATAGGATGCTAGGATGCATAGGCAGGGGCATCACCAGCAGGAAAAGGGAGGTCATAATTCCACTATACAAGACGCTAGTGAGGCCCCATCTAGAGTACAGTGTACAGTTCTGGAGACCTTACCTACGTAAGGACATAGACAGTGTAGAGATGGTTCAGAGGGGGGCAACAAAGATGGTACATGGATTGCATCACAAGTCCTATGAGGACAGGTTGAAGGGCTTGAATATGCACTCCCTGGAGGAGAGGAGGGAAAGAGGAGATATGATAGAGACATACAACTATGTTACAGGGAGGAATACGGTACAGGAATGCACTATTTTTTAAGTAAAAAAGATGTTCCAGGACTAGAGGGCATGGGATGAAGTTGGATGGAGGATGATTCAGAGGAAACATAAGGAAGAATTTCTTCACAGAATGGGTGGTGGACAAGTGGAACACCCTGCCAGAAGAAGTGATGGGGACTGAATCAATCACAAGATTTAAGAATGCATGGGATAGACATAAGGTAATTCTGGAGGTCAGTGGTAAGGGGCAACAGACTTCTAGGAAAACATAAAGTGAACTTACAAGCTCAAATGGGCAGACTGGGTAGGCCATAGGCCATTATCTGCTGACACTGTCTATGTATCTATGTATTAAACTTGGAGGAAGGCAAGAAAGAGCAACACCTAATCGGACTGGGGCAAGTTTAGATATCTGCAAAATCAATATGTAAAAGAAATCAAAGCAGCAAAGCAAAAATACTATGTGCAGAAATGAGATAATAGTCACTCCCACAACCCAAGACATTTTTGGAAACTAATGTCAAAACTATTAAATGGAAAAATTCAAAATACCAATGGTAGTTTCAATATAGATGGAAATATAGTACCGTTATCACAAGAGGTGGTAGATATTTTTAATAATCACTTTGTTAAAATGGGTAACAAAGCCTCAGGTGGTGCTAAAAATAAGGTAATAATAGAGCAATGGTGTATAATCCCAGTACAACAGTTTTCTTTTACTAAGATCTCAATAGAGGATGTGAGATGAGAACTCCCGCATTTAGCTATGACTAAAGCCATGGGACTAGATAATGTACCATCAAGTTTTCTAAAATATGTTTTTCCAGTGATTGTGTGCCCTCTAACAGATGCATTTAATCTTTCATTAAATTCTTACAAATTTCATGAAGTATTGAAGCACTCAAAAGTTGTCCCTATATTCAAATCAGGACTGAAAACTGATTTGAAAAATTATAGACCCATTTCTCTTTTGTCTCAGGTTTTAAAGAAAATGTAGTTTCAGCCCAGCTCAAAGATTTTTGGGAAATGCAAAATAAAATTAATTCCTTCCAGTCATGTTTTAGGCAAAGGCATGGTACTGTCTCCTCCTTGGTAAAAATAGCGAAATCCATCTCACCCTGGACAGGATGATATATATGGGAGTCATCTGTGTGGACTTATTTAAGTCATTTGATATGCTGGACCACGATGTCCTCCTGTCCAGGATGAGCTTGATGGTCATCATGGGAGATGGTAACAGATGGTTCACATCTTATCTTAATGGTAGGGAGCAATTGGAATCTATAGCTGGTTATTCATCTAAACTCACACCCTTTATATCAGGAGTTCCACAAGGTTGAATTCTTGGACCATTAATGTTTACCATGTATGTGAATAATATGAAATTTACAGATACTACTATATGTTTTCATCTATATGCAGATGATACAATAGTATGTACTTCAGATACTTTGGTGGAAAATATACAGGAAAGGTTACAGTTTGCATTTGATTAATTACAGTTATAAAAAAAAATAGCCTTAAATACAAAAAAAAAAAAACACAGTCAGTACTATTTAATAAGTGTAATAAGACTCCAGTAGAAATTATGTTGAATATAAAAACAGATAACAGGACCATGATACAGCAAGTGCAGTCCTGCATTTATTTGGGTATGTGGTTAGACAGCAATCTGAAGTGGGATACACACATAGAACAAATGTTAAAGAATGTTGGGAAGCGATTAGGATACTTTTATAAGACAAAAATGTCTGTCTCTTCAGACTAGAAGAAGGGTGGTGAATACCATGATTTTTCCTATATTTGATTATGGAGGTATCCTGTATGCTGCTGCTAAGAAGGAATAAGCTAGACTCGATGTACTGTATACTGTAATAGACTTGCCCGCTATGTAACCGGTTCCCAAAGGGTGCCCCATAGCTGTCAGTTATATAGGGAATTAGACTGGCAAAGATTAGGAGATAGGAGACAAGGGCACATCTTTGCATTCTTGAATAAGGCAATCAGAAAGTAGCTTCCATTATGCTCTAAAGTTACTATTAGACAAAAAACAAATTCTTTAAGGTCAGCAATGGGTATTGACTTGGTGGTTCCACGTTGTAACTTAGAAATAGGAAAGACTTCTGTCTTTTATATAGAGACAGTATCATGAAATAATATCCCCTTTGGATAAAGAACTTCATTGGCAAAAAATAGTTGGCCAAAAATAGAATCATGGCTAGATAGTAAGATTGGAGAATTTTATGACTGCTGCTAAATGAGGTGGCAACTTTTAAATCACCTAGTGGACATTTTTATTTGTGTGTAAATGTCTAGTTTTTGTAAATTTTGAATATCAATGCTGCTAATTCTCATGTGTATGAATTGCATGGTATTGTAATGTATTGAATTTTATGAATTGTAAAATTGTTACTTTCACATGGACCATGTTGTAAATGAGCCTCTGCTCAATTCAGCATATCCATTATTCATATATTATATGAATAAAATTATTTACTACTACTTACTACTATTGTACTGTGCTAATAGAGATCCAGCTCTTACTGCTTTCATCCCTGGCACACATTCTAACCTCCCAATGGTTTGCCCTTGACTCTTCTCCCTATCTCAGCCCCTTCCATTAACAATTCCCCTAAGATCTCCACTCTCTTCCTTTCATCCTGGGTCCTCCATCCTCTCTGTCCATACTGATGCCCATGCCCTCCTACCTCCTTCTTTTCCTCTTATCCCTTTTTTATTTCACCTGATGCCCTACATTAGCTCACCCCATCCCCTCCTCTGGAACATTTCTCCCCTCTGACACACCCTGTGTCTTTCTTTTCAGCTCACGCCTTGGCCTGGACCCTACCCTTCCTTTCTGGCCCCCAGCCTACCTCTCATTCTCCCTTGCCCACCACTCCCTTCTCTCTCCACCTGACCTTCCCCTCTTGCCAGCACTGACTTCCTCCCACCTCTCCTCCCTACTTTCCCTCTCTACTAATATGTTCAACCCTCCCTATCTTGCTGCTCCCTTCCTTTTCAGCACATCCCCCCTCATCCCCCTCTCCAGTTGGAGGAATCTGTTCTGCACCAGCATCTGTGGAGATGCTCCTACTGGATCCCCTTCCCTTCCTGCCTTACCTTTTCTCCTTAATGTTATCCACCCTTAATGAACCTACTCTACCTTTGGGAGAGGGGGATATAGTGGACCTGCCTAAACTCCTGTTGCTTCTTAGCCCCCCTCCTTGGCCCCCCTCCCCATGTTGGTTCCACAGTTACTATCCTCCCCATACCAGCCTCCAAGTCCTTTGTCCTATTTGATCCACCCTTCATCCCCTAACCAGTGCACCTATTTCCTGCCTCAGCTGACATACCTCCACCATCATCTAATATTCTTAGAAAACAGGCATTCCTCATCTCCCACAGTGCTCCCAGAAACATGGCCACTTCACTCCGCTTCACCCCACAACTCTACTGCCTTGTTCTAGCCTAACTGCATGCCCCCTCTCCACATACTAGGTTTCTAGGCAATTCAAATAGTGTATTTAGATGTCCCCTTATTCTTTTTTTTGGCTATTAAACATTTCATTAAAATTCCAAAATGCAAACAGAAAAAAAACACAATAGTTCCAAAACATCCAACTAGCTATATGATAACAACAAACAACACCAGGAACATGAATAGCAAAATGGAAAATATACCAGAAGTGCAGGAAAAGGCCACAATGGAGTTGACAATAAGAGCACAAAACTGTTTAAAGAACAGTAACAAGATACAGTACCAGTAACACCAGTAACTAAGAGACAGCATAAAACAGGTATACGGCACAAAGAAAAACCAAAGAACCTGAGGCAGGAAGGCTATGTGAACACATCCATGTGGGTCAGTAGGAAAAGTAATGTGGAGAGGTAGGAGATAGGCTATGAAATGGGTAAAATATCTACTAAGTAAATAGTCAACCCACTCCTGTCCTGGGAATGATTAAGTGAAAATAGGGTTGCCAGCATTTATAGTATAGTAGACATTCAGGGAGTTAGAAGCAAGGTTAAAAAGCTGGTCCAGACTTGTAAGATGATGCAGAGTGGTAACAAATTCCTGAATAGAAGGAATGGCTGCAGTGCATCAATTACTAAGGAGGTGCCTCTTAACTTGAATGCAGAGCAAAGCAAGCTATCTATGCTCCGAGAATATAAGGTGAGGAGCTTCAGAGGTGATGCCAAATAGTACCAACAGTGTAGAGTGAGAAAGAGGTTTGCGAAGAACTTTGGTGGCAAAATGACAGGCTTGTTGCCACAAGGGTTGAATCAGGACACAGGCCCAGAGGATATGATGAAGATTGCCCCCAACAAGCCATAACTCCAGCAAGAATCCTGCAGAAGAAGTTTTGCCCTGTGGATGGTTATAGTTTTAAATTAACCAGGGGCTGTTCATTTTTCTATTCTCGAACATTATTGCTCAATTTACTGTTTGAGAATATTTGTGACTTGAAAACAGACTCCCCACCCCCCTTTCTGCAAAGCAGCTATATCTTACTGGGGGCACATGCTGTTACAAATGTTGTACACTATACAGATTTATGCTTGTAATGAGATATAGTTCAATAGGTCCAATAGTTTATTGATTGACATGTAGTCATTTCAAATAAAAGCAATAAATAAAATACAAGTTACAATTGCACATGAAGAGTATACAAAAACTTACAAAACACCATTCAACTTAAAAGTGTAAGTATATCCCTAAGAGAGCTGAAGCTAATACATATACAGTATATTTTAATATTACAATTACATTTTCAGTTCACTTCTTAAGTTGCACTCTTGATACTTCTTCTTTTATTAATTCTTAAAAGGTGATTTCCAAGCCTACCTATTATCCAATCATCCTCTATATGTAATAGGATTGAACACAATGTATCTTTATCAATTTCTGTATAACTGTTCATAAATGGTTCCAGCCATAATTCTCTTTCCTTTTTAGACCATGTACAGTGCCACAACATTGGATAAATTCTCAATTCCTCCATTAGGACAGCTGAAATTTTTATTTCCACTGTCCAGTTTTTTTATGTCTGACCCTTAAAGCATCGCTGTCAAATCTTTCATATTTATACATTATAAAACTTTTCTTTAAAGTACTGTAGAATCTTCAGTTACATTCAGATAAAACTTATATCCATAAGAATAGTTATTATGTGAAAACCATTTTGAATATGCAATGTTTAATATGATTGAAATCTATTTGCATCCAGTAGTTGTTAATTCTATTCTTCATACAGTTTTTATATTTAAGATTTAAGGTTACTTTTTTCACTGTTAAGCTCTCTAGTATGAACAACTTATATTGGGAAAAACACTTACGAAGGTGAGTGTGCCAAGCTGATCGCTTGCACTTCATGTCATACTATTTTTTTTCTGTATAACATAAATAAGGCTGTCTATGTTCTTACATTCTGAAAATTGTCAGCCAATAGTTAAAGATTCTACACTCTATCATAGTATTGATATTTAATATTCCCATTTCTGATCTTATCTATGAGGCAGAACATGAATGACATAAAGCTAGCAATGTTCTGAAGGCTTTAAATAATGAACTAGTTAATTTGTATGTGTTACTCAAATTCAAGATCTCAGCACCGTACAATAATTGTGAAAAATATTTAGCTTGTATTGCCTTTAGTAGAGGCTTAATTGACAGGCCCTCATAATTGTAATTAGCACTTGCTAATCCTTTTATAGTTTCTTTTAGTTGTATCCAGAGTTTTTTGAATATAGAAATTCCAAATTCCCTTATTATCAAAATAAATTCCAAGGTATACATAATTATTATTTCAATTCTTTGATCTTTTATATTCCAAATATCATTTTGTTTCCTATGAGAAAAGATCATAACCTTAGTTTTAGTATAATTAATATTAAGATGAAGACGATATGCCCTATCCCACAATAATTCAATTTTTTTGTACTCGAGATTTAGTTAATGAAAGTAAAATCAAGTCATCAGCATAAGCTAATGCAGCACAAGAAACATTAAGAATTTCTGGGGAATCAGAAGGTAAATTAGGGAGTTCTTTTAATAGATTGTCTAAATATAAGGCAAAAAAGTTTGGTGTGAGCACACACCCTTGCCTGACTCCCTTATTTATATTAAATGTATTTGTCCTGTGCCCACTTGTATCAAGTCTTACTCCCAAGTATTACTATAAAGGTTTTGTACAATATATATAAGATTTGACTCAATACCATGACTATGCATCTGAGACCAGAGTTGACATCTTGAAATAGAATCAAAAATTACTGAAAAGTCTACAAAAACAGAATATAACTTTTGATTCCTAAGAGAAATATGTTTTTCTACTAAGTTGTTTAAAATAACACAATTATCCACTGTAGAATATCCTGATTGGAATCCTGCCCGTATTTCAGAAAGACCTCCAGTCAATTTAATTTGATTCATCAAGCTCTCCAAAATAATTTTGGAGAATACTTTGGGGCTGGCATCAAACAGGCTTATAGGACGATACAATGCAGGGTCCAAAAGGCTCCCTTTTTATGTATTGTGACTATTTCTGCACTGTGCCACGATTCAAGATATTAGTTTATTAAGATATATTTATTAAAAATACACGTAAGTGCAACATACCAAATGTTAGTATCAGATAAATAAATTGCTTCTGGTATCTAATCAATGCCAGGTGCTTTAGCTCTTTTTACTGTATTGATTGATAAGTATACTTCTTGTGTCTCAATGAATGTAATTTTGTTTTATTTAGACTCTCTATAGACCAATAGTTCTCACCACTGCCTCAAAAATACATTTGAATAATATTGGACCCAACATTTTGCCAGTATATGTGTATCATATTTATACTTGTGGCTATCTGTGCCTTTGGATACTAAGTTCCAAGACAGTTTAACATCATTCTGATAAATTGCTTTTAACATAAATTCCCATAACATTTTAATATATACACTTCTTTTTTCCTTCAAAAAGTATTTATATTTCTTCCTCTCTAGGGTCACCATATTTAGTGTATCTCTGGTTCTTTCCTTCCTGTAAACCCTGACTAATGTATTAAGTTGTGATTTTCTCTTACTGCATTCTCGGTCAAATCACCCTCTGCTTTCTTTCTTTTTTCTTTTTACTCAAATAGGTTTGATGATATAAAGATTTATTTATATTTTCAAAGAGATGTTCTAAGTCCTTCTGAATAGTTTGAATATCCATGCTTTCTGTCTATGTTTTAAGATAACACAGAAAATGGGATTTGATTATTCCTTCAATATGATGTTCTAAGGGGAAGGGGGCCCAAACAAGTCTTTTTATTTACAATGCAGTCTAATGAACTATATTCATAGATTCATCAATATCCTGACCTGAATTCATGCCTTGTACTATTATAGTACAACGATCGCTTTCTACTCTACTTGGTATAAGTAGTTTCTGCCATGTGTTAATTGAACCTGAAGAGAAAATATAGTCCATTAGCAATGCTCCTGTTTTATTTACATATAAAAAACTGGCTTCTGTGTCACCTTCTAGTCTCCCATTTAATGGCTATAAATTCACAACTTTTATGATAGCGATCATCTTTTTCCTGATGAATTAGTTTTTTTATCTTGTGACACTCTTATGGGTAAAATGTTTACACAATTAACATAGGCCACAATGGAATTATCTATTAAACCATCACATTTACCTATCTTAGAATTAAAATCACCCAACTAGAGCATCTCTGTATCAGGAAAATTTAGATTCAGTCCGTAATTAAATTCCTAAAAGAGTCCCAAACATCTGGTATTTGGATGTACTTGGAGGAATATAACAGTTAATGACAACAAATTTGTACCTATCTTTCTTTAACATCACTGCCACAAGTGAGTCTGTTATTTTATAAGATTCTGAGTTACTAAAGGCACCTACTTTAGCATATGTAGGCTAGTCCCCCTGAGTTTCTGCCTTGCAATTGCTCTCTGGTTCCTGGGGAGTGGAAGAATTCATAGCCATTTATCTGTATGTCATTATTAACTCTATGCCACATTTCTTGCAAACATGTAAGTTCACCTTTAAAGATGAAATCCAACCAGTCTGCATCTTCCAGTTTTATATTTAGACCACATACTGTATATTCCATTAGGTAATTTTTACTTTTTGCCCCCTAGTTTCTGTATCTTCTTTCTTACATAATTTATTTTCCATGAATGATCCCATTACTTTTTTTCTTAACAAATGGCTAGATAAGTCAATCTTCTTAACCTGCTAGAATTTTGACTGTATTGGCAAAAGTCAGGGATGTATTCTCAGCCTTATTTGTTAATCTAGCACACTGATCTTTTCCTTCCAAGATTCCTGACTCTACTGCAAATAGGCCTATTTTGTCTAAAATCCCAGTTTTCCCCAGTATTTGGTTGGCCAACTGTATATTTTTTGAAGAGATGTCAATCTGGCTTCTATGCTCTCTTCTTTGTAAGCTTAATATTCCATCACAGCTCAGAGTATCTGTTTTTTACAAAGTTTTCTAGAAGGTTACATAATGCATTTTTTTAATGTATGGTTTGTTTCCTCAGGAATCACATCCATACCAAAAATTGTTAAATAGGAGGTCTCCTCTATTTTAGACATGTTTAACTAATCAGTCATGTTAAAAGATGCCTGTTTGGAAAGGATATTGTAACTCCTATGTTGCTAAGGGCCTCACCATTCAGCCACACAACGTTTGACATGAAAGATTTTGAATCTTGCATTTAGTGGGCTTTGTCTGTTTCCAATAGGCTTCAGTGAATATGCACTTGACTTGGTTTCTCTTTTGTGACCTGTGATTTACGTATCTAGAATTGTTTACAGGTACATTAGAATACATTCCCACAGATCTCTCAAGTCTATTGCTTTGCAATTTTTATATGACACTTTTTTTTTTGTTAGTGTAATGCACTACTTTATGTTTGTATGTCACTTTAATTCTAAGCTTTAAATCAAGGTCTGTTTTAACATTATGACAAATCCCCTGAGGAAAACTCAACAGTTGAAGCACTGGGGATGTTGTAACAATAGGTCAGAATAGCAATTTGTATTATAGGCACTCAACTGTGCCTCTGGTCTTACACCACAAAATTGTCAAAAATCAAAAAAAAAATTAAAAAAATCTAATCTTATACTCTTCCCATTATAAAGGTTCTAGATAATGACAAAATCTTTTCTGACCCACCAAGAAGTATGAAAAAAAAATGTTATTAATACCTGTACACAAATTCTGAATATCTCTAAGTTACATAAATATCAAGCATCATAAAAGTAATGCAAACACAAAACAACAAAGGTTTCAGAAAATCAAATAAGACAAAGCAAAAACAAACAAATTTACAGTATTGATAACTTTTGCAAACAGTAAAATTGTTTGGTGCCCCCCCACACACAAATAGGGTACTGGGGGTTCTGTGACTGGAAGGTAGCAGGACCCTTGTTCCCAAAGGAGTCCCCTAATTGGTTGCTGGAGGGCTTCCTTTTGGGGGCCCTGATTCTTTGGGGAGGATAGCCCTCCCAGGCCAAGGTCATCTGGAAAAGCTCTAATAGTGGGATAATTCTTCAGCTGAATTTGTTCCTTTCATGGATTGTGGCTAAAGAACTGTTCCTTGGCAATAGATTGACTGTTCCTCTTCTGCCTTTGAGGAGAGGTAGTGAGAGAATCTCCATATAAGCGATGTTGCACAAACTTTTCAGTTTGAAAATCTGCCAGAGTGGGAGACTGGTGTTTTCATTGGATATTTATTATTTATGCTTGTTGGGGGTGAGAGTCCCAACAAAGCAGATTAGCAGCCTGATTAAAGATTGAACCAGTCTCACATATGTCTTTTATCTTCCGCCTGAACTAAGAGGGAGTTTAGTTGTAGTTGCTTATTGGTTTATGTTATTTAGGGTGGACTTATTGGTATTTTTTATTTATTGTGGGTGGGTGAATAGTTTAGTTTGGAAATTGTGGTCTGGAGCTTTGGCTCATTTCAGCATGAGTTTGCAGGTTGCTGTCCCCGTTAGGCATTACTCCCCTTCTGAGCTCCAGGACCTCCTCCCTTTTAGCTGTCCCCCATTACCTGCAGTGGTCCACAACCACTGCAAGGCACTGGTAATAGTGGGTAGAAGGCAGATGGGTGGTGGCCCTCGACCAGGGGGGAGTGTGGGGTGGCCAGATTGGGGTAGTGAGGACCAGGAGACACCCTCAAAAAAAATGGAATCCTGAATGATGTTCATCTTGTTTGGTGCCCATACTAAAGGACTCCATGTTAAGTGGGTGGTTGCTCAGCTGGCCTCGGTATCTCATCCAGCTAACATGGTGTTGTGCAATGCCAGATCTATTAAAAACAAGGCAGCTATTATATCCGATCTTGTTTGGTCAGCAGATCTGGCATGCATCACTGAGACCTGGCTAGATGAGAATGCTTGCCCCATTTTGGTGGCAGTGATTCAAGCCGAGTTCTCAATGATACACCATGTGAGACTGGATCAGAGGGATGGAGGTGTAGCAATCTGTTTTAAATAGGAATTGAACCTTGTACATGTGCCAGTTGAGGGAGTCAGATCCTTCGAGTGTGCCGTGGTCACAGGTATCTGGTGCAGGATCATGATCATCTACCGTCCACCCAGAGCCAAGAAGTTGTTCCTGCAGGAAGTCACAGATTTCACTGTCAACATGGTACTGGAGTCCCCAGATTGATGGTTCTGGGTGACTTCAATACCTGAGTTGACAACAAACTCTCTCCACTTGGTTAGAACTTTCTCTGACTTATGATTTTGTTGGGCTTCACACAGGTGGTTGCCTCTGCAACTCACAGTCAAGATCACTCACTGGACCTGATTTTCATCTTGGGGATGGAGACTTCTGACTTGATGGTGGAACCAGTCAGATGGTCCTATCACCACACTATAAGGTTCAATCTCCTTGCTCCCCCCATAGGCCTGCTCCTGTGGAGATGGTACAATACTGCCTTTTATGTGGAGTGACTTTAGGAGGTATTTTGGTGGAATTGGACCTATCAGGACTACTGGGTGCAAGCGAGGGTCCTGAGAACCTACTGCAGGTCTATAATCAGGCCCTGGTGGGGGCTTTGGATGTATTGGCTCCTGTCCTTGTTCACCCCCTCACCCCTCACCCTCAGTCCCCTTGGTTTAATGGGGCTCTGAGGGAGCTGAGGTGAGTGGGATAAGGGTTAGAACATAGCTGGCACAGATCTGGCTGAGATGCTGACAGACTTAGACTGATGGAACATTATAGAGACTATCCTTTGGCAATCTCCCATAAGAAGGCAAAATTCCTGTTCAGGGTGATTGCTGCAGCTCAGAATCAACCAGCTTAGCTCTTTTGAACTATAGACAGAATGTGCAATCCAGCCACTCTGCAAGTTTGTAGATCATTTTCTCATGATAAGTGTGAGGAGTTTGCTCACTTCTTTGCTGATAAGGTTGTCGACATCAGGTCTGAGATGGCGGTCAGTGGGCTGTCGCTACTCCTCAGTTTTGTTGGATGGAGTTTGAATGGTTGTAAATTGTGGATGTCATTCAGATTCTTAGGGGTATGTGACTGACTTGCTGTAGTTTGGACCTGGGTCCTACTCGTATTTTATTAGGCTGTACTGATGTCATCAGCCCAATCCTTGTGGAGATAGTCTGGTGTTCACTGGAGTTGGTTGAGTTTCCTTGCTCCCTGAAGAAAGCAGTGGTAACTTCTCTTCTCAAGAAATCTTCACTTGACCCAGACTGCCCGCTAACTACAGACAGGTCTCTAATCTTCCCTTTGTAGGGGAAGGTGAGAAAGTCATGGCGCTACAGTTGGAGAACCATCTTACCATCCATGACATTTATGATCCTCCCAGTTTGGCTTTCATAAAAGGCATAATATGGAGACTGCTCTGGTTTGGGTACTCAATGATCTCCTGACTGTGAGAGATCAGAAATGCCACACCTTCTTGGTATTTCTAGATCTCTCTTCAGCCTTTCACATTGTGTACCATGGGGTGCTACTGGAAAGCCTGTGTGTCATCTGTGGCCTGTCTGATACAGTCCTCAGATGATTACATTTCTTCCTCACTGGCAGATCACAGAGAGTGGTCTCAGGGATTTATTCCTCTAAGTCATTCTCTCTGCCTTGTAGGGTGCCGCAAGGTTCTGTGCTGTCCTCGATGTTGTTTGCAGTGTATATGCTGCTGTTGTTAGGAGACATTGTGAGGTGGTATGGGCTGGAGTTCCACTGTTATGCAGATGATACACAGCTCCACCTGTCCTTTGTGCCCAGCCAGGATAGTGTACTCTCAGTGTTCAGCAACTGGCTTGTAGAAATCAATAATTGGATGAATACTAGCTGGCTAAAACTGAATTCTGACAAGACTGAGGTGTTGGTAGTGGGTCCTGGTAGCTGGAGAGAAGGATTGGCAATGGGATGTTACTCAGGGTTTTGGCTTGGGGTGCCCATTTGCTGACCTAAGAACGGGTACGAAATCTGAGGGTAATACCTGATGATGGTTTGACACTTAGTTCTCAGGTGTCGGCCATGGTTAAGTCTTCATTTTGCCATCTGAGGAATATCGCCTGGATTAGGCACCTAGTTCCATCTGACTATGTTCCAACCTTGATCCACGCCTTTGTGACCTCACACCTGGACTATTGTAGCTCCCTTTACCTAGGGCTTCCAGGAGTTGATATTTGTCACCTGCAGCTGGTGCAGTGCACTGTGGCCAGGCTGTGGTCTGGATCATCTCAATCCTGTCACTTTATGCCTGTGCTGTGCAAACTGTACTGTCTACCAGTGCAGTGGTGGATCACCTTCAAGGTCAGTTTACTGACCTACAAAGCCCTACACAGACAGGGACTGAGCTACCTGCAAGATCTCCTGCATCCTTAATGCCCCCTCCGACCACTCCGCTTGACTGACAAGGGATTGCTGGAGATTCCCAGGGTCCGATTAAAGACTTCTGGATCACAGGCATTTTCATTTATAGCCCCAACCCAGTGGAATTCTCTGCCTCATCGGATACGAGAGTGCCTGACAGTGGAGAGCTTTAAAACTGCATTAAAAATGTATGTATTTGAACTTGCCTTTGGAGATGTTATCTAATTTTTATCTGAATATTGCTGCTGCGTTTCATATATATAGATGGATATATTTTAGAATGTTATGGGTTTAATTGTTGTTTTATGGATGTACAGTGCTCTGATATGTAATGAAGAGCACTGAACAAATAAAGGTATTATTCTTATTATTAATTATTACTTTAACTTTTCATTGTAACTTGTTCAAATCTCTTTCCTCATGCAAGGCTGTTTATCTTTTATTTAAACTCAGGCCTAAACTATATTCCAAGATTTTTATGATTAAAAGCAAGTTACTATGTTATCTCCCCAGATAAGCCAAATTAAAATATTAAAATTAATTAAAATAATACTTAAACTTCAGGTACTAGTACATGTAAGGCTAGTAGGCTACTTTTTGTTATATTTAATAAGTTTTGCCCCCCCCCCCATGTGCTGAAGGTTCTACTTATTTGGGTTCTTGTAAACTCTATCAGTAATTACCAGGATATTATTCCTTGATTGGAAGTTACCTTTTTGGTAGTGCATAGATTTAGCTCATAGTTACATTGGGATTCTTTAATGAAATTTCCAAAGTTTCCTACTGTTTTGTTACCTTATTCTACTTTTAGTAAATCAAAATCAGATTATTTAGTATTTCTTGTATGTTTCCTTTAAAACAAAATTAAAATTAAAATCAGGCTTATTTAACATTTCTTGTTTTTGGTTTTAAGATGCATGTGGTGTTTTGTACTGGTGTACATAAACTGGGTTCCATTATGCCACGGCAACAAGAAATAGAGGTTGACAGCAGATAAGGACCGCAAGGCCCTTCCAGTCTGCCCGTTTTTTTTCTACCTTATAAATGTGCCATCAGCCTTTGCTCTGTCTGTGGTCTATCTATTCATACTCATCTGTATTGCTTCCTTATGTCTAGTCTATGCCTGTTTGAAGCCCTGCACTGTATTCATAGCCACTACTTCCTGAGGTTGGCTGTTACATGCATCCATCACTCTTTCTGTGAAAAAGAATTTCCTCACATTCCCCCTTAATCGGCCTCCCTCTAATCTCATGCTGTGTCCTCTTGTCCTTCATTTTTCTTATATTTAAACATATTAGACTCTTTCACCTTGTTAATGCCCTTAAGGTGTTTGAATGTTTTGATCATAACACCTCTCTCCGTCCTTTGCTCAAGGGTATACATATTGAGCTCCGTTAATCTGTCCTCATATGTCTTCTGATGCAGTCCATGCACCATTTTGGTTACCCTTCTCTGGACTGCCTCAATTTGGTTAATGCCCTTGTGAAGGTGTGGCCTCCAGTACTGCACGCAGTACTCCAGATGGGGCCTAACCAGTGTCTTATAAAGAGGGATTATTACCTCCCTCTTACGACTTGTGATACCCCTACTAATACACCCTAACATCCCCCTAGCCTTATCTACTGCTTTAGAGGTCTGCTTGGATGATTTCAGGTCATCGGTGATGATGATGCCCAAGTCTCTTTCTTACTTTGTGACTGCCAGCAACTCCCCTCCCAGCCTATAGGTGGCTTCAGGGTTTCTCTTCCCTATGTGCATGATCTCACACGTCTTTGCATTAAATCATAGTTGCCACTCTTCTGACCATTTTGCTAGTTTATCCAGATCTCTTCTCATTCTGCCCACCCCATCTGGATCATCTACTCTGTTGCAGATCTTGGTGTCATCTGCAAACAGACAAGCCTTACCCTTTAGTCCATCTGCAATGTCACTAATGAAGATATTGAGAGGGACTGGCCCCAGGACTGATCTCGAGGTACCCACATGTGACTTGCATCTCTTCTTACTGTATACCATTTACCACCACTCTCTGTTTTCTGCCCGTCAACCAGTTTGCCACCCAGTTGACCAACTTCCGACCCACCCCGAGCCTACCCAGCTTATTTATCAATCTTCTATGTGGAACAGTGTTGAAAGCTTTGCTGAAGTCAAGGTAGGTGACATCAACTGCTCCCACTTGGTCCACCACTCTGGTTGCCCAGTCAAAGAAAGCTATGAGATTAGTTTGACACCTTCCTTTTGTAAACCCATGCTGTCTTGGATCCTGTGCCCCTATGGATTCCAGGTGTTGCACTATCCTTTCCTTAAGGAGTGCCTCCATAATCTTGCCCACTACTGAGGTAAGACTGACTGGTCTGTAGATCCCTGCCTCCTCCCTGCTACCACTCTTGTGAAGCGGGATCACATGAGCCCTTCTCCAGTCTTCTGGGACCTCTCCTGTGCTCAGAGACTCATTAAACAGTTCTGCTAATGGCTCTGCTAGTTCCACCCTTAGCTCCTTAAATACCCTGGGATGTATGCCATCAGGTCCCATTGCCTTGTCCACCCTGAGTTTAGCGAGCTCTTGTAGGACCCTTTCTTTTGTGAAGTGAGTAGTGCTCACCTCCCTCCCTCCCCCCGTGTCCATGGTGCTGAGCTGTGGGCCCTGCTTACCTTCTCTTCAGTAAATACTGAGCAAAAGTATCTATTTAGAATACAGTAGATGCTTTTACAGGGTTCTCCTCCTCACATGCCCCCTTTTCTCCTTTGAGTTTAGCAATACCCCCTCTGGACTTTCTCCTTTCACTAATTTATCTTATAGAAAGTCGTCACCTTCTTTTACTGTTCGTGCTAGTGTTCCCTCAGTTTGGGACTTTGCCTGTCTTGCTGCCTTCCCTGCTTCTCTTAGGGCAGTTTGGTATGAAACATAGAAACATAGAATTTGATGGCAGATAAGAACCGCTTGGCCCACCCAGTCTGCCCATTTCCCTACCTAATGGATAAGCTGCAGATCCTAGTTAACCAGCAGCCTACTTCTTTCTATCCCCACCCCCATACAATTGCCTTATGACTGTCCCATGCATGCTTGAATTCAACCACTGTTTTTGACTCCATATCTTTTATGCCTCCCTATCTTTATCCTGCTTTGTTCCCTTATATTTCCTGAAGGCCAGCCTTATGGCTCTGACTTTTTCTGCTACTGTATTTGAGACCCAAAGTGGTTTCCTTCTTCGTTTGCACTTTCTTTTCTGTCTAACACAATGGGAAGTTCCTTCAAGTATTGCATCCTAAATGCTTGCCCACTTTGCCTGTACCCTCTCACCTGTATTTCTGTTTGCCAGGGTTAGCTTAACTCTGTTGGCCATCTTATCAAAGTCAGCTCCTCTGAAGTTCTATATTTTTGCCTTGGAATGGGATGATTTAGATGTAGTGGCCAAATTGAACCATACCATGTGATGGTCACTGGCACCCAGGTGACCTTCTACTTGGAGATCTGTGATCCCTTCCCTGTTAGTCAGCAATAGATCTAGGATAGTCCTGTCTCTTGTTGGTTGTTGTACCAGTTGTTTGAGGCCTTCCCCCTGCAGGGAATCCACCATGTGTCTAGTTCTGGCAGATGTTTCTGCTGGTATTGACCAATCTGAATCCAGCATGTTGAAGTCTACCATTATCAGAACCTCCCCTTTAGCTGTCATGTTTTGTATATCTTCTAACAGTAATGTGTCTATGTCCTACCCCTGGTCTGGGGGCCTGTAGACTACCCAAGTTCTTATGGCTGTCCTATTTCCTACTTCCAGAGTGACCTACAGTTCTTCTGGCTCCTTATGTGTATTCTGAATTTCTGTTGCTTTGATATTTTCATTGACATACAGGGCCACTGCACCCCCCCTTTTGCACCTCTGTCTCTTCTGAACAGTACATAGCCAGGTACTGAAGTCTCCCAAGTGTGGTTACTGGTAAACCACGTCTCACTAATTGCTACTATGTCCAGTTTATCCTCTGACATTATTGCCTGCAGGTCTGGAATCTTATTTCCCAGGCTGTGAGCATTTGCGTACATGATTTTCCATTGGCCAGATTTTGGTGTGTTAGTTGTTCGGTGAGGTTTGGCATTTCCCCTGTGCATCGTATGGGTTGACCGACCTTTTTTCTTACCTGGTGATGCAAATGAACTGCAAACATGCTGAATCCCTGTTTGACCAATAGCTGGGGGGGTGTTCTTCTCATTCAACATATGGGGTGCTGCACCCCTCTCCCCATTTGCTAATTTAAATATTCTGCAAAGACATCAAACTTCTGTCCCAATGCACTGACTCCCTCCTTAGTATTTGAAACAGCTGTAGTGCATGCACTCACCACCTGGCACACCTGAGGAACAGTTTTTCCAGACCTCAAGGTCTGTGGTGTCTCCTTTATTGGGTAAGGGTTTCCCCTTATTTGTGACCACAGAATTTTATTGGCTAGGCTTATATACATCTAGGGAGAGGCATCAACAGTAGAAAAAAGGAAGTTGTTATCTCTCTTTTCAGACAGTTGGTGAGACCCCATCTGAAGTACTACCTTCAGTTCTGGAGACCCCATCTCTGCACAGATATAGACAGGACAGAGGCAGTCCAGAGGAGGGCAACTACTGTAAAATGGTGCAAGGTCTGCACCAGAAGCCATATGAAGAGAGAGAGAGAGAGAGACTAAAAGAGCTAAATATGCATACTCTTGAGGAAAGGAGGGAGAGGGAGGGCATGATAGAAACTTTCAAATACCTCAAGGGAATCAATAAAGTCCAATGGGGAGCATTTTTCAGAAAAAGAGATGTACAAGAACAAGGGGGACAATTTGAAGATGGAGGGGGGACAACTCAGGGGCAATGCAAGGAAGGATTTTTTCATGAAGAGGGTGAAGGATGCATGGAACCACCTTCCTGAGGAGATTGTGGGGTCACAAACAGTGGGGGAATTCAAGAATGCATGGGACAGACATTAGGCAATTATAGTGGGGGGGTAGGAGAGAGTAGGCTGTTGGTTAACTAGAATCTGCAGCTTATCCAATGGGTAGAAAAATGGGCAGACTAGATGGGCCAAGAAGTCCTTTTCTACCATCAAAGTCTATGCAACCCATGACATGGGAGATTTCAAGCCTTGTATTACCTACAGGATGTTGCATATTTTTTCCCTATCTGGAGGTTTAAGGCAAGTGGCCATACTTTTCAAACTTTCTTCGTGGTTTGGAACAGTTTGTAACCATTCTTTTTAACACTGGGTAAACTTGTGCACTGCTTGGACAATGCAGAATTGGCTTTACAAGTTCTGTTTTGTCTGCCACCTTGAATTTACCTCTGAGTTTATTTAGTGGCACCTCCTTTCCACGGTCCTCGAAGGCCTGTGTACTTAAGAGTCTAAGGGCCAGATATTCAAACAATTGCGACTAGTGCAAAACCACAGCACTGGAATAGCACTGGATTTGCATGAGGCTGTAATATTCAAAAGCCCTATTAGCACCGGCACTGTGTGGTAGCGCCAACGCTAATAGATAATAGTATGCAGGGGCTGGGTGAGGAGAGCGCCCATGAATGCCAGCAGCACGGTATTTTCAAAGGGCTAGCACCACGCTACAGGCATTAGCGCAACCTGTAGCGTGGCACTAGATACTGCCTAACAAAAGCTGGTGGTAATGTGGTGGTACTGCAGTCTGTGCCCCCCCATCTTAGACGTAGCCGCAGTAGAACAGTAAACGCCCTTTTAGTATAGTGGTCCCCCCATCCCCCTGCATGACTCCTGACCCATTTGTAATAGAAATTGAAGTAATATCCCTGGTAGTCTAGTGGTCCCCCCACCCTCCTGCATGAATCCCAACCCGTTTGTAATAGAAATTTAAGTAATATCCCTGGTAGTCTAATGGTCTCCCCACCCTCCTGCACTGAATCTTGACCCATTTAGATATGTTGCCACAGTAATTTTCCTGTTAGTCTAGTGGTCCCCCCAACCCCCTGCATGAATCTCCACCAGTTTGTAATAGAAATGGAAGCTATATCACTGGTAGTCTATTGGTTCCCCACACCCCTGCATGACTCCCAACCCATTTAGAATTCTGTTCAAAGTATTTCCCTGGCAGTCTAGTACTCCCCACACACAGCAGTGACACCCTGCTTAGCCCAGGAACAATCTAAGAAAGAAGCCGGCAACCAGCTCAGCCCCCCTCACCACCACGGCAGGCCACCGGCTGAATGATGTCGGTGGCCGGCCCGTCAGTGAAGGAGCTGAGCGATGCTGGCTCCATGCTAGATTGATCCTGAGCTAGCCAGGGATGTCATGGCGAGTGGGGAACCACTAGACTACCAGGGAAATACTGAAGCAGTCTCTAAATGGATTGGGATTCGTGAGGGGGTGAAGAGCTCACTAAACTACAGGGATATTACTATAACATATCTAAATGGGTCAGGATTCGTGTGGGGGGGTAGAGGATCACTGACTCTGAGGATATTACTTCAATTTGTATTACAAGCGGTCAGGATTCATGCAGGAAATAAGAGGGACCACTAGACTACCAGGTATATTACTTCAATATTTATTACAAATGGGTTGGAATTCATGCAGGGGGGTGGGGGGACCACTAGACTACCAGGGATATTACTTCAATTTCTATTACAAAATGGTCGGGATTCATTCTGGGGGGTAGGGGAACCACTAGACTATCAGGGATATTACTTCAATATTTATTACAAATGGGTAGGGATGCATGCAGAGGGTGGGTGGACCACTAGACTGCCAGGGATATTACTTCATTATTTTTTACGAACCGGTCGGGATTCATGCAGGGGGGTGGGGGGACCACTAGACTACTAGCTTTTAAAGTGAATTGTGGGGCTATCGAGGGTCGAAGAGCATGTTGGGAGGGGGAGACACTAGCCTACCAGGGTGTATCAGGCACACAATGGAACAGGGAACATGAGGGAAGAACAGAACTGCCTGGCCCAACCAGTCTGCCCTGTTCCCTATCTACTGGATATGCTGCATATCCTAGTTCCTAGTGACCCTACAGACTATGGCCATCTGCTCCCACCAGGTTTGCCTTATACCCATCCCATGCATTGCTTCCCCCCAACTGTGTTTCACCCACTACTGCATTGGGGTGCCTATGTTGTTGGGGGAGTATGGCCACGTGCAGTGTGTCTGTGTTTAGTCATCAATCTGTGTAAATATATATATATATATATATATATATATATATATAGATAAGCTTGCACAGCTGCATGGGTGTGTTGTATGCACTGACTGTGCCTGGCAACACACAGCTCCTGCTGCTTCCAGTCTGTACTCCTATTCCAACCAACAGGGGATGCTGTGGGTATGCCTTGGCCTGCAGCGGCCAGCCTGTACTTCCATTCCGACCAAAAGGGGAAGCTTTGTGCTCCGTGCAGTAGCATCGGGCAAACTGCATGGTAATATATGCTAAGCAGCACTTAATGGGATGCAAATGTACTTGTTTGCCAACGCATTACCTAAGTAGGCTCATTGGCATGGGAGCTTTGAATATAGCTCCTATTTTCCCCGGGCTAACCAGTTTGCACCAGGCTAATGTGTTAGCACTGTGCAATCAGGTTATCCCTGGGCAAACCTCACTTCAGCATAGCACAGTTCTGCAGTGTGTGGCTTACATTGTTGTTTGCAGTCATACCTCTCAACTGTCCCTGATTTTCAGGGACATCCCTGATTTTACCTCAGTATTTTACTTGGTCCCTCCAACAAATTGTGTTTCCATGACCAAACAGTGGGGGTTGTAAGCATAAAATAACATCAAACATTAATCTTACAGACGTGTTTTTCCTTAGACAATGCATTTTACACTAAACCACTCATTCTACCAGTTTCCTGAGAGGATATCACCAATTTTTAAGATGTGTCCCTGATTGTAAACCTTTCTCCCTGATTTTTTAAGCCTTGTCCCTGATTTATGAGGCAGGGGGTTGAGAAGAGTGTTTGCAGTAGATGGAAAACATCTCTGAGCAGTCACACACAGTGTTATGCACCTGCAGCACTGTCTTGCTACACAGTCTAATGAGCTGCAGTTGCAGTTTGCACTTCCCTGTTGCTATATTAAGTGCTGTCTTATTCCCGGGCTATTTTTGTCCTACACTCCCAGATCGGTTTGCCCGGCTTCCTTAGACTGCTATATTCAGCAGGGTTAGCACTGGGCTATTTCCTTTTGAATATAGCTTGCTTTGTACTCTGGGCTAGGTTTGCCCGCTGGGCAGTGTTAATTTAGCACTGGTGTAAAGTTTTGAATATCTGGCCCTAATGCTTTTGTCAGAAACAGGATGGCACTGAGAAAAACAGGATTTACTTTCTTGTGAAAAAAGTTAAGCCTCTGTTTTTTTTTTACAGATTTACCACAGCTTGTGTTGACAAACAAACCATATAAGCTTTACTTCTCCATTTAGACAGTATTTAGAATTATCAAAGCTAGATACATCAATACATTAGAGCCTACACAATTCAGTTTAATCAATGCATTATCTTTTTCTAAAGTAGCATGAATTTCATTGTTTAGAAACTTTACGACTCTTTCTAAATGGAATAGGCCTTTTTACCTGTGACCACCAGATTTTCTGGAAATAATCCAGAATACGTTTAAACCTCTTTAAAAGGTCATTTATAATCAAGAAATCACTGCCTGCTGGGTGTGGTTTAGCCACCGACATGATGGCAGCCTAATTTGTGAGCTCCATTCTGACTGAGGACAATCTGAGCTTGGACGCTGCAATCTCGTGGCATTATAACCCCCTCACCATAGCCTGATACACAGGTAACATTCTACTTACCAGGTGGTGAGTTCTTCAATGGATTTTGGCACAATTTGTGGTTTTCTGCAGTGCCATTAGCTGCAGTACCTCTAGTCTTGCTAGGTTGCACAGACCCTCTAAAACACTACTGCTCCTTACCTCTAAGTGAGCACCTTTAACTGCGGTGCAGACACTGAAGCAGTTCGGGCTCCTAAAACTCTGCATGATCTGCAGCCATGGTCCTCCGATGGCAACCTTATCTACAAGCACAGCTAGCCCTCCCACTCCTCAGGCAGCATTAGTGGGTGAATCATTGCAGTACATTACAAAAATGCTAGAAGCAGTTCTCCTAAGGGTGGATGACATAAGTCTCTGTAAGCGTTGTGAAAAAACTATAGTTAGTAAATTATCAATTACAGATACTTAGAAAGGAGACGATCGGAGACGAGACTGATGGCGGAAGAATTTAATGATTATAATAATAATCACAGCGAGAAATTACAAGTGGTACATTCTTCAAAATAACAGGATGTACAAGCTTACTTATATAGCAAAAGCAATGTGTCTATTTTTAGAATTTCTTATGATTGGTCAAAAACAGCATACACATCAACTTATAAGGCAATAAGATATCTTTCCTTGGTATGGGTATGATCTCACCCTTGGCCAGCACAAATATAGACAGTGTACATCTTATCTACCATATATGGTGGACAACAGCTGTCACCACCAGCTACCAGAGTTCAGAAGAAAGAGATAAGCTTCCAACTAGCACTTTGGACTGTCCATATAAGGGCAATCACTAAAGGTTAATCATAAGGGGAATTTTGGACACTAGTCTGTATCTGTGCTTGCAGTCACGTAGGCCAAATATTACTTACTTCTGCTAAATTATAATGCTAAAAGGCACATTGGTATTGCAATTGTAGCTCAGCTCTTTTTATAACTGTTTTATAGGCCAGTATCTGTTATATGCCCAAAATGTTTTTAGACCAAAATAAGATTAGGCCGCAATATAGGGGCACACTCCTTTACCCATTACTACAAGCCCCCCTTTGGCCCTATACTGCCAAATAATTATCTGTGTAATAATGCAGCTCCTCTGAGCATGTACATCTCACTGCATACATCACGGATGGTCAATCTCAATCGACACAGGCCTATGATTAACAAGAACGCTAAGACTACTTTCAATAGAAGCAATGCCTTAAAGGAAAGGACTCCCCAGGGTCCTTCTGCGTAGCTGTAAATTAAGTGTTCATTGTCACTTTCACTGAGCAACTCATTTACACTTACTTGTGCTTTATGAGCAGTGTTTTGGATATGTATTAAGTGAGTGTCTTTTCGATTTAAAAGTGACTGCACGTTAAGAGACAGAGGAGGTATTACTGCTCCAAATGATGGCGCATACTTATTAACATCATACGCCTGGTGGGGGGTTTTAAAGGTAACATTATAACTCCTATCTTCTGAACTAGTAATAGGGTGTAACACCTTGTCACCAATATATACATTATGTTTGGGAGTAATACAAAAGTTTGGGTTGTAGATGGTACACATTTGTCCTTCATAAGATAAAATAGGTTTATTAGTAACAACACAATATTGGTTAGTGCCATTATAGGTTACACTGACTTGTGGAGTGTACCACCGTTTTAACTGGACGGGGCACCAGGCAGTGTCATTCTCAATTTGGCCTATGGGAATCTCCCCACAGTGGTTGTGTTTGTGACATGACGTCACACTGGCATATCCATTGATTATTTACTTCCTCACTGCAATGTAAGTTTGGTGCTGTCCAAGACCCATCATTGCTGCGCACTAGGATCTCTGGGGGTGAGACCCGATATGCATAATACTGACCTTGTAGGTACCCTACAGAGTGTACCTTTACTATTTGAGAGTACACCTCCTTATTGTACTCAACCTGGGGTAGTTTTACCACGAGGGATACCCTCATGGTGCAGCTAAGAGTACTATTGGGTCTGAACATTTGAGGTCTAACATATACTTTGGTTACCTTACGGACCCACCATATGGGTGGGGCCCTATCCTTAAGACAAAAGATCATACATTCACTATCAGTGATGTTAAGACAATCTAGGCAATACCACCATTTTACTAGCATAATTACAAACAGTATTGTTACCCCAGAGGCAATAGGATAGAATTAACACATAGGCACCATTGTCTTTTGGTGTAGTTTGGTTTATAACAAGAGACCCATTTTGTGTCCAGTCCATATAACTGTGTTATGATCCAGTCTTAAACTCTGAGGCACAGCTGGACCAATCGTTAAGTGAGTCCACACACCAGTTTTTAGATATAAAAATTTTATTATCCTTGGTCCAGGTGGCTCTCCATGCTCGTGTTGTGTAGTTGTTTGTATCAACAGGATCCCAGTTCCATTTAACTAACAGTGTGACAGACTGCTTAGGTTCACACGTGACATTAGTCTGTTCCACATTAATGTGCAGGCTGAGGATTACAGAAAATCTTATGGCTGTTACCAAGCCAATGATAATGATGCCTTGGGTCTTCATGGCTATAAACATCAAGTGTAGTATTTTAATTTTTAACCAACTTTGTTTGATACTTTTTTACATTGATCAACATGTACCCAAAATTCTGGCCTGGTCTTTTGTATTGTCCTCCATATTGTTGCTGCACAGCTTGGGGCACTGGTTTTTTTTTTTTTTAGTAATTCTTTTTACATATACTGTAGTCTCTCCCAATTTCTTTAGCACGGTATAGGGTCCTAGCCAATTGGCATCTTTCCAAGGTGATTTTTGTTCCCAATTTCGGACCATGACCGTGTCTCCCTCTTTTATTGGGGTGGCCCATCCCATAGAGGGCTGTCTATAGTTAACATTCTTTTCATGTCCCTTGGCCATGTTTTGAGCGGCAAATTTTAGGTACTGTTCCAATTGTAATTGTACCCCGGACAGGAACTTTTCATGTTTTACCTTATCACTGATAGGGCCGCTTGGAGAAGGCACATCTGCCGCGAGCGTTAACCTCATTTTCCGCCCTGTCATTAATTCGTAGGGTGATAATCCAGTGCTTGCCTGGACAGTTCCTCTGACTGCCATTAAAATACCAGGCAAGTGATCTACCCAATCTTTTCCTGTGTCTAAAATGTACTTTTTTTAATGTATTTTTAAGTGTTTTGTTCATTCTTTCTACCATCCCTGATGTTTGGGGATGGTATGGTAGGTGGTATCTCTGCTGGACCCCAATTATTTGGCACATTGTAGCCATTACTTGATGTGTGCCTCTGTCTGATTCGATGATACTGGGGAAGCCCCACCTAGTGCAGACCTGGATATATATAGGATTTTTGCCGTTGTTATTGAGGTGTTGTTTTTGGTGGGGATTGTCTCCACCCATTTAGAAAACATGTGTATAATAACCAGCATGTACTTATATTCCCCCTTTGCCATGGGGAGTGGCCCTATCTAATTAATTTGTAATGCGCCCCAGGGGCAATCTGCCAAGGGCAATGGTTGTAATTTTGGTTTGCCCCTCTTGGGGTCTTGTTGTAAACATATAAGATAGCAATGTAAACTGTCTGTGATTGTGTTATCAATATTAGGCCACCAGTATTTAGATTTGAATATTTGCATGGTTTTGTTCTTGTATTTGTTCTATTTTCTTTTTAAGGTTATCTTCTAACTGTGTGAGTCTGGCTACCTTGCTTACATTACCTCTTTCTTTAGCATGTTTATGGCTTAATTTACATCTGTCCCTTTTTCCTTTTAACAAAAGTAAAAACTCTTCCTGTTTTTGTCTAGTTACTTGAGACATTGTGCCGCCTGTGGCAGCCATGCCCTGCGTGGAGACTGGTGCCATCTTTACAATGGTCCCTTCATTGTTCTGTTGCTCCTCCCTCTCTTGCTCTTTTAACTTACTCTGACCCTCTACTAAAAATTCCGATAACTCTTCTACTTCCTCTCATAACTCATTATTATCAAGACTTAATCTGCACTCTTTTTTAGCAGCATTTGATTTTACAGAGGCTAAAGCATAACTTTCCACAACAGTGATTGGTTTAAAACTTTTAACATTTACTTTTCATAGACATTGATTCCTAAGATCTACAACAAGCTGATGTTTTGTCAGGCAATCGCTACCAATAATATTGCCTTTCATGAGCCCCCCCTTTGCCCATGCGAAGGCTTGACAGCCCACGGGTGTACCTCCCAGCCTTATGTGTTGTGGTTGGGACCAATACCCTTTTGTGGTATGTTTTGTACATCCCTCTATATACATTAGTGGTCATTTGGGGTCTAAGGGTATGCTGATATTTATAATTGATAAGGCTGCTCTGGTGTCTATGAGTGCTTAAGCTGCACATAATTCTTCAGCTATGGATTGTGGTTCAGTGGCCATCAGGGGTGGAGAAAGTAGTGCTGAGACAGCTGTCAGCTTAGGTTCAGAAATTAAACCTGTAACCCCCCCAATCGTGGCCTGTGATGCTGAAAATATCACAGCCACGGGGCTCTTAGAATCAGGGTTGTCCCCTTCCCCATCAAATGTAAAGTGGGTTTTCCCACTGGAATGTTGCTGGATGGTAGCAACATTATTTTTAACATTACAGCTTAAGGTATTGATGCACTGTATAGGAAAAGCAGTACGTTTAGTCTTCTCTGGGGAAGCGGATGTTAAATTGCATAGGAAATGAAAACAACCTTTCATTTAATTAACTGCAATGTGTTCTTTATCCAAGGCTATGCTAATAAAGCCAACATTAACAGCATTAGATGCTGACTTTATGACAGATTGCATATCAACCTTATTTAAAAGTACATCAAAATCATTTTTAATGAGAATCTTTTATCCTTCAGAAACACTAGTGTTACTGATAACATTATTAATTATGCCAAACAACTCCAGGTTGATTTGTTTGGTTATGGCAGCAATCACAGGTCACTGTGACTGCAAGATCGAACCTCCATGAGATGGTGGTTGGCCATTTTAGATTACCTCATGGGCATTATGTGTTACTGTGTCATGACCATCATCACATGACCATGAGTGGCCATCTTAGAAACATAGAAACATAGAAGTTGACGGCAGATAAGGACCGCAAGGCCCATCCAGTCTGCCCATTTCTTTTTCTACCTTATAAATGTGCCATCGGCCTTTGCTATGTCAGTGACCTATCTATTCATAGTCATTTGTATTGCTCCCTTATGCCTATCCCATGCCTGTTTGAAGCCCTGCACTGTATTCATAGCCACTACTTCTTGTGGTAAGCCATTCCATGCATCTACCACCCTTTCTGTGAAAAGAATTTCCTCACATTCCCCTTAATCGGCCTCCTCTAATCTCATGCTGTGTCCTCTTGTCCTGCTATTTTTCTTATATTTAAACATGTTAGACTCTTTCACCTTGTTTATGCCCTTAAGGTGTTTAAATGTCTCGATCATATCACCTCTCTCCCTCCTTTGCTCAAGGGTATACATATTGAGCTCCGTTAATCTGTCCTCATATGTCTTCTGCTGTAGTCCCTGCACCATTTTGGTTGCCCTTCTCTGGACTGCCTCAATTTGGTTAATGTCCTTGTGAAGGTGTGGCCTCCAATACTGCAAGTACTCCAGATGGGGCCTAACCAATGTCTTGTACAGAGATTATTACCTCCTCTTACGACTTGTGATACCCCTACTAATACACCCTAACACCCCCCTAGCCTTACCTACTGCTTTAGAGGTCTGCTTGGATGATTTCAGGTCATCAGTGATGATGATGCCCAAGTCTCTTTCTTCCTTTGTGACTGCTAGCAACTCCCCTCCCAGCCTATAAGTGGCTTCAGGGTTTCTCTTCCCTATGTGCATGATTTTGCACTTCTTTGCATTAAATCCCAGTTGCCACTCTTCTGACCATTCTGCTAGTTTATCCAGATCTCTTCTCATTCTGCCCACCCCATCTGGATCATCTACTCTGTTGCAGATCTTGGTGTCATCTGCAAACAGACAAGCCTTACCCTCTAGTCCATCTGCTAGGTCACTAATGAAGATGTTGAATAGGACTGGCCCCAGGACTGATCCTGAGGTACCCACTTGTGACTTGCATCTCTTCTGACTGTATACCATTTACCACCACTCTCTGTTTTCTGCCAGTCAACCAGTTTGCCACCCAGTTGACCAACTCTGACCCACCCGAGCCTACCTAGCTTATTTATCAATCTTCTATGTGGAACAGTGTCAAAAGCTTTGCTGAAGTCACAGGTAGTACATCAACTGCTCCCCTTGGTCCACCACTCTGGTTACCCAGTCAAAGAAATCTATGAGATTAGCTTTGACAGGACCTTCCTTTGTAAACCCATGCTGTCTTGGATCCTGGCCCCTATGGATTCCAGGTGTTGCACTATCCTTTCCTTAAGGAGTGCTTCCATAATCTTGCCCACTACTGAGGTAAGACTGACGGTCTGTAGTTCCCGCCTCCTCCGTGCTACCACTCTTGTGGGTGGGATCACATGAGCCCTTCTCCAGTCTTCTGGGACCTCTCCTGTGCTCAGAGACTCACTAAACAATTCTGCTAATGGCTCTGCTAGTTCCTCCTTTAGCTCCTTAAGTACCCTGGGATGTATGCCATCAGGTCCCATTGCCTTATCCACCCTGAGCTTAGCAAGCTCTTGTAGGACCCTTTCTTTTGTGAAGGGAGTAGTGCTCACCTCTCTTCCCTCTGTGTCCATGATGCTGAGCTGTGGGCCCTGCCCTACCTTCTCTTCAGTGAATACTGAGCAAAAGTATCTATTTAGGATAGATGCTTTTACAGGGTCCTCCTCCTCACATGCTCCCTTTTCTCCATTAAGCTTAGCAATACCCCCTCTGGACTTTCTCCTTTCACTAATGTTGGGGATGGTATGGGGATGCAACCTGATCACATGTGTATCCACCATTTTGAGACTCTAACAATTCTCCATTTTGTTAATCACAGAAAAACAAGTGGCTTGTCTTTGTTCAGGTCCACCCCACAGCATACTGTGAGTGTTTAAAATCAAACTCTTTAACATGAAAAGAGGCAAGGTCTGTGGGCATTAAAAGTTAGTATGCCCTGCCAATACCTCTAGCTGATGACGTAAATTCACCATATCTGACTTTTTTACTCATACATTTTAACTTAGATACAGGAGTTAGCATGCTATTAAGTGCCTTGCTTTCACATTTCAAGACATTCCCATCTTGTAAAACATGCTTATTATTGACAGAAACTGTGTCGTAGTTTATATTGAAAACCTTCATTTTAAGTCTGCTGTAATTAAAACATACTGAATCATGCTGTACCGTCAAGGTCTGGTGTTGAAATACCAGCTCGTTAACTTTTTCAGTAATTACTTTAGACTTATCATCTCTAAGTTTCTTGTTTTTAAAACGTAAGGAATTAGTGTTACTAGTCAGAACACCATTTGTTTGAAAAACATGTTTTTCTTTAAGTTTTGCCTTTTTAGCGTTATCTCTTAAGGCATGCAGGTCATGGTTGATTCTCTCACTAAATAGAGACTTATTTTCTAGATGGACAGATTGTAGCTGGGTTACTATATCTTTCTGCTCATGCAGCTTCTTCAAAAGTCTCATGTGTTGATGAGTTACCTCCTGGCTGTATTGCCACAGAACTTGTACTGCATTTGCTAGCTTTTATTTATCATTTTTGGTTGCTGAATTACAATTCAGCACTAGCCTGTTAAAATACGCTCGGACTGACTTGTCCTCTGGCGGGGCATCATATGCCCCTAACTTACATCTTTTTCCCAGATACTTGTGTGTCTCTGCCTCTATTTGCTAACTATATTGTGTTTTGTTTACAGATTAATTCTGTGGGATACTATCCCCACGGTTCAATACTTATCTGTCTGCTAACTCTGACAAAGTAACAGCCCCTTGTACTTTTATTAGCTGTGTTCTAAAGTCAACACACTGTTGTTCTAACTCTTGGTGTTTATCTATTGGGACGCTATCTTTATACTTTGATGTTAATTCTTCTAGTTGTTGTTGCAACTTAACATTTTGATCCCTTTCATCCCTCAGCTGAGCTGCTTCTTTATTTCGGTGACACACAATAGTCTGATTATACTGCCACAGCCCTTGCAATGCATTTGCAAAAATTTCCTTTTCATTTTTTACTCCTTCATTACGGAGGGACACTTGCTGAGTAAAATGCAGTTGTGCCTGTTGATCGTCAGGCACTGGTTAGTATGCTCCCCTCTTTAAGTGTTTTTCTAGAAAACAACCTATTATTGTTTCCATACTCATTTTTATCTTATTTTCCTGCCTAGCCTTCACAGCCGGGCTCACCTGTGCACTGGTGTCCCAGCCTGTTTGGCTACGTCTTACGGCTCCCTTGTGAGGTCCGGCTTGCAAGTCTCAGTACCTTCACCTACCTACTCTGCCCCATGAGTTCCTACAGAGTTAAGTATTACTTTTTATTTCAAGTAAGTTGAGAAGCATACATCACCTGATTGTCAAGTGGCTGTGGCCGTCTGTGTGTACCTTTTCTTCTCGCTTTAAGCCAGCAGCACCACATCTCCGAGCATCGTCACCCTGCAATGGGGCTCGCAACCCAACCGACCAGCAGTTAGGCAGCCTCCTCAGCATGTAGCACCAACGATCTGAGTCACGGCACCGATTGTAAGTGTTGTGAAAAAACTATAGTTAGTAAATTATCAATTACAGATACTTAGAAAGGAGACGATCGGAGACGAGACTGATGGTGGAAGAATTTAATGATTATAATAATAATCACAGCGAGAAATTACAAGTGGTACATTCTTCAAAATAACAGGATGTACAAGCTTACTTATATAGCAAAAGCAATGTGTCTATTTTAGAATTTCTTATGATTGGTCAAAAACAGCATACACATCAACTTATAAGGCAATAAGATATCTTTCCTTGGTATGGGTATGATCTCACCCTTAGCCCAGCACAAATATAGACAGTGTACATCTTATCTACCATATATGGTGGACAACAGCTGTCACCACCAGCTACCAGAGTTCAGAAGAAAGAGATAAGCTTCCAACTAGCACTTTGGACTGTCCATATAAGGACAATCACTAAAGGTTAATCATAAGGGGAATTTTGGACACTAGTCTGTGTCTGTGCTTGCAGTCACGTAGGCCAAATATTACTTACTTCTGCTAAATTATAATGCTAAAAGGCACATTGGTATTGCAATTGTAGCTCAGCTCTTTTTGTAACTGTTTTATAGGCCAGTATCTGTTATATGCCCAAAATGTTTTTAGACCAAAATAAGGTTAGGCTGCAATATAGGGGCACACTCCTTTACCCCTTACTACAGTCTCTCTTTATCAGGCACAGTTATGGAGGTCTGACAATTACAAGATCGTATGAGTGTTTCAGAGCACAGGGTAGAGGCTTGTGAATTACAGAAACAACTTTTGCAATGGCTGCACCAGGACAAAAATGTTTGGTGGCCTTCTGGGATAGAGCCGAGGATCAGGAGAACTGAGGCTGCCACAATAACTTGTGGATCATCGGCCTCCCTGAGGGGGCTGAGGGACAGTCGATGGAAAGATTTCTCAATGACAACCTCCCTCTTAAGCTAGGGGAACACTGGAGAAGCCCTGTTGATGTTGAGAGGGCATATCAGGTTTCTAACGACCACAACAAATTGGTAGATGCCCCCAGACCTGTTGTGGCCTACCTACTTCATTATTCTAGGAAGGAATGAATCTTTCATGCTGTGAGGGACTTCAGGAGCTTTGCTGGTAAGGGGCCCAAATCTCACTATACCGGGACTTTGTCCAAGAAACAGCAGCAAGGAGGAGAGCCTTTGGCCCCATAAAACTCTTTCTTCACCAACACAACTTTTGATTCAAGTTCAAAAACCTTACTAGGCTCTGTGTGTCCAAGGGTGGGTGTGAGATGATGGCTGACCACCAAGCCAACCTAGAAAGCTGGATTACAAAATTCTGGCCAGCCCTACACGTTCCAACTACAAATCCCAGGAGGCTTTGGGAACCATCCCAGTTGGGACCTCTCAGTAGGAAAATTTTTTCATCAGCTGGGACTCCAAGGGACTCATTACTAGCTGGACCAATCCCTCATCAACCATGACCCCCATTGCTTATGGGCACCTCCTCAGCCTCTCCCACTCCGGCTCCTGCATGGACTTTGGATTCTCATCCCCCCCAGCCTCTCTCCCCCAGCACTCGAATAGATCCTTCACCAAATCTCACCAATGAGCCGGGAGCAGGCCTCAGCATTCGCCCTGTAAGCACGCCACAGCCACACCTGCAAAAATCTACAGGGAAGATAGATCTCCTGCTGCAGACCCAGAGAATACAGAGCTGTCTGACTCTCAAGAGATTGACGTCACTCACCCAGTGGACTGGGCTGATTTTCCTGATGCCTCCCTCTTCGAAGTACTGGACACTGTCTCCCCCATGAGACCTGGGCTTATCAACTACGCTGCAGCCTATAGAAAGACCATCATGGACTCTAAAGCCCTTCCTAGGGTTTTACCTGAGCAGGCCGAAGGACTGCCCACATGAACTGAATCTATGCTCTTGTCTGTTACATACTCCTCCTACATTATATAATGGCTTTTCTGGATAAGGCACCATTATAGACATTCCCCCCTTTTCCTCTTTCTCCATGCTCACTGGTCTCACTCATTAGGGCATGAGTAGTAAGCTACAACTGACCACCCTCCACCCCCTTTTTTCTATTTCCTATTATTGCCTGGCCTTTCACCCCGGTGCCTTATGCTTAAAGACAGTGTTTTTAAATGTTGCCTGCTAACTGATTTTCTGTCCTACCTTACTCACCGGAGTGGTTAGCTACATAGTGCCATATTTGTACTTGGCCTGTTGCCTCATATGGGGCCTGTTTGCCTTACTGCTACTATGGTATAATGGTAGATGGGCATACCCACCTCCCTTTCTCCTTTCTCATGTCCCATAAGGCTTCCTTCCTTGCCTCTCCCTGTTTCTCTCCCTCCCTTCTCCTCTCCCCGCCTGTCCTCCCCCACTCCCCTTCCCCCCACCCCCGTGGTCGGGTAGCCCAATCTTGGGTGGCTCCTCACTTCAGGATGACTCCATTAGTTGAACTTCCACACTATACCCTGTACTGAGCATTGGAGATAGCATAGTTGCAGGGTAAAGTTCATACCCTCATTTGCTTTGACCTCCACACTCATAGCATGTTTACGCTGTTGTGTCTCTATTGTTATTTAATTGTTAACTGTTAGGCTTTTCAGCCTTATACATGTTATATTACTTTTATGTTAACTGTTTTCTATTTGCTGCTTTTTCTAGATCCTTTATACCTAAGACGGTGTACACCAGCTTGTCAGTATTGCTTACATCTTCCTCCTCTTGGGGACTCAGATTTGCAGTATTGGTTTGCTTAGGGTGCTATCACCTCCTGCGACCATGGTGCACTTGCCTCCCTTCCCTATTTGGCTCACAGTAAGTACTTTTTCTTGTCTATCACACCAGACTATGGCATCAGATTCACCAACGCCCTATGCTCACCGTTGGGTGTCTTGGAATGTTAAAGGGCTTAATCACTCAATTAAGCACACAAATGTTTTGCAGCATTTACATTCTCTGCATGCTGATGTTGCACTCATACAGAAACCCATCTCTTGACCCGGGCAACCTCATGGCTTAAAATATCCTGGGTGGGTGAGGTTTTAACTAACTCCTCCGCAACTAAAACTAAGAGTGTGGCTAACCTCCTCCACCATGCCTCACCTTGAAAGGTGGAGGGTGTTAGGAAGGATAGCCAAGGTTGATGGGTGGTAGCCAAATTGTCCTCCCCTGAGGTTCCACTGCTATTAGGGAATATATATGCTCCCAAAACTGACCACATGGACTTTTTTCCGGTGGTCAGCCAAGCCTTTACTGCTCTACAGTCAGATGGCCCACCTATTACAATCTTGATAGGAGGTGACTTCAACATGGTAGGCAATATTTTCCTTGATAAGTCCCATCCCACACTGTGTACCACCCCCAATGGCAGACAATCCTTGCAAGACCTTATGGAGGAGTGGGCTCTTGTTGACGTCTGGTGTAGGGACCACCCCACGGGTCCTGACTACATGTTTTATTCTATACCTCACTGCTCTCACAGCGGTATAGACTTTTGGCTTGCCAGCTAATTGGAAGCTCAGGGCATATCTGACTCGACAATTGGCTCGATCTTAATCTCTGACCGTGCAACCACCCAGATCTCATACACTCCCCCCAGTAATCAGGCCTATAAGGTCAGATGGCAGTGTAATCCTCTCCTCTTTAAGGACCCGAACTTTCACCCTATCTTGATTGAGGCCATGAAAGATTATTTAGCTCTTAACTCTGACTGCAGCGTCCCACATGGCATGACCTGGGAGGCGTTTAAGGCAGTCATTCGGGGCCGCAATATTGCCATTACAGCAACCCTAGATAAGGCCCATAGAGGGAACCTGACCAAACTACAAGTGGATTTGTATGCGCTGGAACAGCGCTTTAAGGCTACTTCACTTGTCTCCATGGACAGCACCTTACACTGTCAAATCATGGTGCTTAAGTACCACATCAATTTTACCTTGCATCAGAAAGCCAAATGGCTTTTGTTCAGATCCAGACACGCATATTGAGACAGTGGAGAGAAATCCAGCAAGTGTCTTGCCTTTTGGCTCCATAAGCAATGGGCAGCCACTCAGATCCATGCCCTCCACACCCAAACTGGTTCCACAGCCTCCAGCCCTAAAGACATTAACACCACCATGAGACTTTTCTATGAAACCTTTACCAATCCCATTACACCAATTCAGGCCCACAGTTTTTTCAAGGCATTGCAGCCTTTAACCAACACCCCCTCCTCCCTGTTCTTACCTCTGAGCAGGTGACCCAGCTTGACTCCCCCTTTTCCTGTGAATAACTCCTCATAGCATTGTCCATGATGGCTAGTGGAAAAGTTCCTGGACCAGATGGTATGTCAGTGGAACTATACCAAGCCATGGGACCTGACATTTTGCAGCCCCTCTGGCTTGCCCTACAATCTTCCCATGAAGCCATCTCCCTCCCACCTACTATGCGGGATGCACTTATCACCCTACTCCCTATAAAATCATCTGATCCTTTGGATTGCACCAATGTTTGGCCCATATCCCTGTTATCAGTTGACACTAAGATCCTAGCCACAGCCCTGGACTCCAGGATGATGTCTGCCCTCCCATCGATCATCCACCACACACAAGCAGGTTTCACACAAGGCAAAAATGGAGCAGATAATACCAGACTTTTACTCAGTCTTAAGTGGTTTGCCTCCAAATCATCCCTCCTCATGGCGGCCTTGGCAATTGATTTTTCTAAGGTGCTTGATTCCATAGAATGGGACTACCTTCATGAGATCCTCCATCTCTATGGATTTTGTGTCCATTTTAGGCAGTGGGTGCACACACTTTACTGTTCTCCCATGGCCTGCATTCTCTCTAACAGAGACATCTCCCCCTCTTTTCCCCTTAACAGAGGCACCAGACAGGGATGCCCTCTTTCCTACCTCCTTTTTCTAGTAGCGTTGGACCCCCTAAACCGAGCTCTTACTGCTTTTCCCCTGATTCACGAAATCAAGGTTGCTGTCCTCACATATCTTGTGGCAGCATACACAGATGACCATCTTCTAACCCTTTCTAATACTTGACAATCAATCCCAGCAACACTTTGGGTCCTTGATAATTTCATGGTCATCTCTAGCCTACAGGTTAATCAAAGGAAGATCAACATGGCACCCCTTAACTCTGGGTGTGCAAACGCCTGTCTTCAGGGCACTTACCTCTCCTTGGCTGCCCAGGTCTTCACCTACCTCAGCATTTTCCTTCCCCCCTCATGGTCCACCCTGGAATCAATTAACTTCTCTCCTCTTCTTGCACAACTCACCACAGAGATAGTGAGATGGTGCAAACTGCAACTCTCCCTGTTAGGTAGAGTAGCTGCAGTTCATATGCTTCTCTTCCCCCAGCTCCTATACCTCTTTAACAACCTGCCTATATCCCTCTCACCTAAGCTATTTACTTCTCTGAAACACCTAGTCTCCATGTTTCTGTGGGACAATAAGCCACCCAGATGGAGCAAACAAAAGTTCAGAGCACACTGGTCACTGGGGGGGTCTCAACATCCCATGGTTTCTGGGCTATCAGCTTGCTTGTAGGGCAGCTTATGTGATGAAATGGTTTGTACTCAGCCCTTTGGGCCCTACGTCCTGGGTCCAACTGGAAACAGACCTAGCAGGGGGAATTTCCCTCTATTCCTTCCTTACATCTTGGTTCCCCCTCACCCAGTCTCTTCACCCCATGATCACTGACATGGTTAGTGCCTGGAGAACCATTATGCTAAAATCGTATACACCAAAACAAGCCTGCCTCCCCCCCACTTCAATATGCTCCATTATGGTACAATGCCAATTTTCAAACTGACAGGACCCAGTTGCACTGGCCTTCTTGGCAGAGATGCAGAATCTAAACAGTGCAGGACCTCTGTTCCACTGATGCCACCTCTCTATTGTCCTTTGCTCAACTGCAGGATAAATTCTCCCTTCTTCATAAGGAGTTCTGGAAATATCTACAAATTCATAGTCTCCTACAACCCTTCCTTGCCAGCTGTCCCTCCAACACACCCTGACACTGGCTAGAGACCCTCCTTAGGCTCTCCACATCCAAGGGCCTCCTTGGTCACTTCTATACAACATGGATGGAGGCCCAACCGAATGCCACCTCCTCAGGCACATCAAAGTGGACAGACCAGCTGGCTTCTCCTATTTCCAAGGGTCAATAGAATCTCTACCTTAAAGATGTACACTTCATCTACAGAGATACAAAAAATAATTTTCTTCAACTCAAAATCCTGCTATTTTGGCATTGCACCCCTGTGGCCTTCCACACATGAGGATTGCTTAACCACACCCAATGCTGGCTATTTTCACAGCCCGATACCCACTTTTTACATATACTTTGGACATGTCCACAACTTACCACACTTTGGAATATGGTTGCCTCGGACCTTTCCAAGGTGCTCAAATCCCCCATTGCTCTCATGGACCCAAAGTTGCTCCTAGGTGACACCACCTCCTTGACCGGTATATCTAAACCTCTCCAGGACTGGGTACTCCTTGCTCTATTGGAAGTAAAATGCCTTCTTCTCATGCACTGGCACTAAGTGACCCCCCCACTCAGAAAGCCTGGCACACAGCACTGACTCACTCATGTGTCTCTCTTTGAAAGGCTGTCACACACCCAAGGGAACAACATGCACTACTATCTATCTAAATGGGAACCATACTTACAGTCCAATCTGTGTAAACGTCCCACCCCACCCCACCCCACCTCACCAGCATATCCCCATATGACATAGCCTCTATATATACCTAATTTTGGCTATTGAATGTTACTACCCACGTATAGAAGGTGCAAGCAACTTGTTACATTTAATATGACAGACCCCACTATCTTGGTCTATTATACTCATATATATACCTGTTTTTTGCCTATATAGTATTATGATAGTGCTGAAATTAGATATGTCTAACCTGTTATACTTGGTCCGTAAAGACAATTCTGCTATACTATCTTATGTATACTGTTACACTATACTAAAACCTTATAAAACCTTATACAATAAAAAAAGAAATCACTGCTTGATTTGTTTGAAACATACACTGGATGTTGAATCACCATTTTACCAAATTTCAATTTCAGCCAAACTTTACCTAATGTCTTCTGAGCTTCCTCTCCATAACCTACAATCTATAAGTTGTTAGGCAGGGTCTTCAGCTTCTTTGAGTCACCTAAGGCCTCAGTAAATTTATCACAGAGATATCAGAGTTGCCTCAGCTCCTGAATCAAGAAAAGCCTCATGATTTAGGCTGTTTTCAATGTTTATGTCAAAGTAAAATCTTTCTGCTTCCCCCTTAGGGATCAAGTTGCCCAGGCAGAATATGCTTGTCTTTCCTGGCAGAGTAGTAGTTTCAATACGACATCTTACACTGTGATTGGAACTAATGCTGGATACCTTTTGAGAAAGGCTAGGCACAGAGATAACATTTTCAACTTTACTTAGCATTTCACTTTTAAATCTAAAAAAAAGGTTATGCGTAACTAATTTAATAGCCTTTTATGAAACAGTTAGTCATAGTCTGAATGTAGGTCAGACATGTGATATTGTCCTAATAGACTTTAAGAAAGCATCTGACAAAGTATCTCATCAAATACTGGTTCATAAATTATGCAAAATGAACTATAGTCCCTATTTAGTAAGCACTCAGCTATGCCTCAGGCCTTACATTACGTTTTCAGAAATCATATAAATAATTAAAAAATGCAAATGTTATACTCTGCCCATTGTAAACATTCTAGATGATGGTAAAAACATTTCTGACACCAAGAAGTATAACAAATACATTTTATTAATATCTGTACACAAATTCTAAATATCCCTAATTTGCATAACTATCAAGCACAATAAAAATAATGCAAACACAAAACCACTAAGGTTTCAGAAAATCAAGTAAAACAAAACAAAGAAATAAAACAAAAAGAAAACAAATCAATTTGCAGTTTTGATAACTTTTGCAAACAGTAAAATTGGGTTTGTAAAAATATTTCAAATTTCTTTGTTTAATTATTTCTTTAACCTTTCTTTGTAACTTGTTCAAATCTCTTTTCTCATGCAAGGCTGTTTATCTTTTATTTAAACTCAAGCTTAAACTATATCCCAAGATTTTTGTGATTAAAAGTAAGCTACTATGTTACCTACGTTACCTCCCCAGATAAGCAAAATTAAAATATTAACATTAATTAAAATAATTAAAATAATATTTAAACATCTGGTTATTGGTAAAGGTTGGTCATCTTTTCCTTTTAACTTGAAAATCTTGGCGAGAATTTCTAATTCTGGATGAGAAAAGTTCTGTAGTAGCTGGCTTTACGTTAGTCTTCTGTTTTCTCTCCCCCTTGAACCCAAGACCTTGTACTTCTCTGACATCAGTTCAGCAGAGCAGACTGGCTCCTCCTGGCTTTAGACATCACAAATCATCAAAAGTCAGTTGTTAGGATTTTGGCAGGAAAATCAGACAACAATGTTTATAGGACCAGTATTACCTGAGTTACATTAATAAGGACCATAACTTCATTTTCTTAGCAAAGTTTCTTAAAACAAAGTAATACTTGATCCTTTGTTCTTGCAATACAGTCCATAAATCAAAACTGTCAACGTTATTTACCACAGATTTTTCTAGATGGTATATTTCTGCATAGCAACAAGTTGCATACTGAAAAATTATATATTTGCACTCGTTATTATGTCAGTTTTCATTTAGGACTAAGCAACTTTATTTATTCATTATAACTTTGATACCACAATATTTTTCAGCTAACAAGGCTGGCATAAATGCTGCAGTCTTGAGACTTGGACATCTTACAGCCTCCTAAATTCCTTATTAGACAGTGTAATTTGGTTTATATTTATTTACTTATTTATTTATAAGATTTACCAGGAAGACACACTGAGCACTAGTGCTCAATTCCAGGTGCATCCTGGGGGAAGGGGCATAGGGAACAGTACAATACACATCTGACAATAGAACAAACCATACATGTAATGAGCACAGGGTAATATTGTACATGAGTTAAGCAGGAATATACAAGTTATACAGAAGCAGTATATACAGAGCAGATTAATCACAACAAAGCTTATCCAGTAGAATGAAGAGAAGTGCATGACAATAAGGAGCAGTGAATAACATTTCAGGCAGTACAACCATGAGGTAGGGTCTAAAACCACTGCATGGGAGAGTATATGCACTAATAGTAGGACTCCCGGTTCACTTTTATTGTTTTAATCTCAGACTACTCACAGGAGCATGATGACATGAAATGCAAATTGGTGAGGGAGCCAAAATGCATTGCCTGCGGCATATGCCGGATGATGTTGGGAGGGGGTTTCATAGTTTGGGCATCCAGTATCTGAAGGATGCTTGCCCACTTGAGGAAAATACACATGGAACAGCCAAAGTTCATGTGTCTGTGTTCCTGAGGGAGTGCACAGGAGAGGTAGGGACAGCCATCACAGAGCAGAGATAGGGAGGCAAGGACTGGGACCAGTACTTGGCAGTCAGCTTGGCACAGTGGGACAATCAGCAGTCGTGGAGTGAGGGAAGAGTGAGAGACCAGTAGAGCACACAGTGGTGAGTTATGGGGGCTATCCAGTGCAAAGCAGCAGAAAGAGTGGAAGAGAAGGTCCAGTCTGGCTAGGATGGACTTGGGAGTGGCACTGTAGACTATGTCTCCATAGTCAAATATAGGGAGAATCATTTTCTGTACAAGTGCATGGTGAACTGGTGGCAGGATGCAACCATGACTACAATGGAGGGCACCCAGTTTGGGGTGGAGATTTTTGTGGATAGCATCGACGTACAGAAAAGTTGAGGTGCTGGTCGAGCCATACCCTGAAATATCTGAAGGAGGCACAGACCTTCAGAATAGTCCCATCCAGGGTGTGGAAGGAAAGGGTTGCAGGGAGCCTAGAGAGTCTCTGTCTTATGCTGAAGGTAAAGGAGACTGTCTTCTTGGTGTTGAGGAAAAAGCTGGTTTGCACAGAACCAGAACTGAACATCACTGAAGTCTTGCTGTAGTCTGGTCACAACATCAGCTGATGACAGGCCAGGTGTATACAAGACTGTATTATCTGCATACATATGAATGGATATGTGTGGGCAGGCAGAGGGCAGATCATTTAGGAATATGGAGAATAGGAGCAGTCCAAGGACAGAACCTTGAGGGCCCCCTGAGGTTACTGGGAGGGGAAGGGAGACAGAACCTCCAATTCTAATTGCCTGGGATCAGCCTACCAGGTAGGAGCAGAACCAGCTAGTGACCAAGGTAGATATCCCAGCCCAGGAGAGCTTGTCAAGGAGAAGGCCATGGGAGACCCTTGTCAAATGCCTTTGCCATGTCAATGAAAATGGCTACGGTGATAAGGTACTTGTTCATGCCATCGAGGATGGAGTCTGTGAGCCTGAGGAGTGAGGTGGCAGTGGAGTGAGATTTCCTGAAACAAGACTGGTAGGGTGAGAAGAAGGAGGAGGAGGTGTTAAGAAAGGTGGAGAGTTGAGAGAGGACTAAATGCTCCTGTAGCTTAGCTATAATAGGTAGGAGGGAAATGGGTTAGTAGTTTCCAGGGGCCAAAGTATCACCACCCTTATGGAGTGGGATGACTGTTGCATGCTTCCAGTCCTTAGGGATGGATGTTAAGGAGAAATAGAGGTTTAAAAAATTGGCCAGGGGGCAGCGATAGCAGGGGCAGCCAGGTGGAGCATCTTTGAGTCTAGCCCAGAGGGGCATTTGCCTTTGTTTGGGTTTAGGGAAAGCAAGGCATGATAGACTTCTGGTGGGGTAATCTGCTGAGAGGAGAATTAGGGAGCCATAGGAGGAGAAGGCTGAGCAGAGAGGCCAGGTGTGGAGGGGCTAGGCTGGAGAGGGGGAGTGGAGAGCAGAACTGAGGTGCAGCTGGTGAAGGAGGAATTGAATGCAAAGGTAACTGTGTGTGGGTCAGTTACGACAGACCCACCTATATTCAGCACCAGGTTGGGAGGTTGGGAGGGTGGTGAAAAAATGGATTTAATCACCTTCCAGAATTTTGCTGGGAAATTTAGGTTAGCCTCTAAGGGGGATTTGAAGTAGTTTGCTTTAGCTAGCCTGATTTGTCTAGTGCAGATATTTCATAGGGTGCGGTATTTATTTTGGTCGACGGGGAGCAGGAGGCTTTGGATGACTTCCACACCTGGTCTCTGGCTTTAGTAAGGGACAGGACGTTGGAGGAAACCCAGGGCAAATGGGCACCCTTCACTTGTGTATGTCTGAGTAGGGCATGGTGATCTCAAGCAGCTAAGAATCTGAGCGTGAAATAATCCCAAGCTGCGTCGATAGAGGTTGTCATGGGAATAAATGGGTCAGTCGGTGGTTGTTAGGATGCCTGAGGCTATAATTCGGTGCTGGTGGGAGGTAAAACACCAATCAAGGAGCTAGTGGTTCAGTGTTTTAAGGTTCAGCCTGGTGGGTTCAGAGATCAGCTGTGACATGTTAAAGGTGACTACCTCATTCCAAAGCTTTGAGGTACCTCTGGCAAGCCAGTTCACATTGAAATCCCCTTTATATGAACTCATCCCCTGTGGTGAGGGATTTCAGGGAGCCCAAAAGGTCCAGGATGGTTTGCGAAGGGGAGTCGGGGGGGGCAGTAAGATCAGGCTATGAAGATGGGGGTGGAGTGGGAGAGAGAGGGTTTAATCATCAAGGCATGAATTGCCTGTGGGATCATAGGTATACTAACTAAGGTGTACTGGAGGGAGGACGAGATGTACGTTGCTATGCCACCACCCTTTTTTCTGCCTGCACGGTCATGATGGATAATGGAGTAGCCAGGGATGGAGAATTCAGGGTCATTATTGTGGGGCTTAAGCCATGTTTCAGAATTAATCAGAATATCAGGCCTTCGTGAACAGACCGTTTGCTGCAGTGAAGTTATTTTGTTCAGAAGGCTACAGATATTTAGGTACATACGTTTGAGCCCCCAAGGGAGTAGCAGTGGGGTAGTGGTTGGCCCAGGATTCGGTTCGATGTCCCTGGCAAGTAGAAAAAGCAAGGTTACCAGGACTTTGACTAATGGCATGGATTTCTGGGGCTTATGTGAAGTGGACAAAGGCACTTCACATAAGCCCCAGAAGGTAGACAGTGAATGGCTGAATTCAGGGCTAAGAGTCCAGTGTCAAAGGAGGGTGTTAATATTGAGTGGGTGATCCACCAGGAGCTGGGTAGTGATAGGGGATGAGTTACAGAGTGGAAGGTAATTGGTGCTTCAGTCCCCACTGCCTCAACGTGGAGCATCAATTTGTCTGTCTCCACTGAAGGGTAAATGGTGGGAAGGAGGGAGGGAGTGAGGCAGCAGTTATAAGTAAAGCTAGTTCTGAGATAAGAAGAGGTAGCATGGCAAATTTATGAGGGAGAAAAAGCCAGCTAGTGTGGATTTCATGGTGGCGACCTCTAGCAGGGGAGAGATAGCTTGCTAATGGGATAATCAACTGATAGGATAATTTAAACACATGGTCCACACTATATAACAAGGGTTTCACCAAGGGTGATGGTGGGGTGGTGGGGTAGCCGATGCAAAGCATCGGCGGAGATTCCGTGGGCAACAGCGAGCTGTCCGTGGCTCACAATGCTGTCCCAGTAAGCCGAGTCATAGTACCTTGTGAATGCAGAAAGTTCAGGGGAGGGCAGGCTCCTCAGGGGCCCTTGCGACCACCAGGGCAGGAATACTGAGGAGAGACAAAAAGAACCGGGTTATAAAGTTAAGGGGGGTGGCTTAGCAAACAAGGTGGGGGTTTAGCTCCGGGGTGGGGGCTAGCACAAAATGGCAGCACAGCAGGGCGAATAGCCAAAGCAAAATGCAAACAGTTGTTTTTCTGGTGAATTAAATACCTTATGCAGGCCTGTAGTGGGCTATACTGTTGTTACCCTTAAGTAAACAGTTTACACATGGATCCCTTAAGCCCTTCGGTAGAACAGTTTTAGCAAGTGCAGAAATCCCTTAAGGTAACATGAACTACACAGTAAAAAACAGTTTAAATGCAGATACATTTGTTGGTGATAAAAACTATCTGCACACCTATGGTGACAGTTAATAAAAGGCACTTTTAGGCTGAGGTGGAAGTCCAGGCTGTTTAAAAAAAATAAAGTTTACATTTTCAAGTTTAAAGTTTGGTGCCAAAATTCTATGAGCAACAGTAAGCCACCCGTGGCAGACAACACTGTCCCAGTAGGCCAAGCCATTGTACCTTGTGAATGCTCTGAAAGTTCAGGGGAGGGCAGGCTCCTCTGGGGCCCTCATGACCACGAGGGCATATAGGATTTAAAACATCTTTACAATGGGTGAAAGTCTCTTCATCTCTATTGAAGAAATGTACTTTTCAAAAGATCAGTCTACATTTGTTTTCCTCTTGACCATAGCTGGAAACAGCTACAACCCTGCACAGAAAAACATGTGATACATCACCTGTCAAGCTTTTGATGATTATCTGTTAAAACAAAACTTAAGCTCTTTCAGTTCTGTTAAGAGACGCCAGTCTCGGTTAGCATCTCAATTTAAACTAGATTAGAAAATAGATAAAAGTAATTCAGCTTTCTGATTGGCTGAGGCACTTCTCTAGCTGGGCGTCTATCAGACAACAGATGCCCGGCTATTAAAAGTACCAGCTCAGCCAGCCCCATTATCAGAATCATACTGCCCAGCCTGATCTGTAACTGGGTAAACCCTCGCATTTCTTTTTTAAACGTCTGTCATTTTTTTCTCTCGCTTAGCGAGAGAAGCTGACTCACAATGCCATGGAATAAAACTACATCATAGACTGTAATCAGTGCCTGTCTTCCTCATTGTCAGCATATTTACAAAAAAGGAAAAAACTTTCATTTTAATTACTCCCGACACCATGTTCTACAACTCAGCTCCACTGCTCAGCCGTCTTTAGTCCACGGTGCCAAATGTAAATTCAAACCGGATGCCCGCCCCTGTCAGACAACAGCCATCTCTCACACATCACGTACAAGCAGATCATCACTGTGCCTGCAATCTCTGTTTCCTTCTTACCACTGATGCGATCACATTCCTTCTCCATCATGACTATCTCAGTATGCAGGTAATGAAAATTAACTAAACAGAGCAGGAGGAGTGAGGACTGCATCTAAAGAATGAATGCTGTAGTTCATTTAAAAAATGCCATGGTTAAAAAGATACTCCCTGCCTCTGCAATGTACCTCTCGCTGTTCCCACAGTCTTTCACACTGCTTTCTCTGAGAGCAGCAAAAACAACATAGGACTTAATTTTCATTCAAAGATATTACTTTCCTACATGGCAGAGCAGTAACCTGATTGTGCTCCATCTGAAGTGACCGTGGGGTTTGTAAACTGGTGCTGGAGATGTGCTTATATTTGAAATTCTGCTCCTAACACAATACATAGCCCAGCAATTGTGCCCACTACCACAAGACTGACTTCCCTGTGTGTTTAGTTACTTAGGCATCACTTCATTTAAAAGAAAATCAAGGAAATGCCTTTCTCTGTAGTGCTATTAAAGCCTACAAAAAAAAAAAAAGACTCGCGATTATAGGATCAGCCGACGGCCAAGCACTCAGTCTATTAATAGGTATGTAGACAGGTGGCTTGGACCATGCTTTCTCCTCCTGACTGCAACTGAAATGGCAAAAAAGCATCAATAATAAAACAAAAGAAAAGTGGAGACGGTGTGTGTGTGTGTGTGTGTGTGTGTGTGTGTGTGGTGGGGGAGCAGTGAAGTAACAGCCTACTGTGGAGGTGGCAACTGCAGAGTCTCTACTAGGACTAAAGGCCTAATTGTAATGTAGGCTGAGGAACTATTTTATTACAAATCTTATTTTAAATTAATTTTTTTAACATTTTTTATTAAACTTCTATTCTTTTAGATTGCCTATTTTCTAAGCACAATAATACCCTCCAGGGTGGGAGGTATTGTGCTATACCGGACCTTCCAGGGGCTATAAGGCCCTCCACCTGCGGCGCGGGCTTCATTACACCCCTGGGCAGTCCGGCATAGCACAATACCGCCCACCCTGTTGAGTATTATTGCTTATCTAGACCACTTTTTTCTTAACTCTGAGGTTGGCAAGCTGCATTTAAAATTGAAAGTGAACCTTTTTCTTTTTCAAAGTCTGATTTAAACAGTGTTTGTTCTTCTTGCTTTTAGAACTTATGTAGATAGCAATTTCAACCAGAGGTTTATAGTATGATCTCCCTTAACTTAATAATTAAGCATTTATACAGAATATAAAATAATAATTAAAATATTAAAAGAATAATGTGATAAAAACAATTTAATAAAATATTTTAACAGCAAAGTTTTGTTCCTACAGGGCAGTCATTCAGTGCTTTTCACAGGGACTCCACAATAAAGAATGCATTTAGCAACATTAGCCTTTCGTCACTTTGAGTACTTGACATTTTTTTTTCCAGTATGTGTTTCAGGCTTGCTGCCTCCGAGGCACCAATACCTCTTAGTTCAGAATGCACTTGCATTCTCTTTTGTTTAGACCTTGGTTAGAATGATCCCTGAACCACGAGACAGTGTGCCTTTAGAAGGATTGCTTCTCAGAGAGTTTTAGAATCATGTAGGCTGGGCCAAACCAGGGGTATAAGGCCAAGATCCTGAAATCCACCAGAGACAGATGACAAGTGGTCCAGGAGAACCTGAAAAAAGAGATGTGACTTGGGAGTGTGAGTGATTCTTACCCCATCCCAACCCTTCAATATCTCAAGGTGTCACCAACTGGTTTTGTTCCCAAAATAGCCCTAGGTGAGTTCCACATGATCAATTACTTTTAACATTAAGAAAACAATTCAATCAATTACCACATTGATCCATGTTACATGGAGGTTCAAAATGCATTCTTTAACAGAGCAGTTGAGGCAGTACCAGTGGCAGGTCTGCAAGCATTAATGACTAAGGCAGACATAGAATTGGCATTCCTATTACTGCCAGTGCATCCTGATGAACCGGACTTACTTGGGATGAAATTTCACAGCCAATACTACGTGGGCAACTGCTTGCACATGTGCTTCTCTGTAGCCTGTACAGCATTTGAAAACTTCAGTACTTTCCTGCACTGAGCAATTGCTCAGCAGTCAAAGAACCAGGTGATTGTCAATTACATGGATGATTTCTTGTTTGTGGTGCAAAAGCACCCACAAGCCTACAGGTAAAAACTCTTGACACCTTTCTTGAACTGTGCAGATTCTCTGACATGCCCCTGGGTCCTGGAAAAAGTGAAGCACTGAACTAGGTAATGATGTTCCTTGGAGTAGAGATTCACATGGGAGGCAGGAATGTTGCTTGCCCCTCAATAAGACTGACTCCCTAAAATGCCTTTTGAGCAATGCCATAGTAGCATACAAGGTAGCACTGCAGGAGCTACCAAAGCTTGTGAGGCACCTCAATTTCACCTGCTGCATCATCCCCATGGGGAGGACCTTTCTGTGGTGTATGTTGAAGCTGTGGACCAGTGCCTGGAAACCTCAAAACCACATTCAAGTGACAGAGGGTTCCATGAGGACTTAGAGGTATGGATGACATTCATCTCCCGTTTCAATGGCATTTCAATGTGTTTAGAGCCAATAGACAGCCAGGATCAAGAACCATTTGGAGATGCATCAGGGGAAAAGGGTTCCAGGGCATGTTTTAATGCTGAATGGTGTGCAATGGAATGGCCCACCTCTTGGCAGCAGCAGGGCTCAGGAAACAGATCACACTGTTGCAATTATTTCCAGTTTTGGTGGCCTTGTGGATCTGGGGCTCTGGATTGAGACAAAGCAATCATATTTTGATTGGAAAAAATGGGTGTGGTACAGCAGTAGCTACAGACATTGCCAGCTATTTCCAGATATTTCGCAAAATGTCTAAAGAGCTTCTCTCTTCTGCCCCTACTGTGGAAATGCAGAAAGCAGGAGATTTCTCGAGATATATCACAGACATTTCAGGAAATAGCTGGCAATGTTTGTGGCTACTACTGTACTCTCCATAAACAGGCAGTTGGGGCCCATGTGGTGAGCTGATGAGGATATTTGTCCTAAAATGCATGTTGTTGAATGTCCTTTTAAGGTTGTATGTGTTCCTGGCATTGCAAATGGTACTGCTGATGTTTTACCTCATTCACAATGACAGAAATTTAGGAAGATGGCTACAGCAGCGGAACACAATCCATGACAAGTCCTGCCATTTCAATGGGAGGCAGTTATCCTAAGACCTGGGAGAGTATAGGTGATGTTAGTGCTCCCCGTACCAGAACAGCCTAAAGCTATAGCTTGGAACATTACTATATAGTCCAAGTGGAGGCAGGATGGTCAAACAGATGGCCTATTCCTGTGGACCAACTGTACAATGACAATATGGAACCTAAATAGTGCAGCCTGATGCTAGGAGTGGTGGGGCAACACCTGGCAAGCCTGTCATGGTTTTCCTAAGCCTGGTGTTACACCAACACCACTCTCTCTTTTATGGTCTGGAAGGTCCTCAAAGAGTGGAGTAAGGGGCCTTCCCAAGCAGGCAGACCCTCTGCACCCTATTACACCAGTTATTCTGGAACAAGTGTGGGTGGCTTTCCTAGCTGTTTGCTGGTCCTCATATGAGGCCACATTATTTAAAACCGCCTTTGCTTTGGCATTTTGTGGGGCATTCTGGATCTCTCAATTGGTACAATCCACAGAAACTGAAGCTGCCATGAGCCTAGAGGACTCAGATGTCACAGTGACCCCAGAGGGATCTATGTCTGGCTGTACCAGAGCAAAACTGACCAGAAGGGTATCAGCTGCTTGTGTATGGTAAAGGTCCTGGCATGGTCTTCATGGCACATAAAATCCATGGTGGCCACTTATGTGACTCTCCACTCAACTTAGGGCAAGGTGTTCCTGTAGCATGCAAATATCAAGCCCATAACAGCCTATCAATTCAACATATACTGGGGTTGGCAGTTCAGAACCACTTTGAATGCTAAAGAGTACAACACCCATTAATTTCAGATTTGGGTGGCAACAACTGCCAGGATAGAGAGGATCTTGAATGGTGAGATCGTGGCCATGGGACAGTGGAGGTCCCAAGTGTTTTCACAATATCGTCAACCATTTGCTTTAACATTGTCTTGCTATTTTCAGGTTCCCCAATAGTTCCAAGCAGTCTGGATCTGTGGACATTCTTTCATCCATTTGACAAGGGAAATAGTGGGATGTTGACCTCAGAGGAGGAACCTATCAATTCCAGTGCAGAAAGTGCATATTCACTAGTTGGGTGAGGCATACACTGGGAAGAACTTCTCCCTAGGCCGGTGATGGAGGCCTGCCAAGGAAGTTCCAAGGAAAACATTATGATTCACGTGAGCTGGAATGACACAACACTCTAGAAAACCATCAACCTGCTCCTGAGGATGAAGGAGGACTTATGATTCATCACTGAAGTGTAGCCAAAGACTAAGCTGACATGGTCCAACACCATTCAACAACTTCCCTGGCAGTATGCAATTGACTTTAAAGCTGTGAATAAAGTATGCATATTCACCAGTTAACAGATGCAGCCATTTATGGAGTCCAGTGGGGGAACTGTGATTTGGTGCAGACACATTGGCACATCTTGTCAGGGACTTTATGCTAAGGATGGTGTACAATTGTAGGACAATGGCTGAGACCTGTTGCTATACTCTTTCTCTCAGGTCATGGAGCAATATTTGGTGTGAGTTGCTTGAAGGATTTTACTGTGTCCATCCTGTGATGGTTTAGCAGGCTCCCTCAGACCGATAGCACAAGGAGAAAAGGGGAATGAGCTGAATTTCTTCCAAATGGCTTGTGTTTCCTGGTCGCCATAAGGTCAGTGGGGCTGCAAGAGCTGGAGTTCTTCTGAAGGGTCATGAGCCAACATCACTGTGCTTGTCTGCAGGTTTTGATAGCAGATGGAATTGGTCGCTTTCCACCTAGCCTCTTGACCACCCCATTCCGGGGGCTTGGGTACCAACTGAGGAGGGGCATAATTTCCTTGGTCAGCACAAGGGGTAAGGCCCTTATCTGGTAGTGGTGAGGCATCCCAAGGTGCCTGATGAGATCTCTCAGATGCACGTTCCATGCCAATAGTGTAAAATACATTTTATAAACATTTGGCTGCAACCATTTCTTCAAGGCACATGTGTGTATTCTTCTAGGGGAAGCAGTATGGGGACTACAAAGACAGTACAAAAGTCTGCCAAAGCATTGCAGCAGAGGTCACCTTGTCTGTGTCTCCTCCCTGTAACATGGCCCTAGATAGGCAGGTAGGGATCCACCAATGGGACTGGGGGCTTAACCCTGGCACTACCCCTGAAGGAGAAACCACTGGGGCCACCCACAGGGCAGCTGGAGGGGGAAGACAATCAGGGGTCAAAAAGGGCTGAAGCCAGCAGTATCTCCTCACTTCTACCTCCCACTACAGATCTTCCTCCCACCCTCTCTCATAAAAGCAGGATTAGGATCAGCAAAGGTAGAACAGGGAACCCTTTGACCCAGTTTGGGTGACTGCACTAGCGGTCGGGGAGTGAGTTTTCCTTGTTTTACCTAAGATGTTTTTTTCTGGGTTTTTTGACTCTTTCAAAAGTTTTAATGAGGCATGTTAGCAAAGATCAAAAACAGTTGAAGTTATTTTAACATGGTGGTTTGGGGGTTTCTCATATCGATGGCACAAGGAGAACATGGGAATGAGTCAAACTCTTTCGAAGGGCTCCACTTCCCTGGTCAGCATGAGGTTTGTGAGGTTGCAAAACCTGGACTTTGTCTGGGGAGGCAAGACCTAGGCTCTGTCTGGGGAAGTGCAGTCCAGCCTCATTGGACTTCCCTGAAGATCAGTGCCAGCAGATGGATACAGTCACTTGCCACCTGGACACCTGACCTCCCCACTCCTGGTACCTGGTTACCAACCCAGGAAGTACATCATTCCCTCAGTCTGCACAAGGGATAAGGCCTTTCACGGGAAGGGGTATAGAGGCCCGAGGCAACTGATGAGATCTCCCAGCTGGACAAGCCACTCCAATACCTGTACTGTGTGTATTCTTCCAAGGGAAAGGGTATGGGGACTATCAAGACAATGTAAAGTCTGCCAAAGCATTGAAGCAGACATCCTCTCATCTGTGTCCCTCCACTGTAAACTGGCCATACACAGGCAGGTAGGGTCCTTCCACAGGAATCGGGGCTTATCCCTGAAAGCATCCAAGGGGAGGAACCATTGAGAATACCCACATGGCATTGTGCACCTGGACAGTGGGAAGAATGAGTAGTTAAAAAGGAATGAAGATAGCAGCCTCCCTTCAATTACCTCCAACTCCAGATCCTCCCTCAGTAAAAGCAGTATTGGAGTTGGCCAGGGTAATATAGGGAATCCTTTGACCCCATCTAGGTGACTGCACTAGGGAGTGGTTAGAGAGTTTTTCTGGCTTTCCCTCAGGGAGATTCTTTGTGTTTTTTGACTTCTCCAAAGGAGTTAATGAGGCAGCTTAGCAAAAATCACAGTCACAGTCATTGTATCAGTGGAGGCTTGAGACTCTCTCAAACCAGTATTACAAGGGGAAAAAAGGAGTGAGTAATATTGTTCCGAACGGCTCAGCTTTCCTAGTCAGAATGAGGTCTGTGGTGCTGCAAGACCTGGAATCTGTTTGAGAGTGTCTGGTCCAACCTCTTTGGGCTTGGCTTTAGTGCAGCGTCACCAGACGGGGTGGTTACTTGCCAGCTGGCCAGTTGACCTCCCCACTCCTGGGACTTGGGTACCAACTCAGGAGGTATATCATTCCCATGGTCCATACAAGGGGTAAAGCTCTTCACCAGATGGAGTGTAGAGGTCAAAGGTGACTGAGATCTCCCAGCTGGGTGTGACACTCCAATAGTGTAAAGCACATTTAATAAACATATGACTGCAACCATTTCTCCATGATCTGTGTTGTGTGTATTCATCCAAAGGAAGGGGGTGTGGGGACTACTAATGCAATGTGGCAGATCACCTTTAAAGTCAGATTAGTGATGTATAAAGCATGACACGGACTTGGCCCTGGCTATCTGAAAGAGCTTCTGATCCCCTACTGCCCCGAACAATGGCTCAGTTTGGCTGACATGGGGTTGCTAGAGATTCCAAGGTTAACGTTAAGATCTTCAGCTGCCCGCGCATTTATGTACATGGCCCCAACCCTTTGGAATTCTCTACCCTGTCAGCTGCAGGAGTGCGTGACCCTGGGGGGCTTTAAACAGTGTATTTATGGGGCCAAGCATTTGTTAATTAAGAATATTTAGCAACAAATTTTACAGATCAATTTTAGATCGTTGTTTCATGTTATTGTTGTTAGCAATTTTTGTAAAGCTCTTTGGCAACTTTGAAAGGCACTATATCAAATAAAGATGTTTTATTATTATTATTTATAATACTCTTGAACACTTAGTACTGTGTAAACAACTATTGTATAAATATCAACTGCCTGTATCAAATATGTATTCCACGGGACAGCGCTAAAGATTAGATTTTGCTATTCAATGTGAGCTTTCCTGAGTACTATAAATGTTTAAAAATAAATTTTATCTTTATACTTTATCTTTGTGAGACTGACTGGCTCCAAGGACCATGAACATGAGTGACCCAGGAGCACTGAAATGTCAAAGGACTTGTTCAGAGTTACACAATGTGCAAAGAGAGGAATTGGGAATTAAACCATGCCTAGAAAAATAGAAACATAGACTTTGATGGCAGATAAGGCTCGCTTGGCCCAACTAGTCTGCCAATTTCCCTACCTAGAGGATAAGCTTCAGATTCTATTTAACCTACAGCCTATTTCTTCCTACCCCCCTCAAAAATTGCCTTATGTCTGTCCCATGCGTTCTTGAATTCTCCCACAGTTTTAGACCCCACAACCTCCTCAGGAAGGCTGTTCCATGCATCCACCACTGTGAAAAAATACTTTCTCACATTGCCCCTGAGCCATCCCCCCTCTGTCTTTAAATTGTGTCCCCTTGTTCTTGCACATCTCTTTTTACGAAAGATGCTACCCTCTTGGACTTTGTTGATTCCACTGAGGTACTTAGACATTTCTATCATGTCCCCTCTCTCCCTCCTTTCCTCTGCCTGCTGGATTTACCAAGCTTAATCACAGCTTATTGCTCCAGCCTCTAGCCTAAACTTCCTGCCATATAATAATTTTGTATGTCTGTGATTTAATAGTCAAAAGATTGTATTTGCAGGCCAGCTATTACTATCAAAAGTGATTAATTTTAGTCAGATTGCAAAATCCACATACTATGGCTGGGATGTTCGGCGCAATTGCGTCTGCACAACTGTGCCAGTGTGTCAGAGAGAGATATTCAGTGGCATCAGATGTGCAGTGCAAGTTCCAATGTGCCAATGCGGAATGGCAATGAATGCATGCCCAAGTGCAGGGGGCATAGCCATGAAAATGTTGCACATTGCGATATTCAACAGCAGGTGAGCAGAGCAAATGGGACATGCATGGAGCAGACTTGAGCTCATAAAAAGAGGGAGCAAGTGAGGGAAGGAGGCTTGTGCCTGAGGGAAGTCACATAGAGGGAGAGCGAGCGGACGGGCTGAACAGCAGTGGGGGGGGCACAGAGAGAAAGAGGCAGGCTGGGAGAGGCACAGAATGTGGACCAGGGAGTGTGACATTGCCAGAGTCAGTGAAAGGGAGCATATGTGTGTGTGTGTGTGTGTGTGTGTGGGCATCAGACAGGGTCTGAGGCAACACGCAGTGAGTGCCAGTGACACCCAGCACAGGAGGGGCTGCACAGGGGCCCAGACAGGTGGGAGGTGAAGGCCACAGCCCACAGACCACTGACCAGACAGCCACGACACAGGGGTGTGCCCAGTGCAGGGGCAAAGACAGCCACACACACAGCCGGGGAGCCTTGGGGAGAGAGCCGCCTGGGGGGAAGTACAACCCAGGCCATGGCCAGTGCCATCTTCCAGATGGAGGCAGTAATAAGGAGTGTGAGGAGGCAGCTTGCAGACCAGTGTGGCCGTGGAAAGGCCAATCAATGGTATGCCTGGAACAGGTGGTACTGTGCCCACACCACCTTCGAACAGTACAGTGATACAGAGATCATGGGCTGGTACTGCCTGAACCGGGCAATTCTGAGATGACTCTGTGAGCTGTGCAGTGAGGAGATACAGGCACCCACAAGACGGAGCTACGCCCTGTCGGTGGAGACAGAGGTCACAGCCCTCATGTGCCTGCTCACCACGGGTACCTTCCAGAGACCAACAGAGGACACCACAGGCATAACTCAGTTGGCAGTGTCATGGCTCCTCACACAATTCCTCAGTGCACTGCTGCCACATGCTGCAGAGTACATCAATTTCCCCAGTACACAGGTAGAGTGCACAGCAAACATGCAGGATTTCCACATGGTAGTACGTTTGCCTGACATACTAGGGGCCATCGACTGCACCTATGTCTGCATCTACTCACCACCTGGCCTGGAGGGGGTAGCATAGATAAACAGGAACGACTACTCCAGTGTCAACTGTCAGGTGGTGTGTGATGCCAGGGGGGCGCATTATCAATGTCTGTGCCACACACTCTGGAGGAGCACATGATGCCTTTATCTGGAACCAGTCAGCACTGTGCCACAGGTTTGAGAGTGGGGACATCCCCAACGGCCACCTAGTCAGTGAGTATGCTGTGGAATCGGGAAGCCGGGGACAACAGGGCAGGGTGCAGGGGACACCAGGGCTGGGTTGTTGGGGGTGTGGCCAGGACAGCCGGGGGGTGGAGTGACACAGTCCACCATGCTAACCAGACATCTCCATACACAGGTGACAGTGGCTACCCACTCCAGCTCTTGCTGCTCACCCCATACCAGTGCCCATCGACCCCAGCGCATGAGCAGTACAATGAGGAACATGCCAGCACATGGAACATCATCGAGTGGTGTTTGGGCTGCTGAAGGCTCAGTTCCATTGACTGGACTAGTCTGGTGATGCACTACAGTACAGCCTCTCAAAGGCCTGTGGCCTATTCCTGGCTTGTTGTACACTACACAACATGGCCACTGACTATGGGATAGCTGTCAAGGTCAAAGAGGGGGACAACAGTGGGGATGATGCAGCCGCCAGGCCTGGAGGTGGTGGGCAGCCCCCCGAGTGAAGGGATCCCCAGTTGACCAGAATGGCCCAGCAGCACCGGGACACAATGGCAGAGGAGCACTATGGACTGCACAGGTAGGTGAACATGGCCACATGCATGGCCCAGGGCCTGTGGCACAGCGGACAGGCATGCATGGGCGGGCCTCATGTCTGGGTCTGCTGGAGGGGAGCATGGACAGGTGTGGGTCTGAATGCCATGGTAGCATGCAGCACATCCCCGCATAGCCCACCCGTACACCCCCCCACACACACTCACATGCACACAGGACCCATCATGCCCTTGCCCAGTGACAGGCACTGGGCATGTGTCAGACGCTGAGCACCAGTGCACAGTTGCAGTCAGCACTATGCTGGCATCATCATGCACACACCACAGTGGCCAGCAGCCTGGCGGGTGATCACAAGTCCCTTGTATGGTGTCGATCATGGATGCCACATCTATGGGATGCACATGCACATGTCACACCAATGTGCACAAGGGGCAGCTGCACTGAGTGTACATGGAGGTGGGCAGTTCTGGAATGCCGCACGGTAGCATGGCCTCCATGGACATGAGGACAGCCCCACTGAGATCACCCAGTGGACAGAGGCTGAGTGTCAGCCTCAGGGGTTGTGACAGACGGTCCCCCAGGGGTGACACTGCAGGAACAAGACTGGGTCCTCGCAGGTGTCTGCAGGCTCCCAAACATGCCTGTTCCAGGCATGCTCAGAATGCCCACAGCGGATCCCGGTGTCAACACAGTGAGGGTCTCACGACGTCGTGACTGAGGAATGGAGAATGTACTCCACAGAGTATGCGGCAGATGGCCATGCACCAGGGAGGCCAGTGGTGCCAGGCCAGCCATGACCACAGCGGTGAGCCGATCCATGGTGCAGTCGTGTCCACCTGCATTCGTGCGTTCTTCACCAGGAGCATGTCAAAGTCCCTGTTGCACCACTCTACTGCCTGGTGCATCTCTGCGCAGAACACAAGCACCCTTGCCATGACCAGCACCTGCTGCTCAATGGAGGCCTGGAGCAGATGGGTGTGCTCATTCAAGGGGTTGATGACCTGGGGTGCATGGGCAATGTGCTGATCCATGGGTGTAGCCCAACCCCATGGTCCAGCCCCCCATGAAGGTGGGTGCTGCACAGTGGGGCCCTCCTGGGGCTGGTCTTCTTGCTGTGCACTGTTAGCAGGCACTGCCCCTTGCACCCCTTCGACACCGTCCAGTTGCCGCTGCTCCCCCTCCGGCCACTGTGTGCAGGGTAACACCAGCACGACTGCACCATCATGACTACCACTGCCACCACCACCAGCTGGTGCTGCACCAGTGGCAGCCTTGATGATGCCAGCTACAGTGGCCGGTGGGCAGGCAACCACCACCAGGTCACCATCTTGGCTGCCGTGGTGGGTGTGTGGTATGGGTGCCTCCTCTGTGCCCACAACATCGCTGTCCAGGATGAAGGTCTTGTCATCATTGGTCCTGGACCCCGTGCCGATCTGTGTCTCTGCACACAGGATGCCATGCCTGGCGTCATGCTGGAACAAAGCCAGGGCCACATCTGCAACTGCGCCACAGACATCCGGATGGACAGTGGTGCTGGGCTGCAGTCGTTCTTTCCCCGAAGTTCTGGTGGAGGTGGATGGACGGTCCTCTGGGTCCAGGGCCACCCCCAGAATGGACACCCACACCCCTGCCACTGCATGCAGGTGCTCAGAGCTGAAGAAACACAGTTGCATTAGTGGTGCTGTCACGCCCCACCCCAGCCCCCCAGCCTCCGCCCCCGTCACTGCCATTCCTACCATGCAGTGATGGGCTGCCACCTGTCTGAAAGATTCCGCTGGGCATGCCCTCAAGGGCACTGTGCCGCATGGTGGCCACCACCATCTCCTCCCGTGGCATCAGTTGGGGCACAGCAGACTGGCCCCCCACCTGTGGTGGAACTCACTGCCGGATGGCTGCCACCTTCTCCTTGATCCTCCTCTGGTCCATGCTGACCTTCTGTTTGCACTCCTGCACAGACCATTGGTGGCTGCCCTGCTAGTTCACAGCATGAGCCACACCCTCCCATGCTGTCGCCTAGGCCTGTGTAGTGCCTGTTATGCCACTCAGGAGAGGCTCCTGGTCCAGGTACACCTCAAATAGGGTGTTTGACTCTACCCTGGTGAAACTGGGCCTGTGCTTGCATGCAGGCCCACATTCCTCACCCTCCTCTATATTGGTCATACTTGTTCCTGTGGAGATAGACTAGTGTTAATACAGTCTGGTAAGTCCCACGTCACCCTCCCATTCCACTGTCCCGACAGCCCCACAGCGTGTTTCTTACCTCTGAAGGATGCAATACCGGTCCATACCCTGAGCAGTCCTGTGGCACCTTTAAAGTGCATCACATGCAAATGAGGGGTTGCTCAACTGTAATAAGATGCAAATGCAGCGGATGCACCACGGATATGCTGATAGGCTGATTTGCATATTCAGGCTAAATATTGCATGGTTGCTTATTGCACAATGGACTTGCACATGCTCAAGTCATGGAGCAACTTTGTGACATGCCCAACAGGCTCTGCAGCACTCATGCATGTGCTGCTGTCACATACCGCAGTGGTGCAGCATATGCACACTGCGTGGTAGGCAGTACAGTGCCTGTCCACTGTTGCACACATGACACTCATACGCTGTATGGCCTAAGGTGCCCGGGCACCATAGTGCCAATGGCACTGTGGCACCATGACACTGATAGCACCCCTGAGCTAAGGGTGCCATGGCACCTGTGTGCTATTAGGCCATGCACCATGGCTCCCACTTGCCCCTACCATGCACCATGCATGGCATGCCCAATGTCACTGTGGCGCAGGGTGTGCGGGCCAACCCTTGACCCCACAGTTGCCCTTTTCCCTTCTGGGCTTCCTGCAGCACATGGCAGTGCTGCATTGACTGAGTCGTGCATCTCTGTGCCTGCACAATAGGGGTTTGCAGTGCATCGCTGTGTGAGGCGCATATCCCCAGCATAAGTGGCACGTGCGCTAACGGGTGCCATTTTGGTTTGCCGACCTAGCTGCAGCCATGCCATGCTGTACCAGTGCCAGGGCTCCTAACTGGACCCAGGTGGAGCTTGTCAATCTTGTGGCATTAGTGGAGCCTCATGCTGGCACCTTGTTTTTGCAGGTGCCCCTAAACAGGCCATGGACAAATGCATGGCAAGAGGTGGCTGATTGTCTGGAGGAAGCCACGGGCGCTCAGCACATTGGCGAGCAATGCAGTCACCACTATGGGGACCTGTAGCACAGGAACCCTGAGTAGCTCTAGAATCCACAGGCAAGTGTCTGAAGGGGTGCCATGCCACGATCAGGTAAGTACACATGACCCATGCCCATTCCCATCCAGTGGTCCGTGGGTGATGATGCCGGCACACCATGCTGCCGGGGGCTTGGGCTCTGCATCCTGTTGGCCGTGGTGGTGCACCATGGGTGTCCTGTGCCACTGTGCCACTGACACACTGGGCAGGGTGTCACACTGTGCTGGGGGGACCTGTGGTGTTGCCAGGTACTGATGTGTCTGTATCCATGATTCCCTCCTAGGCCCTGAAGATCAGAGGTGGGCTTGTCTCACAGGTGCTGCAGCCAGGCCAGGGTGGGCCACCACAGTGAGCAGTGCACAGGATGCAGGCCACATGGGTGGTGCTACTGGACAGCCACAACATGTGACACAGCATGCAGGTAGGCACAGTTACATGCTACATTGTTGTGCAGAGTGGGCAGCAGGGGTGGAGTGGGACACTGCCCTCTGTGCACATGACCCTCCAGTTGTGCACTGCCTGTGGTGTCCGTTGCACTGTGCTGTGGCTATTGCACATGTGGGTAGCTGCTGCAGGTGGGCTATGGGTGCACCCGGGTCCTGGCTCTGCCACTGCCATCCTGCTGCTTAGCCATGTCTCCTACCAGCCATGGCAGTGGTGTGCGGCACATGGGTGGTGATGGTGTGTGGTGTTCTGCATGGCTGTGGGTCCCCGGGTAGGCAGCTTGTGTGGGCACACTCATTGCTGGTGGCTGGTTGCCAGCCCAGGGGCGCATGTCACCGATGCCTGCTATGCACAGTGGGTGGGCTGCAGTGTTCCAGACATGCACTCATACCATGTACACTCCTTTGTCCTAGGTGTCCGTCTCCCTGATATCCATTTGAGGCTCCTGCGGCAGATCCTGTGGGTGACCACTGCCATGCTCCAGGTGGTACATCTTCTAGAAATGTCACAGCACAGATGGCAGCACCAACACCAGCTTCAGCCTCCAGTGGGGCATGGATGGCCATAGGGCCCATTGGCCTGCATAAGTTCCCCTTCCCTAAGCCCCCTCCCTCATACTCCCTTGTCCCCTTCTGTTATCATTACCTCTGTCCCCTGGCCTCCCTTCCCTGACCTCCCTGTTTGTTAGTGGTCCCACCATTCCCTCTTCTCATTACCCTGTTCCAGGTATATATGTATATAGTTGTTTTTTTCTGTTGCAATACATTATTTTATGGTTAACCATCTGTGTCCATGTCTGCTTTGCAGCTGGCTTGTGGAGCCATGCTGTAGTGGTGTGCATGGCTGCTGTGTGGAATGAATGGGTGGACCGGGGGTTGTACCTGGTGGTGTTCCTCCATTGAATGGATGGGGTGGCCTTGGCCTGTCTTTTCTGGTCATGTGGAGTATGCCTTGTGTGCTGTTCACCTGTGTGTTGCTGGCTGTGGTCTAGGTGGCTTGTTCTGAGCCTCCCTGTAGGGGTTGCCAGTGCCTGTGCAGCAGAGGACATTGTTGCCACCCTGCCTCCATGCGCCACTGTGGTGCATGTGGTTGGGCCTACTGCCACCTCATGCTCACTGGGTGGTGTGCCTTCATGTGCCTACCATGCCTCTCAACTTGCACACTCTGCACCCTAGTGGCGGGCCCTCCCACCCCTGTGGCTTGCCACCTGCTGTGCCTGTTGCCATTCCATGTATGCCCTGGCGCATGCACTTCTGCACCATGCACATCACTGGTTGCTGCTATTGTGCTTCTTGGCTTGCTCCCCTGCGCATCCCTGGTTGCGCTATTGTGCTTCATGACATGCTCCCTGGTGCATCCCTGGTTGCGCTATGGCACATCCGTGTGATATTCAGCTGCATTGCACAGCTGCATCCTGTTATGTGCATCCTTTGAATATCATGCCCATTGCACCATGGCGCAGTGGACTTGCGCTGAACCCCTCTTGTACCTGCCTCTGTCACATTTCTGAATAGCCCGCCTTGTATGTACAGTGTGATGCATGGATTACAATATTCATCTTAACTGACCAAATCAACAGAAAACAAATCAGCCCCTCTTTGAATTGATAGTAACTGTTTGATCCAAGTATTCATACAAAGAAATTGAATTGTTAGTAACAAGACAGTTATTCAACCTTTTTTCACTAAAGTGATATCAAGTGTGCAAAAGTAATATCCAACACCTGAAAAAGTAAGCAAATTTTCTTGAAAACAGCATTTTGTTTAAACTACAGTAGTTAATTTGCAGTCAGAAAAATACAGTAGACTAAACTATATTTTTAAACAATACGCAAGTTAATTGTGATTGAACAATGTAGTAGGATAAAGAACATCAAAACATTTTATAAATTGCACAAACTCATAATTAATTGAGCTTGCTGCTTGGTTCACTCAGTTTTAGAATTTTTCTAACAGCAAAAAATGTAGTGTAGACAAAATGCTGCTTGCATGAATACAGTATGTTCTGGTCAAATTATAATTCCAAATATTATAGTTTTCAACATAGGAACTGGAAACCCATTAAAGCTAAGTACTGTATACAAAGACAATTTTCATATTGGTGGAGGTCATCTAATATACTAGTCCCATCTTTGACTACAGCAACATTGTTATAGGTCAGCACCCAAGTCCTCCCTTATTAGACTGGACCCTCTCTTCTACACTTTGTACCTCTTTGCCTTGGACTTTCCCCTCATACACACACTGCTCTCTCTTCTCCTCCTCCCTCTTTCTCCCATCCTTCAATGCCAGATGCCTCATTTACTATGCACCCATTATTTCCAAACCCTGGTTTGGCTCACCCCCACCTCACTACCATCATTTCACTCCCCTCCTTCCTCCTAATCCCTCCAGAACACTGTTCCCCCCTTCCCCCCCGGGGCACTTCCAATAGCCAAGCTGCCTTTTTGTACTGTTTTCCAAAACTTTGGTTCTCCCTCTCCCTGACTAATCACTCAGCCTCATCCTTTTCCTTCCTCTAAGCCCTTCTTCAAGAATTTGTCACCCCCTCTTGCAACTGTTCCTGATCCTTGTTATTTGCATTCCCTCTTCGGATGTTGTTGACATTCTCCATATATTCTGTACTCCTGTGTTGTGGACTTCCTCCTTTCCTGCGCTGTGAGCAACTCCCTCCCCCCCAGGCTAACTCTTTCTTATTATGTATTTTAATATCTGTGTTCCTGAGTAAACCACTGGCCCTCCCTACTTAGCTGCACCCTGTCGTCTGGGTGATATTACTCTACTACCATATGTTTAGCTCCCTCCTGTGTTTAGAGCATATTCCTAGTGTGAATTATATCTCATAACCTTGGCTGCACACTGATATATATCTTTAATTTTTATTTATAGTATGCATGCTTACTTCACCTATTTTATTACTATTGCATCTTTAAGAAATGTACTTTTACTGTTCGTCTTGTACTATTTACTCACCTTCACGTCCCCCCAGGACATATCTGGAAATGAGCTGTTTACAAACTTAGTATGTTTTTCTTCCCAGGTGAAACCTTTGAAATAAATAACTTAATAAATACAATATGTACATTAAAATGCCAATCTGAAAGCACTATTGAATGCGTTCTGTAGTAACATCTACTGCACATCTGAGATAAGAGTTTCACACAAACTTCAAGAGCTAAAACAGGACCTGGAATTTTCAATGTGTCTGGAAGGGTGATGCCGAGGGTACTGCTTGCTTGGATGACTGGGGGTCATGAAATGTCAGGACGCCTATACTCTCCACCTGAAAGTTTCACATCCACAATGAGACTGACCCCCAGGCAGCCTCAGTTGGATGCTCATGAGTACGCAATTGACACCCTGTATCCCAGCTGTCAGTGCAATGCAGTGTCAGTGCGCCACTGTGCCATTAGGTCAGTTCTCTTTTTAAAAGCTTTATGAATAACATACCAAATATGAGACTCCACCCTCAGTTATACAAATGCACCATAATTTACTCTTAACATATAGTACCTCAAATTTGTATTAGGTTATTATTGGTTTTAATATAAGTAGGGGAGGTACTGCTTGAATACATTAACTGTTACGTGAATAGCATAGAATTGTTCCATGTTGTGGAAACATTACCACAGTAAATCTGCACTGCTGTTTTGATAGGCTTTGATTGGCAGTTGCTACTGAGACACAAAGACAAACAGAACTTTAAAATAAAGCTTTTCTGAAGGACACAGCAAAACAAAAATAGTATGTGTCCATCTAATACTGTAAAGTAAGTTTATATCTGCATTTGTTCTTGGGAATCAATTGTTGATTACAGTTTGATACTTTTTGTTTACATACATACATGCAGAAAGATGATACAATACTCAAGCTTTGGGGCCAGACAGAATCATAATAACTGTGTGGCCTCAGTCCTTGTATACTCTAACTTCTTGGTGCAAGATATACTGTACAGCAGGTTGGGCAAATAAAAAGTATTAAACTATACAATAATGGTGATTAAATATAGGCGAACTAACGCTAGGATACTCCAAGCTACATGGGAGTTTACATTTTGCTAATACTTGCTACAAACATTAGAGAAATGCTTTAAAAACCTGCTTCATTTTTCACTTTATGTACATACTGATAAGTTTTTTTAAGTAGAATGATGTTTAATGTTTACATGTAAGTGTCTTCACTTATTACAGAAAAAAACATTAATTGCAATTGTCCATGAAGGTGAGAACAGTATTAACTATTTTAAAAATAATCACTACAGTATGTTTAATAAAAAAGACGAAATGTGATCCATATGAATGAGCAAAAGTGAGAATGAAAGCAGTTTGTAAAGCATTTCTACATCAGGTTAAAATCTGATGACATGAATCCATTACTGTACCATAGATCTCTGTAGTATAGCATGGTGTAACATATCACGGTGTCATCTACAGTACTACAGTACATGTAATCTGAAACTCCTTCTAGGACACTTACATGGTAAAGGGACAGGATTATTTTCTCTTTAAAAAAATATCACAACAGCACATCAGACCTCCACAGCTTCACCATAATACTGTTTAGTTTAATTTCCTCAAAGGAGAAAAGTCTGAGCCAGGATTCATCCATTTTGTTGTTGAGTCTATGGTTGTCAGAACCCACTGATGTTTTGAGTTGTGAGTCTGGTCTAGAACTTTTCAGACAGTTCTAGGGTTGTAATTTTATTTAGAATTTGAACTTGGTTGCATATAGGACTAGACATGAATAACAGAAACATAGAAACACAGAATTTGTCAGCAGACAAGTGTCATTTGGCCCACCCTGTCTGCCTACACACTCCCTGCCTAGTTTGTCTCCACATACCCTAACTCATCTCAGGTGGCCTTCCCTCCCTATTGCCAATTGCCAAATATTCCTCTATGTACAGCTTATGAAAGCTTGAAGTCCCTTTTGTTTTCACCTCTACCACTTCCGCTGTCAGTAGATTCTGGGCATCCACCACTCTTTCAGTGAAGTAGTACTTCCTCAATGCCCTCTTAAACCCCCCTTCCTCCCTACTTCATCATATGGCCCTCTGGTCATTGTGCTCTTTCTCATTTGAAAGAGACCACCCTTCTGTACCCTGTCCACCCCTGTGAAATACTTGTAGGTTTCTATCATGTCCCTTCTAACTGTCCTGTCTTCCAGGGAGCACATGTTGAGATCCCTCAATCTCTCCTTCTTGGGAGTTCATTACAACCACTGAACCATTTTTGTTGCCTTCCTCCAGACTGTCTCCACCCTGTCTGTGTCATTTGTGTTGCCTCAAGAACTGAACACAATACTTCAGGTTGGGTTTCACTAGTGAGTGATGGAGTGGCAACACCACCTCTATTCTTCTGCTGGAAATACCTCTCCCAATGCTTCCCAGCATCCCACTGGCCCTACCCACCGCTTTTTCACACTGCTCTACCACACTGAGGTCATCAGGAAGGATAACCCCAAGGTTCATTTCCTGATTAGTTACTGCCAGTACCCCTCCCATCATATACTCAGCTCCTGGGTTCCTATGTGGTAGGTGCATCATTTTGCACTTTTTGGCATTGAACCCCAACTGCCATGCTGTTGACCACTCCTCAAGTTACCAAAGATCCCTGAACATTCTTCCTACCCCCTTCTGAGTGTCCACCCACTTACCACTTTTGGTGTCATCTGCAAAAAAAGCATACCTTCACTTCCAATACTTCTGCTATGTCACTTACAAAGACATTGAAGAGGACCAGTCCCAGTACTGTGCCCTGCATCACCCTGCTGGTCAGGCTACTCTCATTAGAGTGAGTGCTGTTAAACCCTACCCTCTGTTGCCTATCCATTAACCTGTATGTTACCCAAGTCACAACTTTGGCTCCCATCTCATAGGTTGCTCAATTTCTTTATCAGTCTTTTGTGTGCACAGTGTCAAAGGCCCTGCTAAAGTCCAGATAGGCCATGCCTACTTCCCCTCCCCAAATTAATTTCCTTGGCCCCCCCAGTTGAATAAATAAATCAAAGTCATCTGGCATGGACTCCATGACAGGGTTTCTGAGAGGAGGAAAACAACTAAAAGAGTCCTGTCCTCTCAGCAGAGCAATGATACACTGTTTCACTGCACATGCAAAAAAGCCCCACAATAAAACAGAAACACTGTGTGGCATTCAAAATGCAAAGACCGCGAGTCATCACTGATGGATTGTCATATGCCACAGCTGCACACACAGTACATGTATGTGAGCAGCACATTCTTATAGGCATCTCACAAAAATAGTTTAAAATATAACTTCTGACAGTTTGTTTTCCACACTGGCAGCCCCTGTTTTTGAAATGTATGAACAAAAAAGGGTTTTATTCAGTATTTAGCACCATTAATACCTAGAACCCACGTGTTGGTGTTCTAACTCTAACATGGAACTCGAATCCCTGAGTTCTAAAAGGGTTCTAATCTTTTTAGAACTAGTTCTGACAACTCTATTTGAGTCCTGCCTTAAGGTTGAGTACTTTACCTTATTTATAGTGTGCTGCACTCTTTTCCTTAAACTTTTTAAGAGCCTCACATAGTTCCCTCAGCAATGATGTAACAGTTAACACCACCTCACACTGGTCTTCTCGTCATTCCCTGGGCACGTACAGTAAGAGTCCAAAAACAGAAATGAACTTGCCTGTCAGTAGCCCTTTCAGTTGGCTGAGGCAAGCATTAGTCTTTAGAAACAACAATGTTATATTCCTGTACTTCTCATGCCTTTTCTGTCTGAAATGATTTATGTCTGTGTCAGTGACCCAGCAGGTAGAACACTCACCTCTAAAGCTGGGAGATCAGAAGGCTGTGGGTTCTATCCCCACACCAGGCACTTGGGTTAAATCCCAGTACTGATGCTGTAGTGCAGCATTAGTGGGGGGTGCTGCACTCCTGAGGTGCTGTCTTTCAGATGAGATGTTAAACTGAGGTCTCATCTTCCTATTCTGGTGGTAGTTCAGGTGAATATTAAAGATGCCATGGCACTTCTCAGAAAGGGTAGGAGGATTTCCCTGGTGCCCTGGCCAAATTTACCCCAATTCACTAAAAATACCACCAACAGCTTAATTTGGTTCAAAGTCAGTTGGCATTCATCTTAACCCCCTTCCCTGGGCAGTGCCTGAAAATAAACAGTATTTGTCTAGTGCACTTACCCGGTCAACAAAAACTAACCAAACAAAAATAACTAAATATGAACAATTACACTTTTAAACATGATTTATTACAAATACTTAAAACTCGGTACTTAAAACATTTACAGACTCTTTCAATGTGATTCAATTCCTAGTGCCTTACAGGAACCCTCCCCAACACACACACATGCACACACACACACACACATATACATACACACACACACACACACACACACACACCATTCAAAATCACTAGACAAAATTCATAATTGCATTTGTTTATTTAATTTGCATCATCTTGTTGTCCTCGTGATGCATCTGCTATATCCATGCCAGTGTATATATTTTTGTTTAAATATCTTTCTGTGTTGCTTGTTACATGATGCTTATTTATGTTATTACCTACTATGTAAAAACTGTTCCAATTGTTATTCAGGACCTTCTTGTACCCCATTCCCCAGAAAGCATCTGGAAATGAGCTGTTTCCAACTCACTGTGTCTTTCCTGGTGAAACATTCAAAATAAATTTACAAATCCTACACAGAAAAATTGACCCTTTGGTAGATATTCTCTTGTCTCTGCAGGTGCTAGTGCATTCCTCAAAGGCTGTATAGACTCTGTTGGCTCACCTGCCAAAAACTGTATTGGCTGTTCTGAGTCTTTTCCCTTGATATTCTTTTATTTCTGGTACATCATTTTTTTCTGCATTGAATGTATTTCCTCTGTAAAGTAAAAAAAAAATCTCTTCATTAAGAATACTATGCAACAGGTGTAGGAGTGGAATCAACAACTCTTTTCTTCTCAGAAACAAGGTGTCTGTCTGCAGGTTTTTCTGAAGTTAGAGCCAACACTGTTTGACTATGTCGCCTGCATTTATTTTCACCTGATTGAGAATCTGTGCACAATTAACTATAATAATATTGTGTTTGCCCAATGTCTTTATTTATACTGTACACATTTCTTAAAGGCAAATGCATATCCAAAATGTAATCAAAACTTTCAGTTGTGTGTAAAGAAAATGATTCCACATCCATATACACACGAGAGGTGGAGTCAGTCCACCAAATCAGCAACACAAATTTCAGTTCAGATGCATACCAGACACAAATGGCAGAACTCCAGTGTATTAACCATGTAACCTTTATCACATCAGGATGCATATCATGGTACATCTCGCTGGGGCACAACCCCATGTCAGGCCCACAGTCATCTTTACTGACTTGGCCATCCCTAATTGGAGCTGAGTCATACTTCTGCTATCTCTTTTCCCAACTGGTCCCTCTCACCCCAGGACACTATAGCCAACATTCTGATCTAGTGATGAAAAGTAGGCCTCTCCACATGGAACCATTCGAATTACTCCAGGATTCATGCAAAAAATATTAGTTCCAAAATAAGACAGATGTACCTCATTTAGCTAGTATAACTCTGGGCAGCCTATAACTCCAGCAGTTGCAATGCCCATTCCCCTGCCACTTGAATCGCCAACTACACACATACTAATTAAAAACTGTTCTGGCTATATCAACTGCCTTTCTGCACCTCTCATGGTGCCATCTCAAGCAGACTAATTGGGTACCCAGTTACCCGACCTTAGTTCCCTAGACATTCCCCATCACTAGCAGGTACTGCTCCTTCCAATGGTTAATAACCAGCTCATTCACTGTCAAATGGATCAACAAAATGTTCATTGAGTGGTGATTTTTCAACTCCCTGAGGGTGGGAAAAAGCTTGGTCCCTATAGTGCCCCTTGATTCCAACCATTTAACACTGGTCTCTGAAGGCATGATACAAAGCTCTGTCTCTCACAGATAAGATGATGTTTGAATCTCCTCCTAGTGTATGAATCTGTGCCTGCATAATCATCTGTTGTTTATCTGGGTGACTGAAACCAGGGCACTCCTTGTTGACTAGTTCTTGGAGGGGCATTTGCCTCCCTGAATTTGCCACAACCATCAAGACTGCCTTTGATTGCATTCCTGCCCTCAGCAGCTGGTGCATACCAAACCACATGGAGTACTAAGAGAAGGGATAGCCTAAACAATGCCCCATGAGGGTGTGTGGAAAGCCTCAACATATATCAGAGGCCATCTGTCAGGCCCTGTGGACACAGGGTCTGGAAACCCTTCCTCCTAGCCAGAAGACAGTGGGGAGGTTGGATAGTGTGGCAAATCAAAAGTCAGCACCCAGTAGAACTACCAAGCAAGCATTTAATTCTCACACCACAGAGTACAAACAAACTCCTTGACCGGTTTCACACTAACATCTGTCTTCAGAGGGATGGTAACAACCAATCAATACTGTTCTTAAATAATACAATTTCTTAAAGGTAAAGTGCACTGTTTTATGTACTACAATAATGACAAATACAGGGCTCTTCCTTAGTTAAAATACCTACACCTTAAACATAAAGTGCAAAACCAGTGCTAATTATAATTTAAAATATGTATATTTCCAAGCAGATACTATTACTTATGCACTATATATCAATTTATTGTCTAAATTTTACCAATTGCAGTGTCAATGTCCTAGTGACCAGAATTATTAATTCTGTTGGGTCACATACTGTGATCACCTCAACAGGACCTATAATAAAAACAAATAGCAATTTTGAGCCTACAAAAGTATTGGCTAAAAAAAATTTTATACTAGAGATATCAGGGCCCGATTCCAAGATGGGTTACACATGATGCAAGGTGACTTGTGCCAAACCCAATGGTTCAAGTCGCACCTTGCGACATACGTTATGCCACCCACGATTCTGAAAGGTGGACTGCAACATGGCACAGGGGAGTTCTGGCATGGGATATGGCTGTATTCCAAGTAGGCAACTGATGGAATGGCACATTGCTTTTCCAGGAGGTACCCTGGCAGACAATGGTCTTGTTGCAGTTAGACCAGCTATTAGCTGGTCTAACCATACCCTATGGCCACCGGGGTCGCATCCCCATGCCTGCCGCCCCTACAGCTGCCTCCCCTGGGGTCCATCTTAGGTCCCCACCACACACCCATTGGCAGGACTGCCATCCATGTGCAGCTGGCACCTCCATGCCCTCATCCCCGAGCAGTGCCCACAAGGCAGTACACAACCCCAGCCTGCCATGCACTCTGAGGCCATCTGGTGGCCTCCACTCCCTCCGTGGCCCTGTGCCCTGGCTTTGGGGGAGCCATGCCATGCATGGCTTGCACCCTGAAGGTGGGCATCACTGTGGCTTGCAGCACCCAGGTTAGGTGCACCCTTCGCATGGCACAACCCTGGAAGCTGCCACAAGTTGCAGGGCTAGGTAGCAGGGACCCTGCCTGTTTTGCAATCTGGTGCAGGGTCCCTGGCATAGTGGTTATCTTGCAACTCGCATCCACTCTCAAATTGCGGCACACATCCTAGAACTGGGCCCATGGCATCTAAGGATACCTAGCATTAATTCAGTGATAGCTTAATAATTTCAAAGCTTAGATAAAAAAATATTAAAGTGTTGGAACACTACAGGCATTGTATCAGCATTAATGTTCAGCCCTGTTTACATTATAGTACATACATCCACAGATATGAAAAAAATAGTGAGGAGGGAAACAAGGGGGTGCAGATAAGGTGGGGAAAGGGGAAGAAGGGGAGGGGAGAGAGGGGAAGGTGGAGAAGAAAGACATGGTAGTAAAGGGGGTGGAGGGAAGGGAAGATGATGAAAGGAAAGGAAAAGAGATGAAGAAAGAGGGGGAGAGATGGCCAATGCTCTATCTTCATTTCTTAAGATATCAGGCTACAGATTATTTTTTTATTTTAATACATTTCAGTAATTTTATCTGATCATTTAACCCTAGGGCAAGAAAAGCTCCAAGTGTGTACAGTATATCAAATAGGATTCTCTCTTTGTAATAACCTTTCATCTATGTTGCCTCCTCGTGGACCAATATTAACCTGTTACACTCCACAAAACCTAAAGGTGTGTTGGCCAGCAGTTTGTTTACAAACATGTTGAGACAGTGCATTTCTTGGGTCTTTACTTGATATGCTACGTAAGTTTTCCCCTATGCGGTCTTTAGAGGGACAAATGGTTTTACCCACATAAAAGGCTTTACGCTTGCAAACAGCTAGGTATACTAAATTTGTAGTCACAAAACTAAAAAAAGATTTACACTGAAATGTTTGCATGGAATTAGCTGAAGTAAAAGTTTTCATTTTTAAAATTGATGCACAATATTTACAGCTTCAACAGGGATAGGTGCCTAGTGAGTGATTTAGCCAACATCCCCAATGTTCTTTTTTCTGTATCGGTATATAACTATGTGTTATGCGATCCCCAAGGTTCTGACCTCTCTTGTACTCTATTCTAGGTGGTAAAGATGTAACTTCTCTGAGTAGTGGATCTGTTTGTAAAATGTGCCAATTTTCTTTTATCACCTATTCTATCTCACCTGACTGTCTTGTGTACTGTATGTTGTAATGAAATGCATTCTATCTGGATCCATCTTCTTGTCTCTTATAACTAGCAGTTTGACTCTGTCTAGATCACATAATTAAAAAAATGCATTGTCAACTGTAATTCTATTATATCCTCAATTAATGAACCATTGTTTTAGCTCTGTACCATTATTCAGGTGATCACTCATTTAGCTACAGTTTCTCCTGACTCTCTAAAATGGGGCTTTGGGAATATCCTGAATAAGGTGTTGTGGGTGACAACTTGAGGCATGTAAAAGAGAGTTCCAGTATGGTGTTTTCCTAAATAGATTACTACTCATTGTGCCATTTGGATTTTTATATATTTCTACATCCAGAAAAGAATTTTGTTGATGTCATACTGGATTGTGAATTTTAAATGTGGGTCACTTGTTTAGAAATATATTTTGAACTCTCTAAGTTCATCCTCAGTATCCAACCACACCATCAGTATGTCATCAATAAAACGCTTCCAAACTTCACTCTTATTATAAAAAGGATTGAGATCAGCGTCATAGACATTTCTTGTCTCTCAAAGACCCATATAGATGTTTGCATAGTTGTGGCAAACGTTGCCCCCCATCGCAGTCCCCTTAGTCTGGAGACAGTATTCTCCATGAAACAAAAAACAGTTCTTTTTTAATACATGTTTTTCACATTCCAAGATAAAGTGAATTTTTTCTTCAGTGACTGTTTTTTCATTACCGAGATAGTATTCTAGTGCATCCAGACCACCTTCATGGGGCACGTTTGTGTACAGTGAGGTAACATCAAGTGACACCAGAAACCAGTTCTGTTCAATTTTGCATGTCATCCATGATTTTCAGAACATGCATGGTGTCTCTCACATGTGACCTCAACTGACCCACATACTACTTCAGAAAAGCAAAGGCCCAAACCGAGGAAAGGATAGCCAGCTCAGTTAAGAAGGGGGATAAAACCTTTTATAGGTACATTAGGGAACATACAAAGGTTAAGGGAGGGATAGAGAAGATTAATAAAGGAGAGGGGAGGTGGGCAGAGGGAGACAGTGAAAAGGCAGAGATAATGAATGAATACTTTTGCTCAGTATTCACAAAAGAAGAAGAGGAGGAGTTACCTAAACCAAACAGTAGAAGCACTCTGGATAGTGGGGTTGATACTAGTCCATTTAAAGAAAGAGTACTGAAAGAACTTCTAAAACTCAAGGTGGACAAAGCAATGGGGCCTGACGGGATTCACCCTAGAATCCTTAAAAGAGCTAAGGAGGACCTAGTGACACCACTAACCACACTTTTAACAAATCATGGGAAGATGGGGTGGAACCTGAGGACTGGAGGAGGGAGATGTGATTCCCTTCACAAAAGTGGGAGCAAGGCAGAAGCAGGAAACTACAGACCTGTTAGTTTGACCTCAGTGGTGGGAAAATGATGGAATCACTTCTGAAGAAAAGAATTGTTGAGTACCTAGAGGCCAGCCGGGGCACTGGACCCAAAGCAGCATGGATTCACAGCAGGAAGGTCATGTCAGACAAATCTAATCGATTTCTTTGACTGGGTGACCAAAGTAATAGACCAGGAGGGGCTGTGGATGTGGCCTACTAGACTTTAGCAAGGCATTTGACACAGTCTCGCACAAAAGATTAATAATCAAGTTAGCCAGCTTGGGAGTGGGTCCCAGGGTGGTAGCCTGGGTAGAAAACTGGCTGCACAACAGGACACAGAAGGTAATAGTGAATGGAACACATTCTGAAGAAAGGGGCTTAGTGAGTACCCTCAGGCTCAGTACTGGGTCCAGTCCTCTTTAACGTCTTTATAGTGACATTGCAGAGGGTCTGAAGGAAAGGTATGCCTCTTTGTGGATGGACACAAAGTTCTGTAACAGAGTTGATACACAAGGGGTAGAAAGGATGAGAGGGACTTGCAAGGTTGGAGGAATGGTCAGACATATGGCAACTTAGATTCACTGCAAAGAAGTGCAAAGTAATGTACCTGGGAAATAAAATCCAGGAGAAGAGTACACAATAGCAGGAGAGGTACTAACAACAACAATAATGGAAAGGATCTGGGTGTAGTCATATCAGATGACCTAAAGGTGGGTATGCAATGTGAGAAGTCAGTAGGGAAAGCCAGGGGATACTGGGATGCATAGGGAGGGCATCACAAATAGAAAAGGAAGTGGTTATCCCTCTATACAGACAGTTGGTGAGACCCCATCTGGAGTACTGCGTGCAGTTTGGAGACCTCATCTACACAAGGACATAGACAGGATGGAAGCAGTCCAGAGGGGGCAACTAAAATGGTGCAGGTCTATATCAGAAACCATATGAAGAGAGAGAGAGAGCTTAATATGTATACCCTTGATGAAAGGAGGGACAGGGGGACATGATATAAACTTTTAAGTACCTCAAGGAATCAACAAAGTCCAGGAGGGAGCATCTTTCAGAAAAAGATGATATGTAAGAACAAGGCACAATTTAAAGTTAGAGGCAGCTCCAGGGGTAATGTAGAAATTCTTTTCACGGAGAAGTGGTGGACGCATGGAACTGCCTTCCTGGAGAAGTTGTGGGGTCTAAAACAGTGGAGGAATTCAAACATGCATGGGACAGACATAAGGCAATTACAGTGGGGGGTTGCAGGAAATTGGCTGTTGGTTAACTAGAATCTGCAGCTTATCCAGTAGGTAGGGAAATGGGCAGACTGGGTGGACCAAGTGGTCCTTATCTGCCATCAAAGTCTATGTTTCTATGTTACTTTATATGTAGATCAGCAAATCTGGAGAGAGGTTCAGTCAAAGAACCTATGTTGGGTATTATAGGGTGTCTGGGTGGATTCTGTAAAGTTTTGTGTATCTTGGGTAGTACATATATACATGCTGTCACTGGATGGTCCACTGTTAGGAAATCAAATTCTTCTGTAGTAATTATACCATTTAGGTGTGCTTCAGAAAGAAAAAACATCAGTGACTCTTTTAAAGCACTTGGTGGGGTCAGATCATAGTTTTATAATTATCAGTATTATCTGTCTATTAATCTGGGTAATATAATGATCTACATGCATTACTACAATTGATCCACCCTTATCTGCCCTTTTGATAATTATTTCTGAATTGTTCTCCAGATTAGTAAGGGCTTTTGCTTCCTCTGTTGTAATGTTCAGAAAGTCAGGTCTGTCTTCCGGGCAGATATCTCATTAATTCTAGTTTCACAAGCTCTCTAAAATACTTCCGCCATATCGATATATGGTGGCATGAAAGTATAAGGAGGGTGAAAGTCATTTGTAGTAGCTACTGATCCATCAGGACCTAATTGCAATTGAGTTACTCTAAACATTTTTGTTGTTTCAAAGAATGATTTTAAATTTAAATTCCTTGTCAGCCTATGTAGATCTGACTCGAAGTGTGTGCAGTGGCTGTCTGTAGTTCATCACTGAAAAAATCTGCTTCTCCTGTAGTGCTAAATATGCTAGTTGCGTATGATCCTGTGTTCTCCCCTAGGTTAATAACAAACTCCATGACCGGTTTCGCACTAACGTGCATCTTTAGAGAGAGATGGTAACAATCAATCAGTACTGTTCTTAATACAATTTCTTAAAGGTAAAGTGCACTCTTTTATGTATTACAATAGTAACAAATCCAAGAGTCTTCCTTAGTTAAAATACCTACACCTTAAACATAAAGTGCAACAACCAGTGCTAATTATAATTTAAAAAACACATATTTCTGAACTACTACTATTACTTATGCACTATATATCCATTTATTGTCCAAATTTTACCATGTGCAGCATCAATTGCAGTGTCAATATTCTAGTGACCAGGGTTATTAATTCTGTCAGGTCACAAAGTGTGATCACCTCCACAGGACCTATAATAGGAAAAGACAGCAATTTTGAGCTTACAACATTGTTGGTAAATTTTTTTTTATATTAGACATATGGGCCCAGATATTCAAACTGTGCCACAAAGTAGCGCAATAGCAGGAGCAGGGCAAAACAGTACAGTATGTTGCATACATGCGACATTCAAACATTGCACAGGGCTAGATGCACTTGTGCCACACAACTGAATATCATGGCAGCTGCACCATGGAGCAACCAGGGATGCACAGTGGTGCAGGTCTGGTGTGCAACAGCCCAACCAGGGATGCGCAGTGGAGCAGGGTAGCAGCACATCAGCACAACCAGGGATGCTCAGGGACAGGATGCAGGGGTCCCCCACAAATGGAAGATATGGGCCGAGGAACACACAGCAGAACAGACAGTGCCCACCACACCCCATGAACCGACCAACCAGAGGAGATCTGGAAGAACCACTGGCCCATGGAAACCAGCCACAATCCCACAGGTGGGGCATGGTGCCCCAGCACACCTCCTGGCAAGCTGTGACCGGCAAACAAGGAGGTCCATCCACCCCATGCTACACCATCCCACCACTGCAGAGCATGCCCTGAACAGCATTCCACAGACATCCTGCCCATGACCAGCACCCAACACTGCAGGGCACCCCATGCATGCTACTACCCCCACTGTGACAATGCAACCCTGTGCACTGTTGAGACATGCAAGGCAAGCCCACTGCGAGCACCCTGAAGCATGCGGCAGCAGACACTGTTGCAACAACTGCAGACACAGTGCTGTCCTGCATGGCCCCCTGATGTACAGCTGAGAGACTGACTATGCGCCCACACATGAGATACCACACATGTGACAGGGCATGCCCGGACACCGCCACCAGTGGTACAGCACCTTGCACACCCTCCCAAGGACACATCCCATCCCAGCACTGGCCTCAACAGCCAGCAAAGAAGCCCACAGTGGTGCATGGAAGCATGCGCCACACAGGATGCAACACAGTGCATGGACAAACACCAACCCATACCCAAGTGCACACCAACACAGGGACACAATAGTGGGTCAACAAACCAGCTGGCATGTGGCCACAGCAGCCGTGTACCCATGGCTAGCACCCCTCCATGGCACAGGTGTACCAGCCACCCTGCACATGCACCATGAAGCCGTATGCCACCAGCACGCTGCTGGAGCACAAGTGACAGACAGTGGAGCACATCCCCTGCAACAGACACAAGTGACAGCATGGAGGGGGAACAAAAACAGAGGAGTCCACAGTGCCACCCAAGGCAGACGTGCACCACACCAGTGACAGGAGGCAACCTGGCATTGTGCTGGGTACAGTGGTTGTCCAGCATGGACAGCCACAACTGACATGCCAGCAGACGGTGCATATCATAGACATGTAAGGGTGTCAGCTGCACAGTCCATGGATGGTCTGACAGCGGTGCCATGGACACAGACCATGAACCATGGACCATGACACAGGCAACCAGTGCACAGAGAACAACACACAAACCACAGACAGTGACTGATTCTCCCAACCACACCATAGGTGGTTCCCTTCTGGACACACACACACGCCCATTCCGGCATCAACCCTGACACCATGCACACCACTGCAGCTGAGCACCTGTAGCCCGCTGCAAATCATAGACCACCACAGTTGTCATAACAAAATAAATGTATTATAAATAGTCAAGAAACATAACTATATACATAGATATACAGAATGAGGGGGAAGGGCCACAAACCAGGTGGGGGCGGGTAAGGGACAGGGGTGAACAACTGGGAGAGGGAAGAAGGGGTGTGAGGGTGGGTCCAGGGAGGTAATGATCTTTCAGGGGGCATTGAGGGCCTAACGTCCACCCCACTCGTCAGACCTGTGGCACCTGTGCGACTGCTGTCTCTGCACACCATGCCTCTGTAGCCGCTAGAGGATTTTAAGGGACACCCTTGAAAGCTACAGTAACTCCTGCAAGGCCCTCTCAAGAGCCATCCAACACCATCCACCTAGGACAAGGGAGCAGAGTCTATAGGTGAGAATGTCCATCCCATGCAGCCCAGTCATTGTGCATGGCATACAGCCATGGGCCACGTTCCTGTGATGGTGTGCGACCACCCACAGTGATCGTGTCCACAAGACCTGCCCACCCAGGTGCATGCAGCCATGTGGACCACTGCACGTACCCACAGCCAAAGTCCCACACAGCACCACTGTGGCTGTACAGTGACATGGCTATGCGGTGCGAAGGCAGTGGCACAGCCATGTACCTGGTGCTTACATTGACTACCAGCAATGCACACCCACACATGCAGTGCCACAGGACAGTGCTGAGTGTACCGTGTGGCGTGCACTTCAGTGGTGTCAATGGATGGTGGCCATGCCCCGCCGCCTACCCCACAACACAGCATGCACAGAATATCCAGAAAGAACGGTACTCACCTGCATCTGCAACATGTTGGTGCTGATGTAGATGGGGCCCGCCATCATGTGGCTGTTGCTGGGCAGCCTCCTGATCCACACATGCCCATGCCTCTCAGGCTCATCACCTCTCCTCAGGGCCTAGGGTGCAAACATGGAGAGAGGGGAACATCAGTACAAAACAGCAGCAAAGGCCCCCCCCCGGTGTGTGTGACCCCGCACAGCCCAGCCATGCCGCAACCCCATCATGACCAAAACTGCCCACACTGGACAGCCCCCCCCGCGGGGTGGACACATGACCTCCGCCAAACCAGGACAGACACTACCAGTGTATGGATGGAGCACCTACCTGGACGTGGCACTGTGCCTCGCCTGGCATGTGTCCATAGATGGGCAAGCCTGTCTGGGTCCCTCTGGCAGAGGTCCCCATAGTGGTGGTGACACTGCTCTGGACTCCTGGAGATACTGGTGGCCTCCTCCAGTGACACCAGCACCTATTTCCACACTGCACTCCTAGCCCTATCTAAGAACACATCCCCAAACAGGGCCCCAGCATGGGGCTCTACAATGGCCACCATATTGGCCAGCTCAAGAAGGTTCTGTAGGGATGCTCTCCTATGTGCCATGACTACAGCAGCTAGGATAACAAACTAGTGCTCTGTAGTGCACGTCTGCCATGTGCAGATGCTGCACAGTACAGCGCTGCCATTCCCCATTGTGCTGTCACTGAACAGCACGATAGGGGTGCACCCATGTGGACGCATGGCACCTAGGGGACAAAGGTCAATGGAAGGGTCAAGGATCTGTCACACACGGACCGCCACAGTGTGATTGGGACTCCCTGCATGTCACACGATTGGGTGCCTGTGTGTGATGCCCTGCAGTGGCTTACCGTGCTGTAGCACCATGGCACCTATGGCGCTCCAGGGCATGAGCACTATACGTGTAAACAGCACACTAGCACCACTGGCATAGTGGTGGCCATGCCCTGCACTGCCTCCCGTGCTTATCATGGCATCAGCGCAGTAGACGTCAGCATCAGCACCCCCGGGCATGAGCCGTGTGGTGCCTACTGTACATGACACAGAGCTGCGCCTTTGCCTGAGCATGCTCAACACAATTGTGCAAGGCACAACAGCACGATATTCAGCCAGCATATGCAAATCAGCTCATCAGCAATTCCATGGCGCAGCCACTGCATTAGCATCCACTTAAAGTTGCGTCTCACTTCATTTGCATTCCTTGCACTATATAAATGCGACATGGGGCTTCAGAGGTGATTGTTTGGTATTGCAGTCTATTGTGCTGGGTTGCATGCTGTTTGGAAGTGTGAACTGTGGTGTGTGGGAGATGCATGGGACTGCACATTCAGAGGTAACACCTGTCATTCTCACAGGATCAATAATGATCGAACGTGAGGAGGAGGAACAGAGACGTGGGAGACGGAGGAGGCCCAACTTCACGCAGGCAGAATCAGATGCCCTGTTTGAGGCCTACCTCGACAGGGAACCACTGCTCAGAGGACAGTGAGGGACACCACAGGCTGGGATGAGGTAGCACATGCCATCAACCAGCATGGCAGCCACCAGCGGTCTGTGCAGGAGTGCAAGAAGAAGGTGGGCACAGACAAGAGGAGGATAAAAGATAAGGTGGCTACCATCAGGGCAGCACATGCTGAAATTGGTGGTGGACAGTTGGATGTGCCACGCCTGATGCCACAGGAGGAGTGGGTGGCTGGCAGCATGCGGTGTTGTGCCCTAGTGGGTATTTCAGGTGGTGGCTTCCAGACAGGTAGCAACCCGTCACTGCATGGTAGGTCCTGTTCTGTCACTGTGTGGGGGGTGGGGGGAATGCCACAGGGTAGGGCAGAGACATTAATGCTACTGTGTTCCCTTACAGCTCCTGAGCATCTACATGGGTCAGCGGTGGTGGGTGTGTCCACTGAGGGCGATACCATGGATACAGAGGAGCACCCATCCACCTCCACAGGTGTCCGAGGGTCAGGACAACAGTATGCCCACCTGTCTGTCCAAACTTAAGTTGGTAGTGCTGGTGCAGAGGAGGCCCTACCCATGTCCCAGCGTGACAGCGTCCATGGATGCTAGCATGCTATGACACGGACTGGTGCCAGATCCAGCACTGATGGTGATGGAGCACACATCATGGACAGTGATACATGTGGACTGCAGGATGGCCCAACAGCAGGTAACAGCACGGGCATAGCTGGGGTGGTGCCACCGTGGAGGCCAGTGTGACATTACAGTCCCAGTCTGTGCCTGTATGCACCTGTGGGGCAGCACTGGTGTGTGTCCAGGCTGGTGGGGCTGCTGTGGCCACTGTGGCTGCATTGGTGAGCCATGGCAAGCTGCGGGCGGAGGGGCAGTGTCAGCAGTCAGCCAATGGCAATGTGTGGACAGTGTCAGATGTGGTGTCAGTGCACCACGTGTGGACGTGCCCTGGCATGGCTCTGGTGTTCAGCACCCATCATCAAGGGGTGATGCCCAGCACGGCCAGGAACACCATGAGGGACATCATGCTGACCCGGCGGATGACCTCTTTAATGAGCACAGCTGACTACTCCAGGCGTCCGTGGATCAGCAGTCATGGCTTGTTAGATCAGTGGATGCACTCAGTACGGTTCTGCACTAGGCAGAGGAGCAGCGCAGCAGAGACCACACTCTGCTCCTGGCAGAGATGGCCCGGCAGTGGGAGGATGTGACCACTGCCATTAACAGGCAGACACGTACATTCACAGCTGTCATGGCCACATTGGGCACACAGTTTGTTGCCCATGCACCACAGACACCGTGCAGTATCACGTCCACCCCCTATTCTGGGTGTCGTGTGACACCCTCCATGTCGACACTGGGTTCAGTTGTGGGCATCCCGATCACACCTGGCACTGGCATGTTCAGTGAGCTGCAGACCCCTGCTCGAACACAGTCATGTTCCCGCAGCTTCACCCCTGGGAGGCCATCGGTGCCACCCCATGAGGCCAATGGTCAGCCTGTCACAGCTGGCAGGTCTCAGCAGGGCCGCCCATGCATCCATGGTGGATATGGCACTGTGCTGCATGACTGACCTGTCTCCCACCATGGCTACTGTCTGATGCTGCCCTGTGTGCAGTATGTTGTGCAATGTGCGATGCACGGGTGGGGTACCCAGCCCTGCACACACACACACACGGTCCATGTGCACACCCTCCCAGCTGCTGGCTGCTGTGGCATGTGCATGATGATGCCTGTGTTGTGCTGTCCACCAGTGTGCAATGGTACCCAGTGTCTGAGACACGCACAATGATGGACACTGGGCGTGGTCATCTGTGGACCTGTGTGTGGCTAGGGGTAGCAGTCAGGGTTGGTGTGCCATCTACCCCTTGTGCATGTCTTGTGGGTGTGTGTGTGTTTGTGTGCTCGTGTGACCATGTGTCATGTTAGGCCTTGCCCAGCCTTGACGGTGTCTGTGGTTCCATGCTCAGCCAATTCTCTTGCCACCATGCATCCCTGGGGTTCGTCCATGCGTGTTTGTGGGTTGTGCCCTTGCCATTGGTGGTTGCACATGGCCCCATGACCTACCTGTGTTGGTTGAAGTGCTCCTCTGTTATGGTGTCCCAGTGCAGCTGCGACATCCGGATCAGGCGGGGGGTTCCTTCGCTCAAGGGGTGGCTGCCCATCACCATCTGGACTGGCATCCTCATCGTCCCCATTGCTGTCCCCCTCTTTGACCTCTACTGCTATCCCACAGTCATTGGCCATGTTGTGCAGGATGAAACAGGCCTGGAATAGCCCACAGGCCTTCAAGGGGCTGTACTGTAGGGCACCACCAGACGTGTCCTTGCAACAGAAATGTGCCTTCAGCATCCCGAACACCCATTCTATGACATTATGTGTGGTGGCATGTGCCTCATTGTACCATTGCTGCGATGGGGTCACAGGACGCCAGTATGGTGTGAGTAACCAGGGAAAGAGTGGGTAGCCACTGTCACCTGTGTGTAGAGGGTGGACATTAGTATGGTGGTCAGCGTTGCTCTGCCATGGGCCGTCAAGGCCGGTACTCATGGAACCTCTGACTGTGCACCCCCCCAGATGCCCATGTCATCCTGCGTGATGTGCATACTCACCCACTAGGTGGCCAGTGGGGATGTCCCCACTCTTGAACCTGTGACACAGTGCAGACTGGTGCCAGATGAAGGCATCATGTGCTCCCCCCAGGGTGCATAGCACAGACATTGGTTATGCACCCCCTGGCATCGCACACCACCTGACAGTTGAGGCTGGCATAACCATTTTGGTTGATATATGCTACACCATCCAGGCCAGGTGGTGTACAGATGGCCACATGGGTGCAGTCAATGGCCCCAAGCATGCCAGGCAAACGTGCTACCCTGTGGAAATCTTGTATGTGCGCTGTGCACTCCACCTGTGTGCTGGGGAAACAGATGTACTCTGCAGCATGTGGCAGCAGTGCGCTAAGGAATTGTGTGAGTAGGCATGATGCAGCCAAGTGGGTTATGCCTGTTGTGTCCCCTGTTGGTCTCTGGAAAGTGCCCGTGGCGAGCAGGCACATGACAGCTGTCACCTTTGTCTCCACTGACAGAGCATGGCTCTGTCGTCTGGGTGCCTGCATCTTATCACTGCACAGCTCACAGAGCCGCCTCAGGATCACCCAGTTCAGGCAGTACCAGCCCACAATCTCTGTGTCACTTTAGTGCTTGAAGGTGGTGCAGGCTTGGTACTGCCTATTGGTGGCATACCACCGACGGGCCCTTCCACAGCCACGCCCCCCTGCTGCTTGCCTTCTCACACCCCTCATTACCGCCTCCATCTGGAAGGTGGCACTGGCCACGTCCCTCACTGGTGTTCCCCTCCGGCAGCTGTTATCCTGTTTCTCCCACTGTCCTTTATGATGCTCCCCCTGCACCGGGTACACCTCCAGCCTTTGGCTGTCCTGCCTACTTTGGCTGTCCTGCCTACTGCCAGTGCCCTCAGTCCACTGTGGCACTTCCCTGTCTCTCTTGCACAGTGGCACAGGCTCCCCACTCCTGTTCTGTTCATGTTTGTTCCCAGGTGTGCCCTGTCCTGCTCCTGCCCAGTCTCACTCACTGCTACCCTCTTTCCTATTGCTGTCACATTTCTCCCACCTCTGGCTTCCCTGTAGCATTCTTGCGCCTCTTTCTTGTTCCTTTTTATTTTGGATAATTTCCGCTATCGCACAACTTCCGCTTGCTCCCCTATTGCGCATGGTGCATGCTGTTGAATATCGCACTGCGTCATTTATTCATGGTTCCGCCCCCTGTGATTGCACATGCATTCAATACCATTGCGTTCTTGCGCATTGCGACTTGTGCGGCACAGTTGCCTCCTTCTGAATATCTCAGAATGGCTCATTTTCGTGTTTGTGCTGGCGCATCTCTATTGCGCATGGCGCAACCCTTTTGAATATCTGGGCCATGGCATCGAAGAAGATCCAGAATTAATTCAGCAATTGCTTAAGAATTAAAAGCTTGGATAAAAACATTAAAGTGTTGGAACACTATAGGCATTCTATTATCATTAATTTTCTACCCTATTTACATTATATTATGTACATCCACAGATAAAGCAAAATAGTGGGGAGGGAAAAAAGGTGGAGTGGGAAGGTGGGAAATGGCAGAAAGAATGAGAAGAGGGAGAGAGAGAGGGGGAAAGGGGAGACAAAAGGAAAGATAGTAAGGGTGTGTGTGTGGGAAATGGGGGGGAAGAAGAAAGGAAAAGAGGAAAGGAAATGAAAAGAGACGAAGAAAGAGGAGGAGAGAGGGCCAAGGCTCTATAATCATATCCTAAGATATTAGGTTACAGATTATTTTCTTCTTTTAATACATTTCAGTAACTCTATTTGATCATTTAACCCTGGAGCAAGTAGAGCTCCAAGTGTGTATATCCAATGGAATTCTCTCTGTAATAACCTTTCGTCTATGTTGTCTCCTCATAGACCCATATTAACCTGTTCCACTCCACACAATCTAAAGGTGTGTTAGCCAGTAGTTTGTTTACAAACATGTTGAGCCAGTGCATTTCTTGGGTCTTTATTTGATATGCTATGTAAGTATTCCCCTATGCAGTTTTTAAAGGGCCTAGTGGTTTTACCCACGTAAAAGGCTTTATACCCGCAAAGAGCTAGGTATACTAAATTTGTAGCCAGAAAGATTTGCACTGAAAGGTTTGCGTGGAATTAGCTTAAATAAAAGTTTTTTTTTATATAAAATTGATGCACAAAATTAACAGCTTCCACAGGGATAGGTGCCTACTGGATGATTTAGCCAACCCCCCTTCCCCATGTTGTTTTTTTCTGTTTCGATAACTATGTGTTAACATGAACTGCAGTTACAAACTCAAATGGGCAGATTAGGTGGGCCACAGGCCCTTATCTGCTGACACTGTCTATGTATATGTATCTATGTTATACGATTCCCAGGGTTCTGACCTCTCCTATACACTAGTCTAGGTGGTAAAGATGTAACTTCTCTAGTGGATCTGTTTGTAAAATGTGCCAATTTTATTTTATCACCTTTTCTATCTCCCTTGACTTTCTTGTATATGTTGTAATGAAATGCATCCTATCTGGCTCCATCTTCTTGTCTCTTACAATTAGCAGTTCGCCTCTGTCTAGATCACGACTCAAAAAAATGCATTGTCAACCTTAGCTCTATTACATCCTCTTTAATGAACCATTATTTTAGCTCCATACCATTATCCAGATGATAACTCATTTGGCTACAGTTTCTCCTGGCTCTCTGAAGCTGGGCTTTGAGATTATTCTGAATAAGGTGTTGTGGGTGACAACTTGAAGCATGTAAAAGGGAGTTTCAGTATGTTGTTTTCCTAACTAGATTACTACCCAGAGTGCCATCTGGAGTTTTATATATTTCTACATCCAGAAAGGAAACTGTGTTAATGTCAAACTGGATAGTGAATTTAAATTTGGGTCACTTGTTTCTAAATATATTTTGAACTCTCTCAGTTTATCCTCAGTTCACCGCCACACCATCATTATGTCATCAATAAAATGCTTCCAAATGTCAGTCTTATTATAAAAAGGATTGACATCAGCATCATAGATATTTCTTGTCTCTGAAAGGCCTAAATAGAGGGTTGTGTAGTTGGGGGTAAACATTGCCCCCATAGCAGTCCCCTTAGTCTGGAGGTAGTATTCTCCCTGAAATAAAAAACAGTTCTTTTCCAACACATTTTCTGCACATTCCGAGATAAATTATATTTTGTCTTCGGTGGCTGTTTCTTCATTACCCAGATAGTATTCTAATGCATCCAGACCACCTTCATGCGGTATGTTTGTGTACAGTGAGGTAACATCAAGTGACACCAGAAACCAGTTCTGTTCAATTTGCATGTCATCCATGATGTTCAGAACATGCATGGTGTCTCTCACATGTGACCTCAACTGACCCCACAAACTGCTTTCTATGCAGATCAGTAAATCTGGAGAGAGGCTCAGTCAAAGAACCTATTCCTGATACTATAGGACATCCGTGTGCATTCTGTAAAGTTTTGTATATCTTGGGTAATGCACATATACATGCTCTCACTGGATGGTACACTGTTAGGAAATCAAATTCTTCTGTTGTAATTATACCATTTAGGTGTGCTTCATAAAGGAAAAAAATCAATGTCTCTTTTAAAGCCCTGGGTGGGGTCAGATCATAGTTTTTTATAATAATCGGTATTATCTGTCTATTAATCTCTGTAATATAATGATCCACATGCATTACTACAATTGATCCGCCCTTATCTGCCAGTTTGATAATTATTTCTGAATTGTTTTCCAGACTAGTAAGGGCTTTTGCTTCGTATGTTGTAATGTTCATAAAATCAGGTCTGTCTCTATTGTCAAAGATATCATTAAATCTAGCTTCACAAGCTCTCTCAAACACTTTCACCATATCAGTATATGGTGGCATGGAAATGGAGGGAGGACGAAAGTCCAGTCTTACCTCACCATTGTTATTAGCTACTGATCCATTGCAATTGAGTTACTCTGAACATTTTTGTATTTTCAAAGAATGATTTTAAATTTAGATTCCTTGTCAGCCTATGTAGATCTATATAGACATTAAATGGCCTGTAGTCCTGTGTGGTCACAAAGGATAAACCGTTTTGTAGTACTTTTTCTTGTGATTCTCTAAGTGGGATTCCTGATATATTAATCACCAGGTTCTCTCATCTGTTGCTACTTCCCTCTGAGACTGCCCTTTCCTCTTATGTTTCTGCCCTCTCTTCTCGTGACAGTGCTTCTTGTTGTTCTGAATGTCTGGTGTTTCTGCTGCTGTTGTTGGTGTTGAAACTGCTGGTATTGATTCTGCTCCTCAAAGTGGACCACTCTACCGTGTCTCCTTTATGGTACATGAATCTGTTCCTCCTCTTCCTCCTCCCTCTCCTCTTCCTCTGTCTTGTCTATGGAAATTTCTTAAGTGCTATCATTTCTTGATTCACTGTTCGATGTAGTATAGGATGGTGAATTACTTTTGTTTTTGTTTTTCAGTATGAAGCATCTCTGATTATTTCCCTCATAATGCTGCCTTTTTTTCTTTTGTTTTTCTTTTATATTCTATTCAAATACTCAATCATGGAGGTAATCTTGTCTGTCTCTCAAATTTTTTCAGTTTATTGTTTTTTATTTTATCTTGTCTTTTTGTATTGTCTTCCAACTTTTTTCATAACAGGCAAAATCTGGATTATCTTTAAAGCCTTGTACTGCAGTTTCCTTTAGTTTTATATTTGCGGCTACTTCTGGCTGTTTGACTTGATAGTCCTTAATTACAGTACGTATTATTGCATCTGTGCCTAACTGCAGTGATGCTTTCCAATCTCCCATGAAAACATTTCTTTTAGTGCCTTATCCTGGTTTCTTCAGCACACTTAATGCTCTAGGGGAACATCTGACTCTAAGATATGCCTCAAAAATTAACTTGCCTCAGTGGTGTCTTCTTTCCCTCAGAATGGCCCACTCTACTTGTAAAACTAGAATATCAAGCCATCCACAGCATCACATATCCAGGGGAAGGAACCTGCAAGGGACTGCAAGAGGTCTCTGGAATACCTCTCCCCACTAGAACACCAAGCCATCCACCGAATCACATCTCCAGGGGAAGAAACCCCAACAGATTTGCAAGAGGTAATTCTGCCTCCCTTCTCCCAGCTTGTTTGCGAAGGGTGTTAGCCTGTCAACACTTTGCATTGACTACCCCACCCACCCGCCCAACCCCAACCCCAACCCCAACCCCAACCCCAACCCTTAATTTATAGCCCTCCCTGTCAAGTGACTTCCTGCCACTGAATTTAAGTCCCCATTTCTAGCTTATATTACCTGTCCACCAGAGGGAGCTTGCTTAACTAGATGCTCTGCTGGGATTGCCTCTCTAATCTCCTCACTGCACTCTACAACCCTGTAGGCACTCACTCCTAATCCTCTTCTCAGATTCCTATATTTCCCATCTGCTGCCTGCTAGCCTCCTCCTTGCCCATCTTTCCTCCGGTCACCACACACTCCCTGTGTGGCCACTAGGAGTTGTTATTTTACCCCTCCTTTTCCTATGGACCTACACCCAAAAGACCTCCAGCTACCGCTGGGTCTACTTCTCACCAGGCTATTAGGACTCCCCCCATGGTGTTTGAACCTGGTACCTTTGGTTCCAAAGTCTGCAGCTCTACCACTACACCACTGTAGCAGTCTCACTTAAGACAGGTTAGATATAGTTCTTACCCATATTATACCACACAGCAGCAGGTGTGATGGCTGCTCACACTTGCTAACTAAGCCTAGCCATACTGATCCTCCTGGTACCAATCATGCCACACACAGATCCTATACCCCTCATGCCCAGTGTCACCCCACTTATCTGCACCATGGTACACTGACCCCCTTCACCCTAGATGCACCCTCAACCCTGCCTCACTACCCTCCTTCCCTCACTCCTGCCACCTCTCCCATCCCACACACCCCAGGGACACTGCTCTTCCTTGTTATTCCCACCCTCCAAGCCTTAACCATCCCCTGCACACCAGTGATCAGACCCTCATCCAGACGCACTACACGTTGTGCCAAATATTACCACCCACTAATCAGAATAATCACACTGCTACTGTTACTTTCTGGGAACATTCACCCAAACCCAGGCCCATGTGTGCCAGCCAGAACATGCCTTCTACAACACCAGGGCTCAGCATTGCCTCCCTGAACATTTGCAGCCTCCTGAAAAAGTCTGCTACACTCTAGTGCTGGGTCATACAACACCAACCAGTCATTATTACCCTAGTAGAGACTTGGTTCTCCAAAGCCACCCCTGACTCCTTCATCTCCCTTCCCGAGAACACCCTCTTTAGGGAAGACTGGGTGGGTAAGCACAGGTGTGGTTGTGCTGCCTACATGCGTGACACCCTCCTTGACCATGCCCTGCCAGCCCCCAAGCTTGATAATGGAGTGCAAGATCTCACTCTAAAAATCACACCAGACCCTGCTAGAGGCCCACGCTTCCTCACAGTCACCTGCATTCCCCCAATGGACCAGAACCCCGCTATGCTATCCCTCACCGACTACCTTGCTAACCTACCTCACAAAGCAGAGCAAGTAGTTACTGAGGGTAACTCATGAATTGGGCGCATGAGGAAGGGTGCTGTCCATTATGGCAATACTTTGCTTGCACAATCCACTCACGGCGACTGACAGGTAGGGCGACTGGATGAGGGTGTGGGCGAACTAGGTGACAGGATGTCACTATACGTATGTGTGCAGGAGGGTGGGAGCGAGCACAGCGAGCGTGGGCTGGGGAGATGGAGAGGCTGTAAGGGGTGGCACTGCAGTCATTGGTCAAGCTGTGGCATAGCATTGGGGATTGGGCAATGGCTGGTGTGGTTGAGGTACTGGGTTCGGGTCTGGGTGCTGGTATGATTTTTATTGCACTTGGTCCGAACCTTTTTATTTTTACTACTTTCACCCCCCCAACATGCCTCCCCTGGAGTTGAAAATCCTTAAGTAGGGGGGTGTGGTGGGCGATGCCCCCCACGAGGGGGGTGGGGCAGAGCACCCCCCCACAGAAAGTAGTAAAAATATGTCCTGAAGCCATTGTGCTGGTGTGCCAGGGTTCTCAGAGTGCCAAAAATGTGTTTGGCAGTCTGACTGAGTGATAACGGTGATCACCTTTAGGCATTCACCATATCACAAAGACCCGTTACTGGGGACCTCAAAATCAATTAGTTAGCCAGCTCTGAGTGCCAAACAAGAGACACCTTCACCACCCTTGGCATGATCCAGTTAGTCTCCCAGCCCACCAGATACAACCCTCTACTGGAACCAGCACCCTCCTGGATGTTATTATAACCACAACCCCCACAAAATCCAGGATATCAATATACTCTCTAATTCGCTAAGCAACCACTCCCCAGTCTTATTCTTGTGGTCCTCTACCACCAATAAGCCAGAACCAAGAACAATTCTATGCCTACGTCTCTGCCAAGGTGGCCTTGGAAAATTCAAACAATATCTCTCCCAGATATACTGGTCACCCATCAGCCACACTCCAATCATCAACCTAGCCCTTGACCTCTTCAATTACTCCTATAACAAGGCCTGCGACCTCTTAGCTCCTTTCGCCAGGATCCACACAAAAAAACAAAATACACCATTGGTCACTGCATCCCTCATCCAGAAACTTAAAACAAGGGATAACCTCTGGCACATTGCTAAGGAATCTGGCAAGCCAGCGGACAGGCAAGCTTACAGTACTGAGTGCAATAAGTGTACTTGGGCCATCTGACAGGCTAAGACCAAGCACTACCGCACCACCCTTGCCTCCTCCTGGGGATCAGCCAGGAACTTCTAGAATAATATGAAAAAATTCAATGGGAAGAGTCACTCCCCACTTCCCAACTCTCCATTAATGGCACTGTCTGCACAGATCCCCTTGGCATTGCAGACTGCCTTAATACTGTATTCTCTGACCTTAGCTCCGTCCTCCCCACCAACTTCTTTGACACTGTCCTGGCCTCTCTGCCTCCCATCCTCCCTCACCCACCATTCTACATTAGCAAAATATCCCATCTTGAAGCCAGGCCTTACCTACAAAAAGCCATCAATAGCAATAGCCACAGTAATGACCCCCTGGACACTGGAATCCTATGTCAGGTCTTGGATATTATTCTGGTCCCCCTTACAGACCTACTAAACCATTCATTGTGTCTGGGACAGATTCCCAGTGCCTGGAAAATAGCCACCATCATGCCCATACACAAGAGTAGAGATCGGTCCTCCCCTAGTAACTACTAGCTGATCTCTATCCTGCCCCACTCTCTAAAGCTCTTGAAAAGGAGGTAGCAGGCCAACTCATGGAGTACCTGACCAAGTATGACATTGTGTGCCCTGATCAGCACAGCTTCCGCTTAGGTAATAACACCACTACTGCTCTCCTGGAGTTCTCCAACTTCCTGCATTCTGACCTAGACTCTGGCAACCTGGCCAGATCCATGTTCATTGACCTCTCCAAGGCCTTTGACACAGTCTGCCACCCCCCTCTTGCTGGACTCCCTCCATCACATCGGTTTCTCCACTGGTCCTCTTGCATGGTTCACCAGCTATCTCTCATCTACAGCCCAGTGTGTAAAAATCAATAGTGCCTTGTCTGACACTTGGCCAGTCTGCTCCGGAGTACCCCAGGGTTCCATCCTGGGGTCCCTTATCTTCTGCCTCTATCTTAACACACTTTCCATAGCCTGTACTAGTAAAAATCTCCTCTATGCGGATGATGCAGTGCTGTTCTCCTCCCACCCTAACCCTCCCTCACTTCAGGCCTCCTCAGCTTGCCTTTCACCAAGCAGAACAGTGGTTCACCGATCTTAGCTTGGTCACGAACATAAAAAATACTAAGGCAATGCTCTTCATGCACCACCAAAGCAAGTCCAGAAATGCCCCCTTCTGATACTACCCAGCCCTCTGAACCCCCTCAAACAAGTTTCCACCTATAAATACCTGGGTAGCACCTTCGACTCTGCCCTCACCTTCCACTTTCACATCAGCGCTCTCTTTGCTGCCACCAACTCAAGGATCGGGCTTCTATACCACCACAGGGACTGCCTTCCCCCAGATGCACTCTGGCTGGCCATCATCTCATCTGTCCTGTCCCTAGTGGACTATGGCCTGCCTATCTATGGAGCTGCTGACAACACTGCTCTCGCCAAAATCCAACTCTCCAGTAACAAGGCCTGAAGGCTCCTGACCAGAGCTCCCAGGCACACTCACACCTGTCTGCTTTAGTCCACTACCAACCTGCTTAACCTTGAGGAGCTGCTCTGCTACCAGACCTGCCTGCAAGCAAAAAAAACTCTCCTCAGGCTCTCCCCCCCAAGGGTAACCGCCTCCCTCCACCAGACCACCCCCATGGTCTCCACCTGTAGTACCTGTAAGACCACCCTACTTTTACCCAGAACCAGGATATCCCTAGCCCAGAGATCCTTCTGCTACAGAGTACTCTCCTGATTCAACTCCCTCATAGCCAATGTCATCAACACCCCTAAAATTGGTCCCTTTAAGGCAGCCCTCAGGAACCATGTGTTTGCCAACTGCTGCTGTAAGTGTACCTAGCTTCAGGCTCCTCTCCACTCTGGACCCTTCCTGTGGGGCTTAATCTGCCATGCCAAATGCCCATACCACCATGGATCCTGACAACATCCCTCGGACTGCTTTCACCTTCACCTAAGCCACTCCACAAGCCTCACCTCAAGTCCATCCCCCCATACTGTCACAGGTATTACTGTCCCCCATAGTGCGCTTTTGTTTTTCATCTCATGTCTTCTGTTGACTCCTGGCACCCAATGTGCTTGCTCAGAATTTCACTCTGCCAACTGTTACAACTATTGTATTACCAAGGCATTGTCTCCTGTGACATCTGTTAAACCTTGTAACTAATGTCTGAAACGTGTAACTATTGCTGTTTATTGATCAATGTAATATTGTCTGCAACTATTGCTGTGTATTTGATCCATGTAATATTGTCTGTCTTTGTTCATTATGACAAGGTGCCTTAGTAAATGAGTCTTTGACTCAAAGGTCAGTAAATCCAATATTTCAAATAAATAAATAAATAATACAAATGCTGTCTTAATGTCTGGAGTGAATATTTACTCTGCCTCAATCTGCTGACTCGAGGTGTGTGCAGTGGCTGTCTGTAGTTCATTGTTGAAAAGATCTACTTCTCCTGTAGTGCTAAATATTCTATTTGAGTATGATCCTTTGTTCTTCCCTAGGTTAATATCCCCTAAACTGTTGGTAGATGTACCTAGATGGTGTCCTCTTGTTAAGAATGACTCTCAGTTTCTGTGACCAGTCTCTCTAATGTTTTATTCAGTTTTTGCTCAGCTCAACTCCATAAGTCTCCTTTCAAAACTTTAGGTGGAAATACAAATACTACAGGGCAGCAATTCCCCACTCCAGCCCAATGCACCAGAGCGGACAAAAACAAGATTTCAATGCACAACACCTCCCCCCGCCAAGAAAACATGGCACATATTAAAATTGAAACAATTAACTGCCTATTGGCTTATGGAGTAGAATCCAAATCCCTGACCAATTTTGCACTAAAATGCATCTTCAGAGGGATGGTAGCAACCAATCACTACTGTTCTTAAATAATACAATTAGCTGAAGTAAACGTTTTCATTTTTAAAACTGATGCACAAAATTTATAGCTTCCACAAGAAAGGTGACTAGTGGGTGATTTAGTCACTTTCTTTTTTCTGTATAGGTAGATACTTTGTATTACGTGATCCCCAAGGTTCTGACCTCTGACTTTAGCCAACACCTCCCCCATGTTCTTTTTTCTGTATAGGTAGATAACTTTGTGTTATGTGATCCACAAGGTTCTGACCTCTCCTGTACACTATTCTAGGTGGTAAAGGTGTAACTTTTCTGAGTAGTGGATCTGTTTGCAAATTGTGCCACTGCTCCACTCCCCCTTTACTACCTTATATTTTTTTCTTCCCATTCCCCATCTCTCTCTCTTTCTCTCTCTCTCTCCCCTTCCCCTTCTTTCCACCCATTTCTCCCTTCCCATCCCCCTTTCCTCCCTCCTCACTATTTGTTCTTATCTGTGGATGTATATAATATAATGTAAATAGGGTAGAAAATTCATGCTGCTGCTAGAATGCCTATAGTGTACCAACACTTTAATGTTTTTATCTAAACTTTGAAATTCTTAAACAATCACTGAATTAATTCTAGATAGCCTTAGATGCCATATGTCTAATACTAAAAAAATTTTGCCAATCATTTCGTAGGCTTAAAATTGCTGTGTATTCTTATTATAGGTCCTGTGGAGGTGATCACACTATGTGACCTGACAGAATTAATAGTCCTGGTCACTAGGACATTGACACTGCAGTTGATGCTGCAATTGGTAAAATTTGGACAACAAGAGTCACGTGATGTGCTTGAGGGAGTAAGCAGCTTGTTGCAGCAGCTCCATGGTTTCATGCTGAAAATACTTAATCTTCTATCCAAATAACAACTTGGCTAGTTAAAATCAAGCAATTATCACAGGGTGTGTCTAAAATTAATAAATATGGAACTACAGAAAGAGGAAACTCAGAGAGACTCAGAAGACGAAACCGAATTGACAGCAAGAGGCCTAGAACCAAAAAGGCCCCGTAGAAGTGATTCTCCAGAAGCAAGCTTAGAATCTTTTGCATTGAGTCAACTACAGGAGGACATTTCCGTGATTAAAGCAGCATTATTCTCCATCATCGCAGATTTTAGGGAATGGAAATCATCCATAAACGGTTTAACAACCAGAGTTCATGATGCAGAAGCTCGCATCTCCTCTATAGAAGACAGGATGGAAAGGATCCAGACCGAAAACACTGCTCTAAAAAAACTATTAAGAAGATGGAAGATAAGTTGGATGACCTAGAAGGCAGGTCTAGGCATAATAACATAGTGCTTTTGGGCCTCCCCAAAGGGGAGGAAGGCACAAACGCTGTGAGTTTTGTGTAGAAGTTGGGCATTCGAGTAGCGGATCCATCACCCAACGGCCCTACGTATGTAATAGAACAAGCCCACAGAGCAGTCAGGCAAAAACCTGTGGTGGATCAGCTACCTCATCCTATTATATTTAAAGTTTTGAATTATCTGGATAGAGGTCATATATTAAAAGCAGCGAGAAGTGCAGAAAAAATAATTTGGGAGGGTAAACAGTTGCACTTGGTCCTAGATCTCACCTTCAGAGTGCGCCAAGATAGAGCAGCCTACAAGCCAATTCAAACCAAATTATGGGCAGCAAAGATAAAACATTGAATGTTGTTTCCAGCTTGTCTAGAAGTTACCTTTCACAATGGAAATCAGAGGTATGAATTGGCGGTGCAAGTGCTGGAAGATCTAAAGTGGAGATTACCTGATTTATTTAATAAGGAGGGGTGAATGTCCACTGAATTTCCAAGAAGTTACAGGAATTTCGAGAATGTGGTGGAATACGAAGAAATGCTTTGAGGGAGTGATCTTTACTTTGTATGCAATTTAGATATTTAAGAATGGACACTTATGTCATCGTGGATGCATTTGAAACTGTTGAGGCATTCTTTTGATTTTTGCAGAAAGAGGCCATGGATTTTATTTTTAGAAGCAGCTGGACATAATTTCTGAGTTTACGGTTACCGGCTTACTGCAACCTCCAGTGTTTAATTAAAGTGCAGGCGATATAATATGATCTTAGAAGATCTCATTTTAGTTTTCAATTTAGTTAATTTAAGAGACTCTCGACGGGATTCACGCCTTTGTCTGTACGGATATAAGCCTCATATTAGGGGTATTCTCATTATGTTTTGATTGGGGGTGATATAGAAATCTCTGGAAATGACCTTTATACATTATTATGTTCACAGGCACAATCAAGAGCTCGCATATTGGGTAAGATATTTTAATTGAATTATAATGATTTTGGGGAGCAAGAGAGTCTCCCGAGGGGCCAAGAAGCTATATTAGGACTGAGACGCTGTTCCGGAGGGTGAAATTTATGCACTCTGATTAAGGAGACAACGCATAAGTCCCAGGAGTCAGTTTTTCTGTCTTATTTCTGTTTGAGGCAGTTTGTGCTCGCTCTGTCTTTTTTCTTGTTCTTTTGGTCCTTTCTTCTTTCTTTTCACTAAAACAGGGAGGAGGGGGAAAGAGAGAGGAAAGGGAAATAAAAAGGAATAAGAAAGGGAAGGAGTATTTGGAAGTGGCTGGGATTCAACACTAAGTATTTGTTACGGTTGCTTTGTGCCCTCCAGTGGTGTATACATTATTTCAGTTAGGAGATTTATTACGATAGTCATACTCTGGATTCAGACCACAGCAAGCTTAAGTGTGGGAAAAGGTGCTGTATATTTAAATGATTAAGATTTGCACATTAGGCTGCGACTTAGATAGTATATGATATAGTATGGGTTATGTACAGTTAATTTGGATAGATAAAGGCGGGAATTTATTCGGGGACAGACAGGGGGAATATGGGAAGGGAGTAATAATTAGTTAGCGATGACGTATATAATAGTAAAGGTGACTAACCTCAGGCTTATATAGAGGATCACATTTCATTCCCTATGGTGTACAGGGGAGTAAAGGGGGAAGGATATATAACCTGGGAGTAACATGATCCACAGAGCGGCTCCTAAAGTGCATGATGACCATAACGTTTAGGAGCAGGCATTTGGCCTGGGAAGAAGCGGGTAGGGGGAGGGAGGGTGGTTGGGATGGCTGAGAGAGGAGACAGTAGTAGACTGAGAGAGGGTCTGCATATACAAAGCTACAGGGGATATAGAGGATGAATGGTGTTAGGCTGGACACAAATAAAGAAGACAATTATTATAGTAGAGTTATGGGAAGTTGGAACATAATGTCATGGAATATCAAAGGTGGGAAGGACAATACAAAAAAATATAATGTTTTAAGGCATCTTAGTAGATATAAGCCACATATAGTCCTGCTGCAGGAAACACACATTTTGGCAGACTGTGTTTCAACCTTGCAGAAAATGTGGGTGGGTCAGGTTTTTGGAGTGGGTAATAGTTCCAGACGGGGAGGAGTTGCAATATTGATCAACAAGAACATTCCCTTTCAGGAAAAGGCAGTATAGAAAGACCCGGATGGGAGATTTATTATAATTTTAGGGCTCTTGGCAGGGGTAGACACCTTGCTGGGATCAATATATGGGCCAAATGTGGAGTCCCCATGTTCTTCCTTCCCTTAGTGGATATCATAGCGTCTGCCCCAAATGTGCCGTGTTTGTTGGGAGGGGACTGGAATTTGGTCTATTCTAATGATTTGGATAGGTCCTTTTGTAAAAGAGTAGCTACATCACCTACTCAAATGGCCCTGAGGGAATTTATGGAAGACTCTGGCTTAATTGACCCGTGGAGAACTATTCATCCACAGGAGATAGATTTTATGTACTATTCTCCACCGCATAAAACATACTCCTGAATAGACTATTTCCTTGTAAGCAAAGTGGCTTTACAGGGGATTGAAGAAGCAGGCATATATCCCAGAGTCTTATCAGATCATTCTTTAATTTGGATAAAATTGAAATTCCAAAATTATTCTGGGGTTTACAAATCATGGTCTCTTAATAACCAGCTTTTAGGGGAGGCAGAAATTGTAAACCATTTGAGGATCTTTATTAGAAATACCTGACACAACAACTATGAGTCAGTGGAGGGCAAAGATATGATTTGGGGGGCAGTGAAAGTGATATGGAGAGGAGAGTTCATCCGGTTGGCTTCCACGAGAAAATGTAAGACCTTGGCGCAGGTAGAAAAATGGCTTGCCAGAATAAAATTTATAGAATCCCATTTGCACCAGGCAATGGACGAGTCTATTTGGGAGGACCTCCACGCTTTGAGGGTGAAATATGCAGCATAATCGCTTAATCATATGCTGAAGGCAGCTATAAAATGAAAAGCTACATATATAGGACAAGGGGAAAAGTCAGGGAAACTGTTGGCTCAAAGAATAAAGAAACAGAAGGAAACCAACTGGGTAGTTAACTTATGGATGGGGTCACAGGGAAATTAAATACTAATCTGGTAGATATAGCAAATAACTTCAGGACATATTATTTAAATTTATACACAGTCCCCCCCAGAAACAAACTACCCCCAATATTTAGAGAAGTTTTTGTGTGACATCAATCTCCCGCAATCACAGCAACTCAGCAAAAGGAACTGAAAGGAGGAATATCTATACAAGAGATAGAGGAGGCTATAGATAGACTACCCTTGGACAAGGCTCCAGGACCTGATGGCTATTTGGCCCTATTTTATAAGACCTTTAAAGAAGAATTTAGCCCTTGTTTGAGGATGTTGTATACTTATTTATTTTCTTCCCCTATTAGAGAGCTAGCATTGTTGGAGGCGAGAATCGTGGTATTGCCGATGCCAGGGAAAGATTTAACTAGCCCAGAAAACTACAAACCAATTTCTTTATTAAATATCGGTATAAAGATATTGGCAAGTATATTAGCATTCCAGCTTAAAAAAGTATAGGTAGATCTTATTGGACCCGAGCAAGCGGGCTTCATCTCCGGCAGACACTCAAGTGATCACTTTAGAAAACTATGGCATTTGCTTTCTGTGTCGGGGGACACCAACACAGATAAAGTCTTGGTGTCCCTCAACACAGAAAAAGCATTTGATAGAGTGAGTTGGAAATTTCTATTCGACTTGCTGCCTAGATATGGAATACCCTCAGAGTACATCACTTGGGTTAAGGTTTTGTATACAATTCCCTCAGCAAGAGTTTTTTGTAACGGGGTTGTTTCGGACAGCTTTAGACTCACAAGGGGTACTAGGCAGGGTTGTCCCTTATCCCCTATGTTATTTAATTTATATATTGAGCCTTTGGCTAGGAAAATTAATAAGGTAAGGAAATAAGGGGTATAGTTATAGGAGAGGAAGAATATAAAATGTCGATGTTTGCGGACAACATCCTTTTACATCTCTCGTGTTGGCAAGTGTCTTTGATGGAAGTGTTGAAGATAATAGAATGGTTTAGTTTCTTATCTGGATACAAATTAAACTGTAATAAGACATTGGTTCTCTCATTGAATTCTACTTACACTTGGAGAGATGTAGAGGAGTTGAGATTGGGATGGGCATCCAAATCAATTACCTTTTTAGGAATAGAGATTGCCCCAGAGGTTAATACGTTGAAAGCACTAAACATTGACCCTGTGATTAAGCGTATGCAACAAGACCTAGTAAGGTGGGAAGCATTGCCGCTCTCTCTTTGGGGCAGAGCCAATTTGATTAAAATGGCGATATTTCCTAAGATTATGTACCCGCTTACTATGTTGAATGTATTCCTCCCCAAAGCATGGTTTAAAATGGTAGAGTCTATTTGGTCAATGTTTCTGTGGAAGGGTTAAAAACCTAGAAGAGCAATAGGTAAGTTAACTATGGAATGAAAAAAGGGAGGGTTAGGTATACCTCACCTGTTTCTTTATTATCTAGCTTTCCAGAGTAGCAAGTATCTCAAGTGGCTGACACCACTAGACAATAAGGAAACACAATGGGCATGGATTAAGACAGAAAGAGTCAGAGCCCGGGAGCATCATCTATCAACCAAGGCCCTATTATATCTCCCACAGAAAAAACTTCCTAAGTCTTGGCAAGACACTCCTATAACATGGTCAGTGAGAACACATGCCCAGTGGTGTGCATTATACAGTTTTGATAGGAGACGGGACCTGGGGCAGCCAGTATGTTATAATGGTAATATGCAAATAGGGAACAAACCTATTTCTTCAAGCTTTTGGTATGAACTTAAAGATGTGTCAGTGTCAGATCTCATATCAGATAACAAATTTGATTCTCCTGGACAGATCCCACAAAAATTGGGTATGAGATCCTTACCTGTTTTCAAGTATTTACAACTTAAAAACTGTATATTGGTAAATGTAGGAATTCCACCCTGGTCTTCCAAACTGACGGAAATATTAGGGCAAATATTTCACTTAGCAAGTCAACTTAAAGCTATTTCTAACATTTATAAATTTTTATTGGTAAGATTCTGGCAGAACTGCCCCTCGTCCGCATTCTATTGGAAGCATTCTCTAGGTATTTTGTATGATTCAGAAACATGTGAACAGGTCTGGAAGTCTCACTATAGATGGTTAAAACAGGACAGATTAAGGCTACTTCATTTTAATATTCTACATAATTTATTTTATACTCCCACAAAACTTAAATTAATGGGTAAGATTCAAGAAGACATATGTCATAGGTGTTTGCAAGATCAGGGAACTTTAATTCATATACTGTGGTCTTGCCCAGTAATTCAGGTCTTTTGGTAGCAGGTAATTAATTTTGTAGAGCCACTATTTAAAAGGGAGTGACATTTTGACCTAGAGACTTGTATTTTGGGCAACCTCTCAGCCTTGCCTTCCCAAACTTACAAATACTATTTTGCACTTATCTCGGCAGTGGCATTGCTTCTTATTCTTAGGTACTGGATTAAGGATACTGTGCCACCTCTTAGGGAATGGATTCAAGAAATCTACACAGCATTTTATGCATAAAAATTGATTGCAATGCAATTCTGCAATATAGGCAAGTTTAAGGAGAGATGGAAACAATTTTCAGAATTTATGGTTGGGAGATTCAAATCATTAGACAGAGAGTAATATTCCAGTTTTTGAGTAAGCTGGACGACAACAAAGGGAAAGCATGCATCTTCATAAGATGAGGAGTCCAAGACATTATTTTGGAGTGTAAGGGATATGCAGTCCTTTTAGGGGTGGGAGGTGAAGTAAATTGTGGTGAATTATTGGGATGTGTTAAAGGGGTGGATGGGAGGGCATATAGGGAAGGTGGGAGGGAGGGAGGGACAGGTAAATACTCATTGTAACGAGTTAAATGCAAGGAAGTTTTGTAATGTGTGGCATTGTATGGTTTCTTTTCTGAGCTCTTTTCATGTATGTATATATATTGTGGAAAATTTTAATAAAGCATATTGTAATTAAAAAAAAATTTGGACAATAAATGGCTATATAGTGCATAAGTAATAACAGTAATTTGGAAAAATGCATTTTTTTAAATTATAATTAGCACTGGAGTCAGAGCTGATTTTGGGGGGGGGGGGTGCAGGAGCCCCAACAGACAGTGCCAGGTTCCAGCTGGTTCCCTACAATGGCATGGCACTGTAGTTGCTGTAGGGGAACCTCACTGTCAGAAAGTCACTGTCAGTTGGGTATACACACACACGCAGACACACACACACACACACACACACACACGCACACACACACACACACACACACACACACACATATTACACAAGCCCCCAACAAACACACATACAGCCATCCAACACAGATAAGAACACACATTTTTGTTTTGTAACCAATATTTGTTTTTTTTAAATATTTTGTTTTCCATTTGTCTGCATTGTGCACCAGCAATACTTGTTATTGTGAGTAGAACTAACAGACAACTGTTACTGGATTTTTTTATATGGCGATGGGGGGAAAAGCATCTAATTGACTGTGGATTATTCTTGCAGCCAGAGTGTCCAATGGACATTTTTTTACTGCCTTTTTGAGTGCTCTGCTATACACACCCCCAAGTGTTTGTTACATTACATCATGTGGAGACACACTTTCACAGGCATGGGCAGTTTATCAGAGGTTTTTGAACTGTTCATGATTCATTAGTGTAAAATTTCATTTGTCTAATAAATTTATAGTCATTCCAGTATTTGACACTGCCTGCTTTCCCCTGAACAAGTGAAAGTCACAGCAACACACACAGCATTGGAATGAACACACACTGCCATTGTAAGTGCCAAGTGTACATTCACTTTGAGAAGTTGTTAGTCACGGTATATACTGTTTCCATTTCTCCACAGATGCAATTAGAAAATTAATTTCCGCATTGTATTCCATAATGTGTACCTTACAGATATTATTTAGGACACCTTTGGACTGTTCTTGACTGCGGTATTCTTGCACTTGTAATATATTGGCATTCTGTCACTATAACAGTGAAAAAGACACCTTTAGAATGCTCTGCTTTTTTTCATGTTGGAAATGTGCAGCTGCCATTACTCTGTGGCTGATAGTGAGTGATCGCTGACAACTGCACCTCTAATCATAAATGAATTATTATAGTTTCAGGCACAAGAAAGTGCAAAGGACATCTGTGAAGGCATAAACAGTGCTGGCACTGGAAGGGACTGACAACAAGTGACAGCATCGGGTACAGTAGCTCCGGCATATGCAGTTAGTCTGAGGTTTTGAATCAGTATTCAATAGTGACACATTACGTTGTACGAACTGAATAACATATTCACTTTGAAGCATTGTTAGTCGCAGTATATATTGTTTCTGTTTCTCCGCAGATGCAATTAGAATACTAATTCACACCTTTTTTTCCATAAAGTGTACCACACAAATATGGCAATGCACAGAAAGTAACATAATCTCAGACAGTACACATAATTATTTTTTTTTATTATTGCACAAAGAATAACAATGTGATGTAATAGAAATCGCCTACAATAAGAATGGCTTGGCAGAAAGATACATGTTGTTTGATGAAGGGCTGACAAATGATAGCGGATATAAATAATATGTATTAGTGCTGGTTGTCTGTCATACCAGCTGTGTCCAAACAGCATTCATCTAGTCTGACATTGCATTTTTAAACTCATGTCAGTCTTGGTCCAGTGGTGGCCAACAAGAGACAGTATTTATTCAATGACAGCATAGTAATGATAGGTAATGTAAATAAGATATATTGCTGCACCTGTAATATGTTGGCATTCTGTCACTATAATGGTTGGAAAATCATCTTTGGTCTGCTCTTGACTTCTGTATTCTTGCACCTGTAATATGTTGGCATTCTGTCACTATAACCATGGATTATACACCTTTGGAATGCTCTGCTTGTTTTCATGTTGGAGTGTGAAGCTGACAGTGCGTGACAGCTCACGATTGTGCCCCTAATCATTAAGGCAATATTATAGTTTCAGGCATTAGAAAGTGCAAAGGACATCTCTGAAGGCATAAACTTAATGCTGGCACTTGTGAGGGACTGCCAACAAGTAACAGCATAGGGTACACTAGCTCAGGCATACGCAGTTAGTCCAAGGTTTTGGATCCTCTCAAGATTCAATAGTGACACATTACATTTTACAACATTGCATTTATAAACTCATAGCCGGCCCAATCCAGCAGCCACCAGTGAGAGACACTGTTTAGGCAAAGAAAGTGATAGTAATGACTGCTAAAGAAAATAATATGTATTCTTGCAGTGGTAATATGTTGGAATTACTATATGTCATCACAACGATATGAAAGACATCTTTGGAATGCTCTGCTTATTTTTATTTATTTTTATGTGACAGCTTGCAATTGTGCAGATTTTTCTAAAGAAAAAAGTTTATTTCTGGCATAAGAAAGTCAAAGGATATGATAATATGATTGTTGTGAACTCATAAGCTTTGACCTGCCACTGTCAAGTGACTAACAAGTAAGAACAGCATCAGGTACAGGATTTCAGGCAAAAGTCCATCTCCGGAGTGAAAGGCCAGTTTGTCAACACTTTTGGACGGGGATTCCTGTGAGTAAGTGCTCTGGAGAGGACTGCGTGCACCAAAACAAAGAAGTCAAGTGCATAAAAGGAACAAAATAAAATGATAAGTTTAAATTAGCAGAGTGGACAAAACTGGATGAAAATTTACAGGTAGGCTAATTGGAGCATACACTAACAGGCATGCTTGCTGAAAATTTGAAAAACTTGCTATTTAACAAGTGGTTCTGCAAAAACAAAACCAACAAACAGAAAGAATATACATAACATTGGGGGCTTATGCATGCTGGGTGTGCGCCATGCAAAGGCAGGCAGGGACAGAGCATGGACAGGTGCACAGGATTTGCACACCAGACAGCCCTTTGCAGCATGCATAATCTGCTTGCAGGACACTGCATAGGGCAGTAACTTGCAGCCATGCATACTCACTACACGCCATGTACGCGGGGGCGTCCCACGAAGTGACATTCATATACCACCACAGCATGCATGCATGAAGCCACATACTATGGCTATGCATGGTGCACAAGACACAGCCACCTATGTGAGCTGGAGGGCAGCCAATAGTATACGCACCTGGCAGCAGAATCACATGCAACAAGGCAAGAGTGGAGGCTTGTGGCTGGAGAGTGACCACCACATGCCCATGACCACACCACACCACAGCCAAGGGCACAGCAGAGAACATAGCAATTGCTGACCTCCATCTGCCATAATTAACAAAGTTGCCATGCCGTGGTGTACCGGTGCCCATCATGGTGGTGGGTGACCACAGCACAGACTGCATCAATGGGCCTGCCTGCACCACAGAGCACCATAATGGAAGCATGTGGTGCAGGACATGAGCCCCAGCCATGTGCCAGAATACCATGGATGCACCACCACACAGCACGCAGGCCACTTGGACACACCCAGTGCCCCCTAAGCCAGCAGGTAGGGACTGCCATATGGGCCACAAAGGTCCCTGTGGTGGTGGTGCCATATGTGGTCACAGACAGGCACACAGAGGCCAGGTTTTCCCCCATTATGGCACACCCATGCCTCCCCCCATGATGGCACCCCATGCCTGCCCCCCGATGGCACACCTGTGCCTGCCCCCCATGATGGTACACCTGTTCTTGCCCCCTCATGGTGGCACACCCATGCCTGCCCCACCCATGATGACAAACCTGATCTTGCTGCCCCCTATGACAGCACACCCGTGTATGACCCCCATGACTGCACACCCATGCCTTCCCCCCCATACCCAGGAGACAAGAAATACACACACACATATGACATGGTAAAGCTTTTCTGGACACAGCCAGTGTAGCCAAATGGAAACACCAGAATGTAACATAAAATGCAACATCCCCACAGACATCCATGCAGGACTGTGGCAATCATTACCGGTGGCAAGGGGCCATTACTAAGGACGTAAGTTCATCACAGAGGTCACATGAACCATGATTTTTCAGTGCCTCTGTGACTTTTGATATTTTGTCAGTTTTCCCTCTCACACATGTGCAGCAAGCAATGCTCTGTCCCTTAAATCCACCATTTTGTAAAGGGCAGAGCACTGAAATGTGCATGGATGAGTGATGTGACACTCTGGATCCTTGAAAAAAGGCCCTTCACACATGCGCTCACATATTGTGGTGCCATCTTGATCTGGGCTCATGGCTTCTCTCGTCAGGGACACCGGGGATATTGGGGTTTCTTTGGTGCAAAAATTAAAGAATGCTATTAGCCAGTTGCTCTGATCTCAACACTGCCTGCATTTCAGGGCTGACTGTTGGAGGCTTGGAGGGGGACGTAAAACAGCCACAGGCAGGTGCAGTGTAAATGTTGGATTGGGGAGGGAAAATGAGTGAACTTAGGGCCTGTGGGGATTCTGACTGACTGAAAAAAAGACTGATACCCAGAAGGAGATTTCTAAGTGGTGGCAAAGCTGAAGGGATACAATAAAAAAAAACAACTATGTGGATCTCTCAATTAAGTGACTGGATCTGAGGGAAAATGTTGTTGTTGGTCTGAAGGGGGTTGTAGGAATACTGTATCGGTGGACCGGGGAGGGGAAGAGAGTTCACTTGTGAGCTGGTGAACTGATATGCTGCTTCTGCCATGAAACTGGTGGCAAACTAAGGGAGCTGAAAAAAAAAAGATTTTCTCCTCAGAAGAAATTGGCTGCATGGAGGACTGACTTGTTGGAGGATTGGAGGGGAAGGTAGCAACACAGTCACGGGCAGCACGCTGCTGCATTGAAAGTGTACTGCTGGATGATTTGGTCTGGGGAAGGGAAGCCCTTCAAAGACTGCAGCACTGGAAAATAAGTCAGTGTACAAAATTGTATGCAGGCCTGGGAACATCATCTGAAAGCAACTACACTGTTTGGAAAGAGATCTCAAGGGCAGTACATCATTTATTTGGGGAAGTGCCTTTTTAAAATATTCTCTGCAAGTTAACTGAAGTGCAGAAAATTAGCTTATGGAGGGACAAATACAAAAATAAATACAAAATAATTTTATTGGAGCAGTCTTTGTTAAGGTGGAACTATGCAACTTATTTTTTTTCTGTCTGTCAGAAATGAATTCTGGAGCCATTACTGTATGTATGGGGAAGAATGATGAACTCGTAATGTACGGTGTAGCAATCCGAGGTACTCAAGACTGGTCTCCTATCACAAATCCTGTCTATGTAGAAGCAGCAAGAAAAGGCTTTAATGGCTGCTTCAACTGAATACATCAAGTGACTGTACTTTGTTGTGTTCATTTTGCCACCTGCCAACTCATGGAATATACCCTCAGTTTCATAGCAGGTATAAATGCAGTTTACCGTATTTTTTTGTGAGTGATTAAGATGGAGGTTATCTGTTGTCCCGTGTCATAACATCAAATTTTGGTCACTGCAGACAGCTTGAGCTACGATTCATATGATCTGAAAATATAACTATACAGATATGGATGGAATTGATACATGTTAGTGCACCTGATACTGAAATTTAACATCCTGAATAAAAAAGTATATCAAAAAATGAGTAAAATAAATGAAACTTTCAGCATGTATTCATAACTTTTGTACAAAAGAGAGCCATAAGTATAAAAAGTAAGAATGACTGCTGCAACTGGTAAAGTAGTGGGAAGTGTTTTGGGACAGGGTATGTATGAAAAGGGGTATATAAAACCAAATGAATTTGCTGTCCTATAGTGAACATCACCTTCCCTAAAACATAAATCAAAGAAAGTTGATTTGATTATCAAAGTTCCTTTCTTTTTCTTTACATTTATGTACCCAGGAGAACTCAACTGAGCAGCAGCATCATCTCATATTCAGTGAAGACATGCAGCTGGAAGGTTTGACATTCATGGTGATTGATGTAGTTTCTCTGTTATGGGATTTGAACCTTGGTCTCTGTGTCCTCAAGACTGTGCTGTTCCCACTTTTCCATACAGTCTACTCTTTTGTCCACATATCGAGGGTCTCTGATTTCAGGGTCAAGGACAGATTCACCTTGCTGTCTCAGTGGATGCAGCTCATGTATGGGGATTTGGTATAAAATGTTATTGTAAGCTAAGATCAGTTTTTACATTATTTTATTTTCAATGTTACAATGCCCAATAGGATTAACATGATATGTAACTGTTACTATTTGTGTAGACAACTCATGGAATTTCCTAGAATGGAGACAGAAGTGTGACCCGTGGAACACAGGTTTGAGTCCTACCAATGCCATTTTAACCCTGTGTAAACCTGAACAAGTCAACTGACCTCCTTCTGTCCAATTTCCCACCATCCAGCCCCAGCATTGTTTGTTCTTACTTGTAGCTGTCACTAATTGCTCTGTGTATGCAGTATGACTGCTACAAATGATTCCCAGAAAATGATTTGGGGAAGGGTGTGTGTGGGAAACACACGTCAAATTGGTTCTGAAAGGTTTTGAAAAAAACTGTGTGAAAGGAATACAAGGAAGTTTGCATAGCAGTTTTTTTAAGGGGGCGCAATGGCCATTTTTTCCTGTGTCAGCCAGAAATGTATTAAGGACCCATTATTCCTGGGGCAGAAGGAGGAGTTGTTAATTTACAGTGTAGTATATGGAGGTCCTTAACAAGTTCCAAGAAAAGGCCTGGTGGAATGGGTACAGAACTGTGAACTTGGGAACACAGGTTTAAATCCAGCCACAACAATGTTTTGTGCTGTTTAACCTTGAGCAAGTCAGTTGAAAGCCTTGTGCTCAAACTCCTCTCTAAGTCCCCAATCATTGTTTGGTGTTATGTTAGATTTCAACAGGGTATTCTGAAAACAGCTATATAAAACTAAATTAATTTTCTTTTCTGAAGTGAGCCTCAACTGTCGGTAAACATGAATGAAAGGAAGTTGAGTCAATTTCCAAGCGCCCGTTATTTTTTTTTTCTGCAATATTTATTTACCCATGAGAATTCAACTGAGCTGCAGCATCTCATTTTCAGTGATATCATACATTTGGGAGGTTTGAAGCAAGGGGGGATTGATTTAGTTACTCACTGTCACACTGTGAGCAAGTGGATTTTATGGAATTTGAACCTGTGTCTCCCAGTCCTCAGACTGTGCTGTGTCCACCGTGCCATTCTGCCTTATGTTTCTGTCCACATCTCGAGGCCCTATGCTTTCAGTGTCAAGGGCAGAAGCACTTTGCTGTCTCAGTGAGGCCAACTCACTGAAGGGTATGACATCACTGAAAATGAGATGCTGCAGCTTAGTTGAATTCTCATGGAAATTGACTCAACTTCCTTTCATTCATGTTTGCCGACAGTTGAGGTTCACTTCAAACAAATATTTTTGCTCAGTATTTACAAATGAAGAGGGGGTGGTACCTAAAACAAACAGTAGAAACACTCTGGATACAGAAGTTGATACCAGCCCATTTACAGAAGAAAGGGTTATGAAAGAACTCTTAAAACTGAAGGTGAACAAAGCAATGGGGCCTGATGGGATTCATCCCAGAATTCTAAAAGAACTAAGGGTAGAACTAGTGACACAACTGACTACCCTCTTTAACAAATCATGGGAGGATGGGGTGGTACCCGAGGACTGGAGGAGGCAAGATGTGATTCCACTTCACAAAAGTGGGAGCAAGGCAGAAGCAGGAAACTACAGACCTGTTAGTTTAACCTCAGTGATAGGGGAAATGATGGAATCACTTCTGAGGGAAAGAATTGTCGAGTATCTAGAGGCCAGAGGGGCACAAGACACAAGACAGCATGGATTCACAGCGGGAATGTCATGCCAGATGAATCTGATAGATTTCTTTGACTGGGTGACCAAAGTAGTAGATCAGGGAGGAGCTGTGGACATGGCCTACCTAGACTTTAGCAAGGCATTTGACACAGTCCCCCACACAAAAGATTAATATACAAGTTAGCCAGCCTGGGAGTGGGTCCTAAGATGACAGCCTGGGTAAAGAATTGGCTGGAGAATAGGACACAGAGAGTAATAATAAATGGAGTCCACTCTGAAGAAAGGGGTTACTGGTGGGGTACCGCAGAGGTTCAGTAGTAGGATCGGGTCCTCTTCAATGTCCTTATAGTTTACATTGCAGAGGGACTGGAAGGAAAAGTATGTCTCTTTGCAGATGACACAAAGATCTGCAACAGAGTTGATGCACAAGGTGGGGTGGAAAGGATGAAAAGGGACTTGGCAAGGTTAGAGGAATGGTCAAATGTATGGCAGCTTAGATTCAATGCTTAGAAGTGCAGGTAATGCACCTGGGAAACAAAACCCAGGGAAGAGTACACAATGGGGTGAGATACTAACAACAACAAAAATGGAAAGGGACCTGGGGGTAGTCATATCAGATGACCTAAAGGTGGGAAAGCAATATGAGAGGGCAGCAAGAAGGGCTGGGGGGATATTGGGATGTGTAGGGAGAGGCATCACCAGTAGAAAACAGGAAGTTATCATCCCTCTGTACAGACAGCTGGTGAGACCCCATCTGGAGTACTGCGTGCAGTTCTGGAGACCCAATCTCCGCAAAGACATAGACAGGATGGAAGCTGTCCAGAGGAGGGCAACTAAAATGGTGCAGGGTCAGCACGGAAGACATATGAAGAGAGACTTAAGGAGCTTAATATGTATAGCCTCGAGGAAAGGAGGGAGAGGGGGGACATGATAGAAACTTTCAAGTACCTCAAGGGAATCAACAAAGTCCAAGAGGGTAGCATCTTTCAAAAAAAGAGGTGTGCAAGAACAAGGGGGCACAATTTGAGGATAGAGGGGCGGCTCAGAGGTAATTTAAGGAAGTATTTTTTCACAGAGAGGGTTGTGGATGCATGGAACGGACTTCCGGAGGAGGTTGTGGAGTCAAAAACAGTGGTGGAATTCAAGCATGCATGGGACAGTCATAAGGCAATTCTAGGGGGTTGGGGTAGGAAGAAGTAGGCTGCTGGTTAACTAGGATCTGCAGCTTATCCAGTAGGTAGGGAAATGGGCAGACTGGGTGGGCCAAGCGGTCCTTATCTGCCATCAGATTCTATGTTTCTATGTACTTTTCTAAAATTTTTATTATAAACTAAGATCATTGGTTTTGATTTTATTTTTTTATTTTTGCTGTAACAATGTCCAGAATAAAACGGTATGTAACTGTAGGTGTTTGTGTTCCTATTGACACCTGATAACTCACAGCATTTCCTAGAATGGGTACAAAATTGTGACCTGTGGAGCACAGGTTTGAGTCCCACCAATGCCGTTTTTACCCTGTGTAAACCTGAATAAGCCAATTGACCTCTTTTTGTCCAATCCTTCCTACCCCACTCCTTTCATTGTTTGGTCTTACCTGTAGCTGTCAGTAATTGCTCTGTGCATACAATATAATTGATGCTAATGATTATCAGATCCCACAACTACAATTTTTATGCTGTGTAGCAGTGAGCAAGTCAATTGGCTGTGGTGTGCCCCAATCCCCCCACAATCATTGTTTGGTCTTATGTTTAGCTTCTGACAGATTATTGTATGAAAAGGGCTATATGGAAAAAAAAATATTTTCTAAAATGAACCACAACTTGCTGCAAACATGAATGACAGGAAGGCATGTCAATTTCCAGTCAGCCTTTGTTTGTTTGTTTTTTTTTTTGTTTTGTTTTTTTTGTGCATGTGTGTTTTTTTGTGGTCTTATTTTTGCTAGAATTCTGAGCCCAGGAGAACTTAACTGAACTGCAGCATCTCCTTTTCAGTGAAGTCATGCATTTGGGAGGCTTGAAGCATTGGGAGGTCAATTTACTTGCTTGGGGTAACATTGTGAGCAAGTGGATCTTATGGATTGCGAACCTGTCCTTTGGTCCTTGAGACTGTGCTGTTCCCACTTTGTCATAATGCCTCCACTTCTTTCCTCATCTCCAGGCTTTCTGGTTTCAGGGTCATGGGCAGATGCACTTAGCTGTTTTACTGAGGCTAACTCACTTAAGGGTAATTTTTTTAATTTATATTGTATAATACTGTCATTTTTTTTACTTCTACTTTTACAATGTCCAACGTGAATAACGTGTTGTAACTGTAGTTGTTTGTGTTTCTGTTGACACCTGTCTACTTGTGGAATTCACCACCATTTTATAACAGTTATAAATGTAGTTGTAATTACCTTACTTTGCAAGTGATGAAGATGACAGTTACAGGTGGCCCAGTAAAGTAACATCACAACCCCCCCCCCAACCAGTATTGCAGAGCAACACAGTTTTGTATGAATAGGAGTGAAAGAAAGTGATTATGATCTCAGCTGGTGTGAAAGTGCCTAAAGAGGGTGCCACACAGTATGACCCATTTTGCGTCTTACAGTTAATAAACAGTGTTCCCCCTCACCCCACAAGTAGTAACTGCATGTATGCCAACCAAAGCAGCACCTATATATATTTGGCTACCTAAAAAAGTATTGAGTTAAATTTTAAAAATATATGATAGTGAAGCAATCTGATTTGAAACCAGTACTATTTCTGTTGGGCTTGTGTTTTCAAGTCTCTGCACGCCAGTTAGCAACCATGTGGGCTGGTCAAAATTTGTAAGCCTGTAATGCCAAAGTGCCTGCCCTAATCTGAATGTTACTGTACCCTTGAAATATCATAGTCATGGGCATATGCAACCATTTCCATCCTAATTTGGCAAGATCTCTGAAACAAGCCTATGATCTTATCAAATACATTGATAGTACTGATAGTTGACTATAAAAAGTGTGATACACACCTAAACATGTTTTACAAAGAAAAAAGGTATAAAAGGTATAAATTGAAGTATACACAGTAGTCTTCTATAACATGATGCCATGCATCTTATATTTTTCCCCTGCATTTTCCAAAAATGATGAATCTAATATGTCAGATGAAGAAGGAATAATTGTTCATTTACTGCATAGAAATGGGAGGGCATCAACCACAGTTGCTGAAATGAACCTCTGATTTTGCTACTGTATATAAACTTAATGCACTGCTTGTGTACTATGAAAAGGGAAAGAGACATACATGACATTGTTTTTGAAAGGTTAAAAATAAACTGCATAAAAGGTAATAAATTAGTGTACACAGAGCAGTTTTCTTTAAGGTGAGGCAGTGCAAATGAATTATTTTTTTCTCCAGCTGCCACAAATGATATATGGGGCAATTATTTATGTGGAAGAAGTAGGAATTGTTCATTTGTATTGCAGCATATGGAGGTTGTTGGTAGTAGTATCCTAGTACAGTTATTTTGTATGTACACACACCAAGAAAAATCAGGCAACAATGGATACAGTAGTGTCATCATGGAAGCATATGTTTGAATCCCATTACTACCATTTTTATGTAGTGTAACCTTAATCAGTTCAATTGAACTCCTTGAGCCTAAGTCATTCACCCCTCCCCATTCATTGTTTGGTGTTATCTTTATGATTTCTTAATCAATCTGTGTATGCATTATGGCTAATGCAACTGAGGATGTCTTGGACAGGTTCTGGAACAGGGTATGTTTGAAAAGGGCCATATGAAAGAAAAGTAATTTTCTTTCCTAAAGTGAACCTCACATTCTGGTAAACATGAAGGGAAGGAAGTGGAGACTATTTCCAGGACCCCTTTTTTTCCTTAGATGTATTTACCCAGGAGAACTCAACTGAGCTGCAGCATCTCATTTTTATTGAAGTCATGCAGTTGGGAGGTTTGAAGCATGGGGAAGTTAATTTACTTGCTCAGGGTCACACACTGAGAAAGTGGCTCTTATAACAGTTGAACATGGGTCTCCCACTCCTCAGGAATGTGCTGTTCCCACTTTGACATACTGCCTCTCCTTATTTCAAAGTCCCAAGTTTTAGTTTTTTTCTAAGTGTATTTTCCAAGAGAATTCAACTGAGCAGCAACATCTCATTTTCAGTGAAGTCATGCAACTGAGAAGTGTGAAGCACTTGGAGGTTGATTTATTTGTTCAGTATCACACTATGAGCAACTGGTTGTTATGGAATTTGAACCTGGTTCTCTGGATCCTCAAGAATGTGCTGTGGCCACTTAATTTTTTCCTAAAGTGAACCTCACCTTCTGTTAAACATAAAGGAAAGGTTGTAGATTCAAATCCAAGGCTCAATTTTTTTTTACAACATTTATTTACACAAGACAACTAAATTGAGCAGCAGCATCTCATTTTCAGTGGAATCATGTAACTTGGCGGTTTGAAGCACTTGGCAGTCACTTTGCTTGCTCAGGGTCACAATGCGAGCAAGTGGCTCTTATGGAATTTGGCATTGGGTCTCCCGGTCAACAAGACTGTGCTGCTCCCACTTTGCCATAATGCCTCCCAAGATTTTCAATTCTAAAGCTCCATTTTTTTAACTAAATTTATGTTCCCAAGAGAATTCAACTGAACTGCAGCATCTCATTTACACTGAAGTTGTGCACCTGGGAGGTTTGAAGCATAGGAAGGTTGATTTAGTTTCTCAGGGTCACAGTGTGAGCAAGTGACTGTTATGGAATTTGAATCTGGGTTTCCCTATCCTCAAGACTGTGTTTTTCCCACTTTGCCATACTGCTTCCCCCTCTTTACACTTCTCCCTGCCCTCTGCTGTCAGGGTCATGGGCAGATTCACTTAGCTGTCTCATTGATGCCAGCTCAGTTTAGGGTACATGTTGTAACTGTATATTGTAAATCATGCATCACTGACTACAAAATAAACTCAATGACAATTAATAAAGGCCTACTTTAGAACTTCCTACTTCCAACAAGAGACTTAGAGAAATTCATTCTCAACAGCCTCCCAATAACATGCAGTGACTGTACAACATTCTAACATTATTACAATCAGCCATATTGCATATGAGGACATAAACAAAATTCATGCTGATTACTTCTCTGAGGCTGAACAAAATATACCACAACTACCAATTAGTAACAATTTTGAAACTAACTCTGCTACTATTTGCACATGTTGTATTACTGCATAACCCAGGCAGTAAGTCATGGACAAACCAAAAATGTGGACTATTCAACTTTTTACAAAATCAAAAGACTGGATATAAGATGATCATTCACTGTGCTTCCAAACAAATCAAATCTGCCTGTACTATATGCATTGATTACCATAATATCATTTGGATTGCACAATTTGCAATATGCTTTTTTTCTAAAACTTTTCCTCATAGTCACTAATAAACATAGATTACTACTTGCAATCATTGTGTTGCTTCTCCATAACTATTCAGTACTTCCACACACCATCATTACTATCATCATGCAGCCATACTGACTCTGACTAGATTTTGTTTAATCAGAAAGGTAGGATTACTGTATACTCATCCTGACACTAAATTTCCTGTTTAGTGTTGGTGCTATATCAGGCCAAAGTTAACATTTACTGTACCAATCATGCATTTAAACTATTCATGCTATTCAGAGTAGCTGGCCATCTTTTTTTTTATGTTTTACTGAAGGTATTTTTTAGCAAGCAAAAGAACTCTTCCACATCTTGCAATTAGGCAGAAAGCAACAAAGGAAACCAAGACAGACTGCATTAATTAACTCGTTATGATCAGCTGGTCCATTGTAACTAATTAAAAGAACTAGTAAATATTGGACAGTGTTTGTCTCTCAGGCAGAGGCATAGCTATTAAATAGTTTGTCTTCTGTTTAACGCTTACTCCAACTGTTTGATCGGGAATGTTAGGGGCCCATTTTCCTTACTCCAGCTTTTTGTACTTGCCCATTTCTCAAATAGAACACTCTTTGAAATATCATTTATGTGTACTGATCATGGGCAGAGATATTTGAGTTTTGTTGCCCCATCCAGTCTCCATGCATTAGCAACAGATTTGTTTATACATTCATCATGTCATAGATATAAAATCGTTTCAGACCACATTTGTTAGCATGGGAAATCTGTCAATGCTTTGTTTAATTATTGGGTCTGTTAATGCTTTTGTAGTGGTGTATATTGTTGTTTATGATTTTTATCTCTTCTATTTTCTTCCCTGGCTGTCCATGACAATGGCCAGGCAGGTGCTCCTAGGCTAATCATGTCTTTTAATAAATAAAAACAAATCAATCAACTTACACAGTGCAACTTATACAAAGGAAGCAAATTCAGGCAGTTGTATTTTAGAACACAGTCTAGTGATGAGTGAAAGTTACACATTTTTGTGGAACCTCAAAATTTTGAAAATTTTGTTAACATTTTTGGAACTTCTGCCATTGGTGAAATAGATATCTTCCTCAGATTTTCACCACTTTCCGTGGACTTTTTTGCTGAACTGCAGAATAATACATTAAACTATGTAATTTATTCCATCTGCAGGTTAATGTATTATTTCATATCCTAGCTCATAATAAAACACCCTGGTGATGTCAAGTGGTCCCCCTCCATCTGCCGATCGTGGGTCCTATGTGAAAATAACTCCCTCCCCTCCTCTCCCTGGTGCCTAGTGCCCAACGCCATCCACTGATTGAGTGTCCCAAGTAAAAAAAAGAAATCCCTGGTGTCTAGTGCCCCCCCAGACCAGCTGATTGTGGGTCCCTTCCATTTAAACAAACAAATACTCTAATCCCCAGTGTCTAGTGCCCCCAAATGATTACAGGTGCCATCCATGTAAAAAAAAACCTCCAATCCCCATGTCTGGTGCCCCCCACCCACTGATTGCAGGAACCATGTAAATAAAACTCTGATTCCTGGTATCTAGTGGTCCTCCATCCACCTGCCAATTGCTGATCACATAAAAAAGAAAACCTCTGCTCCTGAATCACTGGTGTCTAGTGGTCCCCCAACCCACTAATCATTGCCCCCAAAACTTTATAATATCTTGGTGTCTAGTGGAACCTTTCCTATCCTGGATCCCCATAATAATAAAAAAATAGGCAGTCCATCCATTTTTCCATTGATATCATTCCCAGGTGTATAGTGGACCCCCCAACTATCTCTGATCCCCTGTAAAAAAAAATAATCCCAAATCCATGGTGTCTAGTGGACCCCCCCACTCAGACAGTTAGTCTCCCACCACCCCACTCCCCCGCACCCTGACCCTGAGCAGGTCACCAGTGCAGTCCTCATCTCTCTTTCACAGCCAGTGGTCCACTGAATTGTCAATGAATGAGTGCTTGCTTGGAAGTGCACGCTCATTCATTGACATTTCCGTGAGCCACTGGCCATGGAGGAGAAAGGAGGGCTGCACTGTTGGTCTGCTCGGGGTCAGGGTGCAGGGGAGTGGGATGGTGGAGGACTAACTATCTGAATGGGGGCTCCACTAGACACAAAGGGAATTGGAATTATGATTTTTTTTTACAGGGGATCAGGGATAGGAAGGGGGGGCCCACTAGACACCAGGGAATATTATGGATGGAAAAATGGATGGATTGCCTTTTTCTTTCATTATGGGGATCCTGGATAGGGAGGGGGGTCAGCTAGACACTAGGGAATCATAACTTTTTTGGGGGCCATGATTGGCGTGTAGGGGGAATGCTAGATACCAATTAGCATAGATATCAAACTTAGTTATTGAAGATAATTTAGCATACTTTTTCTGCATCATAGTATCTTTAAGATGAGACATCGAAGATTCAATAAAATATATCAAGTGATTTTGCACATAATTAGAAAATAGATCTGCCAAACCTATTGAATTTAAAGTGTTATTGAGAGTAATAAACAAATTAGTTTTTTTACCTCTCTTTCTACTGTCTAACACACAAGGTTTGGGAAGTCTGTTTTTGTCCATAGAAATAATTTGCCCCCCAAATAAAGCATTCTTTTTATTATTTTTAATCTAATTGGAAGTGTCCATGTTTCTGTTTTGACCAGTGCAGCTGAGGTTTGAAATGGCAGACCTAGGACAGATCTGTTATATACTGTATATATTGTCTGACAGTGCCCCCATCTTCATACCTAGACACTATACCCCTAACGGTGCAAGTGCTTTTGCCTGCTATGCTCCCAATACTGGAACTCCCTCCCTCAAGTCATGCATCAAGCACCATCACATGCAACTTTTAAGGAAAAATTGCATTCCCATCTTGAGTCCTCCTGCATATGCAGCTGTTTCAAAGCCCCTTAGCTCTCACCTCTGCCCTGCCTTGTCTCTCCCTGCTTTGTTGCTTTTACTCTACTGTATTAATAGCACTTCCCCTCCAACTGTCTGTCCTACCTCCTACTCCGACTTGTCCCCTATCCTCTTCCTGCTTTTTCTTATCTACCTTGCTCCTATACCCCCTAGTTTTTCCCTGTCAACCCCAAATAAACACTACAGCATTTACAATCTATCTTATTTTCCCTCAAAACATAAATGTTAGGTAATCTGTATTTCTGAATATGTTTCTGTTTATTATTCCCATCATATTGCTAATTGCATCTACCCTGTCAGTAGCCATCTTCTTTCTTTTGCATACTACCTTTCTCACACTGTAAATACTTTCTACCTTGTCTATAGCTACTGTTCCTTTCTCTATTTACCCTGTCTGGCATTGTCATACATGTCATACTTGTAATGAAATATATGCTATTGTAAAGTATGATGTACTTGTCATGAAATGTTTCTGTATGCATTGATGTACTGTACCCTCCCGGGTCGTACTTGAAAATAGTCATTGCCATGGCTAGTGCACTTACCCAGTAAACAAAAACTAAATAAATAAAAAAAAATTGGTTCCAGCACATCAGTTGTCTTTTCCATTCCCTACACTTCTGCACTACATAAGAGCTGAACATTAACCTTAGCGTTGCAACATCTTTGCATGGCCACCAAATAGTTATTAGCAAATTTATAGGCAAACTGCTTAAGCATAGTAAGTGCAGTTTTTTTTTAGCTTTCGTTATATGGACGTTACAATCCATTGTTTTATTTAACACTGAGATAGACATAGTTATCAACTTCCTCCAGTACATTATCACCAAGCCTCCATATTTCTTCAGTTCTTTTTTTTACCAAATACCATGATCTTAGATTTGTCAAAATTAGAGCAGATCTAGTTTAAATAATTGCTCATGCACTTTATTTATTTATTACTGTAGCTTTTGGTTACCAGGTAAGTGCATTAGGCAAAAATCCTGCCTTTTTTCAAGCAAGACCCAGGAGTATACAACAATGCAGTAGACAAAAAATACAGAAGACAAGTCAGGTATTAGCACATAAACACAAGACCACCACACAGGGCAGACTTACAAGGGTAGAGAGTAAAAAGCACCCATGTGTGGGTGGGTAACAACAAAACATCTGGGAGATTACTTAGAGATAAGTATTAATACATAGCAATGTTAGACGTAGGGTAAGCAGAGGAACCAGAATGGGATTAGGGGCAACTACAGACACCAGGAGAGCTCAAGTAAGAAAAAAGTGCTTTTTTTGAAAGAGTGGCAAGATGGGTTATTCATGCTTCTCTTTAGGCCAAGATTTGTATAAAATAAAAGGATCATATAGATACATAGATACATAGACAGTGTTGGCAGATTAGGGACTATGGCTCACCTAGTCTGCCCATTTGAGTTTGTAACTTCAGTTTATGTTTTCCTAGAACTCTGTTGCCCCTTACCCCTGACCGCCAGAATTCCTTTATGTCTACCCCATGCATTCTTAAATCCCGTGATTGTTTCAGCCCCCACCACTTCCTCAGGCGGGGTGGTCCACTTGTCCACCACCCGTTCTGTGAATAAATTCTTCCTCACATTTCCTCTGAATCATCCTCTCTCCAACTTCATGCCATGCTCTCTAGTCCTGGAACATCTTTTTCACTTAAAAATAGTGTATTCTTGCACTCTGTTCCTCCCTGTAAGATACTTGTATGTCTCTATCATGTCCCCTTTCTCCCTCCTCTCCCCCAGGGAGTACTGTACATATTCAATTCCTTCAACCTGTCCTCATAGGACTTATGATGCAATCCATGTACCATCTTTGTTGCCCTCCTCTGCACCTTCTCAATCCTGTCTATGTCCTTACGTAGGTCAGGTCTCCAGAAGTGTACACTGTACTCCAGGTGGGGCCTCACTAGTGTCTTGTATAGTGGAATCATGACCTCCCTTTTCCTGCTGGTGATGCCCCTGCCTATGCATCCCAGCATCCTATCTGCTTTACCTGCTGCCTTGTCACACTGTTTCCCTACCTTGAGGTCATCAGAGATGATAACCCCAAGATCCCTTTCCTGCTTTGTGCATGCTATATCCTCACCCCCCAACTGATATATTGTGCCAGGGTTTTTGTGCCCCATATGCATTATCTTGCACTTCTTTGCATTGAATTTCAACTGACAAACCCTGACCATTCTTGAGTTTCTGCAAGTCCCTTCTCATTCTGTCTACACCCTCTGGTGTGTCTACTCTGTTACAGAGCTTTGTGTCATCAGCGAACAGTGAAATTCTGCCTTCTAGGTCCTGTGCAATGTCACTGATGAAGATGTTGAATAGGACCGGTCCCAGCACTGATCCCTATGGTACCCCACCGGTCACTCTTCCCTCTGTGGAGTGACAGCCATTTACCACAACCTTCTGTGTCCTGCCGCCCAGCCAGTTACCTATCCAACACACTACTGTCCTGCCCACACCCATATTCCCTAGTTTGTGTAATAGTCTTCTATGTGGCACAATGTCAAAGGCCTTGCTGAAGTCCAGATAGGCCATGTCCACTGCCCTCCCCGATCCACCTCCCTAGTCACCCAGTCAAAAAATTCAATGAGGTTGGTCTGGCATGACCTCCCCCTGGTGAAACCATGCTGCCTTGGATCCTGCAGTCCACTGACAACATGATGTTCCACCAATCTCTCCTTCAGTAGTGCTTCCATGATCTTCCCTACTACCGAGGTGAGGCTGACTGGTCTGTAGTTCCCCACTTCCTCTTTGTTCCCACTTTTGTATAAGGGGACTACATCTGCTGTCTTCCAGTCTTTGGGTACCTCCCCTGTTTCCAGTGATTGGCTAAACAGGATAGCCAGAGGTTGAGCCACCACCTCTCTGAGTTCTTTAAGGACCCTGGGGTGCACCCCATCTGGCCCCATTGCTTTGTCAACTCTTATTACTTCCAGTTACTTCAGGACCCTTTCTCGTGTAAAGGGACTTGAGTCCATTTCTGCACCATTCTCACCCCTTGTATGCCCTTCAGACCCATTACTCTCCTCTTCCTCAGTAAAGACTGAGCAGAAATACCTGTTCAGTATGTCAACTTTACTGTTGTCATCCTCCACATGGCTCCCATCATCCCTCTTCAGTCTCACTATCCCTCCCTTTGCCTTTCTTTTTTCACTTATGTACCTGTAAAAGGTTTTGTCCCCTCTACCCACTGATTTTGCAATGTGATCTTTTTTCTGAGCTTCGGCATCCCTTACTGACCTCCCTGCCTCACTTTGCTTCTCCTGGTACTTCTCACTATCCCCTTCTGCCTGTGTCTTTTTGTATTTGCCTGAATGCGATCTTTTTGGTGTTCACTTTCTTTGCTACCTCTTTGGAAAATCATAATGGCCTCCTCTTCCTTTTCCTCTTGCTAACCTGCTTAATGCATAATTTTGTTGCTCTTGTAATCCTTGTTTTAAATACTGCCCACTGTTCCTCAACCCCTGATTCCTGCCCCATTCCCCATCATCTGGAAAAAATGAAAAAACTCTAATTTTAGTATTAGTAATATATGGGGCAAACATGTCTATGCTATTCAGTTCTTCTCTGAGTACTGTGTCAATATATAGCTTAAATATAATGAAAGTGCCAAAAGTCAATCTTGCCATATCCCTGAAATCTATCTTAAAGGCTTCTGATGGTGCACCTTTTTCATTAAGTCTAACTGACACACACTAGGGACTCGGGAGTGGAATTTTTTTTGGTTTTGTTTAATGTGATCCACAATAGATGGGTGAATGTGTGTGTGTGGGGGGGTAGGATGGACCACTAGAGACTATTACACCAGGGATTGGAGTTTTTTTTTTACATGGGATCCACGATCAGCATGTGGGGGGCCACTAGACACAAGAGGTTTGATTTTTTTTTTGTTTACATGGATGAGACCAATGATCGGTGCATGTGGGGAAGGCACTACACACAAGGGACAGGAGTTTTTTTTATATATATAGGACACACAATCAGCAGGTGGGGGGCCACTAGACACCAGGGATTGGAGATGTTATTTTACATGGATGGGACCCGCAATTGGCGGGTGTGGGGGGGGCACTACATACCAGGGATCAGAGGTTTATTTTATATGGGACCCATGATAGGTGGGTGGGGAGGGTGGATTAATGTATTAAACTGCAGGAAAAAAAGACTCAGAACTGACCACTGACAGTGATCAGTTCTGCAGATATTTTTTTGCTATGGTTTAATACATTAACTCACAGCTGATACATTTATTCTACCATTTTAAGGTGCAATTTCCTCAAAAGTCGCAAAAAGGATTTCCGAAATTTTGCTGAAGCGGAAGTCGTACTTTCACATACATTCCATCAGCAGAATTTCTTTTTTCGCACACCTCTAATACAAACCCATTGGGTATGTGGTACCACCATAAAGTTTGATAGCTGGGCTTATGTCACATGAGAGCTCTGAAATAAACACCAAGTGTCCCACACTCCCACTGGTGACAAAATAACTAAGTAACCAATTTAGGCAGAAAGAAAACTATGATATTAGAACGATTTGCCATGTGGGATGGGGCTGTACGAATTCTTTGTTTTAACTGCTATATGACATAAAACAGTAGCACCTTTAATGAATGAAGTGATTAAACATTTATGAATAAGCAGTGTTGAGCTGCTACTTTTGTGTTTGTTTAATGCTTGGAGATTTGTGGCTTTCTCGATTAGCAGGATCCTCACCAGTAACCTACCTATTGGTTGAAGACAGCATCTTAATTGAAGAAAACTAAATAAGGCAGTGCACCTTATATACAAGAAGCCTGTTCATAGAAACATAGAAAATGATAGCAGAAGGAAACAATAGGTCAATCAAGTCTGCCCATGGGTTTCCCAGACCTTCTATTGGTCCCAGGACCTAGGTCCTCTACCCAATTCCAGCACCCCTGTTACCTGATTGTAAAGATGTTGCGAAATTAAATTTCGACAGTGAAATAGCCAGTTTCACCAAACATTTTGTGAAAATCTGCCATTCCACGAAATATTTTGCAAGGTGTGAAATTGTGAAATTTCCCCATGAAACATGAAATTTCACTGTGAAATGCAAAATTTTGCCAAATGTTATCTGAATTTTCCCATTTCGTGGGTGAAATTTCACATTTTACAGGTGAAATTTATAATTTCTTGGCAAAATTTCACACTTGCACAAATTCTGCGAAATATTTTGTGTAACAATATTTTCTAATTTCACACATCTCTGCTTGAGTGAGCTCTTGCCCTATTCCACCCCCTCTTGAAAACAACCACAGTCTTTGTTCCCATCAGCTCAGCAAGCAGTCTGTTCCATGGCTCAATGACCCTTTCTGTGAAGTAGTGGTTTCTTAGTTCCCCTTTGACTCTTCCCCCGAAAGCTTCCATTCATGACCTCTGATGGTTGAGCCTTAACTCTATCAAAAAGTTCTGAGTAGGGATATTATTAATGTCACTCAGGAACTTGAATGTCTCAGTCATGTCCTGTCTCTCCCTTCTAGTCTCGAGTGAAAAAATATTCAATGTCTTTAGGTGTGCCTCATATGTGAGCCCCTGGAGGCCATGCACCATCTTTGTTGCCCCCTCTGCACAACCACCAGTCTATCCTTGTCCTTCTTTAGGTGAGGCTTCCAGAACTGGACACAGAACTCCAAGTGAGGCATCCCCAGTAACCTGTACAGCAGAAGGATCTCTTCCTTGTCCCTGCTGTCAAATCCTCATCCTATGCATCCTAGTATTTTATTTGGTTTACTGTAAGCTTTGTTTGGTTTGACAGCTTTACGTTGTCACTTTTGATGACTCCTAGATCCCTTTCCTCATGTGAGGCACTTAGTTGGACCCCATTATGCTGATATTCTGCCCTTGGGTTCCCCTCTCCTTGATGCAGTACCTTGCATTTCTTCACTTCGGACGTCAACTGCTGGATATTGGGTCATCTTTCCAACCTCTAGACGTCTTTTTTCAGGTCCTTCATTGCCTCCGCACTGTCGACTGTACCTCTTAGCTTAGTGTCATCTGTGAAGAGGGCAATCTTGTTTTAAATGCCTTTACCAAAGTCACTAAAGAACATATTAAAAAGGACTAGACCCAAGACTGAGCCTTGGGGCACCTCTCTAATAACCTCTCCTTCACCTGATTTCACCCCGGTTACTTCCACTCTCTGCCATCTGTCTTTCAGCCAGTTTTCGACCCACCTGACTATGCACTTCACAGTGCCTAGGTCCACTTTATTAGCAGGTGCTTGTGTTGTACTGAATCAAAAGCCTTACTAAAATCAAAGTAGAGGAGATCCACTGGATGGCCCCTGTCCACTTCTTTAGTCATCCAGTCAAAAAATGCAATGAGGTTTGTCTGGCATAATGTCCCTGCTATGAACCCATGCTGTCTCACATCCTGGAGACCATTCTCTTCCAAATATTCTAATAGATCCTGCTTAGTTAATGTTGCCATTATTTTCCTGACTATAGATGTGAGGCTTACCGGTCTGTAGTTGCTGGTCTCCTCTCTACTCCCTCCCTGGTGGAGAGGTACAACATCAGCATTTCTCTAGTCACATTGCATGATTCCTGATTGCAATGAACAGTTAAAAAAACTATGCTAAGTGGTCCACCAATTCCTCAGCAGGTTCCTGCAGCACACTTGGGTGCAGTCCACCAGGCCCTGGTCCCTTGTCCACTGTTAGGTGCGCCAATGCTTCTCTAACCCTGTCTGTAGCAAATGCCAGCATATATCTATTTGTGGGATCCCCTAATAGCAGCCTTAATGCCACTGTCTGGAATTGGCTTACCAAGTTCCTTGGTGAATACCAAACAGAAGAAGTTGTTCAGTGCAGTGGCCTTCTGTTCATCATCATTAAGGATTCTCTCACCATCTAGGAGCTGAACAATCCACCCTTCTGTCTTTCTCTTCTCCTGGATGTAAAGGAAGAATTGCTTGTCTCCTGTTTGAATCCCTTCTGGGATCTGAAGATCAGCTAATGCTTTTGCCAGTTTCACTGCCCTTTTAGCTTCCTTGCTGTTCTGGGTGTAGTCATCCCATTAATTATCTCTCAGGGTTGTTTTATATTTGTGGAAGGCTAACATTCTGCTTTTAATTGCTTCCCTGACTTGGGTGGTGAACTGAATGGGTCTCTTGTGTTTGTTCTGTTTCATCACTGTCCTTATGCACAGCTTGGTAGCTTCTAGGATAGCTTGTTTAACCTGCCTCCAGATGTCTTCTACTTCAAGCTTTTTGTGGATCCCTGACAACTTTCCATTAACTGTCAGCTTCATCTTTTTGAAGTTTGTTCCTCTGAAGTTCAAGACCTCAGCCCTGGATTGAGATTTAACATCCTCTTGGGATAGCTCCAACCAGACAGAACTGTGGTCACTATTCACCAGTGGCTCTCCAACCTTAATGGCACCGATCACCTCCGAGTTGGTGAGGACCACATCGAGTTTGGCCGCAAGCCTAGTCAAAGTGTTACCCAGCTGGGTGAGTAGGCAGTCTTGTAAGGCCTCCATCACATTCTGACTCCTTGAGGATCTGGCCAACGGGATACTCTAGCCAACATCTGGCAAGTTTGGACTGCCTACCAATATGGATCCACCTGATGGATGGTCTACCGTGATGTTTGGTAGCTGGGCTTACTTTACATCAAAGCTTTGAAAAGAGCACCATGAGACCCCTCATTACCATAGCAGCACTGTAGTTCTGGCAGTTACATTTTGTAATAGGGATCCAGCTGACTGGTGGTCCACCATGATGTTTGGTAGTCAGGCTTACTTTACATCTGAACTCTGAAATTAATACCAATAGGTCCCCACACCTACTGGAGATAAAATAAGTAAGTAGCCAATACAGCCACAGAGAAAATTATGATATTTCAAAGATTTGTCTGTGGGTTTGTGTGCAGTGAATTCTCTGTTTCAACTGTTGTATGCCATGAAACAATAGCACCCGTAATGAATCAAGTAATTAAAAGTGTGTGAATGAGCAAGGGTTGCGCTATTAATCTGGTGTTTATTTAATGTTTAGGAGATGTATGGATGGCTCCATTAGCAGGCTCCTCACCGGTTACCTACACATTGGTTTAGAATTGCACCTCAATTAAACAAAGCCAATTTAGGCAGTGCACCTTATATACAGAGATGCCAGCCATGATGAAGCATAGAATCTTAGCACTAAAAGATGTATCACAAAATACTGAATGACAAAAGGCTTTTATTGCCATTGAATCACATTGTTCCCTGTAGCATATTGCAGTACTCTGCAGTACTACTGAAAGATACTGTGTTGCATTCTGGATGGCATGACTGTGAAAGAATTCAAGTCAGGCAGCTACATTTTAGAATAGGAATACAGCTGATAGATGGTCCACTGTGATGTTTGATATCTGGGCTTACTTTACACCAGAGTTCTGAAAAAAGAACCATGAGACCCCTCATTCCCAAAGAAGACAATGAATATGTAGCTAATTCAGGCAGAAATAAAGCTACAATATTTGAAAGATTCGCCACTGTAGGGGAGGTTGTGCACTGATTTCATGGCTCTAACTTTGGATGTCAGCATGTCCACTTTGAAATTAACTCTGGTGACCATGAATGTGTAACACTTCCACATGAGTGGGGCTTACCTGGTCTGCCTCCTACTCATCTGATCTTGCCAGTCCTGGGTCCAGTAGTGCCCTGTATTGCTTCTGCTGGCTCCTGTGTCCCTGGTTCACCTGGAGTCTGGAGGAGTTGTGTGTCAATATTTCAAATTGCTAGCTCAGCAGGTAAATGCCATAAAGCGCTGCGCAGCTTTCTGCTCAAAAGTTCACTCTGGAAGCCCTCCACGCAATATTCTATTACCGCTATGACACTCAGTATTAAAGCCACCCAGGCAGCTCAAGACAATGTTTCTTCTGTGTGTTCTGACCCTTGGGGCCCCAAGACACAAGTGGAGTCCAGAGACACACTGGGGGAGTGAAAGGCGGCAAATTCTGCAAAAGTATTTTTGGACACTGTTAAGTGCAGCCAAGGATGCTCTGTACCTGTATGCTCTGCCTGTCACCTGGGGGACAGTGTTACAGTGTTAGCGACAGGTAGGGGTAGGCATTTGCATGCCTCTCTCTGCAACCAAACAATGGGGCAGAGGGGCAGCTACTAAACTCTGGGGCCATTAAAACCCAAAACAAGACTGTTTGCAGCAACAGACATTTAACATAGAACCACAGAAATATACTGTAGAAGTTGGCGGTAGATATGGACCTCTTAGCTCACCTAGTCTACTCTATTTTCCCTACTTACAGTGCCACCACAGGCCTTACTTGATCTCCAGTCTTTCCCCTTTACCTTAGTCTAATGTCCCTTTGTATGTATCCCATGCATGCTTGAATACTGTTACCATTTTAGCACCCACTACCACCACTGCTGGGAGGCTGTTCCTGGCATCCACCACACTTTCGGTGAAGAAGTATTTCCTCAAAGCTACACTGATTCCACACCCCACCCACCCAGCCTCATAGTATGACCCCTTTTTCTCAGGCATCTTTTTCTTCATAAAATGTTACCCTTATGTACCTTATTAATACCTGTGAGGAATTTCAACATTTCTATCATGACCCCTCTTTCTCTTCTTTCCTCTAGAGAGTACATATTTAATTCCTTGAGTCTTTCCTCCTAGGGCTTTTGATGCAGGCCCTGTACCATTTTTGTGCCCTCTTCTGTACTGCCTCCAGCCTATCTATGTCCTTTCAGAGCTGGGGCCTCCAGAACTGGACACAGTACTTGTGGTGAGGCCTCACTATCAACATATACCGGGGTAACACTACCTCCCTCTTTCTGCTGATGATACCCTCCCATATGCACTCAAGCATAGCTTTACTCACTGCCTTATCACACTGCTTTGCTACTTTTACGTCATCAGAAATTATTACCCAGGTCCCTTTCCTTTCTTATGGTTATCAATACCTCCCCACCCAATTGGTATATTTCTTCTGGATTTCTGTGCCCCAAGTGCATCATTTTGCACTTATTTGCCTTGAAACCCTATTGCCTAACCCTTGACCCATCTTGCAGGTTTTTCATATTGTCCCTCATTTTTTCTAACCCCCCCACCCAGTTTTTCCACTCTGTTGTAAATTTTTGTGTCATCCACGAACAGGCATACTTTCCCATCCAGCTCTCCTACAATGTCGCTTACTAAGACATTGAAGAGGATCAGGCCTAGTATTGATCCCTGTGGCACCCAGCTGGTCACCTTGCCTTCTTCTGAGTAAGCACCACTTACCACCACCCTCTCACTCCTTTTGCTTAGCTATTTTACCACTTTTGGACCCACTCCTAGGCTGTCCAGCTTGTTCACCAGTCTTCTGTGTAGAATGATGTTGAAGGCTTTTCTGAAATCAAGGTTGGCCACATCCACCACTCTGCCGTGATCTACTTCCCTGGTCACCCAGTCAAAGAACTTGATCAGGTTTGTCTGGGAAGCTCTCCCCCCATGAAATCATTCTGCCTTGTATCTTGTAATCTACTGGTTACAAGGTATTATCCAAACCGTTCCTTCAGTAGTGAGTCCATTACTTTATCCACCACTGAAGTCAGGCTGACAAATCTGTAATTTCCTGCCTCCTCCCTGTTATCACTTTTGTGAAGTGAGACCACATCTGCCCTCTTCCTATCTCCCGGAACTTCCTCTGTATATAGTGATAGGTTGAAAAGGGCTGTCATTGGTACAGCCAGCACCTTCTTGAGCTCCTTCAGTATCCTAGGATGTACCTCATCAGATCCCATTGCCTTGTCCACTTTCAGTTCTGCAAGTTCCTTGAGTACTGTCTCTCCTATGTAAAAGGACTAGTATCCACCTCCCTTCCTTTAATATTCTTGTCCTTTATCTGTGGCCTATCACCTACCCCTACCTCAATAAATACTGAACAAAAGTATTTGTTCAATATGTCTGCTTGGTTTTGATCCTCATCCACACAAACCCTTTCTTCCCTTTTTAACCTTACGATCCCTCCTTTGGTCTTCCTCTTCTAGCTTATATACATAAAGAATGTTGTAACCCCCTTTTTTCCTGACTTGGCAACATTCTCTTCAGTTTGAGCCTTTGTGCTCCTAACTGCTTTCCCTGGCCCCCTTGTTTCCCTGATATCTCTCCTTATCCTCCTCCTTTTGCATCATTTTGTACCTTCTAAATGGTAACTTTTTTGCCCTTACTTTCTCTGCTTCTTCTCTTTTTTCTATTGCCCTAGTTAACCTGCCTGACACACAGAGGCTTGTTGCCTTCTCAATGTCCTCCTTTATTTTTGCCCACTATTCATTGACTCCACCCATTTTCCCTATCCTTACTAGGGCATCCCTGAGGCATTTTTCCATTTTCTTAAAATCGGCCTTCCTGAAGTCCAGGATTCTTGTTTTACCATGGTTTGATTCTTGCCCAGTTCTTATATTGAACCACACCATATGTTGATCACTGGTTCCCAAGTGTCTATCGACCATGATGTCAGGAACACTGTCCACATTTGTCAGTACCAGTACCAGTATTGCCCCCCCAAGAGTGGGTTCCTTGAATAGTTGCCTGAGAAATACCCCCTTCAGAGGGTCCAGGATGTCCCCACTTCAAACTGTTGTGCAGCTGGGAGGATCCAATCCACATTCACCGATTGAAGTCCCCCACCAGCAATACCTCCCTCTTGCTTGCCATCCTCTGGTTTGCTTCAAACATATTCTTATCCACCCCCCATGCTTGATGTCTGTAGATCACTCTTGTGTGACTAGCAGCCCCCTTCCGTGTCTCCAGAGTGACCCACAGTACATCTGTCCTCCCTGCTCCCTTGTATTTCTGTAGCTTTTATGTTTTCCCTTACATAAAGAGCCACTTCTCCCTCCTTTTTACCTATGCTGTCCCTTCTGAATAGAACATAACCTAGTATGGCTACATCCCAGTCCTTGTTTTCATTGAGCTAGGACTCGATAATTGTGACTATGTCCAGGCCCGCTTCTGCCATGGTGGCCTCTAGGTCTGTAATCTTATTGCCCAGACTTCAAGCATTTGCACACATGGCTCTCCATAGTGTACTGCCACCCCATCTCATTTTACTCATTTGCCCCCCTTTATTTCCTCCACTATTCTTCTTACTATCTCCCCTTCCTTCTACCTCCTGGATTCTTATATTTGTTGGTTTCGTTTGGGATTTCTCTTCCTCTAGATTCCCACTGCTAACCTTGAAAGCCTGTGGAGGGTAACATTTTATGTCTCCCTGCTTCATTCCACCCCCCCCCCTTGGCTAGTTTAAATGTTTGCCAATGTAGCATTTAAATTGGTCACTCAGGTTCACAGTTTCCCTCCTGAATGGATGCAGGTCATCGCCTCTGTACAAGTCTTTATCCTTCCAGGTGGGGCTCCAGTCCCCAATGAATCCGAATCCCTCCTCTCAGCACCATTCCTTCAACCATGCATTGAAGTTTCTGGTGTGAAGAATCCTGTCCTTCCCCCATCGTAAACAGGTAGCACCTCCAAGAAGGTCACAGATCATGCTAATTGCCTAAGATCCCTCCCCAATTCCCTGAACTTCTCCTGAACTATTTCTGGCTCATCCCTAGCCAGGTCATTAGTCTCCAGATGGACAAAGATGTCCAGCTCTCCCTCCCATCCTGCTGCCCCAGCTGGGACTCTGTGTGAACTGTTTTGTTTTGCAGCCATCTTTGTTGCCTCTGACCTGCTCTGCAGCCAATAAAAAAGCAAGGAGCCCAAAAGCCTGCAGAAAGTGGACTTCTGGGAGGATATGAGGAATGTGTTTTGGCAACTTTTTCCCCAGCCAGTCCGGCACCGAATGAACATTCTGCATACTAATTTGCATGACTGAGCCCAACTGACAAACTGGGACTCTGATCTGATCCCCTGAGATCTGGAGGGGGTCCATCTGACAGCAGTTGTCTGGGAGTTTACAGAGTGAGAAGAAGCTCTGTTGTGATCTCTGAAGAAGGTTTGGAGGCCTGTCTGGGGCTTTCACAGCCAGCAGCCCAGGGAAACCCTAGCTGTTTCCAATATCTAGAAGTCATTAAAATGTGAAAACTATGTTTTATATCCCAGATCTGGAATATTGAAGAGTCTGAAGCTGAGAGGCTAATTCCTACTAATATCTGGTAGGATATTCTAGAGACTGTTCCTGTGAACTTTGAGCTACAGCTACAGTCCATTGTGTGGTTGAAGCAACCTACAGCATGAGGTCCTGTGCTCCAGAAAAGACTTACAGACAGAAGAGGAGGGTCTGGGGAATCAGTGAGGTAGTGTCAAAGTCTAGCACTTCTCATCATCTCCCCATGAGGCATATTGGCCCTGGTCCCCAGCACTGGCCTGTTCCAAACCTGTGAAAGTGGCAAAAGAAGGTGATGAGTTGCTACAGATCCTGAAAGTTGGAGAAAGAAAGGCAGACCCAGCTGCATCCGAACCAAAAGGCCCCTGAAAGCTGCTAGAGTTCTTAGAGCTACAGATCCAGTCCTGCATCTGAAGACTGCAAACCTGCCAACGCCTCAGAGTTGCAGACCCAAAAAAAACTGCACCTCATAGACCCGAGTATTCTGCAGAACCATGAGTAAACTCAGTGATTGTCCTGAACCTGGGGGAATTGTATAAAAATAAACTATTAGCTACCAATTTCAGCCGCAGATATTGTTTCGCATATGAAAGGTAAAGGTCAAGTCTGTTAAAGTTAAGTGCAACAATGCCAGCCATCCAGCTGCAACTTGTCAGGCCTGTACAGCTTAAATCTAGGTATCCAGTTAGGACTCAGGGGGTTAGTCTTGTACCAGATGGGAGTGGGTAGTGCCCACAGTACAGGTAGGCTTTTGGGGCTCAAGTGTACTGTATGCATGCCGGTTGGGGACACCATTGTTGTTAATACCAATTCTTTTAGGATTGCTACAGTAGTGCTCATTTACAGAATTGCCATTGCCAAGTTACTTTCTCTCTACTCCAAATTCCCCACCCTACTCCTACCCCTTTGTAAATAAATTTATTGTTAACCTTTTTACAGATCTGTCATGTAATCCAGATTTTGGTGAGAATATTATTAGCGTCAGTCAATAATTACATGCATAGTGAAAAAGCTAACTGATTTCTGTTTTTCCATGTGTGGGATAACTGCAAGGGGAGGTGGGTAGGTACAGCATCCGAGGGCATTGTACTACACAAACATCTGGACCACTATATTTTAACTCTGGGTGGAGGCACTGTGCTGTTTATCTTTTTTTATCTGGGAAAGAACACCCCTGCAACCATCAAAACAGAGCACGGGCCCTTCAATCTGTTTGGAGACCAACAGGCAGGGGTAGTAGCCCATTGTTACATGAAACCCGGGTTACAAATATGTGCTTTTTAGAGTACTATGTATACAGACTCCCCTCTCAGGGGGAGGAAATGGACAAGGAAATGATAGAAAGTATACTTAGAATGGCAGAAAAAGGGGAGATATTGCTGATGGGTGATCTGAATATGCCAGATGTTAACTGGAGCACAGATGCAGCAGCCACTTCTAAGATTGGGGTTATTTTAGATGCCCTACAGTGGGCATGCCTTAGACAACTAGTATTGGAACCCACTCTAGAGGGAGCAATCTTAGACCTGGTTCTCTCAAATGCAGATGGAGAGAGGATCACAGATGTAGAAGTGGGTAGCCATCTGGGAACTAGAGACCATCGAACAGTATGGTTCACAATAAACACAGCAATAGAGTCAAGCCATAGAAAGGCAAAAGTACTGGACTTCAGGAGGGCTGACTTTGCCAAAATGGGTGAGTGCCTAAGGAATGCACTAGCAAATGGGCAAGAAGGAGGGGTGGAAGAACAATGGGGAATAATAAAAACTGCCATCACAGAGGTAACAAGCCTTTGTGTGAAGCAAATAAACAAAACAGAATGATGTAACAAACCACTATGGTTCTCAAAGGAGGTGGCAGTGAAGGTTCAAGAGAAAAAGAAAGCATTCAGAGAGTACAAGGAATCACAGAAGCAGCAGGACAGAGAATTGTATCAGTTAAAGCAAAAGGAAGCTGGGAAGGCAGTCAGAAGAGCAAAGGCCCGAACTGAGGAAAAGATAGCCAACTCAGTTAAGAAGGGGGATAAAACCTTTTTATGGGACATCAGGGAGTGAAGGAAGCCCAAGGGAGGAATAATGAGGCATAATAAAGGGGAGGTGGTGGGCAGAGGGTGATGGTGAAAAGGCAGATACTAAACAAATATGTTGCTCAGTATTTACAAATGAAGAGGGGGAGGTATCTAAAACAAACAGTAGAAACACTCTGGATATGGAAGTTGATACCAGCCAATTTACAGAAGAAAGGGTTCTGAAAGAACTCTTAAAACTGAAGGTGGACAAAGCAATGGGGCCTGATGGGATTCATCCCAGAATTCTAAAAGAACTAAGGGTAGAACTAGTGACACCACTGACTACCCTCTTTAACAAATCATTGGAGGATGGGGTGGTAGCTCAGGACTGGAGGAGGGAAGATGTGATTCCCCTTCACAAAAGTGGGAGCAGGGAAGAAGCAAGAAACTACAGACCTTTTAATTTAACCTCAGTGATAGGGAAAATTATGGAATCACTTCTGAAGGAAAGAACTGTCTAGTACCTAGGAGCCAGAGGGGCACAGGACCCAAGGCAGCTTGGATTCACAGCAGGAAGGTCAAGTCAGATGAATCTAATAGATTTCTTTGACTGGGTGACCAAAGTAGTAGATCAGGGAGGGGCTGTGGACATGGCCTACCTAGACTTTAGCAAGGCATTTGACACAGTCCCACACAAAAGATTAATATACAAGTTAGCCAGCCTGGGAGTGGGTCCCAAGATGATAGCCTGGGTAAAGAATTGACTGGAGAATAGGACACCAAGGGCAATAGTAAATGGAGTCCACTCCGAAGAAAGGGGGGTTACTAGTGGGGTACTGCAGGGTTCAGTAGTAGGACCGGTTCTCTTCAATGTCTTTATAACGACATTGCAGAAGGACTGGAAGGAAAAGTATGTCTCTTTGCAGATGACACAAAGATCTGCAACAGAGTTGATGCACAAGGTGGGGTGGAAAGGATGAGAAGGGACTTTCCAAGGTTAGAGGAATGGTCAAATGTATGGCAGCTTAGATTCAGTGCTAAGAAGTACAAGGTAATGCACCTGGGAAACAAAAACCCAGGGGAAGAGTACACAATGGGGGGTGAGATACTAACAACAACAAAAATGGAAAGGGACCTGGGGGTAGTCATATCAGATGACTTAAAGGTGGGCAAGCAACGTGAGAGGGCAGTAAGAAGGGCTGGGGATACTGGGATGCATAGGGAGAGGCATCATCAGTAGAAAACAGGAAGTTGTTATCCCTCTGTACAGACAGCTGGTGAGACCCCATCTGGAATACTGTGTGCAGTTCTGGAGACCCAGTCTCCGCAAGGACATAGACAGGATGGAAGCTGTCTAGAGGAGGGCAACTAAAATGGTGCAGGGTCTGCAAGAGAAGCCGTATGAGAAGAGACTAAAGGAGCTTAATATGTATACCCTTGAGGAAAGAAGGGAGAGGGGGGACATGATAGAAACTTTTAAGTACCTCAGTGGAATCAACAAAGTCCAAGAGGGTAACATCTTTCAGAAAAAGAGACGTGAAAGAACAAGGGGACACAATTTAAAGATGGGGGGGCAGTTCAGGGGCAATGTGAGGAAGTATTATTTCACAGAGAAGGTAGAGGATGCATGGAACAGCCTTCCTGAGGAGGTTGTGGGGTCTAAAACTGTGGGCGAATTCAAGAATGCATCGGACAGACATAAGACAATTCTTGTGGGGGGTTGGAAGAAATAGGCTGTTGGTTAACTAGGATCTGCGGCCTATCCCGTAGGTAGGGAAATGGGCAGACTAGATGAGCCAAGCGGTCCTTATCTGCAATTAGAGTCTGTGTTTCTATGTTTCTTAATATGAATTTAGTTACTTCACAGGTGTTATCTGTTTGTTCCCTATGACACTCTGCCGTTGGAATCCTGGAATGCTGCAGTGAAGTTATGGACTACTTGCACCTGTAGTTTTTTTCACATTATGTTTTGGTCATGCCATTTATTGTAACATTACTGTTATATTATTGTTGTTTTGAGTTTATGAAAAATTCTGATTAGTTCCCATTTTTGATCTGTAGTAATTACACATCCCCCAGCCACTATTTATTTATGTATTTTTCATTTGTGACTTGTGATGGATTTTGATAACATTAACACTATTACTGAGTACAAAGAATAGGAAAGAAAAGACATTTAAGTATGAATGGCATATAATTACTCAGACCAAATATGTCAAGAACCGTTGGATACCTTTGGGACAATAGACTCTTACTGGCCCCAATGTAGGTTCTTTTCATAGAAAGTTAATGCTGGGTCATATGATAGTTATGTCAAGTGTTCAATTGATTTTATGCTTGCTATAATTGAAGCAACAGCCGAGGAATAAAGTACAAATTGAAATCAATTGTTAGGGAAAAAAACACAATTTAAAAATTTAAAAGGAAGCTAAAAGATCTTTTTAGGAACAGACTAATAATAGCACAGAGACATTTAAGGAAAATTTTAAAAAATGAAAGCATACAGAAGTGACACCACTAACTATAGAGATCAGAAGGTATACAACTGGATCAGAAGAAAGGTGTCTAAAGAGGTCTAGAGGGATGCAAGGAAGGGTCAGACAGCCAAATAAGTACTGACAATAGCGATAGGGTGAGACTCAAAAGATCCACAAGAAAAAGCTTTTTTAGGCAAGGGACAGAGGGGGCTGATCATCACAGGTCATAAAGTATCAAGATCCCAAAATAGTGAATGTAAGCAGCTTGAACTAAGAGGGCACACATACCACTTTTGCCTCTAAATTAAACCAGACCCTCTCAGATAAAACTGGATTCCCAGAAGTTTTCTAGAAAGCTAAGATTGAAACATAATTTGTCAGAGACAAAGTGGGGCACAAACTACACCAAATTTGAAGAATCACTCTAAATTTATAGGTAGAAATGTTTCAAAGTTTTAATTCATCAGCAAAGTTAAGGCAATTTTGTTAATGTCACATTTGCAGACCAATTCATAAATTTTTGCTGTTTAATAGGAAATTCACCTTTCATAACTTTGCCTGGCACCTACACCAGGAACTTTACTTTTGTAGTGCATCTGGATGAAGTACCCCTGAAAAAGGGATCTTTAGGGCCCAGTGGGCCTACCTGATCATCAGAATTCAATAAATAAATAAGTTTTGTGACAATGAGGCTACTGGGAAACAAATGTCTCAAGGTCACATAAAAGAATTTAACCAGGTCACACATTGCAGTACATCTCTATACATTGAGGATGCTTCACTTTTGATTTTGCTGTGTTGGTCACTAGAGGAGATAGAAGCCTGACAACATTTCAAATCCATTTGTTTTATGTAAATCAACAATTTACATTATTTTAACAGCTTTGTCATTCTTTTTCCATCCTGTTTCAATTCTTTGAGTTCTCAGGAGTACTTTAGCTTTTGTTTCTGCTATACTTTGCCTATATATCTTTGGTTATAACCTTCAATTACACATCGCTATGTTCCCTTTTTTCCTTTGTTCCTAACTGACTTTTCTTCTCTTTCTCTCTCTCTCTCTCTCTCTCATACACTTTTGTTTATCTAGAGATGTAGTATATGGCAGGTCATGTTCATACTCCAGTTGGAGCCCTACAACTGCAAAACGCAGCACCAGGTTCAGATGCAGGATGCAGGGGCAGAGGGAAGGGTGATCTAACAGTTCCCCCACAGCACTGCAGCAGCAGCCCCAGTGCAGCAGCTGCAACCCCCTGTAACACAGCAAACCCCAGTTCCTTCAGCTGTTCAGCAGCAGCCCCAAGTATAGTACCTGAACCCCCTGTGCCCACTATCGTACCACCACCATGCGTTGATGTCTTGAGATGCCACATACTGGTTCCTCATTTTCTGGCTCCTCAGACCCCCATTCAAGGAAGCAGTCCAGGTCATCCCTCAAGTGGAAATTTTTTACTATGGACCTCAACTTTGTCAGTGTTGCCACATATAATCTATGCAGCACCCTTATCAGTTGTGAGAAGAAGGGCAGCTATCTAGACATCAGTTTACAACATAACCAAATGAAAATACACCACCTAAGCCAGTGGGGGGGGTCAGATAAATGTAGTTGGTGAGTAGTGTTGGTGGTGCTGGCAGTGGTCCTCCTGTGCCACTTATGGGCATAGTTCAGTTGTACAATGCCTATGATGGTCATGTGGGCCTTGGAACAGCACATACTGTATAGTGAGGGGCAGGGTAATGTGACAGAACCACCATTGGCACCACCATCACCAACAACCACCAGAGGGAGAAGGAGATGGCATAACTGCAAGCAGAGATGGGTCAGTACCACAGGCTTTCTTCCATGGAAGGAACTCCACAGAAGCCACTTGAAAATCTACAAGCACTTCCTGAGGGAATGAACCAGCACTGCTGTTGCAGGTGCTCTTCCATCTGGTCCTTAAAATTTTTTCTCTAAATGCTGCTTTTTTCAATCCTTTCTTCTCCAGTCCTCCTCACTGATCCTATTTCTTTTATGCCATAGATCCAATTCACAAAGCCCTAAGACTGATGCAAGGCACCTGCACCAAACATAAATGGTGCAAGTGGCACCTTACATCAAATACTGCCCCCTGAGCTAATCGCAAAGGCAGGCTGCATCAACCGCAAGCTGCCTGCCCCAAAGGGAGCTTGTGCAACCTGTGCACCCAGAAATGGGCTGCGACATAGGGCTAGGGCTTGCAGCAGATGCAGGTTGCCATAGCTCCACAATTGGGATTCACAAATCCCACCCAGAGGGTTAATTTCTAAGTACCCTTAGACCATCCAGGGTTGGTCTAAGGGTAGTTAGAAATTCACCCTCTGTGTGAGATGAGCAGTACTGCAATATGCTGCAGTCCCCCGCCCATGCCTGATCCTCCCTTCTATATGTATAATTAATCCCTAGTAGAGGCCTCCTCCCTGATCCCTGACAGCATCCATCTGTGTAATAATTATTAAGTTCCCATGTCCAGGTGATCTAGTGGTCCCATTTCTATTACAAATATTGAATTGCCTGTCCTGCTGGTCTAGTGGCCCCACTGCCTGATCCCCGATATCACCCGTTGTGAAAATAATTACTATATTTCCCTGACCTGGTGGTCAAGTGTCCCTCCTCCCCGATCTCTGATTTTACCCATTTCCATAGTATCAATTAAAGCTCCCTGTCCTGGTGGTCTAGTGGGTCCCACCCTAGCAGGTTGTGTCCCCCACTCTGCTACCCCCCACCAATACTTGAATATATCTGTTGACTGGCACAGCCCACATCTCACCTCCACAGCTGGCTGCTGGACTGAACTGTCAGTGAGCACCTACTGTATAGTGTACAAGCTCATGATGAGTGCATACACTATACAGCAGGCACTCACTGACAGATCGATCCAGTGACTAATGAAGGAAATGAGCTATTATAACCACCAGATGCATTCTGGGTTGGAGGAGTGGGGTGGTGGGCACAACCTGTTAAGTGGGGGGCCACTAGACCACCAGAACCAGCAATTTAATAATTATTATAGCAATGGGTGATATCAGACATTGGGGAGAGGGAACCACTAGACCACCAGGACAGGGAACTATACTAATTAAAATCACAGTGGGCAATATCGAGGACCAGGGGGGCACTAAACCACCTGGACAGGCAATTTAATAATTCATATGGAAATAGGTGATATCAGGGATCAGGGAAGGAGGCAAGGATGCTTGTCTTTGCCGCAGGAACTTGCGGCACACCCCTCCTGTGCACCAGGTATTTGTCGCACAGGAGTGGTTGCCACAAGTGTGGGGACTTAGTTGCCAGGTCCCCTTCTGTACCTGACTCTGGTGCAGGGTCTCTAGTATGCCACGCCTCAGCACAAGCTGCTGTTTGCCACAGCTTGTGCCAATCTCAGCATCTTTTGTGAACTGGCCCCATGTCTCTAACTCTATCAAATACTCCTTCCAGTCTCTTCTTAGTCTTTCTTTACCCCTCTTTGTTTATGAGAATTTCTTCACCTCTTTTTATTTGTGAGAAAAAAAGTTTTAAAAATATAAACAAATATCAAAACTATTCCTGTCTACCTGTCTTACTCTCAAACTGCTTGACTCCTTTCTTTCTCATCTTGATTTCTGTCTGAGTGCTCTACTACTTTAAAAAAAAATACAAAAAAAATATCTATTTTCTATCTGTTTTTGTAATGGTGCTGTTTATACACCATGTCATTTTCTTCTTTCTCACTACTGTTGGTGTTATAAAGCACTGTTGTTGACATATATTGTACATTTGAAACGCACCATATTAAAAAATGTTTGATCCCCAAATATGTTTTTTCAGTCAAACAGCTGATCCTGTGCTGTACCAGCCACTCACTTGCCCTGTCTTACCGATTCCATCCCTCCACACAGCCACTTTTTTCACCAGTCTCACTTCCTGAAATGTTCTCCTGAATAAGAAATAATAAAATGGTGGTAGCTACAACTGCGCTGTTCAGGTTGCCCTGTGAAGCACTTCAGTTGACAGAAGTTCACAAGCATGGCACAATGTATACATTTCTCACTTCTTGACATTTTCTCATGAACAAGAAATTATTATATGATGGTAATATACCATTGCTGCTAGCACGTGGTACTGCTGAGTCAGTCCCACTGCCACAGCTGTTGTAATGCACTTTAGTGGAAATGGTACAAAAAGCATGATATGCATAAAATTCTGTGCTCCCCAAATTTTTCTCAATGACCTGAAAAAATACATCGGGCTGCTGCTACTGGAGTACTACACTGTGTGTAAGTAGCACTGCCACAGTTCTTGTAATAAACTTTAGGGGAAATTATGTGAAAAGCACAAAATACTTAAATTCTATGCTCCCAGAATTGATCTCAACAACCAGAAAAAATATGTCAGGCTGCTGCTACTGCTATATGGTACTGCACTGTTTGTCAGTTCCTCTGCCATAGTTCTTGGAATAGACTTTAGGAAAAATGATGTGAATAGCACAATATACAGTACATAAATCCTGTGATCCCAGACTTTTTTCTCAACAAGTCAGAAAAACGTATTAGGCTACTGCTATATGATACTGTGTTGTATTTCAACCCACCACCACAGGTCCTGTAAAGCACTTTATGGAAGTAGTACAAAAAGCATAGAATAGTACAAAAAGGACAAAATACATAAATTCTGTGCTGCTGGAATTTTTCTCAAGGACCTGAAAAAATGTATCAAGTTGCTGCGTGCTACTACATGGTGCCACACAGTGTGTCAGTTCCATTACCACAGTTCTTCTGATGCACTTTAGTAGACATGATGTGAAAAGCACAATATATATAAATTGTATGCTCCCAGAATTTTTCTGAATGTTCAGAAAAAAAAACATCTCAGGCTCCTACTACTCAAGTCAAATCAAAGTTTATTTCAATGTGTATAACAAAATAGTGTAACACATAAAATACTTCTAAAAACATCTTCATAAATAAATATTGGCATACATATCATAACACTAGCACTAACTCCATCAACACTGGTGTTTTTTTTTCTGCTTTCCTTGCTACTATAGCATCTCTCTTTCAAGTTAATCCCCATCCTGTCTGCCCCCTCCACCCAATCTTTTTTCCAATTTCCTTACACTTATTGCATCAACTTGCCTTTACAACATTTCATTAATGTTCTCCTCCCACGTGTAATAACGCTATACATTTATGTGAATGGCTCTGTATTTAAGTATCAGTCTCTGTATTTACTTGTATGTTTTCTGTCCAGGGCCATCTTGCAAATGAGCTTGCTCAATGATGAAATGCCTGGTTAAATACAGTTTGTGGTTGATCTGATTGATTGATATCATATAATATGAAATATGGTTCAAAGTGCATTCAACATTTTTACAGTCTAATAGCAGACATTGTAAACTGTGTTACAATATACAGAATAGCTGTGTTTTGTGTATTCATCAAGAACTTTAATTGTTCTTCCCTACTTCTACCTCTAAGTACATTCAGGTAGGTAGAACGCCATTTTTCCCTTAGACTATTTAAATTTGGACAGTCCAGCAGAATATGCCCTTTATCCCACTTACCTGTGCAGTTGCTCTGACAATCTATTCCTAGTTTAAAAGTTGCCCATTGAATAAAGCCCGATGACATTCCAACATTTACATCAAATTACAGATTGGATATTATTTTATAGTGCATATTACTTTTACATAAAGAAATGTACTTCTCTCTCTCATGTACGCATTTTAACATCCTGTAGTTTCAAAAATTTTGTGAAAGTGCAATTCGTTCAAGGTCTCCTTATTTATCAATATCAGTTATTCTCTCCAGAGCTATATTTTGCAACACATTTATACTATAGTTCACTGTGGTATCTACTTGTGCAATGCTCTGTATACCTATTTTCCTTAGGTCCTTATCCAGTTCTCCTAACCATGGCCATTTTGTTATGTGTACATTTCCATTTGGAATGACAGCCTTGCTCTCATTCCCACAGCAGGATAATATCATTCATGCTACTCTTCTGGCATATTTTAATAAGAAATTTTAGTTGTCTAATCAGTATTGTTGACCACAGAGAAAGAATCCCTGTTTGTGCTCTAATAAACTGTGCTGGTATAAACTGTGGGAGATTTAATGTTAGTCTGATACATACATTTTGAAATGGTTCCAGTATACCCGCATCTTCTTGTTTCCCCCAAATATCAGTACCATATAATATAAAGGATTCTACCTCAGTCTGATACGTATTCAATAGTGCTGAACCTAAGTTATTCACATATTGTTTTGAAAACTTATTAGTTGCCAAAACCAACTATCTACCTAGTTTTTTTTTTGTTTTCTGCTAAATGTGTTTTCCATAGTTGTTTATTATGCAATAAGACCCCCAAATATACATAACTCCCAACTTCCTCTAAATTTGTATTATTAACTGTCCACTTAAAATTTAAAGTCTTTGGCCTATTTCTAATAAGTATTCTTGATTTGACTATATTTATGGCTAACTGTAAACTAGATAATGTTGATACTATACATGATAGAGCTCTCCGGAGTCCACTTGCCATTTTAGAAATCAGCACTATGTCATCTGCATATAATATAGTGTGTGTGTGTATACTGTATATATATATATATATATATATATATATATATGATTTTTGGGGCATCTGTGTTACAGTCATCAAATTTGTGCACTGTTTGATCTATATGTGGATTAAAAAGAACAGGTGCTAAAAAGCAACCCTGTTGAACACCTTTGTCCACACATACTGGTTCAGTTAACTTCCTGTCCATTGAATATTTTATTTGTATAGTGTTATCAGTGTACAGCTTCTTTATTAAAGCTAACAACTTACTATGTATACCCCATCCTATCAAAATTTCCCACAGTATCATCCTATTTACATTATCAAAAGTGGAGGACAAATCGAGGAAAGCAAAAAAAAAAGTGTTTTTCTCTGAATTTCCTAATTAAACGATCCAGTATATATATGCAGTCTATTCTGGAATACCTTTCCCTAAATCCAAATTGTTGATTACTTAAGACATTATTTTCAGCTATCCATAAATTAAGCTCGTTTAAAAGTATGCGTGAAACATTTTTTGCTGATATATTCTGTAGGGCTATTGGACGATAGTTTCTTGGTACATATTTATGATTATTTTTATGGAGTGGGACCAGTTCAGCTACTTTCCATGACTGCAGAATCTCTTCTGTCCTTTTAATATAGTTAAATAATTTACTAAAAATTCTTACCCACCATTCTATATTATTTTTATAAAGTTCTGCAGGTATGTCATCAGTGCCAGGTTCCTTGTTCTTTTTCAATGCACAGATGGCTTCAGTTATTTCTGCCTCTGTAATTAGCATATTGCTCATAACCATTATTTTCTTCCTGTACCCTTATTTCTAAAAATATTTTTCCAATATTGGGTTGATTATTGTTATACAGCTTTTTATGGTGTTCAATCCATTTTTTTAGGATGTTTGCATCTATATTTCTATTATGACCATGTTGTGTGTACAGAGTTAATTTCCAAACATCCTGTGTATTATTTTCCTGTATAGCCATTTGCATTGAATCCCACAACTTTTTATTATAATTCTTTATTTTCTGTTTAATAAGCATGTGATAATCTACTCTCCTCTTAGCAGCGAGATCCCTTTCTTACAGTTTATATCAGTGTTTTCTCTATATAATCTTGCCACTTTATTCAATAATTTCTTATAGATCTTACATTTATTATCATTGCAGGGAAATATCCCTACTGTTCTAGATTTTTTTCTATCCAAACATGTATCCATTTTTATATTTTCTTTTAAATAAAGATTTAGATCTTTGAATTTACTGATGATATCATTTCCTGATGCTTTCAGGATGGAATCTTTTAATTGTAGGACATTCATATTACTCTGTAAATTATCCATTCTTTTTTTTATTAATGGATCCCATTTAATTATTTTCTTCATAACTCACATGTGGTGATTCAGTTCTCTTTCTTTAACTTTGTCATGTTGGAGTCCATGCCATATCCAGACCTTAATGTTAATGAAATAGGGAAATGGTCAGGTGAATTCTCCAATAGTACCTCAAATGATTCTATTTTTCCAAAAAGTGGGATCTTGACCAATGCCAAGTACAAAACAGACCCTCTACTTTTCATAGGAAAGCAATTTCCTCTAGCCTGTCTTCCCTTGTTCTCCCATTCACAATACACAGATTATGTCTGACAGCAAATTTCAAAAGTATATCAACTTTTTTATCTTCCCTCATATCCTTTGATTGTCTCATTTGAATATCATGATAAAAGCCCACATCATTAAACAGATCATACTCATTCCTATATCCCACATGTGCATTCCAGTCTCCCAATAATACAGAATGTATGTCCTCTAAGAGCTGTGATAATTAATTTAGTTGTTCTTCATACTCAACACAATTCAATGATGGTGCTAAATACACATTTATCAATAGAAAAATCTATTTTTCCTCTGTCATCGTTTTTAAATAGATCCAGTTTGTCGATGGTGAGATTCTACTTTTCACAATATGCATTTTATTTCTTGTATCCATTAGAACCATCGGGACACCTCCATGCCTCCCTTTTGGTTTCTTTTTTATCTCTAGTATACTTTATTAAACCCTTTAATGTTGACCTGGTCATTGGCATCCAGCCATGTTTCTTGTAATAGTATCATATCATATTTCCCAATAGTATCTTGCCAAGAGCCATCATTAGTTTTTCCAGTGATGCCTGCAATATTCCAGGATATCATTTGTATGCTTTTACTTTGAGGAGGCATTTTTAATGGGGACCTAATGGTTTCCAGGATTCAGTCTGACAGTACTGTGATTGCATCATCTGATACTATCCAGAGGAAAGGTGAGAAAGGTGGGGTGGTGATAGTAGGTTACTTCAACCTGCCAGGAGTGGAATGTGGGACACCTGCCACCAAGTGTAGAAGGGAACAGATAATGTTAGACACATTCCAGGATGATGTCCTGATGCAGTTGATCAGTGAACCAATTAGGAAAGGGAATACCCTTGACCTTGTACTGGCTAACAGAGAGTGGGTGAGGGATCTGAGGGTGGAGGAACCACTGGTGGGGAATGACCACCTGACAGTATGGTTCCAATTGCAGTTGGGCAGGGAGAGAGAGGCAACTGGCGCAAAGCTGCTAGACTTTAGAAAGGCTGACTTCAAAAAGATGGATGAAGTTGTACAAGGGTTCCTGGGCAGAATTCAGCCTAATATGTATGTGAATTAGAGGCCGGAACTCATTAAGCTAGGGAAAGTGGAGACAACATATTCCTGCAGCATGGCCCAAAGTAAAAAGGCTAGGGTGAAACAACCTAGCTGGATGAGCAAGGGTGTCTTAGACATGGTGAGGAGGAAAAGAGTCACCTATAGGAGATACAGGAGAACATGGAGGGGGGATGACATGGAGGAATACCTGAAGGAAGCAAAGGAGGTGACCAGGGAAGTAAGGGCAGCAAAGGCATCAAGGGAGCTCAGGATGGCAAAGGGAATTAAAGAGGGGGAAAAAGACTTCCTCAGGTACATCAGGGAGAAAAGGGGTTGTAAGGACCAAATAGTAAGGATTAAGAAGGAAGGGGGATGGGTGGAAAAAGGGGATGAAAAGGCAGAAGTACTTATCAACTACTTCTGCTTGGATTTTACTAAAGAGAAAGGGGGGAAATACCTAAGGTTAGGGGGAGGATAGGATCAGAGGAGGAGGGGTGATGGATGAGGAAATTACAAACAGTAGAATGCTAGAGGGTTAAGAGCACTGGAGGCGGACAAGGCATCAGGACCAGATGGCATACACTCTGAGGTACTGAAGGAGTTGGCAGAGGTCCTGGCAGACCCATTGGCAGATCTATTTAATGCCTCTCTGGACTCAGGGTGTGTACTTCAGGAATGGATGATGGCTCATGTGGCTCCACTCCATAAGAGTTGTCCCAAAGATGAACCAGGGAACTGTAGACCACTGAGTTTCATGTCCATGGTGGGCAAAGTGATAGAAACAATCCTGATGGATAGGCTGGTGACCCTACTGGAAGTCTGTAGGGTGCAGAACAGTCAGCAGCATGACTTTGTCAAGGGCAGATCCTGCCAGACCAACCTAGTGGACTACTATGACTGGGTGACCAGGGAAATGAACAAAGGGCATGCAGTGGATGTCCTGTACCTGGATTTCAGTAAGGCATTCAACTCTGTGCCACATGGGAGACTAGCAATTAAGCTAAGGGGCACAGAGGTGGGGACAAAATTGGTGGGATAGGTTAAGAACTGGCTGCAGGGACAGCAGCAGAGGGTGGTTGTGATGGAAGGTGAATTTTATCTGCAAGGACAGTGAAGAGCAGGGTCCCATAGGTCAGTGTTGGGGCCAGTGTTATTTGGGGTATTTATTGCAGACATCTTGGTAGGTGTAAATAGCAAGATCAGTCTATTTGCGAATGACATCAAGATGGGACCAGTGGTGGATGACCAAGGGGGTTGGCAGGGATTACAGGAAGATCTAACAAGGCTGGAGACATGGTCTGATACCAGGCAACTTGGTTTCAATGCCAAAAAATGGAAGGTGCTGCATTTTGGGGCAAAGAATTCAAAGAGGATCTACCATCTGTAGGGGGTGCTGCTAGCTGTAACTGAGGAGAAGAAAGATCTGGAGGTACTGATTATGAGAGCAATAAACAACTCAGCACAGTGTAGGAAAGCAGCAGCAGTGGCCAACAAGGTGCTGGGTTGTATTGCAAGGGGTATAACCTCTAGGAGGAGGGAGGGAGGTGATTCTGCCATTATAGAGATCGCTGGACAGAGCCCACCTGGAGTACTGCATTCAGTTTTGGCGCCCTTACCTAAGATGGACATTAGATTGCTGGAAGAGGTGCAATGCAGAACAACAAAGATGATCATGGGTCTGGGGGAGTTACCATATGAGGTTAGACTGAGGGAGTTGCACATGTAGTCTCTGGAGGAGAGGAGGGAAAGGGGGGATGTGATTGAGATCTTTGAGTACATGAGAGGAATAGACAGGACAGGCACAGAGGGACTGTTCAAGGGGAAGGTGGTGAGAGACACTTGGGATCATGACATGAGATTGAGGGTGGAAGGTTTAGGTGGGAAATGAGGAGGCATTTCTTTATCAAAAGGGTGGCAGCAGGAATGGAACGCACTACCGGCAGAGGTGGTGACCTGTAAAACATTGGGATGCTTCAAGAGGGGCTTGGATAAGGAAAAAGGGAGGGTCATGGGGTAGGGTGGGAAGGGCAGCTGCAGAGTAGGGGTGCTAGCTGCAAAATCAAGCAGACTCAATAAACCAAATGTCCTTTTTCTGCTGGCAGTTTCGTATGTTCGTATGTTTGTATGACACTGTATCAGAGGTATCTGTTATTGAGTAAGTCAGTAGCTCATAATGATTCTGCACTGTTACATTTGTCCTTATTTTGTGCTCACATTTATCTCCATCATCTACCTCACTTGAGACTTGCTACCAAGATTCTTCTAAAATTCTATTGTTATTTATTCTCTGCCCTCACTGTCTACTCCTCCTAATTATTTTGTCATATTCTGGTGACCCTTTCAGTTCATATTCTATCACAATGGGGTTTTGAAGCTATCTTACAATAGTCTGCTGTTGCAGCTGATTTTCTGTTTTTCTGTCTGCAGGCTGATACCTCCGCCCCATCTTCTCCCCATTAACTGTAAAGTATCTAGTAGTTGAATCCATCTCTATACCTAGGTTTTTTTTATCTCTTTCTGGATAATCAAAACATGTTCCCAGATTGTATGGCTTTTCAGGACATAAACATACTATTCCTTTATCTGGCAGTGTTCTGTAGACAAACATACATAGGGAGGCAGTATAGCGCAGTGGTTTAAGGCTCTGAGCTGCAAATCTGGATGCTTGGATTTGAATCCCACAGCCCCCCTTGCATATACTGTGTGACCCTGAGCAAGTCACTTAACTTCCCTGTGCTCCCAGGTTGCACCTGTAAACAAGCTTTCAGCTTAGTGTATCTCATCTGGTTAAACAATTGGAAAAAAAAAAGCATACGAAAATGCCATCAGAAACAGGCCTCACAATCTATTGAATCTGCTCAAATGTGCAGCTGCACCTTATGATCCCACTGTCCATCCCTTCCCCTCATCCTATTACCCCTTACCCTATTCCAACCCCTCTTGAAGCTGTGTACTGTCTTGCAGGCCACTACCTCACCCGGCAAGGAGTTCCACTTGTCCGCCACTATTTCCGTGAAAAAATATCTCATCATCTCTCTCCTGAATCTACCCCCCCAATCTCAGTTGGTGTCCTCTTGTGTCCCTCCACTTTCTCCTCTGGAAAATCCTCTCTGTATATGTCTTGTTTTTTCCCATCAGGTACTTAAAGATCTCAGTCATCTCTCCCCTGTCCCTCCTCTCTTCCAGACAGTACATATTCAACTCCCCCAGCCTTTCCTCATATGGCTTGCCCTCCAATACCTGGATCATCTTTGTAGCTCTATGCTGTACCCCATCCAACAATCTGATGTCCTTCTTCAGGAACCGGTGCCAGTATTGCATGCAGTACTCCAGGTGAGGCCTGACTAATGACCTATACAGGGGCAGAATAATCTCCCTACTTCTTGAGGAGATTTCTCTAGCTATACACCACAGCATTTTGTTGGCTTTTGCCACCACCCTCTGCATTGAACAGAGTTGCTCATGCTCCCTGTTCTGATCACCCCTAGCTCTTTCTCTTCTAGGAAGCAATCCAACTGAACCCCATTTAAGTGATAATCCCTCCCCTGGTTCTGGGCTCTGAAGTGCAGAACCTTGCACTTCTTGTTGTTAAACACCAGCTGCCATTTATCTGCCCATTCCTTCATCTTATTCATGTCCTACTGTAACCTCTACCCCCCCCCCGTGTCATCTACCACAGCTCCCATCTTGGTATCATCTATGAACAGACTGATTTTGCTCTGGATCCCATTTGAGATATCTGCAATGAAAATCCCAAAGAGTACTGATCCCAGTACGGATCCCTGTGGTACCCCACTTGTCACCACTCTCAGTGATGCGAAATCCCCCCAGAGTTGCATCTGTAAGCTAAACAGGGATCTTCCCATAAGATCCTTGTTTTCATATTATACAAAGCTATTTTTAGGGAGAATGAGGTTTCAGTCCTGGATTTTTGGACCCCTTTAAGGTATACAGTAGGCGGCTTT